>OY757924.1:96216911-96869797 GCA_963585895.1 Sepioteuthis lessoniana
AAAACACACTCATACACAAACATGCACACATATTTAGGAAGTACAGCTCATATAAAGTTTATCGATACGGAAAATGAACTTGACATGACATGTTCAAATTCCGAATGAGACTGTTTACATTTGGAAATGCATGATTCCATCTTTTTACCGCATCTATGGATAAAATACTACAACAGACTAGAAACTTTTGCCTTGATAAATCAACCACTCTAGGAGAAAGACAAGTCTAAATTCAAACTACTTGCCAACACATTAAGAGAAATACTTTATTCCTGCAGTAGATCCAGAAAAAGGCTGATGGAATGAGAGTTGAGGCTGGAATGTAAATTTAGTTAATTACAATGTTAAGAAATGTCGAGAAAACAAATAAATAAATCAATGATTTGATAAATAGGAAAGAATATTTTTTAAGATAACAACTCAAGAGGAAGAGTGAAACCTGTAAACAAAAGAAACATTCAGAGATTAATAAAGAAAGTCAGATAAAACAAAAAAGAAAAAGAAAGAGAAAGAAAGTTAAATAAGTCGAAAGAAAAAGAGTAAGTTAAACCAAAAGGGAAAGAGAAAGAGCCTAATGGTATTGAAAAGAAAATGTTAAAGACGGTGAAAGAAATGCATAGATATAAAGGCTGATTATATAGAGAAAAACCGAGAAAAAATGAATGAACAGAAAGAAAACAAACCAGAAAGACACATCAATGAAGAGAGGGATATATATATATATAGAGAGAGAGACAGACAGAGACAGACGGAGACGGAGTGACAGTGACAGAGAGACAGAGACAGAGACAGACAGTGACCGAGATAGAGAGGAACAGACAGAGTGAGTCAGCAAGATAGAGAACAGAAGATGCTAAGAGAAAAAAAGAGATAAAAAGAAGAAAGAGAGGATCAAACATCAATAGATCGTGATAAAAGAGAAGACATTCGCAGATATTCAGACTTCGGAGAAAGCAGTGATAAATAAAGAGAAAGTGAAAGAAACTCGTGAAAGAAAACATTTGTACAGGAGAAGAGAACAATAGGAATAAAATCAGAAAAGTAAAAATTGACTGCATCAAAAGTAAATAGATAGATAGATAGATAGATAGATAGATGGATCAAAAGAAATTCAAACTGTTACAGAGGTGAAAAAAACAGTCAGATGAGTAAATAGATTGATAAAAAGGAGGATATTCAGTAAAATTTTTGTAGCCATCGACACGAATCGGCAAAAACCCCGTTTGTAAACAAAATTTTGTTAAAAAATTAGGTTCTGCCGTATTTTCAAAAAGACAAATTACGCAATTGTTAGCAAAAAACAATCTTACTACGTTTTTTTGTTTTCATCATACAACGAGTGAAAGCACGTGCAATACCCTGCCTTCATCAGCCGCCAACCAGGGATGATAACACAGTTTCGGTAGCTCAAGGCGGTACTACCCCTCCTGGCGCTACCTAGCAGTTTTTGCCACCAGACAGGTTATTTAAAAGAATTATATAATATATATATATATATATATATATATATTGTGACGGCAAATTAAAATATTAAAGATCCCCGGACGAGTAACCATTTAAAAGCGTATGGGAACTGGTGCATTTAAATATTGTTATCACCAAACGGGGAGTTTATTTTTCGCTCTAGTGAAGACGGGGTAGCCTGGCATTTGATCCCTCGAAAAAATAAGTTCCAGTTAAGATTCCCTTTTTTGGCGTGGGGAAAGTGGTAGATTATGTTGGGGTTAATTTGAGGCCAGACTGACCGCCGCTGGCAAGGGGTTTCCAAATTTCACGTTAACACACACACCCACCAGGCCACTACCTCTTCCTACTCCTAGGATAATGGAAGATATGAGCCTCTAGGTTTTGATATAAAAATACTATTTATCGTAGTCAACAATTCCGATTTCCCGTATAATATTTTTAAAGGAAAGAATAGGACAATTTAGGCGAGAATAATATGAGGCGAACGAAGCTGAAAACAAACATGAAATAGACAACTTGACAGGCAGATAACACAATAAATAAACTTCAACACGTGGGGACATTAAAATATAACAAGGTTTTTAATATACACGCGGACACCCATATTCAACATGTCGGCTATATTACCAGCGGATAATACATAAATATAAATGTCTTTCTTCCTTTTTCTTTTCTTTCTTCTTTCTTTAAATTGAGAGAGAGAGAGAGAGAGAGAGAGAGAGAGAGAGAGAGAGAGAGAGAGAGAGTGTAATTGCAATACTTAAGAAGGGTGTAGGGAGAAACAGTCTTAATGTTTACTTGTCTTTTTGACGGGTTCCTTCTGGGAGTATTTTCTCTTTCACGGGCTAGAGGTTTTTTTTTACATAGCTCGGCTTGAATGCGTCTCACATCTTATCTAAGAGCTTTCCGCTTCTTCACCCGGAGTTTGGTATGAGACTCCGTTCACCGCGACCTCCGTTCCAAAACTGATATTCTTTATCACTATTTCCGCTGACGAAAAAGGGTGCTACTTCCGCTTTAGGATTCTAGCCAATCGTTTAGCCTCTTTTTCTTTCCCCTGACAAGCGATTCTTTAGGACTACCATCTCTTTCACCTGGTCACAGAGTGAAAACATCTGTTGGCTTTCATTCTGACTTGGATTTGTTACTTCGGCCGCGAGGAATTGACCTAGATTCCTATTCCTCTTTTAACGGTCAGTCTTTGGCGGCCTGCTAATTCAAACACGGAGAGGTAGGGAACATTCCTTATTTCTCTCCTCTCAGTGGTAGACCACGTGACAATATATATATATATATATATATATATATATATATATACACCAGATCAACTAAAAGCAGAGGTTACATTGTACGTTCATCTTCATTTTTTTTAGTACCGGAGTCATGATGCTTTCTGCAAAAATGTCAATTTATATGACATCACCATTTTAAGTTTTGATTTTTTAAGACTTTTATTTGAAATTTGTCATATTCATGGGTCTTATTTTGAAAAGTTAGTTTCAATTTATTAAAATTAACGAGGAAGACATTTTAGTAGAAAATTCGCATTACTTTAAACTATTTAATGTAAGTTCATTCCTTCTATTATTTTTCGAAACAATGAAAATACCTAAACCCAAGCCAAGGTTTTAGTTTATATTTTATATTTCTTTTATTCTATTCATCCTCAGATATAATGAAAATGTTCTTTTAAAACAAATCACTACAAAAAGCTGTTATCTTTATTTACAATTTATTTGTTTTATATGCCAGAGTCAAGATTGGTCAAAAAGGCATTTTTTCGTGATGGGTGGGTCTTTAAAATATTTATAATTTTCTATTACTAAAAATTAATTCCTTTTCAAAAAATATATCCAATGAATCCAGAATAATACATGAAAACAATAGTTGTTATGCTGACAAAAATATTTTGTTTCATTGGTCTAGTGGGTAGAGTGTTCGCCAATGATCCGAGAGACCTGGGTTCAATCCCAGGTCGTGTCATACCAAAGACTTTAAAAATGGTACTTGATACCTCCTTGCTTAACACTCGGCAATATAAGGTACATATCAAGGGTAAAGTGGAGCAATTCTGGGAAAGGAGTAGCGCCCTCCCCCTACACCTCGGTGTTGTAGCTATTGAAAAGGGAGCGTTCTGGTCGCCCTCGACTAAGGTCGCCAACTTTACTTTTTTTACTTATATAAATTAGCTATAAAGCTTTATACTGCTGGTTATAAAATGCACTGATTTTTAATAAATTTAATTTCTATATAATTACTATAAATTAGTATTCAAAGAAGGATTTGTTTCTTGAAAAGTGTCGGTAAAACACTGACATGATGTTTTTTAATTAAAGACATGTCAGATGTGCATTGAAACATCTACATTACTTTTATATATCTTGTCATCTACCATATTGCAAATTTTAACATTTTCGATAAACACGTATAAAAGATATTTTAAAAATTTTCGTTTGTATAATTGGTGGTAAAATTATATAAAGTTTTTGTAAGGTAATGTAGATTTTTAAGTTTTATATTTTTCTTTAACGATGCAAATTGTATAAGAACACAGAACAATTAATAGTGCCCTACCAAATTCTATTTAAGTCCATAAAATGACACTAGACCGTAGATGACAAAGCAAACTATGAAAGAAGAATACCCATGTTTCCACTGCAAGACAAGAATCAAAGCTGGTCAGTATAATATTGTCTTTAAGTCTTCTACCATTTAAAATGCACGAATGATTTTACTTTAAAACTGTATGTTCTTTTGTCTGTAAAATCACGGTTGTACACTATCTGTGTCTTAAATGTAAAGGCAATTTTACCGTAAATCCAAATTAATATTTGAACTTGGTCAAAGAAACCAACACAATTAGAACCCAAGAACCTCAGCAAACGTAAAATAGAATGCCTCTAAGGATGCTAAGAAACATAAAAAAAAATTTTTTTAAACTTTAAAGGTGTTTTAAAAAAGTAATAATGATAATTAAAAAACAAAACAAAACAAAACAAAAAACACGGAATCCATGTGAAGAGGTGTGGTGGACGTAAAAGCAAGCGGATAAAACCTCTGAAAGCTCAACGCAATGCTTAACATGACCCTGGGCGTATGAACCCAATGGTTCTTCAGACAGGATCGATTAGTCCGATTGGGGAACTACTGCTGCTCATCTATAAGAGTGGCTTCTATAGATGAGAATAAAAACAGCCACTGAAAGATAACCATGACCCACACTCAAACCACATGTCCAAACGGCATCGCTCTTAGCACGGGTAAAAAAGGGGCGCGTCCTGCTGAGGTTGGAGCCCTGGCCCCAGTGTTTGAAAAACCATCTACAGAGCTCAAACAGCAAAAATTTCTAAAATGCAAACACACAATACAAATAGCAATATTTAACGTTATAACCTTAAATAGAATAGGACAACTACCGGAGCTTACTGTATCTGCCGTAGAACATAAAATAGACATAATATGCATTCAAGAACACAGATACGCACATAGCGAGGATATTAAATAACAAGATACCGGCAATGGATGGACGCTAGCCACTGCATCAGCATGGAAGAACTCTATCAATGCCACGATAGGAGGAGTAGGTATGTTTATGGGACCACAAGCCCTAAAATAACTAAATAGTATAGAGAAAATACACCCAAGGATGATGGTAGATACTTTTAATGGCTGCCCCAGAGCAACAATCATATCTTGCTACAGCCCTACCAATATTAGTGAAGAAACTGAATTCATCGCCTTCTACGATGAGCTATCCTCTCTTGGGTGTAGCATCCCGAAACACAACGTTCTCGTCACTGGCGGAGACATGAATGCCCAAATAGGGAAAAACGGAAACCATAAATACAGCCTAAACAACACGTCAAATAGGAATGGACAGCATCTAATAGATTTCCCGATAGAAAATAGATTAACATGCCTCTATACAAACTTTCAAAAAAGGGAGGGGAAATTATGGACCTACACATACGCAAACAATACTAAAGCCCAGATAGACTACGTCTTTATGAACAAGAAATGGAAAAATAGCGCAGTGAATTGCAAGGCTTACTCCTCTTTCGTGGTTGTGTCTTCAGATCACCGAATATTCACGGCAAAAATACGATTGAGCTTACGAAAGAATACCACCCGAACAACGATCACCAGGCCCTTCTCAATAACAAGGATATTAAAGATAGATATGCTATAGCATTAAGAAACAAATTTGATGCTCTACGGAAGACAGAAACACGTACTCCGAATGACGAATACGAACATTTCGTCAACGCCCACTTAGAAGCAGCAGCGAAATACATACCAACAAAACAGAGAACTAAATCTAGAGTCTCATGGGAAGCATTAGCGGTTAGAGAAAAACATTCAGACGGGAAAACTGCCATATGAAGAACCCAACTAACACAAATACCCTGAAACTAAAAAAGGCACAAAATTAATTTGCAAGCATATACCTAAAAGAACAGACAGAATACATACAAAATCAGATAGATAAGATTAGAGACTCAGTAGAAGATAGGCAATCTAGGATAGCATGGCAAATGATAAACGAAGTGAGCCGAAGGAATAGCACTGCCAAAGCCAAACTGAAAGCTACAAACCAACAAGAAAGAATAAAACTGTGGAAACAGTATTTCCAGAATCTACAAGGAAACCCCCTGAAAGTTACACATGAACCTATCACTAGAATTATTAGTAAGCAATTAGACATAAAACTAGGACCGTTTACTCGAGAAGAACTCGACTCAGTACTTAGAAAAAATGAAAATAGAAAAGCCGTAGGGCTTGACGAGATTCCCCCAGAAGTATGGAAGACCAGACAATTCCATGACTTACTACTCCGACACTGTAATGCAGTTTATAATCAAAATCCGATAGACAGATGGATGAAGGGATGCATCCTCCCTTTCCCTAAAAAGGGCGATCTCGGATTAGCCAAGAACTACCGAGGTATAACACTTATATCCATAGCAGCCAAAATATGCAATGCCCTACTACGCAACCGCATAGAACCCAAGATTGACAACATTCTTAGGAAGAACCAAAATGGCTTCCTGAGAAACGACCTCACAAATATTGACTTTCCGTAGAATTCTAGAAGGTGTACGGGCAAAAAAACCCGCAGGAAACAATATTATTTATCGACTTTACAAAGGCCTTTGATTCCATACACAGTGGGAAGATGGAGCAAATTCTACTCGTATACGGTCTACCAAAAGAAACCGTCGCAGCCATAATGATTCTCTATAGAAACACCAACGAGAAAGTGCGTTCTTCGGATGGAGACACAGACTACTTCGACAATGTAGCTGGGGTACTACAAGGAGACACACTTACCCCATACCTCTTTATCATCCGTCTAGACTACGTGCTTAGAACATCGATCGATAAAATCAAAGAAAACGGCTTCGAGCTGACAAAGAAAAGAAGCAGAAGGTACCCCGCAAAAACAATTACCAACGCTGACTACGCCGATGACATAGCGATACTGGCAAATGCATCCGCCCGAGCCGAAACCCTATTGCATAGTTTGGAACGAGCTGCCGCAGGCATTGGCCTCCATGTCAATGCACTCTAAACGGAATATATGAGCTTTAGTCAAACAGGCGACATCTCCACACTAAATGGTAGCTCTCAGAAACTAGTAGACAAGTTCACCTACCAAGGAAGCAGTGTCTCATCGACCGAGACTGACATCGACACGTGACTAACATAGGCTATCGGTCATATGGAAGTCAGACCTGACCAATAAAATGAAACGCAGTTTCTTCCAAGCAGCAATCGCGTCGATACTGCTATATGGATGCACTACATTGACGCTAATTAAACGGATGGAGAAGAAGCTTGACGGCAGATACGCAAGAATGCTGCGAGCAATATTGAATAGGTCCTGGAGGCAACATCTCACAAAGCTGCAGCTGTACGGCCACCTACCATCCATCACAAAAACTATCCAAGATAGACGAACCAAGCCTCTACGACATTGCAGAAGAATTCTGGACGAGCTCATACGTAATGTAAGGGCCCCTTCACATAGCCGAGCAAAAGCAGGGCGACCAGCTCGAACCTACATACAGCAGCTATGTGAGGATACGGGGTGTAGCCTTGAGGACCTGCCGGAAGCGATGAACGATAGGGAGAGGTGGTGAGAGAGGGTCAGGGATATCCGTGCTGATGGCACGACAAGATGATGAGATGATGTTATCCATCTCTGCGATAATTTCTCCGCATTAACGATAACTTTTCATCAAATTTTGTTGGTCGGTTAAAAGAATTCGGTTTCTTAGTTCAGATAGGCATTTGGCAGTTATTGGCGGTGGAGGGGGGGGTCATATGATTATATACCTCGCATGTCAAATAGCATTCAAATTGTGAGAGCGTGTTCGCCAGTCCATAATCGATACTCCGCAACACTGCAGAGCTTTCTGAGTAACCCTGTATTTAAAAGTTATCCAATACTAGAATGATATTGCAAGTCGGTTGTGTATTCATATGTGGTATAACCCTATTTAGGATCACCTCATAAAATCGTACTTCATCCAGAAACCTTCTAAAACTGTAAACAGTAAAGGTGTCCTGTGATATTTTTTCAAGGATCTAGTAACACATGGTCGATGATATTTGTTGCGTTCAACCAGACTTTACAGTAACAAAACAACCCCTGTGTCCCCCCCCCAAAACAGCAAAAAAGACCCCCCCAAAAAAAACAAAACAAAGACAATAACAACTGGTTTCAGAAAGGGGTCTATTTATTTGAAACAATCGTTTATTGTGGAAGATGGGGCATTCTCCTTTTGCCGACATATAAAAAGCACTAAAACTGAAAACATTTGAAGAAACCATCCCCTCTTTTGAGCCCGGACATAAAAATTCATTTAGACGTCTCCGAATACTCTTCAGTCGTCAATCCATGGACTCTTCTCCACAAACAAATTTAGAATTGGTTGCTTAATACTCCGGAGATTCACATTTGTAGCTTAAAATTAATTATGTTATGCTGACAAGTCCGGCACGAAAATCAGCGGACGGAAGGCTCCTATTTTAAGTATTACTTTTGGCTCACGCATTCTGGTTCTCAATCTGGAAATCTAGAAGACATCTGGTGAAAAGTTTCCGCAGTGCGTTGTTAAATCAGGTTGCTGTTACATCTTTTTGTTGTGACACGTGGACAATCGGATCGAGGTAAATTAATCTCATAAATAGTTTGGCGTCATTTCAGGATCAACTTAACAACCTGTTTTGAGTCACACCAAACTGTTCAAATATATCGTCAAGCGGGATGATTACCAATCCTCTGTCCCCAGACATTCGCAGAAACACGTTTTCCAAGCAGCGTTCATGCGTATAGCTTTTATGAGTGCACGTGGTCTTCTTTTTGGGGATCGTTTATAGCAATCTGTCAATTTTAGTTTTGAACTGTTTGCAATATGGAATTATTGATCTCTATTTGTAATTTCATCATTCAACACAAAACTAATTGTAAATACAAATAACGAGTTTGGAAGACAATTCTCCCAAGTGTATTACATTTTTGCCACAAATTATAAGAGGGAATTCAATAAACAAAGTGAATTTTGTCCTAGGAATGAGCAATAGGAAGCACTGTTTACAGTTGCACCTTTTCATGGAAATTAATTGTAATGAGTTCTTTCATATTCCAGAAAACTTTAAGCATGACCTTTTTTTACTGATCACTGCACCCAGATCATTTTATTGACTCGAGAGTCAGTGTGTTACACTCACTGAAATGTATTGTCGACTCAGATTTGTAGTAGTTTAACCCATTTGAAAACATTTTTGACTAAAACATATTTCTCTGTACTCATCACACATTTTTCTGTAAATTTTACACGTTTTGCACTTCTCAGTCACCAAAAGTTTGATGACTGACCTTTGTTCAAGAACGGAGAACTCTGATTTGCCACCATTTTGAATAGACTCAAGACTAATATTTTTGTGAGATTAAAATATTTTTTTATAAACGAATTCCAAACAATGTAGTGTTTATTTTCATTTTAGGAAATATTTTTGAAAAAAATTTTTCTTTTGCTTTTTTTCCCAAAATTCCTCTATTTGTTGTATAAACTAAAATACTTTTAATTTATAGATTTTTAACTTTTAGTCAATCATTGTGGCATGTCTCGCCCGATATTGGCTCTGCATATGGATACAGGCCTGGGGAAAATTGTATGAAAGATTGGTAGTTGCATGTGCAATAAATCTTCTAATATCACCGATGTTGTACAAACGAAAGGAAATACCGAAAAAAACATCAGTTTCCACGTAGGAATTACCAGAACGCAGTGGAAGATAAAGTCAGGTTGCCTGATAGAGTCTAGAAACTTATTTAAAATACAGTGTAATCCTTTTCTGAGAATAAGCGCTCTACAAAGCTAGAGAGCTCAATCTCTCCTACTATTTTACTCAAAGTTGGGCAAGGTAAGAAGAGATAGATTCATGCATCTTACAAGAACACTAAAGTTAAGTGGATTGAAACAACTTCAACTGGAATTTGAACTCGAATAGCCGATTTCATTCTTCGCGCCGATAACAAATACGCTCTCCTCACCTCCATTTCATATGGTATGTCATTTTAAAAGTAAATCACTTAACTGATTGCTTACAGTTGACTAAAGACTATAATTTAATATCAGGAGATCTTTTTTAGTCAAAATAATGAAGAAGAAATATTCACAGTATTGATCTTTCATTGGATTCGTACATCAAATTACTGTCAGAAACACAGTCACAGCCATTCCTGCCGCTGCATATTAAAAAATAGAAAGCATGTATCATTATCTGAAAATCATTCTAATTTGTAATACTCTCAGAAATCTGAGGTATTTAGGTCGATTTAGCTTTGGTAACAACACACACTGAAATAGATTTATATTCAGCAAGTGGGAAAAACAATGCGAAATATAAAAAAGTGATTAGGAAGCATTAACAAAACTTCCCAAAGTCGGAAATATACTTTTAAAGGTTACATACCTGTTTCCTAAAACTGAATATTTATTGTGGAATATACCATTGAAAAAATTTAGTTGTTGATAGGAAGGAATGCACTGATAGGTTCTCTTGATTATAGTATCGTTCCGTCGACAATATCTTGGTTGGTTGGTTGGTTGGTTGTGTTTTACAGCATATCAGCCTTTGGTCATCTAATGCCAAATCCTACTTATACATATAGATTAAATATATATGATTTGTAAACAAATAATTTTTAGGTAATATCATTTTTAAACGAGCCAGAACTCATTTGCATACACACAGTTAAATGGTTTCAAGTTTAGAAAATGAATACAAATTTCTGTTTGACTCATAGATGGGACCCAAACAAGTACTACCACTCTGAGTCAGAGTAGATCTGGGAGTAATGGTAATAAACGAGTACTCCACGTTCCCAAAAGCCCAAGGACTGGAGCCTCACCATCAGATGCAGTTTAATGTTATATCCAGGACACTATAGAGATGAAATCTACGTATTCTATAGACCCAGTGAGCTGGGCATTCGACGATATGTCATATTCAACTCAACTATATAGTAAACAACCTTCTGGTTTTAGAGTAAAAGTCGATTAGACAGATGATGATAACGACTATACTTTGCTTAAGATATACGTTTAAAGCGAAGCATGAAGTATTCTGTCTTTTGCTAAATCGATAGTGTTTTGACGAAGATATCTTTCAATAAATTGATTTCAAAAGAGCAATATAAAAAATAAGATATTGTCTCTTGTAGAGCAAGATTTTATATTAGTTGAGTACATTTTTAACGGTTTTCTGTGATGTATTCTGTGTTTAGTTTAAAAAATTAATCATTGGAATATTTTAATACACCTAATAAAAGATCCAGGCCAGACGTTTTAAACTTGCTAAAGCATCATTGATATAATTATTACGTGTGGGTAAACAGCATGGATATTCTCCAATATCTCTTGTATTAAAGCCTTTAAGAAATGCATGCAGCACGCAATGACGAATCTTATACCCTTTAAAGTCTTTATCGTTCATCATTACCATAAACTATTAACATCACGCACCCTGATAGAACAGATGTGTTTATTTATCAGTAGAAAAAGATACGGCTCATATCTTCTATCGTAAAGAACACGAAAGTTGGTAGATGCTGGTTTTATTCTAATTCTATTCTATATTTTACTATTTTCATTCGAGACCCATTCATACTGCATATTTCCATTCACTATAAAAACTCGATCTTCTTTTCCTTACAGAACAATACAGCATTTACTACAAATATTCTCACTGTTAGCTATGAAGCACAAGCAATTCATGCTATATTTACAATGGATGGGATTACGAGGAAGAAGAAAACATCACACAATGTGTCCCAAACTAGATAAAACAGTACTTAGTACAGGACTCATGCTTCGTATTCCAACTGAAGGTTGCTTGTTGGGCCGAAAGGGCAATAAAGACAATCTTTTTTAGCAATAATAAGTGACATATACTGTAAATAGAAACCAAGAAGTAAAAATGAATATTGGCTTAGGAATTGCGAAACAAAGATTAGTACAAGTTATTAATAACTCAAAAAGTAAAATAATATTTTGACCACCTTTACCAGATAAGCATTCTAGATGCAACTTTTCTCCCACACTTAGCTTCAAGAAAAGACAATCGAGCTTGGTCCCTTTCATGCACAATTTTGCCGAAATTGATTGAAACTGATTTTTATTAAATTGATCTAATCATTAATTTCAGCAGATATTTAACAGTATAACAAATTAAATCGTAACGAAAAAAAAAAAAAAAAAAGATTAATTCTTGTATATTCCATTCAGTCTCAAATTCAACTTTACTCTTCTTGCTACGATTAGAAGTCTGAGATACACGATATGTGTCAAAGCTAAAATCACATCATAGCTTAAATTTTTACTTTAGAACAACACTTCCCAATTTCATCCAATGCACGAAAGGTATCAAGTCAATACTTTGCATTTGATCGTGTTCGATCAGAGTCCACCACACATTTTTCCTCTCCTGTGAGTTAGTGATCGATCGAGTGAATCGGCGGCGCCAGACTGTAAGGTTTTATCGATAAGCTCTATCACAAACTTAACATTAGCAGCCGAGTGGTGAAACGTACAATTGAAGGCTTAGATGAATTGGTTATGTTCGAGTAGCTTAAATACGAAAACAAAGTCTCTTATTTAAAGTAAGCTGTAAAAAAATTTAATCTGCATATATCTAATAATCTTTTGGATAGTCATCTAAGCTTTCATGTACTCAACGTTATAATGAATCGTTTTTAGAATTTATAACATCTACCGGATTCAGTCTGTCCGTACATAGACAAAGATAGAAAGAAAATAATACATGAGAATTGATGGATAGTAAAAGAAAACATAGAAACACCAAGCATTTATGATGGTGTATTATTTAACTGGCTGATTTTGAAAGCTATTGATAAGTTCGATCTTCAGAGATACAATTAAATCAGTCAATCAATTAAAATGAAAAACAAAAAGCTATGAATATTTTGTAGATTTTTCGGACAAAAATTTATATAGGTAATTGAAAATTTATATACCTATTATATACAAATTAAGTTTTGTCTTCAAAATTTATTGCAGAATGACCACTTAATGAATGTATTAAAACTATGGGAAAGTTCGGAGTCAAGCGGTTTAAGGCAGTGATGTTGATGACGACTGAGATTTTTACACTGAGTCTCCATAAATCGTTTGATGGCAAAACAGATTAAAATTCTCAGAAACCACCTGAAAAACAATTAAGAAGTCATGATTGAGAGAGAAAAATATAGCAGCGTCCAACTCTAAAAATGATCCATGACCAACAATGACTGAAATATTTAGCACATCACCAGATGTTGTATGGGAGATGGTGGCGATTATAGATAAGCGTAAATTCCACCTGAAGGGTCCAGATGATCTCCAGTGTTTTGGTATAATTCACAATTACTCATGAAAACCTTTAAGCTGTTGAAGTTGTAGGCTCATTAATTGTTGTGCTGTAAAATATGATAGGAAAATGACACTTCAGATTTACAAGCGCCTGAACCCGTTTATATACGTGGATATCCTAAAAAATCTGAATTTTGTAAATGAAGGCTTTTGCAGTTCATGTTTTGACTTGATAAAATTCCTGTTAATGTAGGAAGAGATTTCAAAAGCATAGTAAAAATATCTTAGTGTGTGTCCGATTAATAACTTGGATCTTAACGTCAAAAAAACAAAGATGGTTGGCAAGAAAGGTTTTTGAAGATGGGATGCAATTTAATATATTGCAGGAACTTAAAACTGCTATGGTAATAGCTTGGAATTAAATGTTTTGAATAAACCAACTGATATCTTTGATCATAACAGTTTTAATTTTGTTATCTTCGAGCGATAGCACTCAGTAAAGAACAATAATGACTGTTTAAGACGGAGAACGTGTGTCTTGATCGTTCTCTTGACAACGACATTTCTTATCCTCTCACGAGTAAAGATATCTTTATAGACAGGCCTCCTACAAAGTGTCATCTTGTCTGTAAAGGTTTTCATTGATATTGTCTATCTTGGTGAGCAATATCATTACCGTCACAAAATAATTATGGGGAAATTACGCTACCCATCATATGATACCGTTATCTATTTTTTACAATTCACTTTAACTTTTGCACTTGATTATCTCATATTTGAAGTATTTTCATTTCCAGTAAAACTCCAGTGCATTTTTAGCGACTACTTTAATAATACATGGACTGATTTCTTACTGATAGTAGTTTTTATACTTTACCATACCATGGTCCATGGAGAAATGTAACTATGTAATTATTTCTCAATATAAATTGAGTCATTCTCCTGGCAAGAACATAAAAAATGACCTTACTTTCCACGTTGAGAGATAAAGTGAAAAATAGATCAAAATTCGTCAAGATATTTAGAATATATATAATGCTCAAAAGTATTTGAACAAAGAAATATTTATATGCATGGGTTGGCTTTAAGAGTTCAGAACATAAACTTTACGCAACTTTAGTGTAATCCACACAATCACGGAACAATGAAAAAAATCTAAAAAATTAAGAAATTACTTAACATCCAGTATGTATTTACGAATTTACCTCAGATCTTCTCACGTGCATGATGCGACATAAGATCAATTCTTAAGTGGTGTTTAACATGTTTGAATTCCGATTTTTCCTTCTCTTCGACTTATTGCTTATTAAAGTTAAAGAAGACAGTCTGGTTCACTATTTACCTATAGCTGGAAAGAGAATAGTTGGATTTATACCTTTCCCAAGAGTATTAGCGCAATAAGAAATGTAAAGAGCCTCGGTGAAGATTTGAAATCGGTTTTCCATGTCCATTTCCTACAACGATAACTGTTACACCACAAGTGCCCCCAGTATGCTTTTCGATCAACTCTCACAAACGTTTAGTAGGCTTCAAGCACAGATTTGGGGAATACCAGTCTATTGAGTACAATGTTCTTACCATTTTTTCCCAAAATAATTACTACACAGTTTAGTACTGAGCGTTGTATCCATATATTCAGCCAATAGGCTAAAGATGACTTAGTAATCTATGCTCGGTTTGGATTTAATGATAATTGTATTTTGTTGATTATAACAATCATTAAACAAATGTCTCCAACACATTGAGCAGAGATGCAGCTCCAACGTGTTATGGAAACCCAATAACTAAAGGAAAAAGAGAAGAGAATAAACTCCACAGAATTTCAAGTAAGTGAACATACAATTTAAGTATATTCAAATTTACCTTGCTGCATTCATGCTGACGTGAATGAAAGACAAATTACGAGAGGAAGAAATGGTTCTGATAAAATAGAGAAAGAAGAGGGAATATTTCCCCAATTATAAACTTGAGATTTAGAGCACGAGCTCTATCATTAAATCCCATAGTCTGAAGGTAAGCGGACCGTGTCTACCGTTGCCGAACTACATTCTCACCTTCCACCATTAACAGATATATTATGGTGGACTCGTCTGGGGATAAAGATATTCTATGAGGGACCTCGTCCGGGATACGAATATATTAATGGAGACTCTTCCGAGATACAGAAAGACTTTCTCGCTCCTGACTTTTACCTGAATTGTTTTTTTCTTTGTCTCTTTCTTTCATTCAATAAAAGAATAGTGTTATTAATCTTGTTAACCCAAATACGGCATTTCAGAATCCTTTTTTTTTTATTGTGGAAGAATTGTACTTGTCAAAGACCTTGTAGTTGAAGGGGAAAGCTGGCTAGTTAGCTGTGTTGACCTTTAATAATTCACCTATAACTCGCCTAGTGGCTTTAAAATGTGGTTTCGCTAGGGAGTTGATGATATCTGTAACATTAAATAGCGTTCGGCAAACCACAGCCAACGTCTGTACCCCGGCGTTAACTGATGGACTTGGCGGGAACGAACAGCATCCTGCAAGCCAGCTGGGCACATGGCGGCGTTACACTTCTTAAAGAGCAAGTCTTTCTGCAATATTTTCCCGCGTTACAAAGACTTTTCATAATAAAAGAGCTCACTAGTACTAGCAATTGAAAAGACACCCAACATAATGACAAATTTATCTCCTGATAAACTGCAGTAGAGATGAATTCACTACTGTATTTCATACCAGATTTTGGAAGGGAAATGAAGCGTCACAGTGCAACTGAAACTTGATTCGTTCCGCCACAAAACTCACATAATTTTCCATATACTGACAAAAACTTCATTCTATTTTTGGTGTTTATCTAACATAGTAATGACTTTTTTGCACGTATTGACATAAAATTTGTATTGTTCTTCTCATAAAAATCGTCTTCTCCAAGCTCGTGCTCTCTTCTCATAAATTTTTGTTTCTGTCTCTGATAGTTGTAATTTAGAAGCTTCATTGTTTTTAAAGAGTTTGCCCGCGAAACGTTTTCAAAGTTTAGTAAACTTTTGAATAGCTAGTGTTAGCCCGGGGAAGACCATCTATGAGGTTTTAGAAAGAAATCCCTACATGATATTTTGTCTTACCGTGGTGCCCACATTTCAGACAGTAGATCTATATCATGCTTTATAAATATTAATTTGATTTTTAAGCTTTAAAAGATTACTTAATATTTGGCCCATTATCTTTGCCATTTTTGGTTTAGACAATCTTTTTACACAAGTGTGTACGTGCGTACATAAGTGTGTGTGTGTGTGTGTGTGTGTGTGTGGGTGGGTGGGTGTGTGTGTGTACAGGATTGATCAGTTTCCTTCTTTATTGGCAATTATTTCATTCTTCTTGGTCTGCTCCAAAAAATTATGCCACTATTCTTTTTATTTAAAATCTCAGAAAAGGAGACAGTTCAGTGAAACAATGGAAGAAAGCAGAACGGACTATAACAAAAACTGAACAGAAAATAAGATATCTAAAAATATTGAAAGAAATTTGGAGAAAGAGGGAAGAAAAGAGTCAAGAACATTGAGAGAAACTGAAAAATGCGAATTAGCAAACGCCCTTAATGTGTAATGTAGAACTCTATTTCACATTGAATGAACGGGACACACCTCATACTCATTCGCATAAAAGCAAAGGCGTTGGCAGTTTTTCGTGTTATTCACTTCCGGTGTCTTAGCCTCGTTTTTACAATCACTCTTGATCTGCCGATTGGTTGAGGGCAACATTCAACTTGTAAAAGAAAAAAACTGGTTGAGGGCAACATTCAACTTGTAAAAGAAAAAAACTGACGAACTTGGCAGATTGGTATGGATGATTTCAGCTGTTAATCCTTATTAAGTGAAAATACTTAGAGAACTATTTTAACAAATATGAAGAGAAATCTCGGGAAAAAATTACGAAATCATGCAGGCATTTTTGAATACATTCATACTGTATGATAGCGCGGGGACATAGAAGTTTGTCACTTGATTCTAGTAACAGAAAAATGTAGACAGACTTTCATATTTTGGTTCCCAGGTTTATTTAATCAGTTTTTCAGTGGGGTTCCTTACCGTCGCTCATTGAGAAAACTTTGCATCTTCTAAAATTTTTGTTGAAGCTCCCCAAAAAGGCGTCTGAAACGGTACCTCTACCCCACCAAAAAAAAAAAAAAAAAAAAAATCAAAAAACAACAACCGCAAAAAAAAAAAAATAATCAAAAAACAAATACACCTACTCTGTCGTTCTCAGAAATTTGGCAAAGTGTTTATTATTCAGTTCGGGAAATTTTCTCCCAACATTTTTTCCACATTTATTGTAAGGAGATGCTAATCAAACAGTATCACTTTTCTATTTCTTGTACGTCTCCTATTATTTTACTCATTGCTATGATTTAACTTGATGTTAAGACCACTACTTCTTGGGACTTTTCATATTTTCTCCTTTGCTTTATGGAAAATATTTGTGTTGCTGAAGGAAGACTACGACTAATAGATTTATGTTTATGCCTACTGGTGGTGGGTGTACCGGTTTTGTGTTAATTTGAATAGGTACACCATTTGCCTTTTTATATGACCTGTAGATTGCGAGATTTATTGTTATGTCAAGGAAATCAACATGCTCAAAGTTTAACAAAATTTCCACGTTCAAATCGTAATCTTTGAGAAATGTTACTAATCTTTTCCTCATGTTATCAACTTTATCTTTTTATATAAGTAGACTACACTCGCGTTATTGTTCAGTAAATTAATTTCGAAAGTATACGTCATTTTCCATGATAAAAATATTGTATGATTGCACTTGCAAGAACAGTGGTATGGAGGAATCGAATGAGGGCGCTTTATTTTGCTAAGTGAATTTTGACATGAAACTACTCATACACGAAAAAATAAAACGTATTGTCAGCAAAAGTAAGAATAAATCACACCTGGCCCAAATTCAATACCTTTTCTTGTATATAGAGGTGTCCAAAAGTTCTTAAATGGCTACAGGTTAACCGAAAGGAGGCATGGAAATACTGTTATATCAACAACCCGCGGATGATAGCTAACGAGGTGTACATTCCCAAAGAAAAGAATTTGAAGGATATTGGTTATTTTCGTCCGATTTCTTTCCTCAGTGTAAAAGGAAAGATATTCTTCGTGGTTTTGGCATCGGAGTAAACTAGATACATTCTCACTAACGAGTATATCGTACTTAGGCTTAGAAGTGTAGTATTCCAGGAATAGATGATTTTTTGGAACCTGGGAATATGATCTGGGAAGCCATTCAAAAAGCTAAGACAAACAAAAAGGATGTGGATGTCATTTGGTTGGATTTTGCTAATGCCTACGGATCGGTGCCCTATCAGATGATACGATTATCCTTACAGCTGTATCATATTCCTGAGATAATGTCCAAAATGCTTGGAACGTACTTTGATGGTTTCCTCATGTGGTTCACCACAAAAGACTATACAACTAATTGGAAGAGGCTTGAAGTTGGAATTGTGATGGGATGTTCAGTGTAACCAATACTTTCTCCTTTTTGGAGGGTGTAAAATGCCATTAGTGAAGGCGTTCATGAATGACACAACAATCCTCTTATCCAAAGAATCTACAGCTCGCAAGATACTAAGCCTGATGAAAGAGCAGATAATTTGGTATAGAATGAAATCTCTTAGGAAAGAAAAAGTAAATCAAAATATACGTTTTAAGGTAAGCGGGCAAAGAATCCCCGCTGTGTCAGAAGAACTGGTGAAAGGTTTGGGACGTTGGTTTGATGGGTTCTTGAAAGATATAAATCAAGCGAAAAAAACATCTAGAACATTACAAGAAGGTCTCCACAAGAGCTATCGCTGTCCATTATAAGGGAAATTCAAGGTTTGGTATCTGCAACATATATCTATTCCGATGCTATTATGGATCCTACTTGTATATGAAATTACAAGTACAGTTGAGTCAATGGAGGCAAAGATAAACAAATATATCCGAAAATTGTTCGGTTTACCGGCATGTTTGTCTGATGTTGCATTGTACTGAGGACAAACAAAACTAAAATTAGCATTTAAATCAATGGTGGGGGAATTCAAATCCGGGAAGATTAGACCCCAAATGATGTTGGATGACTCAAAGGATAAAGTGATAGAATCATTAAATCCTACATTGAAAACAGGAAAGAAGTGGAAAGTAAGGGACACCATAAAAAGTGATAAGGCCAACCTAGCTTTCGAGGAAATCATTGGGTGGAGACAAGGGTTAAGAATGAGGGAAAAGCACCGGTGGTCAAAAACTACTGATAAAAATCGCCGAGATATGGTCATTGAGAATGTAAGGAGCAAGGTAGACAATAAATGATTCATGAAAGGAGTCTAGCCATCCCAAGAAGGCCAATGGACAAATTAGGATGAGACTTTACAAAAGTCTATTACTTGGAATGACATTTGGCAGATGGCTCCACTCAGGTTGTGTTTTCTAATATGTTCTAAATATGACCAGCTTTCTTCTAAAAACAATCTTTTTAAATAGAAAAAAGAAAGCGATCCTACCTGTTCTCTAAGTAAGGATAAACCACAAACATTGGAGCATGTCCTCATCTCTTGTAAGACAGCTCTTGGTAATGGGAAATATACTTAGAGGCACAATAAAGTACTGGATGAGTTCGTCAGAATTATAAAGAATTATATAAAATCTGAATCAACTATTTTAACCCAGAAATTTGTTGCAGAGAGGGTAGAATATTGGCTGGCTCTAATCAAACAAATATCGAGTTATACCAAGTCAAAATCTTCTTAGATCAAGTGGAAATTGGGAGGTATCTGCCGACCTAGCTGGATGGCATAATGATTACCCAAAAACAATATCTAGTAAGGATCTGTAACCAGATATTATTCATCTGTCAAGGGCGAACCTTAAAATCATCGTGGTAGAATTATCAATACCATATGAAAGCCGGATGGAACAAAGCCACGAGTATAAAACAGCAAATATGAAGATCATAAAACGGAGCTGGAAAAGGAAGTGTGTAGTGGGATCGTGAAAGCCCTGCAAATGGGACCAAGAGGATACGTAGCAGGCATCCTGTACTAGTTTCTGGACCAAATTGGAATCAAAGGGCGTAATAGAATCAACTGTATGAGACGCCTCAAAGAAGTAACGTAAAATAGTTCCATGTGGATATGGAAAAAAAGAATTCAAACAATTCAAAATAAACATCATTAAACTATCACTTGATCGCAAATGCGTAACGAGACTCACGCAATATTCTCATTATGCACCTAGGTTTTTTTTTTCAAATCATATTTTGCGGTTATACTTCTTAGTCAGTACAACGACATCACAAGGCCTCAGTGATATATATATATATATATATATATATATATATATATATATATATATATATATATTCTGTGAGGAAGAGGCCGGTGTACAAATAAAACCGTTGAGAGGAAGGTCCAGAAATGGTGCACATTCTCTCTTATACTTAATTCATCGCTATTTATTGAATAAGATTACAGAGACTAAAACAGTCTATTTAACAATATCCCATTGTGTAGAACTATTAGGTGGAAAGGATAATGGCATAAAAACATCTTAATGTTCGCTCACTTTTTGGTGAATATCAATTACTTGTTAAGTAATTTCCTTCTGTTATAAAATGATCTATATGTTCTGGAACTGTGTATGTGTACCGACGGCACACATGATGCTCGATCAGTAACTCCCTTTCAATATTACAGGCGTATTCACCAGTGTGTGAACTTGCTGTGAGTGAAAATAGATAGAATTGACAAGCCATACATCAAGAGGAGTCAAAATTACCCCAAACCCACCTCTGGTAATGTCAACAACATATCCTGTTAACTAGGTCAGTAAAAAAAGAAGAAAAGCGCTATTAGTGCAGCCTGCTTCTTACCTTAATAGCAGCCACTATTCTTTTCGATTCTAAAGATATTCTGTCTTTACTTGACAATTCTTGGTACCGTTATCTTCTTTACACGCAAGAGTTCTATCTCTATTAGTGACCATTTGCTTATCTTAGAAATCACCACTTTTCAGTAATTTGATTTTCAGTGGGAAATTTTAAAACCTTTGGTGGAAATATTTCAAGACCTTTTTTTCTTAACCTCTTTGATTAGAATAATTTTATAAAAGCAAACATAGTTTGGTGGGGACGGGGGGGGGGGGCATTTTCAGATAGAAATACATCTTTTAGCTTCCTTGATTTTCCTGGTGTATTTCTTTGACAATTTGAAAATTAAATTTTGTAACGTTTATCTTCTAGGATAAAGCATTCTTTTCATATTCCTGTAAGCATTTTTTCCTCCTTAACAAATATAACTTTTCATATACAACATCTACCGCCGAATTTTTCTCCACGACAGATGGCGTTTATGTAATTTCTTTTCTGCTATCTATCCCATCTGATATTACTTTCTTCTGCTTTCTTTTTCTAATGCTTGTATGAAAACCTCTTCCTTTTCTCCTAACAAAAGCCATTTGTCCATTTACTCTTCATTCAGTTGGTTCATCTAACATTGTTTCTTTCTTCTCTTTTCTGCTTATTACACAAGGGAAAAGTCTACAGACTTTTTTCTATTACAGAGGCCGTTTGTCTGGTTACTCTTCTTTCTGCCATTACTTCCTCTTGAGCTTATTACCTACATTTTTCTCTTGTTTTGATACCGTTTTAGCTTCTTTTTTTGCTTCCTTCTTTTTTGTCATTTTTTTCTATGGCTATTCATTTTCTGCTTCTCTTTCAAAACATTTTAACGCAGCTGTGTTCATAGAATCCCGAACAGTTTTACTTCTTCCTATTCTTTTTCTATTAGGATTAGACTCAGAATTGAAGCGTATGCATCTGGTGCCCGGTAGATACTTCCTGTATTTTTCTTGAATTTTATAACATTGTCCTTAGTTCAAGGTTAGCAACTTTGTCATTCCCAGCTTCATTGATTCCTAGGTAACTTTACAGTTCTACCTAATATAAACTTTCTTTTGAAGTCAGCATCATCATCATCATCATGTAGTGCCGCTTGCACAGATATCCTTGACCCTCTCTTCTTACTTCTCCCTATCGTTCATCGCCTCAGGCCAGTCCTCGACGCTACATCCCGTATCCTCACATAGCTGCTGTATGTATGTTCGAGCTGGTCGTCCTGCTTTTGCTCGGCCATATGTGGGGGTCCATAGGAGTAAATCACTTTTCAGCTCGTCTCTGCTTCTCCAGCAGGGTCCTGCGTGTCTAGTTCGTCTAACTTGGATAGTTTTCGTGATGGGAGGCAGGTGGCAGTATAGTTGGTGCTCTGTGGGGTGTTGCCCCCCAGGACTTGTTCAATATTGCTCGCAACATTCTTGTGTAATTGCCGTCTAGCTTCTTCTCCAGTCGTTTTGTTAGCGTCCAAGTGGTGCATCCATACAGCAGTATCGATACGACCGCTGCCTGGAAGAAACTACTTTTCATTTTATCGGTCAGGTTTGGTTCCTATATGATCGATAGCTTATCGATAGCTGTTCATGCCTTCGTTAGCCGCGTGTCGATGTCTTTTTCGGTTGATGAGACACTGCTTCTTAGGTAGGTGAATTTGTCTACCAGTTTCAGAGAGGTTCCCTCTAGTGTGGAGATGTCACCTGTTTGATTAAAGCACATGTATTCAGTTTTGTGCGCATTGACATGGAGGCCAATGCCTGCGGCAGTTTGTTCAAAACTATGCAGTAGTGTTTCGGCAAGGCTGAATCTTTTATACTCTTATTTCACTATATATGGAAAGGATGACAGCTAATTTTGAAGAAAATCGTGTAACATCGAGAGCTACCCGCTGTTTTCTAAAAAATAATATTATACTTATTATCAGTATTAGTATAACTTCAGAATATTGATTAAGAAAAAATAATTTTGTATTGTTGATTTTTCAATACAACTAACAAAACTAAACATAAAAATTCTGACAGTGCAGTTAATAACGGCGTAAACAGTCCCATTAAACAATATGAGAGTAGCCAATAGGTCTGCAATCTTCGATAAGAGACTTGCTTATCTAAGTATGTGAAGAGTGCTTCGGTGGATAAATTGAAAAATTCTTCAAGGTTCAACGGAGGAGTGTTCGGACAGGAAAGAGCACAAAGAGCGTTACAGTCTTCTACGTCAGCCCACGAAATCTGTCATGACGATTCTCAGCATCGCTAAAACCTGGCTTCTCCAGTCAAGAGAGTGCAATCGTTTTTGTGCAACGGTTCTGTGAAAACCCTCGCACTCTTTTTTTCTGCGTATCTTAACTATCATAAAGTGTTGCAGGGATGGAAGAAATGATGATGTAGGGTAGGCAATGTTTGGAGTAACCTTTCTAACAAAGAGACAGGTGAGAATGATTAGTGGCAGTCATCGCCACGAATCTTCTCATAGTCGATTCTTGTACCGATGATCATTCATCTTCGAACCTAAAGCAATGGAGATACTCAGCAGCATCCACAGTGACAACACTGTTCACATGGCGAATATTGTTAGAAAAGTTACTCCAAACATTGCCTGCCCTACATCATTTCACCACGGCTAACAGATCAATAAAGAAGAAAAATCTTGTTGTCGCCTGTAATTTTCCTTATGTTGATGTACTTCAGTACTACAAGCCTATATAGAAGAGCAATCTTCGTTGCTAAGAAGTTAACCAGACTTGCTGAGGAAGGGATGCTAATGGAAGCTTAAGTTGATTATGTTTTCTTTTGAAGAGTAAATCCCGAGATTGTAGACAGAATTCAAAGATAGAAACTCGCTGTCAGAACCAATCTGAACCCTCTCCTAACGATTTGAAGCGATTAATGAATGCTTTCCTCTCGTAAAGTTACGTCATGCAAGTTATTAATACTTACGCTCCAATCTTCAAAAACAGGGATGAAATTAAAGAGCAAGTCCATAATGACATTAACCAACTCAAAGGTTTACAACTGTTGATCCTGAGAGACTTTAACGCCAAGGTTGATAAGGACAGAGAAAATTGGCCTTCATGGTGTGGGAAACACAAACAGCAACGGCCAGCTTCTGTTGAGTAAAAATGCCGAACACACGCTGTTCATTACCAATGTCGTCTCCCGTCAAGAAAGATACTTTCAAGACCACATGATAGAATCTGAGTTTAAAACAATAACAATTGATCAATTCCATTATTGTCAAACAGAAGGACATACAAGATGTATACATTATACGCCTCATGCCATATGCAGAATGCTAGACTGATCATAAATTAATTCGAGCGGTCCTAAAGCTTTGCATTGCATGGCATCCCAGACTGAAATGATTAAGAGCTAAAATCAATAAACTTTATTTGTCAGAAATTTCAAGTGGTGCTGAATCAACAACCTCAAGACTCAAGCACCTCTTGCCAAATATAATATACAAAAATGGAACTGCTAAAGAACAACACCACAGTGACTACGAAGACAATTCTTGGACTAAAGAAGTATACAAATCAGGATTTATTTGATGGGAAGTATGAGTTTATTACTCAACTTCCTTGGGGAAAAACCATGTCTACGTAGCTTGACAGAATGCTACGAGTTGTTTTTCTTTTTTCTTTTTTTTTCTTTTTTTTTTTGAAGTGGAAACAGGTATAAAATCTGGAATTTCAGGCCTAGAAGAAAATATGCGGGATGAAAATTCAGTGATGGGACAGAAAAATTGAAAAGGCACAGAGCTACGTCAATGCTCACTACTCAAAAATGTTCTTCGGTTCACTGAGGGTTGTTTACAGACCTTGTAAGTCAGGATCTAGCCAATTGCTATCAGCAGATAGATCCACACTGATAAAAGACGAGGAAGGTCCGATAGACTATTAAGCGGAACACTTCAAAATACTGCTAAACAGGTTATCAGCAGTCAGCATCATCACTTTGGGCCAAATAGCACACCAAGTGATCAGAGAAGAATTAGAGGAACTTTCTTCGGTCTAGGAAATCACCAAGACCATGCAGCAGTTAAACTTAGATGGGTCATGAGGAAAAGATATCCTATCGGAAATTTACAAGGTCAAAAGATCAGGGACTACAAATGTTTTCCACGACATAATTCAGCGCATCTGGGAAGATTCCGGAAGACGTTCGTGATGCCCTGATTGTGGCTCTGTATAAGAACAAAAATAGCAAAACTGACGATCGAAATAACTGGGAATTTCTCTCTATGTCAATAGCAGGCAAGTTCTTTGCTCACGTCTTCTTGAATCGACTGAACTCATTATAGTTTTTGTCTGGTTCGCCGCACGTTGAATATGATATTTATATGAAGGCAAATTTAAGAAAAGTGATAATTTCTATTTTGTCGTCATTGATCTTATCAAGGCAAACTGAGTTGCAATTGGTGGAGAACATATACATAAGCTACAGCTACGATAATTACATATTCGACCAGAGCCAAAACAAAGACGCTTCGCTAACCATCGAGCGCTAATGGCACACCAAAATACCTACAACTGATGCTTACGAAGTGTTTTTATGACTTTAAAACACTTCGGAAAAAAATCGGTGTTTTTCCAATGAAACAACCTCTTATCACCGTAGAAGATATACAGCTGAAATTCATTGATGTTTTCAACTATATAGGGAGTATTATCTTCAATGATACTTCTCTAGATAAAGAGGTTTCAACCAGAAGTTTCATCAACTTGACTTGAACCCTGTACTTGGCATAAGGTGGCAAGACAAGGCTACCACCAAAGAGGTCCTTAACACAACCAAGTCTATCTGAATTGAGGCAATATTTCTGAAGTTTTGGCTCTTTTGGTTGGACCCACTCATAAAAATTGTGGTTCACTGCATCTCAAAGCAGTTGCTGTTTGGGTAGCTATATATATATATATATATCATCATCATCACGGATATATATATATATATATATATATATATATATATATATATATATATGTAAAATTTTGTTTTGTTTACAAAACAAGAAATTTAGAAATAGTATTCCATTTCCATAATTGATCTATATCGTTTATTCATGCTCGTCAGATGGAATTCAAATAGTGTTTGATTACTTTTTTCTTTTTTTACGTTAAACGCCGGCGATATATTTTACGTTATATCGCGTTATAATCTATTTTACTTAAAAAAACTAACGGCTGCGGAGTTTTCGTTTTTATTTATGGATTTTTTAAATATCAATTTTGTTTAGTTCATATTAGTAAACTAATTTCCGGTTTATGAGTATTATTTGAAAGCTATATTGTGTTTTTATTATTCAAGTTTAATTGGAAAATATTTTTACAATTTCAAATAAATATCTTTTTAAATATATTAGTAATTTTAGAATGTATTTAATTATTTACCTGTTTCAAAGAATTATTCATCTCTCTTTTATGTTTATATTTAGATTTTAGTGGCATTGAGGCTCTGTTCTACGCGTTTTATCATTTATTTTAGTTCTGTACATAAAAATGATTTCGCTAAATTATTAATTTCAATTATTTTAATTTTATTACTTAAGGAAAGAAGTTTCTAATTCTTATAAGGACTTGGTATGTAGCTAAAGTGTAAGAGAATTAAACATAATTATCTTAGTCAAAATATATAAACCATACCTATTTTTTCTATATCTATATTATAAAGATTATTGAGCATGATTTGAATATAAAAATTAAATGATATCATATTAGGTATTTATTCTTATGTCTACATTTAGCTATAGATTCTTTTCTTTCATTCAAAACATTAATAGTATCTTTATATTTTAAAATGCCATTTTCCCCTCTTGTCATAAATTACACCTACCTTATAAACTGCTTGTTATTGATGATTTTTTCAAAAATTTCAAATTTACTATAGGGGTTAACCCTTGTTCCTTTATTTTCCTGTAGTATTTTCATTGGGTAGTTCGATTTTTGAGTAAGGGGTTATCAAATGTTTGTCTGTAATTATAATACCTACGCTTCCAGTTTAATGATGAAATTCCTATGTAAGCTTTGCAGTTTAGTTTACCTTTTTTAGTGGAGATGTTCGCTTGGTAAACAATATTCTCTATATTACATTTCCCCCTAAAGGGCATTCTTCTTTATTTCTACAATTGCAGGAGAAATTATTTACTTCTTATTTTTCTCGTTTATGTTTGCTAGTAATTTTTTTATTATAGTTCATGACGATTTTCGATATATTGTTGGTGCATGAGTTGCTGATTTTTAAAATGTTTCTAATATATATATATATATATATATATATATATATATATATATATATATATATATATATATATATATATTTAAACATTTTAAAAATCACGGGCATATATATACGCATATTTGGGTGCCTAATTACTGTAAATTTGTTAAGCCAAATAGATAACTTCATATAAGCTATACTAAAATTCAAAATAGACAATCAATATGTAAAATATGTAAAATGACTATTATCAAGTACCAATGACTATGCTACGGTATCCTAACTTAAATATATACGTTCTGTCAACCATATTGAGCACTCTTTACTGATAAATATCGCAAACTATATATGTATATATATATAATTATAGCAATTATATTTGATATAAAAAGTGCCTGTTGGAAAAGAACGTTTTTTTGGGAAGCTAGTACTATCATTTGAGCTTTTATTTTCACTTAGTTCACGATTGTTTTGTCTGAGAGTCAGATTAAGCCAAAATGCGTAAATAACTGTCATTGCCGATGTATTAAATCTTACGGATTTTATTTTCTAATTTTAATTTTTTATTATATCTGCCGTTTTGCATCTCTTTCAAATATAACTATTGTAGCAGTTATATTTATCTCTATTTTCCTCCTTATCTCTCCTACACCTCATACATACTTATATCCATGCGATGAAAGTCGAGTGATAGCACAAGTATTTCGATAGATGTCACGAAGAAATCGATTTAAAAGTTGATACCGATGCTGTGACTGCAATAGATATGGACCAGTTAACAGAGTTGTCCGGACATAAAGTATTCTTCTCCACTTCATTTTTTATATTAAACAATTGATTCGTTCACTATTCATCACTGTCTCTCGGTTGAGTTCTCGTTGAACCTTCACTCTTCTTTTTATTTGGATTTTTATCTCTTATTTCTTCAATTGATGGGCAGTTTCTTTTATTGCAACATGTCTGGTCTCGTCCAAGATCCGTAAAGGTATGTAAGTGTTATTTGTTTGCGTCTATTTGGTTCTGTATGTGCACTTGTGTTGAGTAAAAGTTCTAAGTGAGAATGCGTAAAAGAGAAAGAAAGAAAGAGAAAGAAAAATGAAGGGTGAAATAGAGGTAGATAAAAAGAAAAAAAAACAACATAAAATTAGGACAAATGCAAAAAAGAGGGGAAAACAGGATGAAAAATCAACTAAAGAGATAAAAGATGATAATGAAAGTTACATAATGAAATAGAATAAGAATTTTAGTGGCTATGTTTACATAAAATTCACACGAGAAAGAGAAAATGAAGCGAGAAAGAGAGAAAAATACATTTACACAAGCACGTTAAAATAGGGAACATACATAATGCATAAAATGACAACTCCATAAGAGAGAGAGAGAGAGAGAGAGAGAGAGAGAGAGAGAGAGAGAGAGAGAGAGATGATAAGAAGTTGAAACGAAGAAAATCAAAAAGAGCGACGTAAGAAAGGAATCTTCTAAGCAGTGAATGATGATGAAGACATTGTTATGTAGTGTCTGAGAAAAAAGAGGATATTTGAACTTAAGTACAAGCTCGCATTCCCGATTAACTAATAACTCTACAACAACGGATGCGTTTACTGGTTATCCTACATTACCTCATTTAATGGATTAGTTTTTTGTATGCTCGTTTATAAGATCGAACTCTGAAAGCAGCTTACCTTTTATCAATATATTTTTCATCCGTATCAAAGATCGATGTTCAAATTAAGTCAAGATTTCGAACATTGGTTTTCAAAGCAGGCCTTCCTCAATAAGAAGAAAGGTTTGACATAATATTTCTCTTCTTACTTTCATTTGATGTGTATCATAGTAAGCTGAGCTGAGTAAATTTCAAAATATCCATTACAAATTATTGTGTCAATAAGTGGATTTGATCTCGACAATAACAATAGAAGTAACGAATAACCACTGATATCCTTATTCGCCTTAATACCATTAAGAAATTAGGTATTCATACTGTTAAAACTAGCATGTCAAGATGAGAAACAATGGCATGAAAAGAAAACAATTCAGTGATTACCCGTTCAGACAGCAGTAGCTAAAAAATGTTTACATAATCTATTGTAAAACGCAATCAACAAGAGACTATTACAAGAAAAGGTAAAACTGACACAAAAGAAAAAAAATAAAAGATTAATAAAATGATATTCCTACAAAGATAAATGATTTTTAAAAAAGAAGTAACAATGTTGCAAACAAAAAATGCACGTAGGATATGCTTATAGAATGAAGAACGGGAGATTTCCATAGAGTATCTTATCATTCATAAAGAGGGGAAATTCCCATGGCGTAGTGGTTTTGTTATATATCGTACCTATGAACATTAATGGGTTAGTCACAATTCTCATAAACACGTTGGACACTATTGTAAGAGGGGGTTAATATGCTGACCAAGAAGTTCACCATTAGTAGTGGTTTAACTTCACGCCGCTGGCGAGTATTGTATTTTGTTAATGTTATAAAGATTTCCATTTCATTTCCAACCTTTGTTTTGGTCATTTCTTATTCAGTAACCTTTTGTTTGGTTACAACATTTCGGCGGCGAGGATTTGGCCGAACTCAAGTAAACGTTCACCAGAACAACATTTGGCGAACAAGGATTTCGACAGAACAGAACTCACATAAACGTTCACGAATACGATATTTTACGAACGAATATATCGGCAAAACTCGCGAAAAAATTTACATAGGTTGCATTGGTGAAGGAAGATAAAAATAAATTACCAAAGCTGCAAAGCATTTTTTGGCTGAAAGGATTTTCTAAGGATTATGTGGATATCAATCAGTTGTTCGAAATAGAACATTCAGAAAAATACGGATATTTTTCCAACTACAAAGAACTGGAAACGTAACGAAAGGTACGTGTAATTGGAAATTGTATTTTTCAGTTTACCATCATGTATTGTTGAGAGGGTTTCTCGATGTAAAGGTTTTAGTTTGGAAGTTAATTAGTTGGATGATTTTTGAGAGACAGCGGCGTAAAAAAATACTTTTATGAAAAATTAGTTCACATTAAGTACAGAATGGAGGATTCTAAAACAACTTTACTTGAAATATTGAAACAAGACAAACAACAGAGACATTACGAACAAAGACTTGAAAAATTCGAAGAATTGTTTGTAGAACAACAACGGTAAACGAGTGACAAGAACGAAGATTCATATGTTTTTCCCCCAGAACGCAATCGTGCTGAATTTAATTATATGCCAGAAGAGGAGGTAACTTTTTCGTTGAATTTCCGTAGATACGAAAACCTTTACAAAACAGACTGGGCAAAGTGGCCCGACCACGATAAGGTCAGATCTGTGCAAAGGAAACTACACTCTGTCAAACACACAAAGTTCGTGAATTACATATTACTAAAAAAACAACCCAAAAAACCTAATGACCTAACTTTACTTTCTGAAGTGTTCAGCCCAAAGTCGTCATTGTTCCATAAAATATGGAAATCCATGAATTTAGTAAAAATTTGAAGAGAAGATTTCCCAACGTTCTCGAGCATTGTGAACGATCACTGTGAGGGGTTCAAACTGGCAGAATTGATCCCTGACAATTTTAAATGCCTGATATTTGTTCAATGTTTGGTGTCGACAAAAGACGCTGAAATCAGGAGAAGAGTTTTAAATAAACTTGAAAATGAACCCAATCTTACTTTGCAAAACCTAGCAGAAGATTGTCAGGGGTTTATAAATGTTCGACAAGATAAAGATATCGAAGTAAGCAGTGTTTTGCACATTAAAAAGTGCGTCAAGAAAATAAAGTGAAGAAGAAAAATATTACTCCAAACCCCTTTTTTATAGTGACAGTCCATACAAAAACAAAGAACGTTTTCGTTGCAAAAAAAGGACATAAGAAAACTTACTGTCAGACAAAAGTCAAAAAACGATTGAATAATTGAATTACAGTTACTAATTTGAATGAATCTGCCGGTCGGAATATTAGAAATTTGTTCAGATAAAAATCCTTAACAAAAATATTAGATTACAATTAGATAGTGGATCCGACTTCAGTATTATGAATGCATATAGATAGAAAAATAGGAACTTTAAAGTTGATGATTACCAAGAAAATCGCTGGTAGTGTTACAGGAGAGAAAATAACATTTGAAGGGGAATCTATAACAAATGTAACGTCGAACAAGGAGACGTTAAATTAAGACTCTTTGTAATGAAAAATACAAATAACCTTTTTTTTGGAACGGACTGGATGGAGCAGTTTAAGTTATAGAATAGTCCAATCAGTTTGTTTTGCCAAGAAATTAAAGTTTTTACCAACGAAGTACAAAGTTTAAAGAAAAAATTAAAAATTAAATTCTCATAAATATTTTCAGGTGGTTTAGGCAGGTTCCATAAAATGAACGCTACATTCGAGATAATGGAAATGTACAACCTGTTTTCAAAAAAAAAAAAAGATGAATGTACCCTTTGCATCGTTAAAACAGAACAACGACGAGCTTGACAGACACGACAAAATAGCTCTTTTATCTTAAGTTAACTATAACGATTGGGCTTCACTAACGGTATAAATAAAGAAAAAGTCTATGGAGATACGTGTCTGCGCAGATTTCTCCGCGGGCATTTCCTCAAGAGTTATTATTACTCATTTCCGGGACTGGAAGAGGTTTTGCACAACTTAGCTGAGTCGGGTTTTTTTTTCGAAAATCGACCTAAGCGACGAGTATCTGTAAATTGAAGTGGAGGACGAATGTTCCAAATATACCCATCGCGGAATATATAAATTCAATCGTTTGACTTCAGCAAGTAATGGATACGATGCTTAGGGAACTTGACTCTGCAGTCGCTTATTCAGACGATATTTTGCTGAAATCGCGGAATATATAAATTCAATCGTTTGACTTCAGCAAGTAATGGATACGATGCTTAGGGAACTTGACTCTGCAGTCGCTTATTCAGACGATATTTTGCTGAAATCGACCTAAGCGACGAGTATCTGTAAATTAAAGTGGAGGACGAATGTTCCAAATATACACATTGAGGAATATATAAATTCAATCGTTTGACTTCAGCAAGTAATGGATTCGATGCTTAGTGGACTTGACTGTGCAGTCGCTTATTCAGACGATATTTTGCTGAAAAGTGAAAACCCAGAAGAACACAAGAAAAATGTTTTCGAAGTTTTCAGAAGGATTCTGGACTATGGCTTCAAGCTGAAAGATGAAATATGCGAATTTTTTATGAATTAAATCAAATATTTGGGACAAATAATTGGTAAAAATGGCAGGAGACCAGTGCTATAAAAGACATACCTGCTCTTGAAAATGTCAGCTCCCTACAAAGTTTCCTGGGTTTGGCAAATGATTACAACATATTTTTGCCAAACATGCATTGTTTGTGAGTTTCGTTAAATAAACTATTAAAAAAGACGGTAAATGGGTTTGGACAACGGAATGCCAGGAAGCATTTGAAAAATTAAAGGAATGTTAACGTAGGAATTGTTTGCATTACGATCCAGAAAAAGAAATAATCATGGCAAGTGACGCTAGTAAATACAGAATAGGAGCCTGCATTTTGCCTAGACTCGAAGACAGCTCGATTAAACCTATTGCACACGCATCCATGACGCTTCTTCCAACACTTTGGATTTGCCTCTTTCCTCAAAATATGTACTTGGTATTATCAGAACTTTTTAGCTGGTTTCGATCTTGAGCAACTAGTATGAAGCCAAATAGATTAAAACTTATTTTTGAATTTAGTTCAGTTTTGTTCATTTCCTTCATTCGTGGATGAAAATGAGATTGTTCCTTAATTTGGAAGATTAGCAGTATTGTCGGTTTTCTGGGATGAATTAGTTATTCCTTGGTTAGCCATTCTTTATTTTCCACCGGGTTATTGGTTGCATTATAAACATATATGCCAATTGTTAGTGTATCAATTAAAAAACATAAAACCAGAAGTTAAGTATATGATCTATTAGTAAAGACTTGTATTTTTGAGATTTTTCTGAGTTTGTCTTGCTTCCTTAGAGTCTATATAACTTAATTTCTATCTAATTATATCGTAGTACTTTTTATGGTGTCCTTAATCCATTCTGCTTCAATGTTATATTTATTTTTGTAATGGTAATTTATCCATGCACGCATGAACTCTCCCAGCTATAAATAGCAGCTGGTACAGCTTTTTTGCAGAAGGCAATATTCCAACAGATAGCCCTGGCAGTCGGACTGAAACAGTCTCGCTTGTAACCTTCCCATTTGTATATGTTGTATTATTGTTCTTTGTTGATATATTTGTTTAACTCAATTCCTTTCTTGTGTCGTTATCTCTGGCCACTAGCAAGGCCACAACACTTTTCATTTCCCATATGTTATTCCAGAACTCGCTTCTTCATTTGATAGTGTTTTTATCACTATTTTACCCATTTCCATGTAGAATTTTTTGTATTAGTTTTAAAAGCTTTTTATTTGTAGAATTCACTTTTTTGTGTGTTTTTAGTGGACTGAGCTTTTTTAGTATCTGCTTTCTAGTTTGTATGTAATTTTCTTATTCTATATAAAATTTACACTATGTTTTAAATAATCTTCTTCAATTTTTATTCTCCTTCTATTCTCCTTGTAAGTTCTTTTTGTAGAATTTAAAGTTATTCATCTATTTTTTATCAAAGAAGGACTTAATTTTTATTGGTTTAGTAAGCCTTATTGTCCTTAGTTTTGTATTGATCTAATAACTATTGCAAGAGAGTATATTGCTGTATAAAGGACGGTTAAATCTAAGTGAAGATTTTAAAAATTATTTCCTTGGTTGCTTTCTTCATTATTCTTAAAAATGTTTCCCTTTTTCTATCATTTCAGATTTTGTCCAATTTTTCCTCTCTTTCTTTTTAGTGTGTTGTGTTTTTTATTAATTCCCTAATGGTGTCTGTTTTCATTTTCTCAACTTTCTTCATAACTGTATCGTTTTCTTCATTTCTTAAAAACTGTTTTGTGGTTGTTCATTTTCTTCTTGTTTTTTTTATTATCCAGCATATCAACTTGCACAATTAAATCTCCGGTATTTTCAATTCTAATATTTCCTAATTTCCTATTCAGTTGAATTTTAACATTTTCTTCGAGTTCATCGAATTTTGCATTAGTTAACCGTTTTTCATTTGTAATGTTTTTTTGACATTTACCAGTTTACTGGCGTTTATATTTTTCCTGATATTCGGAAATTTTCTTCATCACTTTCTATGTGTCATTGGTGAAACTGTGGTCCGGTGATTTGCACTGTAGTATTCTCACATTGCATTTTCCTAATACTCCTATTTCAATGTTTTTCCTTTGGGATATTAATAAAATACACTGACTACTTCTTTGTTGAGGGGTAAGAACCCTCGAACGAGTGTCCTAGATATGATAATAAACAATCTGATAGTAAGGTTCCAATAATGCTGGAGCTTTGGGGAATGCAGAGTACCCTTCATTGCCATCGCTTCCAGGTCCACTCTGGCCCGGAGTGGTAGCATCTGATAAGGTCCTATCTATGGGTTAAATAAAATAAAATGTGTCCTTATGATGATCTGAATTCCTTGAAATATATCTGTTTTGTCATTTAAACTGAGTATTTATGCTAAACTGAATTGTTTGAAATGGAACTGTTTTTGAATACTAAACTGAATTGTTTGAAATAGAACCGTCTTTGACATTGAAACTGTACTTACACTAAAGTAAATTGTTTGAAATAGAACTGTTTTGAATTTGAACTGAGTGCAAACAAAAAACTTTACTTATACTAAACTGAATTGTTTTAAATAGAATTGTTTATATGTTTAAAATAGGTTTGGCTTTAATAACCAGCAATGGTTGTGAAATAGAACTGTTTAAATAGAACTAAACTGTGTATTTATGCTAAAATTAATTGTTTGAGATTGAACTGTTTTGATATTTAACTATTTGAAAACAGAATATATCCTTATACTAAACTGAATTGTTTAAAATTTAATTCGCCGTTAAATGATCCGAAAAGGGTTGATACATCGTAAAACAAAACTACCAAGCAACTAACCAGTACATTTGTTGAATCCAAACATGTTTGGCTCTTCTAGGTTACACGTTTCCATGTGCCTCAGTCTGTTGGGGCTGCAGAATACACTGACTGCATCTCTGCAGAGAGGTAAGATTCTTTAACGAGTGTCCCGGGTGTGACACTAAACAATCTGATGGTGAGGCTTCAATAATACTGGAGCTTTGGAGAACGCGAAGTACCCCTTCATTGCCACCACTACCATGTTTACTCTGGCCTGGAGTGGTAGCACTTAATAGGGTCCTATCTATGGGTTAAATAGAGCTGTTCGACGTTTAAACTGTGTACTTATGCTAAATTGAATGTTTGGGATATAACTGTTTTTACATTTAACTGTATGTAAACAAAAATGTACTTATGCTTAACTGAGTTGTTTGAAATAAAACTCTTTGATCATTTAACTGAGTGTAAACAAATGAATGATGTTTGATTGTATTGTAAGAGATACATAGCAATACTTGGAAACATTTAACTTTGCTGACATGCTAAACTGAATTGTTAGAAATAGAAGAAATAACTATGTGTAAACAAAAATCTGTATTTAAACAAATGACTAAGTGTGTGTAAACAAGAAACTGTTCACTTGTGCTAAATTGAATTGTTTGAAGTAGAACTGTTTGATCATTTAACTGTACAATCGTATTAGACAGAAATCACTGAAAAAATTTAAGTGAGTGAAAAAATGAGCCCAGACTCATTTAAAATATTAATCATATATTTGATACTTATGTATAAAAAGGATTTAGCTTTAAATAACCTACAATGGTTGATATGCCATAATACCAAATCAAACCAAAAAAATGTATTCATGCTAAACTGAATTATTTGAAATAGAACTGTTTTATCATTCGACTGTGAATAAACAAATTACTGATGTTTTATTGAATTGTTAGCAATACTTGAAAACATTAAAATGTGTGCTACAAATGATTAGTAATAAATGGAATTATTCATATTGAATTGAAATAAGTGAAGCGTTTTAGCCGTGTATAAAGAATGAGCTCAGGCTCGTTTAAAAATGTTATCTACAAAATCTGTTTAGAAATTATATATTTAAATGACCAGCAATGGTTAATATAACATAAAACCTAATCAAACCAAAAACCAGTTTCAGGTTAATCGCATGACAGTGTGAAATGTATTTTTCTTAGTTTCCTTGTTATGTTTCCATTTTATCCTTTTGTTAAAAAAATAAAAATAATGAAAGAAAAAGGCTAATATAAGAGCAAAGGAAATTTTTAATCTTATTAAATAAATAACATCCAAACCACCTCGAACAATCCATTTTTTCCATTTAATAAAGTTTTGCATTTTGAAGAAAAGACCGTTGGTTTTATAGAAAAAAACACAGATGAAAGAAAAAGTACCCCAGAAGAACGAGAAAACTTCTCGAAACCAAATTTTGTTGCAGAAATCTCATCAAAGGAATAAATACCTTAGAAGTCCCACAAGTAAGATAATGCGGAACATTCTTAAAATGGACTAGAAAGAAACTCAGATAAATGAACAAGGAAAGTGATGACGATGCTGAAGGCCCTATACTCGAAAGATGTCATAATCAGATTATATGCGCCAAGAAAAGGAGAAAGAGAACTCTTCTGTATTGAAGATTGCGTAGATGTAACAATTCATGGACTCGAGTAATACAGTAGAATGGGCTAAGAGAGTCTAATTACAGCATCCAGTAACAGCAATGTCAACAAAATGTCAAACAGAAAAATAACAAAAACTAGAAAACTAGAAAACAAAAATGAGAAGAAAAACAACTGCATGAAGTATTCATGGGACAAACTGGGGAGATTGCACATGAAATGATCTGGACATATCTCAGAAAGGAAAAACTCAAGAGAGAAACTGAATCTTTTATAGCAGCACAAAATAATGCCTAAATGACCAATTATGTTAAAGCGAAAATTAATAATACGCAACAGAATAGCAAATGCAGGTGGAGACAGAAATGAAATAGTTAATCACATAATAGCCGAATGTAACAAAATGGCTGAAAAAGAATGCAAGACTAGGAACAGCTGGGTGAGAAAGGTGATCCACTGAGAATTTTTCAAGAGATAAAAACTTTAGCATATAAGCAAAAGGTATATACACAAACCCATTGTAGAAAAATAAGACCCATAAAATTCTCTGGGATTTTGCGATACAATCGGATCACTTAATAACCCTCCCTGAAGACCAAGCCCAGAGTTAATTAACAAGAAAAAAACAATTCGTCATCTATGGAATTTTGCAGTTACAGCGGACCACTGAGTAAAATTAAAAGAAAAAAAATGAACAAATACTTGGACCTTGTAAAAGAACCAAAAAAAAGAAGAAAAAATAGCTGTGGAAGAGGAAGGTAACGCTAAAACGTTGGTGCGCTTACAACGGTCTCCAAGTACTTGATAAAATCCTGGAGAAACCGAAAATCAGAGGAAGAATGGAGACCTTCTAGACCACAGCTAAAATGCTCGGAAGAGTTCTGGAGAGCTGAGGAGACTTGCTGTCACTCAAACTCTAGTAAAACACTACCAACTAAAACTGGCGCTTAAAAATCAGATAAATGAAATAATAATTATAATAATAATAATTTAATTTTTAGTTTTAATTTCATTTCTTGTTCACCAGGTCTTTACCGAAGACCTAGGTAAATGGAAAGTAATGAATTTCAAGTATTATATTTATTTATTTATTTTTTTGCTGCCTATTTTGGGTGATATCTTCCCGTCACAATGATCGTACTCTCCCATAGAGATGATCAGTTCTGCATAGTACAATCTTTTTTGTATTTTGTAAAGGCTGGAACTGCCTGGTATCCTGTTAATGTGCTTATCGGCTTATCGGTTACTTTCTCACTATTACTAGCACGGTCGTAGAATAAGGAGCAAACTTATTTCTGTTTCTGTTTCCAGGACTTTGTATTTGCTTATTTTGATGTATTATTTTACTGATATGTAATTATCAGTTTGCACTGACACATCACTTAGATGGCATGTTTTTTCCTTCATTGTCTTTAACTACTACATCTAATCTATTGTTCTTTATTTTTTCTGTCAGTTTGGGCAGAGTCCCTGGTAATATTAGTTTCTTTCACTTCTGTCATTGTTCTGGTTGATGTTTGCATAATTTTTTAAGATTTCGATATTCCATTGTAATTACATATCTTCCAATGAATATGATGTCCTATTTTATCTTGACTTTATATTCTATCGGAGTTAGGATTAGGCAACTGGACAATAATAATTTGTTTTTCTTTTGTCGCTTTTCATGTTGTTTCTCTTTGAGAAAAAATCGCAAGAAGTAAAATAATGATTTATTTTTTTCACTCCTTGTGAGTTTTTCACCCCAGTGTTAGCAGGTGGTTTTTCACTTGAGTCTGTGGGACAGCAAGTCTCTATAGGTCTCCAAAGATCTTCTCAGTATTCTAGACGATTTCAACAATGCTGTGGTAAGGATGGACTTGATTCTACTTCTGATTTCCAATCTTTTTTCCAAGCTTTTGGGGACCGTTCCAAGCGCATCAACTACAATTAGTAAGACCATCATCCTCTTGTTCCACAGCTTTTTTTAGTTTTCTGCTGGAACGGCAAAATCCACTAGACTACAAGTTCTTTTTTTAAGTTAATTACTGCTAGGTTTTGTCTTCTGGCTGTGATTATTATTATCATTTGAGATTTTCACATCAGCATTAACATTGGAATTTGGGTGACAGAAAGTCTGCCCAAGTCTCCAGGACTTTTCTCATTATTCTGGGCGATTTCAAAATGCAGTAAATTAGATGGTCTCCACTCGTCCTCTTATTTCCAATTTCTCCAGTCCCTTTATTAATACTTTGGTTACTGTACCAAGAGCACCAATTACAATTGGTATAAACGTCCCTTTTATGTTCCACAGTTTTTTCAATTCCCTAGCAAGATTGAGGAATTTATCCCTCTTTTCCCTTTCTTTCAATTTTACTCTATGGTCAGCCGGGACAGCATAGTCCACAATTTTGAAAGTTCTCTTTTTTTGTTGTGGATTATTATAAGATCTGGTCGTCTGGCTGAGATTAAGTGATTCCTTTTTATGTCAAAATCCCAGAGGAGTTAGTGTGTCTCATTCTCCAAGACAGATGTTGGGTTGTGCATATACCATTGGTCCGTATGGTCAAATTTAAATTTCTTGTGCAATTCCCAGTGGATCACCTTGCCCACCCAATTGTGTCTTGTCTTATATTCTTTTTGTGATAATTTGCTGCATTGGCAGATTATGTGATTGATGGTTTCGACTCTATCATTACATAACCTACATGTGTTCTTTTGTTGCGTCTTGTCTATTCTTGCTTTGATATAATTGGTTCTTATAGTATTGTTTTGTGCTGCTATCAGGAGAGGTTAATTTTCTTTCTTAAGGTTTCTTTTTCTTAGCCACATCCATGTTTTCTTGTGTGAAATATCGCTTATAAGTTGCTTAAAACGTCCATAGAATTGTTTTTCTTCTCATTTTTGTTTCCTGTTTATTGTCGTTCTGTTAGTCCTCATGTTGTCAGTATTGTTTCTGGTGGTTGTAATCAGTCTTCCTCCGCTCTTTTCTATGTAGTCTTCAAGTCGTTGTGTTAAAACGTCAACACTATCTCCAATACTGGCAAGTCCTTTTCCACTTTCTTTTCTTGATACATATAGTCTGTCAACGTCATCTCTGGGCTGTAATACCTTATGTATGGTCCATAGTTTTCTTGTTCTCTGGTCTATTTGTTTAATTTCTTCTCTGGTCCACTTCAAGAATGGTCCTGAATATCTTATACAGGGGACAGCTCAGGTATTTATTCCTTTGATAAGGTTTCTGCTTGAGAGATTTTTGTCCCGAGTAGCTTTCTGGTTCTGAAATATTCTTTCTCGAATTTTTCTTTCATCTCCTCTAGTTTGATGGTGTCAGCTTCCATTAGTATTTGTAGGTTTCCTTTTATCCAAGCTTTCTAATTTTTTCTTGATTTGGTGGCTTCATTCCGTCCGCAAGGTGTCGTTTACTTCTTTTCATTACTAGCATGGCGCATTTTTCTATGACAAATTCCATTCCTATGTCCTGACTGTATATTCTAACTGTGTGTATTTGAGTTTCCAATTCTTTTTCATTTTGGCAAACAGTTTGATGTATTCATGTACATTAGGTGATTTATCTTTTCCTGTGATTCAGTAGGTTTGTATCCGGCTGTACATTTCCTGCATATGTGGTTGAATGGCATCATGGCAATTATAAATAGTAAAGGGTGATAGTGCATATCCTTGGAATATACCTCTTTGGATCTTTGCTAAGCTTTTCTCTCCTGCTGTCAATTCCACTCTCCAGGTTTTCATGATTTTCTCGATAAAGTTTATGACTTCATCTGATATTTTGTACATTTTAAGACTGATTATTATCCAGCTCTGTGGGACCAATCAATCCAGATCATTGGTGGATTTTTGCATCTCGTCTTGCTCTCATTGAGGATGTGCTAATCAATATAGAGTAGTTCTACTGTGCCTCTGGATAATATAATTTATTTACGGATTCAAACGATCTAGTAAATATATTGAATTGACATTAACTATGTATTCAAAGACAAACAGTAGAGAATTTTTAAAGAAAATCAAAAATAAAATTAGAAACCATGCAAATTCAGAGTATAGCAAGACTCAGGGGAATATTACCGACCTTATTGTCTTTTGGAAAATCACAGATGATATTGCACAGATTTTTGTGCTTTTTTCTAATAGGCCATTCTGTCGAGGGTGGAAATTTCACTTGAGTTTGAGTTTTTTTATGAAGTTGTTAAGTTAGTCAAGTGACATTCTAGAGTATTCCATTAATGACACCCCCGATTCAACTCCTAAATACCGATTCTAACGATCTTGTAAATATATCAAATTTACATTAACAACCTTACGTATTCATAGACAAACAGTACAGAATATTTAAAGGAAACCAAAAGTAAAATTAGCAACCATGCGATTTCATAGTATAGCAAGTCTAAGGTGAATATGTTAATATATTACTCCTTGTGAGTTTTTCACACCAGCGTTAACTGATATAGTCTTTCACTGGAATCTGAGTGACTGTAAGTCGCCTCAGGTCTCGAGGTTCTGGCCGACCTCAACAGTGGTGTAGTTTGGAGAGTCTCCACTCGTCCTTCAATTTCCCACTCCTCCACTACTTTTACTGAGCCTTTGGGGATCGTTCCAGGCGTCAATTACAATTGATATCACTTTTATGTTTTATAGCTTTTTTAATTCTCTGGGAAGATCTAATTATTCGTCTCTTTGTACGTTTCCTTTGATTTGGTCGAATAGTTGTATTGATGCGTCGACTCTATCTTCAATCCTTCCGCGTCCTCTTCCTCCTTCTTTTCTTTACATATATAGTCTATCTATGTAATCTTTGAGATGTAAGGCCTTATGCATTGTCATTAGTTTTCTTGTCCTCTAGTCCATTTGTCTAAGTTCTTCCCTCGTTCATTTTAAGAATGGTCTCGAGTATCTTACAAGAAGAACAAACCAGGCGTTTACCCCTTTGATGAGATATCTGCTGCAGAGATCAGTTTCAAAAAGCGTTCTCATTCTTCTGCGATACTCTTTTTAAATTTTTTTTTCTTTCATATCCACTTGTTTGATGGTGTCCGCTTCCAATATTTCCTTGTTCTAATAGTTTTCCTTTTCTCTGAGCATTCTGATTTTTTCTTGATTTGCCTGTTCAATTCCTTTTGTTATCTGTCTAAACCCACTTTTTATTATAAGCATGGCACGTTTTCTATGCCAAATTTCACTCCTATATCCTAATTGTATATCCATACGTCTGTATTAAAGTCTCCAATTCTTTTTTTTCAAACAGTTTAAAGTCGTCCATGTACATTCGGTAGTTGATCTTTTGCGATTTAGTAAATTTGCTGCCCCCTGTGCATTTTCTCTGTGTGTAATTGAGTGGGATCATCACTATCACAAATAGTAATGATAATTGCATATCTCCCTAGAAGATACCTCTCTGGATTTCTGCCTCAGTCGATGTTCTTCCTCCTGCGATCAATTTCACTCACCTGTTTTTCATGGCTTCCGTAATGAACTTAACTTAGTCGGATATCTAGTAAATTTTTAAACAGTTTATTATCCAGCTTTACGTAACGATATCGTCGGCCACACCAAGGCTACATTTTCCCATCTTGTTTTGCTCTCCTTGAGAATGTATTCCTTTTGTTCCCTTGAGACAGTTCCTTTTGTTCCTTTGTGGCATCCTTTTTTGTTCTTCGGGAAACAGTCTGTGGCTTATTAGCGAGTAATAGATCTTCCTTTAATCTGTGCCACTGACATTTTCCACATCAAAAGAAGATACACTATCAGTCTAGAGTTTGTTTTTTTTTTTTGTTTTTTTTTGCTGGGGAGAGTTCTGGATCAGGATGATCTTTCCTTTAACCATCTAATCGAGTATATTGGCTTCTAAATATCTACTCATTTCTAGAGTCAGTCTTTCGTGGATAGTCGTGATTTTTAAAACAGAATCCAAGTATGCAATCAAAGCCAAGCGTTTTCTAATTTTGTACTTTTTTTAGAGTTATTCTGAGCAATTCCAAGTGTATTATCGCCTTCGGGCCTTTTTCGAGTGCTTGTAATTCTTTTTCCATCTTTTAACCATTCAGCCTTTCTGTTATGTTCTTTTCGTTTCCATATTTAACTCTAAAATTGTTTTGCTTCTTTTGCATCCTGTTGTTGGAATGTCTTCGAGCATTTTCTCCTAGTTGTTAGAATTTTCTTTCCTTATTTTGGATTCTCCTGTTTCGGTTGTATTGTTTGACCTTGGGTCGGTATCTTTTAAGTTTCCCTTCTTTTGCCAATATCTTTTGATTTATTTTTCAAGTTGCATTATTAGATTTGGACGGGACTGATTGCATTTCACAAGGCACTAATACCCTTGGGAAAGGTATGAATCCAATTATTCTCCCTCTAGCTATGGGTAAATAGTAGGGCAGACTGGTTCTTCAGCCTTGGTGAGGCAACTAGTCTAGGAGAAGGAAAACTCTGAATTCAAACCTGTTAAACTCCGCTTAAAAATTGACCTTGTGTCATATCTGGCCCGAGCGGAGGGGTTGGTAAATATGATTATTAGATTTGTTTGCTGTTTTGTTTTTGCTTTTTCATCCCAATATATTTCCGTATTTTTTCCCTTCCTAAGAATCTTTGCTTGCTGTTATAATTTCTTTACCAGTTCTTCAAGCCTAAAATCCCATCCAGATTTTGACTTTCTGTTCGGGTTCCTTAGGGGTACAACAATTTAATCACAGACTAATTTCGCCCCTGCTTGGATAATTCAGTGATGTTGTCTTTTGGGATATTTATTTATAATTTGTTTATCTTTTTATTTCTACTTGACTTTTTTCAGTCTTGGTTCTAGAGAGATGGTAATGTAGTTTTCTTTTTAGTCATGATTTTCTTTATTAACGCTATACTTATTTTTTCTTCTTATGTTAACGTTTGTTCTGTAATGGGTGTGGCGTTTCGGTTTTCATTATTTGGCTTTTCACTTTGGTTAAGGGTTTCTTGCTTTTCTGAATTTAGCATTTCGGTTTGTATAGTGATGTCTTGTTGATATTATACCCTATTTGTTGGTATATTTACTGTATCGCAAGGTCAGGAAACCAATCTTTCTTTAATATCATTCTGGCTTGATCTACAAGTCTTTGGCTTGTATCAAATCTTGCGGCTTCTGCCTAAATTTCTATCATCCTTTTTTTCATATCCTCTCTGTGTAGGCTTCCTCTTAATATAACAGTAAAATACATGCTTGTTGTCTTCCCTAATCCATTTCTTCCCTTCTTGAATCAGAGTTGGGTGGTTGCTTACGCCGTTGATTGTGTACCTGGAATGAGAACAGCCAACGAGCGCAGGATGCCTATCAGGTCCCCCAAGTTGGCTATCAAGGGCTATCACGACATCCAGACTTGTGGTCTGGGTCCCACGTTGAATTATATTTCGATTTGTCATTATTTCATGGGTAGTATATTGTGGGTATACCAGACCCAGTGCTTGTTTATAATCTGCGTTCCTGAAGCCGATATGACCAGATACACTTAAAAGTAAGAGGAAACTTGAGTGGTTCACAAAAAATATGAATATATATATATCTTATCTGTATTAAATTTGCTAAGTTTAAACTTAGCCCATAGAGATCATTTTTTATCTTCATTTTTGTTTAAACTGTTACATAAGTTCATGGTTGATAATCTTAAGTTTAATCCCTGAGCAATTTTGTGGCATTCGTTTATTATGATATTTGATCTGCATTTCAAGTATGCTATATCATTCCTTTCTGTTACAGGTGAACAGTTTTTGCCAAAAAATTCAGTCACGTGACATGGAAAGATCCTTTTGCTAGCTACGTCCATTACTTAGCAGTACATTCTTTTTCGCTACTTCTCTCCTCCAAATAACATAGTAAGTAAAGTCAAGTTGGCGACCTTAGTCGAGGGTGACCCGAAAGCTCTCTTTTCAATAGCTACAACACCAAGGTGTAGGGGAGGGCGCTCCTCCTTTCCCTGGATTGCTCCACTTTACCCTTGATCCTTACCTTAAAATGCTGAGTGTTAAACAAGGCTGCATCAAGTACCATTTTTTGAGTCTTTGGTATGACTCGACCTAGGATTGAACCCTGGTCTCCCGGACCATTGGCGAACACTCTACTCGTTTGGCCAATATACTAAACTAATTCTTTATATTCTAAGGAAAAAGCATACCACTTTCTTCAATAATATTGCGGAAAAATTTTGTCTTTGAAAATACTTCTTAACCAAAAATATATTTTTCAGTATTTCAGCAAAGGTAAAGTTGACAGTGGAGCATCGTTTTTTCTTTGAAAATCTTGATTTCATATTTGCTGCTTTTCTTATTCTCTGACAAGAGTTACTTTAAAAAAATTAGTTACGTGACCTGGAAAAAACCTTCTGTCTGCTATTCCCATTGCTAAGTACCCACTTCTTTTTCGTTACTTTTCCCCTCTCCAAATAATTTATACTAAACTGATATTTAAAATTCAAAGGAAAAAAGCATATAACTTTCTTCAATAATATAGCAGAAAACTTAGTCTTTCAAAATATTGACTAGCCTGTTATATTTTCCAATATTTTGGCAAAGTTAAAGATTTATCAGAAAATATCATTATTACCGTCACTGTTATCATTACTATTATGATAAATATGCTAAAATAACCGATGGAAACGAACGTCAGACTTTGAGACGCTTCTTCTGTAGGTAAGGTAGCTAAAAAAATTATATATATATGCGTGTGGAAAAAGTTAAACGGACGAAAGATATATATTTTGGTGTAGTTGATGAGTTATTTATTACTTATTTATTTTTGACAACGCGTTTCGACTTCAAAATTTGCCCGCACGCAAAAGCATTCTATAAAAAATTATTTTAAGTATGTGAATAGAATAAAATAATCATAATAGAAAATTTTTTTCATGTAAGTCCAGTCATGATTAGGGCTAAATGTTTTGGTCTTACGAAAACGAGTAACTAAGAGAAAATAAACTCATTTCTAGTCTTGTCATTCAGTCCTCAAACACAAACATTCCAGTTAAAAAATATATTCAACAATTAAAATTCCATTGAGAAAAATCAAAAGTTGTCTCCCCTTATCAGTCACCAAAATAATTCAAATAATTAAATTATGCACCAGCCACTGTTTTTATATATATAATGATATTTACTACTAGCAAAAATTTGGCCTTCATTCAAAGTCATCTCTTAGTGGCGTTTCACCTTGCTTTTCTCTAGAGTTTTTAGAATCCAAACCATTTGAATACATTTTGGCTACTGATAGCCACTACTTTAGATACATTGACGACATCTTAATCATTTACTCCAATAAACACAAAATTTCTTCTATCACACAGAAACTTACCCAAATAGAACCAAGCTTAAACTTCATATATGAACTCGAAAAAAATTCTTTACCTTTTTTGGTCATCCTACTTATAAATAAAAGCAATAAAGTAGAATTCAAAGTCTACCGCAAGGAAAACAGCAAAAATGATTACATACATTTTTATTCGAACCATTGCGATAAAACAAAAAGGGGCATTCTCATAAATTTATTCCTCAGAGCCCAAAGAATTTGCTCCCCCAATTTTCTAAATGATCAGTTTGAAAATATCAAAAACAGTATCCTGAATCTATCATTTATCGTGCAAAATCGAATGCCATCAAAATCCATAAACATATATCATCATCATGTCGTGCCGCCAACACGGATATCCCTGATCCTCTCTCGCCACTTCTCCCTATCATTCATCGCCTCCGGCAGGTCTTCAGGGTTACATCCTGTGTCCTCACATAGTTGCTGTATGTAAGTTCGAGCTGGTCGTCCTGCTTTTGCACGGCCATATGTCGGGGTCCATAGGAGTACATCACTTATGAGCTCGTCCTTGCTTCTCCAGCAGTATCCCACGTGTCTGGTTCGTCTAACTTGTATAGTTTTCATGATGGGGGCAAGTGTCCGTATAGTTGGTGTCTCGTGAAGGCATGGACGGCTATCGATAGGCTCTCGATCATATGGAAATCAGACCTAACCGATAAAATGAAACGCAGTTTCTTCCAGGCAGCAGTTGTATCGATACTGCTATATGGATGCACTAGATGGACGCTAACTAAACGGCTGCAGAAGAAACTAGACGGAAATTACACAAGAATGCTGAGAGCAGTATTGAACAAGTCCTGGCGACAACACCCCACGAGACACCAACTATAAACATATATCCTATGATAAAAATAACCAACCTAGCTCAAATATTAACCCTATAAAAAGACACATAATAATACCTCAGAATACAATAACTGCACACATTGAAAAAAAAAATTAAACCACTTAGGCATAAAAACCGTTATTTGCACAGCAAAAACAATCAAGCAGATATCAAAGTAAGGAAGTAAAGTTGGCGAGCGTAGTCAAGGTTCCCTTTTCAATAGCTGCTACATCGAGGAGGGCGCCACTCCTTTCCCTGGATAATTCCACTTTACCCTTAATCCTTACCTTATAATGCGGAGTGTAAAGCAAGGCGGTATCAAATACCATTTTTTAAGTCTTTGGTATGACTCGACCTGGGATTGAATCCTGGTCTCCCGGACAACTGGCAAATACTATATTCATTAGGCCAATCTCTGACGTATATAGAATCTGTTATCTTGGATGCAACAAATTACATATAACGGAAACTTCTAGAAACTTGAATAAAAAATTTATGAGCATTAAAAAAAGATTTTAAATCTGGAAACACAACTAACTACTATTTAGTTTCTCATCATATTTCAACCAACCACATATTTGACTTTTATAACTCTACCACATTTGCTTTCATTCACGATAGAGATAAACATAGAATAATCTGTACTATAACACATTTTAACTCAATTATACAGAGACAAGGTTTTTATAAAATATCACCTTCTCATGCAAAAATCAAGCTAAAAGTTTTCAACGTCTATTTATAACACTAGCCTTTTTCTGGACATTTAAAATTGTCAACCGTTAAAATTTTGTTCTCAAACCGTAAAACGATGTTGGCCTTTTTCAAAAAAGATTACATTTCTTGACAATTTTGAATATATTTTCCCATTGTTACTTGTCTTCGTAAAACCAAAACATTTAGCCCTCATGATGACTTTGGACTTGCATGAAAAAATTTTTCTATTATGAATATTTTATTTTATTCCCATATATAAATAATTTTTTATAGAATGCTTTTGTATGCAGGAAAATTTTGAAATCGAAACACGTTGTCATAAATGAATAAATAATAAATAAATCATCAACTACACCAAATATATATCTTTCGTCCGTTTACCTTTTACCACATATATTCTGTCTGATTCATCTAATTCCTCCGCCAACTCTCTCTCTCTCTCTCTCTTTCAGTCTCTCTCTCTCTCTCTCTCTCACACACGCACACACACGCACACACACTCATATATATATATATATCATTCAAGCAAATTTTGTTAAAGACGATGGGACACTTTATTATTTTTGCTTTTATTTTTTCAAGTTTCCTTGTTATTTTTCTTGTGTCGGGATCCAGATGGTAAAGGAATTGTCCCATATCTTCTACCCAAGCACTTTCGACTATACTTTTGGTTGTCATCAGGAGTAGTGTAGTTTTGAGTTAACAGTTTGAGTTTTTACTGTTTTAATTATTTGTAGTGCTTTGTTTTGAAGTTGTCGGTTGGAACGTTTTCAGCATTTTTTTTAAAACGTTCGGTTGGAAAAAAGGTTTACTAATAGTTAGTGTTTTTAGTCATTCAAAATATTTAATTATTCGGTGCCTGTGTTAAATACTATTTTATTTATGTTTGTTTTTTTATTTCTTATGCATATTGCTTCTAGGATTTGTAATCGTTTTTATTATTGTTTTACATATAATTATGGTATTATTTGTGAGAATCTTCTTTATATCGGAAGACGTAATTTGATTAGTGCTATTTTTATGTTTTACAATTGAATGTCAGCCAGGACAGCAAAGTCCACAATTCGGCAAGTTCTCTTTTATTTTGTTGTTGATTACTATTAGGTTCGGTCGTCTGGCCGAGATTAGGTGATCCGTTTGCATGTCGAAATCCCGTAGTCGTTTGTGCGTTACGTTCTCCAGGACAGATTTTGAGTGGTGCATATATCACTACTTAGTATGTTCAAATTCAAATTTCTCGCACAATTCCCAACCGTGTTTAGTCTTATTCCTCCAGTTGTGTTAAGTCATATACTCTATCTGTGCTAATTTGCTCCATTCACTTATTAAGTGATTGGTAGTTTCGTCTTAGTCACCACATAACCTACATCTGCTGCTTTGTTGCGTCTTATCTATTCTTGTTTTGATATGATTGGTCCTTATGGCTTGTTTTGTTCTACTATTAGAAAACATTCAGTTTCTCTCTTAAGGTTTTCTTTTTTAGCCACGTCCAGGTTTTGTCGTGTGAGATGTTGTTTATTAGTCGTTTAAAACGCCCACAGAGTTGTTTTCTTTCCATTTTTGTTTCCTAGTTGTTGTCATTATGTTGTTAATTGTGTTGTCAGTATTGTTTCTGAGGGCTGTAATCAGTCCTCAATCGTGTTTTTCTATGTAGTCTTCGAATCGTTGTATCAATGCGTCAACGCTGTTTTCGATGCTGTCAAGTCCTCTTCCTCCCTCTTTTCTTGATACATATTGTCTGTCAACGTCGTCTCGGGGATGTATTGCCTTGTGCATGGTCATTGGTTTTCTAGTTCTTTGGTCCATTTGTTTAATTTCATCTTTGGTCCACTTCAGAAAGGGCCCCGAGTATCTAACGAGGGATACAGCCCAGGTATTTATTCCTTTCTGAGGTTTCTGCTAGAGAGTTTTGTTTCGAGTAGTTTTCTAGTTCTCCTGAAATATTCTTTTTGATTTTGTCTTTCATTTGCACTTGTTTGATGATGTCAGCCTCCAAGATTACCAAGTATTTGTAGGTTTCGTTTTCTGCGAGCGTTCTAATCTTTTCTTGATTCCGTCAGTTATATGTCGTTTGCCACTTTTCATTCCAAGCATGGCACATTTTTCTATGCCAAATTCCGTTCCTATGTCCTGTGTGTATATTCTAACTGTGTGTATTAGGGTTTCCAGTTCTTTTTCATTTTTTGCAAATAGTTTGATGTCATCCATGTAGGTGACTGATCTTTTCTTGCGATCTACTAAGTTTATATCCGGCTGTGCATTTTCTGAGTATGTGGTTCAGTGGCATCATAGCAATTATGAATAGTAAGGGTGATAGTGCATCTCCTTGGAAAATACCTCTTTGGGTCTTTGCTTCAGCTAAGCTTTTTCCTCCTGCTGTCAATTCAACTCTCCAGGTTTACATGGTTTTCTCGATGAAGTTTATGACTTCATGTGATATTTTGTACATTTTGAAACAGTTTATTATTCAGCTTTGTGGAATCATATCATTATTACCACCTTTACCAGCACCACAACTCTAACTATTAATGTGTTGATATTAATGAAACCCTTAATGATAAGAAAAAATGCTTAATTATTGTAAAAATATAGCTAAATCATTATTACCTAAATTATTATTACCTTTACCGCCACTACTACAATTACAATTATTATGCTAATGTGAATAAAAAAAAATTTTGAAATGAACTTTAGAATTCGAGACGCTTCTCCTCCAATCCAAGTCAAGTAACTTAAAAAGTCAATAACAAGTAAAAGAAAATATACATAAATTATATTTAAATTGTAATGATTATCGTCGTAGGAAATGGACACGGCGACACGAGTTCAAATCCTGGACGAGACAGATTGCATTTCACATAGCACTAATACCCTTGGGAAAGGTATGAATCCAATTATTCTCCATCCAGCTATGGGTAAATAGTAGGGCAGACTAGGTTCTTCAGCCTTGGTGAGGTAACTAGTCTCGGAGTAGGAAAACTCTGAATTCAAGCCTGTTAAACTCCGCTTAAAAAATTGACCTTGTGTCATATCCTGCCCGAGCGGAGGGGTTGGTAAATATGATAAATTATATTTAAATAGATTTGAATTATAGTTAAAAATATAGTTGAATATTATAGTCAGAAATACAGACAAATTAGTTTTTATACAGTCATCGCCAATCTATTTAAAGAAATTAGATAGGTAAATAAAAATTATAAAATAAAATAAAAATGAATAAATGAATAAATAAATGAATAAATTTAACATCACTTAGTTTCATCTTTTAATGCAGTTTAATAACATACCGTAACTTACGAAATAAATTGCGTAAGTTTAAAAGAATCAAAGAAAAGTATATATCTATTTACAAAATTTTAGTACCTCTTTTTACATGATACTGAAATATAAATAAATAAACGAATGAATGAAGTTATTTGCACCAAATTTATTATTGGGTTAAATATGATATAGTTAAAAGTATTTCATAATTTGCTTGAAGCATTGCATAAATTATTTCATTTTATTGTATTTATTTTGAAGTCGATTGCAATACAAAATAATTATTCAGGGTCTAATAAATTTCGAAGTTGAAAACTTCATAATTAGAGACTTTTATAATATGAACTGTGTTGTACATTCAAATTTTTGGACGTTGTAAACGTTGTTTCGTCTCTATCACCACATAACCTACATTTGCTGTTTTGTTGCGTCTTATCTATTCTTGCTTTGATATGGTTGGTACTTATGGCTTTATTTTGTACTACTATTAGAAAAGATTCAGTTTCTCTCTTAAGGTTTCCCCTTTTTATCCACGTCCTCGTTTTCTCGTGTAAGATGTCGCTAATTAGTCGCTGAAAACGTCCATTGAGTTGTTTTTCTTAGCATTTTTGTTTTCTGGTTATTTCCGTTGATTTGATCCTCATGCTGTCAGTATTGTTCCCGGTGGCTGTGGCCAGTCTTCCTCTACGCTTTTCTATGTATTCTTCGAGTCGTTGTCTCGATACGTCAATGCTGTCGGTGCTGGGAAGTTCTTTTCCTCCGTCCTTTCTTGACACATGTAGTCTGTCAACGTCATCTCAGAGATGCAAGGACTTATGCATGGTCATTAGTTTTCTTGTTTTCTGTTCGATTTATTTAGTCTACCCTGTCCACTAGAAAAATGGTCTGGTGTATCTTACGAGGGGGACAATCCAGGTATTTATCCCTTTGATATGGTTCTTGTTATATAGTTTTGTTTTCGAGTCGCTTTCTGGTTCTCCTGCGAAACTCTTTTATATTTTTTCTTTCATCTCCACTTGTTTGACGGTGTCAACTTTCAACATTCCCTAGTATTTAGAGGTTTTCATTTACTCTGAGTGTTTTGTTTTTTTCTTAATATGGTATTATTATTTTTTTTTAGTTATATGGTAATCTCTATGTATTTTTCTCTCCTTTCGCTCTTTTATTTTCTCTCTTTGGTCTGCTAGATAGGCAGTATCAACTTTCTTTACAAAGAACTAATCGTCCAAATTATTAATCGGTAATTATTACATCAAAACTATCCCTTCAGTAAAATTTTGAACGATCAGCTTACTTAATTTTTGTTTTGATACTGACAATTTTAAAGTCTTTAGATGTCTGGCAAATTTTAATAAGTGTAGCAAAAATTGACGAGGATTTGGTAGTCGAATTTCTTTTTTCTTAATTGATAAAGTCATTACAATTATTGAAAATGATTTACAACGTTTGATAGTATTTGAAAATTCAATATTTTATTGATCACAAAAAATAAAAACTGCGAGACAGGCAACGAAAGTAAATGTGTGAGAATAAAAAAGAATGTATGTTTGAGTGAAAGAAATGAAATTTGAATGGAAGAAAGCGCTTGATATATATATATATATATATAGAGAGAGAGAGAGAGAGAGAGAGAAAGAGAGAAAGAGAGAGTGTGTGTATGCGTGTGTTTTAGAAGCTTTCAAAGACAGAAATATCTTTAAAATTATTTGAACAGTTTTGCATTTTCATTAAGTAAATTAGCACTGAAGAAACACGAAAAATGTAACTACGTAATTGAAGTAACGAAACAAATGGTTTCATTATGGATTTGCTGTTTGGAGATAAAGCAATTGTTAGCAACCACAGTAACATACAGGTGTTCGCATGTGTGTATATACACGTACACGTGTGTACAGAAGTGTGCGTGTATATACGCGCATGCGCTCGCATAACGAGAGTGATTAATAAATACATCGTTTATAAAATTCATAAAACACGTTTGTTTTATTTGAGTTAATGATGTTTCCAATTGGTTTTGAATCACGGCTAATGAATTTATTTTCAACCCTAAATTCTTTTGTTCTTTGTTGTTTTGTTTTTTCTCGCTCATTTCTTACTACAGATGACCTAGTTTCTGTACAGGACAAAAACGAATAAACGTGTAGTCATCCTAATTGAATTTGCCTCTCATTTCAGCACATTTGACGAGACTGAAAACAATGTATTACCCCGCGTGTTCACTGCTTATTAAAACATATCCCATTACCTGGTCTGATCGTTGGGGCGCTACTTACGAAGGATGACTTGGCCAGGAATAACCTGAAGGAGCCAATTCTTCTCTAGATTTGAATTTAGAATTTTCCTTCTCCTTGACTGGTCGCCATACAAAGGTTAACGAACCCTGTCTTCCTTACTCTTTACTCATAGCTGGAGGAAGAATAGCAGAATTCACATCTTTCCCACGATTTTAGCGCTATTTGAAATGCAAACAGCTACGTCCAGCATTTGAACTCGGGTAGCCACGTTCATTTTCTATGACAATAACGCTACACGACGAGCTCCTCCATGTCACAGCATACAGGACAAATAGAAAAAAGGTTGTCAGGGTTTTATAGTATCGACAACGCAAATGCACTTCAGTTTATGGTAGCATGAAATTACAAGAGAAACAGCTTGTAAAATGAACACGTTTGACAGTCAAAATAACGTGATCTTAAGTCATAAAAACTTTTCCACTATGAAAAATTGAAAAAGTACGTTCACTCATGTAGACACCACTCTACGCAAAACCATAAAAGACATTTTGTGTTGATTTTGGTTCATTCTGGATGATTAGAACCAAGAAAATATTCTTTATATAGAAAATCAACAGCATTGAACAAAAATCAACTGAAATGGATTCAGTTTACTGAATAAACGCAAAACAATTTTTATATGGAGCAAGTTAGATTTTATAGAAAAAAATGAGTGCAATAAAAATCCTTCCGTGCAATCGAAAAAATAGATATTTTCCTTCGATTAATTTTTAAAAAATTGATCAAATGACGTATTCTAACATTCTACACAAAAATAAGAATAATATTTTCATCATACATAACATTTCTTTGCAGAAAATAGTTATAAGAATCCATCGAAAACAGAAAGAATCATACGCTTCATAAATCATAAAACCTCCTCGTCATGTCGTGCTGCTAGCACGGATTTCCCTTACACTCTTTCGCCACCCGTCCCTATCGTCCATCGTTCCCGGTAGGTCTTCCAGGCTAAATCCTGTATTGGCACAGAGCTGTTGTATTTCGGTTCTATCTGGTCGTCCAACCTTTGTTCGTTCATGTGCAGGGGTCCACAGGAGTACATCACTTATGAGTTTGTCCTTACTTTTCCAGCAGTGTCCTGCATTTCTGGTCCCTCGAATTTGGATAGTTTTCGTGATGGGAGTTGGTAGCCGTACAGCAGCTGTTTTGTAGGGCGTTGCCTCCAGGGCTTGTACAATATGGCTCGCAGCATTGTCGTCAAGCTGCGAGCCACTGCTTGGAAAAAAACTGCGTTTTATTTTTTCACTCAGGTTTGACTTCCATATGACCGATAGCCTATCGGTAGCTGTCCATACCTCAGCTAGTCGTGTACTTAAAGTTTATATCAGATGAATTCACTGGGGACCTTCTAAAGTATTTCCATCTGAATTCTGCTGAAAACGTAAAATAATGTATCTCATTTTAATAATTGTTGCTCAATGTTTTTTAAGTATTTTAACCTCAATAACTGTCGTAATCATGGAATTTTGAATGAACCAATTGTTTTACCCTGAGAGGATATTCTCTTGCACCTTAATCCTCATTTCAATAGTAAATCCCTTTTTTTTGTAAGCTGAAAAGGATGAAAATCATAATACAAAGTGCAGCCATTCATTACTTCGTTGTTTAGCATATGATTTATCCAGTTGGTAGGGGCAGGATAGATCGTTAACGATTTGTTTTCAGAAGTTAGTGCAAGTAAGTGAGTCGGGAATAATAATCTCATTGAGGGAACATTATGCAGTGAAAATTTTCCATCGGCATTCATCTAATAAGTACGTGTTAGGCTCCGGTGTTCATATATAAATATATATATATATATATATATATATATATATATGTGTGTGTGTGTGTGTGTTTGTGTTTGTGTGTGTGTGTGTGTGTCCGTCTTACATTGTCATCATTACAAATGATTGAAGATGATTACGGCCAATGACAACAAGAATCGATGGAAAAGTCATTATCATTATTATTGTTGTTTTTAGTGCACGTCTGTAGTATACTACTAATTTTTACGTGTTACTCTTTTCTCTCTATACTCATTTATCTTTACCAAGAAATAAATGACGACTATCTAGATCGCTATATCAGCAAAACTTGACAATTAAAAAAATATTTTCTCATCTCGAGTTACGTTATATAGTTGTTGGAGATATAGTTAAATTTAGGAGAAAAATTATTCTTATGTATTTACTTTCAGTTTCAGCTTATTAAGGGTACTATTAATAACTAGAACATAGAATGGCTTCGAACTGACGAAGAAAAGAAGCAGAAGATATCCCGCAACAACAATTACCGACGCCGACTACGCCGATGACATAGCGATACTGGCAAATACACCTGACCAAGCCGAAACACTTCTGCATAGCCTGGAACGAGCAGCAGCAAGCATAGGCCTCCATGTTAATGCACACAAAACGGAATATATGTGCTATAACCAAACGGGGGACATCTCCACTCTAGAAGGAACCCCTCTTAAACTAGTAGACAAATTCACGTACCTAGGAAGCAGCGTCGAATCAACCGAAAAGGACATCGAAACGAGGTTAACGAAAGCATGGACAGCTATCAATAGGCTATCGACTATATGGAAATCAGACCTAACCGATAAAATGAAACGCAGTTTCTTCCAGGCAGCGGTCACATCGATACTGCTATATGGATGCACTACATGGACGCTAACAAAACGGCTGGAGAAGAAACTAGATGGCAATTACACAAGAATGCTGCGTGCAATCCTGAACAAGTCCTGGCAGCAACACCCCACAAGACACCAACTGTACGGCCACCTGCCCCCTATCACGAAATCTATTCAAGTTAGGCGAACCAGACATGCAGGACATTGCTGGAGAAGCAGAGATGAACTCATAAGAGATGTACTCTTATGGATCCCCACACACGGCCGCGCAAAAGCAGGACGACCAGCACGAACGTACATTCAGCAGCTATGTGAGGATACAGGTTGTTGTCCTGAAGACCTGCCTAGGGCGATGAACGATAGGGAGGAGTGGCGAGAGAGGGTCAGGGATATCCGTGCTGCCAGCACGATATGATGATGATGATGATGATGATTAATAACTAGTTTACATTCGCATATGTAGTTACTTTGATGAATTGTTGTAGGGAGCGAAAATTATCTCAAGAGGCAATGCTAAAAACAAAGAATTTTTATTTGTGTATAGTCTGTTCTCAGATATCGACTCTGTATTTGATTTAATGCATTCAATTGTTCAGAGCTATTTTTAAATTAATAGGGTTTTATTTAGTCCAGGTGAACAATTGGTTACTTTCTTTTATGGTTTTATCTTTACTGTCTTTTTTCACTCTCTTTGTATCTTGGAACATTTTATTTTTATTTTCGACAGTTGATAATTACACTGGTTTACAAAGAAATTGAGGCAAGCACAAAAATACCCGTTTTTACCTAATTTGAGGGTGCTGAATTCAAATTTTAAATCCGTTTTTACTTATCACCTATAGTTTTGTAGATATGCATAGTGTGCATTTTGTGCATATACGGTACATAAAGGCGTATATGAATTCTGGGTTAATTTTAATATTGTGAGACTTATGGCTTATTTTTTTGTTAATTTGCACTAAATGTAAGTGATAGCATTACATTATATATATATATATATATATATATATATATAGTTATATATCAAGACGGATTTTGACAGTTAAGGCAGCAGGTCTCAATCCACATTTTAGCAATCATTGGAAGAGGTTGTCTCGCAGGCGGCGCAGGAGGTTGGTGTCCCTCAACTATCGTGTTACACATCTTTTGGGTTACTAAATATTAGTATTACATTTTCAAATGCACATTTAGTTTTACTTTGCTATATTTTCCGATTCTCCAATGGCTTCAAGCATGTCAAAATGTCGAGGATGCCTCAACAAGACCAATTCTTTCTGCTACGTGTGTGGGGACTTCACAACAGTTGCACTGCATCGAACCATCACTTCCCTCCTTAGAACCGCCTACTTTCACTATTTTGACTGTAAAATTGGTGATCAGGACAAGTCTTGGGCACCACACATCTGTTGTAAACCCTGCTATAATGGACTAACTGCATGGTTTAATGGCAAGAAAGTGGCTTTCAACTTTGCAGTCCCGATGGTTTGGAGAGAGCCGCGAAACGACGCAGATGATTGTTATTTTTGTTTAACTAATATAACTGGTTTCGATGCATCTTCTAGGAAAAAGATCAAATATCCAAACCTTCGATCTGCTATGAGACCTATTCCCCATTCAGATGATCTTCCTGTACCCACACCTCCAGTAAATAAGGATCTTCTTTCCTCATCAGATGAACAAACGCCTTCAAGGGAGGATTCTGCCGAGTCAATATCTTTGGAAGATATTGAGTCTACGTATTCAGGAACAAGTGGCAATGAGCCACACTGGATCACGCAAGAAGACCTGAATGATCTTGCTCGTGATTTGTATCTGTCAAAACAGCAGTCAGAGCTCTTGGCTTCTCGGCTTAAACAATGGAACCTAGTCCAGGAAGATTTAAGGATCACCAGTTTCAGGAATCGGAACAAATAAGGTCAATGGTCTTTTTATGGGTATGCACGCGGGCTTCACAAAGTACTGTTGCTTTCTCTGTCTCTAGGATAGTCAAGCTGTAGCCCAGCATTACAAGCAGAAAGACTGGGGGTCTAGAAGCACTTTTGTTCCTGGCGAACACAGCCTCAAGGAGAATCCTCTGGTGGACATGAATAAGGTGCTTCTTCTTCCTCTTCATATCAAGCTTGGTTTGATGAAGAATTTCGTGAAGGCGTTGCACAAAAATGGTGCTGCCTTCCATCACTTGTCTACTGTGTTCCCAGGTCTTAGTGCTGCTAAGCTCAAAGAGGGCATCTTTGTCGGACCTCAGATCCGAGAAGTGCCGAAGGATACTGATTTTGAGGAGCTTCTTAACTTAAAGGAACTGAGAGCATGGGAAGCATTCAAGTCAGTATGTAGTGGCTTCCTTGGTAACACACGCGTACCAGATTACCAAGCCTGTATTGAGAAGTTGCTGAAGTCTTACGAGGATATGGGGTGCCGAATGTCACTCAAGATTCATTTTCTCCATTCTCACCTTAACTTCTTCCCGCCAAACCTTGGAGCAGTGAGTGATGAGCATGGAGAAAGATTCCACCAAGACATTACGAAGATGGAGAGCAACTATTAAGGCAAATGGAACCCCGGTATGATGGGAGACTTCTGCTGGATGCTCTTGCGTGACATCCCGGAGGCAAAATACACCAGATCTTCTAAGAAAACACACTTTTGACTGTCTGTGGTACTATGAATTGTGTAATTGTGTCATCCAAGTATATTGATTCAATCAGTGTTCTTTATCTATCCTGTTTTATCTGTTAAAAGCTGCTGCAACTCTTGAAATATGCACATATATTCTCTGTTAATACTAAAATGAGACTATTTAAAAGCCAGAAAACTAGAGGTGATAGAGCAAGACTATTTATAAATTTGAATTCAACACACCCAAATTAACGAAAAGCACCTATCCTCATTCTTGCCTCAGACCAAAATTTTATTTTTGTAAACCAATGTTATGGTAGGACTTATAGCATTAAAAAACGCCAAAAAAAACAAACAAAACAAAACAAAACAAAACAAAACAAAAAAAACAATTTTACACGCAAGTTTGTAATTTAACAGAAGTGCAGTGAGTGAAACTTAAAAATAAAAAGACCAAAAAACAAAAAAACAAAACCAAAAACAAACATAATGGGAGAAAGAGAAATAAACTGATATTATTTTACTCTTTTCCACACCAACATTAGCAGATGTTTTTTTAGTGGAATCTGAGAGGCAGCAAGTCTCCTCAAATCTCCAGGAACATCTCAGTATTCAGGCCAATCTCAACAATGCGGTACCAATCCTTTGGTAACTGTACCGAACACACCAATTACAACTGGTAACACCGTTCCATCTTTTTTTAATTAATTAATTTTTTTTAATGGTCTAGCTATTTATCTCCGTTTTTTGCTTTCTATTACTTTTACCTTGTGGTCGGCCAGAACAGCAAAGTCCACTTTTCGGCAGGTTCTCCGTTTATTGTTTTATCGTGTTTAGTCTTATACTCTTTTTGCCCTAATTTTTTGCATTCGCTTATTATGTAGTTGATCGTTTCCGCTATATCCCTACATAACCTACATCTATTATATTGTTGCGTCTAGTCTATCCTTGCGTTGAAATAGTTGGTCATTATGACGTTGTTTTGCGCTGCTATCAGAAGAGATTCAGTTTCTCTCTTAAAGTTTCCCTTTCTTAGTCATGTCCAAGTTTTCTCGTGAGAGATTTCGCTTGTGTGTCGCTTGAAATGTCCACACAACTGTTTTTCTTCCCGTTTTCGTTTTCTGGTTATTTTTATTCTGTTGAAATTTGTATTGTCTGTATTGTTTTTGGTCAGTGTAATCAGTCTTCCTCTGTACTTTTTTCTGTAGTCTTCGAGTTGGTGTATCGATGCATCGACGCTATCTTGAATGCTGGCAAGTGCTCTTCTCCTTCTTTTGATACCCACAGTCTGTCTACGTCATCTCTGAGATGTAAAGCCTTATAGATCGTTTTCTTGTTCTCCCTTCTATTTGTTGAAGTTCTTCTCTCGTTCACGTTAAGAATGGTCCCGGGTATCTCACGAGTGGGACAACCCAGGCGTGTATCCCTTTGATGAGATTTCTACTATGTTGTTTGGTTTCGAGTAATTTTCTCATTTTCCTGGGGTATTCTTTTTAATTTTTTTCATCTCCGCTTGTTTGATGGTGTGCGGTTCCAGTATTCCCAAGTATTTGTAAATTTCCTTTTCTCTTAGCGTTCCAATTTTTCCTTGATTTAGTTGTTCTATTCCTTCAATCATGTGTCGTTTTCCGCTTTTCATTATGAGTATGGCACATTTTTCTATCACATATCCCCCCTATATTCTCATTGTGTATCCTCACTGCCAGCTTTAGGGTTCCCAATTCTTTTCATTTTTGGCAAACAGGTTGATGTACATCCGGTGGTTGATTTTTTTCTGGCGATTTATAAAGTTATTATTATTTCACGAGTACCAATGATAAGCCTGACGGTGACAACGTATTTTATAAATAAACAAGACACGAACATAGACTATTATTGGTACGAACCAGCCACATTGATAACTGACAACTTTATCATCGACCAAGGTAATTTTACACTTTAGAGAGTCAAAAGTAGGGAGGTAAATAGCTTCAAATCATACCTGGCAAAAATCGATAGTAACAAAATAAATAAAAAGAAAGAAGACAGAGAAAAGGAAAGAGCGTCTTTTCAGGTCTATAGGAATATCATTTATTTTCTCTATATATGTTCAATTCAGTCTACACTTACACTAAATTATATTTACAGCAATGCTATTGATACAACATTTATAGAAACGAAGATTATTTTTTCTTTTTAATTGCATATCAACCTGCATGGGTTCTTTAATGCCAAAGCCATCATTGTAATATTACTATTTTATCCAGAAAATGTGGCTGGTTCTGTAAAGATTTTCATTTCAATAAACAATTCATCTGTTTAGTTAGTTTAAGGATTCACATCTTTAACTGAATTGTTAGGTCATTATATGTTGTGATCGACTGGATACTCCATATATATATAATGTGTGTTTGTGTGTTAAAATCGTAAAATCCCGTTAAAATTATCGATAAAAACGAAAAGAGGATTTTAAACACAAATGCTTTCTTCCCTTATTGCCAGTTCCATGACGTATTCTCGATCATCAAACGCGTAGTTTAAAGCACAATTCTATTTTTATGATTTGCAAGCGCCAACTATGTTACTCCTCAATTAATAAAGTTGGATATATGACAGTTGCGATCAGTGCTTGCAAAATATAATGTTCTAAAAAACCCACTATTTAAAAAAAGCTAATTAATATAAAGAATGCTTGTTAATGTATCTGCATCTACTTATCAACTTAGCACTCTGAATTGATCGACACATTTACGAAAATAAAAGTGGGTCAGTCATTTTTAATCCACAATCCTGGCCAAAAGGATTGAAAATGAGTTGCCTCAAGGAATGGCAAAGAAACTCTTTGAAGCCATCATTCAGCCTCAGAGGTTTCGTTCTTCCGGTCACCAGTCTTTGAAACAATCTAGCAAAATAGGGAAGTGGATCTCGAACACCAGACGTTTTAACCACCATATGTACGAAAACAAATCTACCCGAAAGCGATCGATACCTAGCAGTTTTACGACCCTGAGTCTGCCTGACGACGATTCCTGGAACTGTCATCATTTTAATCAAGTTACCACCAGATAAAGTATCACAGCAGGTATCACCCTATTTTAATTTTTTATTGGTTATAATATATAAAGCACTCACATTCTCAAATTACCAGGTGAAAGATTTCCTATCGTCTGTTGATACATGAACGTTTCCTGTTGCTACCATTTGGATTAACTAACAAAACGGTCGGAATGACTGGCTTTTCACGCCAAGAGAATGCTTCAACAAAAAGAGTAAAAAACAGAAAAAAATTATTGATCAGAAAAAGAAGTAAATCGTCAGTTTATCCTATTTACCAACCCCTCCGCTCAGGCAGGACATGACACAAGGTCAATTTTTAAGCGGAGTTTAACAGGTTTTAATTCAGAGTTTTCCTTCCCTAGGCTAGTTACCTAACCAAGGCTGAAGAACATAGTCTGTCCTACTATTTACCCCTAGCTGGAGGGAGAATAATTGGATTCATACCTTTCCCAAGGGTATTAGTGCTATGTGAAATACAATCAGTCTCGTCCAGGGTTTGAACTCGTGTCGCCGTGTTCATTTCCTACGACGATAACAATTACACCACAGGCACCTCCAATCGTCAGTTTATACATTAGCAATACTATCATAGATTAGGACGAAGTGGATCTCTTAGAAACCAATATGTAATTAAAAGCAAGCTTCCTGAGTGGTTTTATTAATATTTAGATATCACCCACAAAATATGAAATATATAGTTTGTTGTTAATAATGTTGACATATATATATATATATATATATATATATATATATATATATATATATATGTATATATATATTGTTTATAAGTGAATCCCTTTAGATCAGCAGTTTTTCTTTTTTCTATTCATGGATTTATGTAATGGCTGAAATTATTTGTTGCATCCAGCACTTCTCATCGGCGTTCTGGCCTCGGTTAAATTAAAATGTGAATTTTCAAAGCTAATAAATTCGATACACTTCACTGAATTTACTATATTATTATATGAGTAAAATCAGCAATACGTTCGCTGTATACATATGCATTTATATATGCAAGTACGAATACTGTTGTATCTGCCTATATTTCTCAATAATTACATGAAATATATGCAACTGTAACACTGAGTTTGTTTTTCTCTAAATTCCTTCTCAATTTAGATTGCTTACTTCGCATATGCAATAACCAAAATTATTCAATCTTAATATAAAATGAGAAAAGGCATACATATAAATAGAACGGATACATATTCCTTGAGTCATAAATAATTTTCCCTTTTGTAAAATATGATTTATTTGTGAATAATTTAACAATGAACTAATTTGAATCAATTGTATACCTGCCATTATTTCGAATTATCTCTTTCCATTCATCAGGTTGATTCTTCTCAAATAAAATTCAGATGGTTTCGAGTTCAAGAGGTTTTCCATAAACCTTTTCACCTGATCTTCTTTAGAAAGTTTTTTGTTATTTAGAGTATTTTGTAGAAAACGAAAAAGATGGAAATCATATAATGTAAGGTTTGCTGAATATAGTAGATGGGGTTGAACAGACCAACCTAAATCCAGTATTTTTTCCTGTGGGATTCTTGTTGAATGTGTCCTTGCAACTATCATGGGGAAGCACAAAACCTCCCCTACTGACGTGTCCGAGGCGTTTTCTTCGAAGATTGAATAGTTGAGAATGTAAATCTGCATTTGATATCTGATTGTAGTTTAAAAACTCAAAAAGAATAATACCACGATGATGGATTAGGCAGCGGAGATTCATCTTTGCCTTTCGAGTTGAACATCGTCATGAAAAGCCATTTTTGTGACCTATAATGATGTACTTGAGAAAAAGGTAATTTCTCCGTCTCGAAAGAATACTTGTCACAATGGATATTTAATCGTCTTTAATCGTCTCACAAAGAGTTTGAGGAACCAAAACGCCCAGTTTGTTTACTTTTTCTATCTTTTTCAAGTGGCGGCAGATTGTAGATTTGGATGTGTTGAGGTCAAATGCGAGTAGCGAGTACTTTTGCGCAGATTACATTCCACCAATTCTGTTTAAACATCTTGATTGAGGTCTGAGACCATCCTGATCAGGGTTCATGTTTGTTTATTTTTTGGGTTTTATGGCATATTTATCTTTGTAGGTTATTTAATGCCAATTCCATTTTTATGCAAATAAAAAATTCAGTTTAGTATAAGTGTGTTTTTGTTTACACACTGTTAAATGTCAGAACAGTTCTATTTCAAACAATTCAGTTTAACGTAAGTACAGTTTCAATGTCAAAAACAGTTCTATTTCAAACAATTCAGTTTAGCATAAGTACGCAGTTTTAATGGTACAATAGTCCTATTTCAAGCAATTCAGTTTGGTATAAGTTGACAGATTAGTTCTATTTGACCCTTATATAGGACCCTATCAGGTGCTACCACTCCGGGCCTGAGTGGACCAGGGAGCGATGGCAATGAAGGGGTACTCCACATTTACCAAAGCTCCGGTATTACTGGAACCTCACCATCAGATTGTTTAGTGTCATTACAGGACATTCGTTGGCAGGGAGTGTCTTACTCCTCTGCAGAGAAACAGTTGGTGTATTCTACAGCCTAAGTCGACTGGACAAATCTGGATTCAACACTTAATAACGTATTGCCAGAACGAAACTTTAAAGGGTCAAGAGGGAGAACTATAAATTACAGTGCATATATACATGCTCCAGGAGTCTTGTCTGTATTGCCTTCCCATTGGTTAAAGAGGGTCACGCGGTCTGCCCCTATATCGAGTATATAGGTTTAGCAGTTAGCTGGTGTTCATTGAGGACATGTACCGTCCAATTTTAAGTCATGAATCATGACTAAATTTGATATAATGTATAATAGTATCTATGTGGACATTCACTATTATAATTTGAAGGGCATGAATTAAAACTCGTTGGCTTTTCATGTAGAAAAGTGGAAAAAAGGGTATTGATATATTAAGAGAAGTTTATTAATGTTTTTAGAAAATAATTTTTTGATGTTGAATTCGTAGTTGAAGTGAAGGAGGAAGTTGTTTTCGGGTGGATTTTTTTAAACATTTATCCGAGAGTTTTAGCTATGAAGCATATGCTATCCACATATCCGACATTGGTTTAGTTGAGTCTTTTAAGACATTGCTTTCTCGGTCAGATATGTAATAATTAAACGATGTGGATCTGAGAGGACAGCTCATCATAATGCCATCAGTCTGTGCGTATACACTACAAAGGTAACCGTAGAAGGAGACTTGTATTATGCATGCTAAAAGTAGCTTTCTTGGGCTTGTAGGTTTTATATTTAGGGACGGAAGGGAAGTGTTTGCATGCATAGTTTAATATTATTTCAGTTGTTTCATTTACGTGTACGTTAGTGAAAAAGCTTTCAGCGTCTAGTTACGTTTTTGTATGGGAAACTTTGAGAAATTCACTATATTTGTTTGGTATCTATGAAAGTATAATATAATTAGTTATTTTGGATATTTCATAAAGGGAAGTAAGGATATGGGAAATAATAAATCTGATATATACATAAACCAGTTAAGTCTCTCAGACCTATTTAACTTATAAGTATCCAGAATTGTCATTATCATCAAGCCGTGTTGACAGAAGGGAGTTCCCTGATTCTCTCTCTCTCTCTCTCTCTCTCTCTCTCTTTCTCTCTCTCTCTCTCTCACCATCTATTCCGATCATCTATCGCTTCTGGTAGGCCTTCTAGACAGCATCCTGTGTCCACATAAAGCTGACACAAGTCTTTGCTGGTCGGCTAACGCTGGTGTATCCATGTGTAAGAGTCCATCAGAGAACATCGCCATTGGTTCGTCTTGCTCCACCAGCAGTGGCCTGTATATCTCGCTCGTCTTACTTGGATGAATTATTGCCGTATAGATGCTTTTTTAAGACATTCTGTGTGGTTTGTTTGCATCCATGTAGTGCATCCGTATTGTTGTATGAACATAGCAACAGCTTGGAAGAAATCCCATTTTATTTTATCGGACAGATCAGACTTCGACATGATCGATAACCTGACAAAAGCAGTTCATACCTTCGATAGGTGTATGGTGACGTTACTCTCAGTTGATGAAATATTGCTGCCGATGTATGTGAACTAGTCAACTAATTTTAGAGGCCTGCTACTTAAATTGAAGATGGTTCCATTTAGTTTAAAACACTCAGTTTTATTTGCACTAACGTAGAAGCCAATGCCTGCTGTTGCTTGTCTGAGGCTACGCAGCTGGGGTTCTGCTTGGGCGTTGGACTCTCGCAAGAAGATACATTAGCGCCATATTTGCTTATAGTCTGTCAAAAGGGTGTCCTCGTGGTGTAATGGTTAAAGCGATGGACGATAGAATCGTAGTAAGCGAGTTTGAACTCCGGTCGTGCCATTACGTTCACTTTCGGACAAATACCCTTAGGAAAGATATGAACCTCCTTATATTCCCATCTATGGGTTAAATAGTATCACTACTGTTCTTCTAGGAGAATTCCTTGGCATTAAATAACCTACAAAGGTTGATATGCCATTAAACAAAGAAACCAGTATAGTTTGCCAAGACCACGTACTTCGAACGCCCACAGATATAATAAAAGAAAATGTTTTGTCATTAAGATGGCAAGAAGCAGATGATATCCCACAGAAACTATGACATGTTGACGACGCAGAAGATCTAACGCTTCTTACAAATACACCAGCAAAAGCAGAATCAAGGATTGTAATCACTGATAATCTTTTCGAATGAAATAATTCTTTTTCAGTGGTGTTAGTTGTAATAATTTTGTTTATAATTTCTTAAAAGATCAGAAGTATTTTTCAGAAGCTATGAAATTAAATCATATAATCGAGAATGACGATGAGTTTTGAATTGTTGTCGTTCTTGTCAAATAAAGCATAAATATTTTTTCATTGGTTCCTATTATGTCATTATTAGCGAAGTGTTCTTTAGAAGTTTTAATTTAAAAATTTTGTTACTCGATAATTCTTTTTGCGATTGTGTCTGTTTTTACTCCTTCAGTTTTTAAGTAGGTCACGTAGGTTGGGATGTATTCTTATGTGGTTTTGAGAATGTAATTTTGAATACTTTTATATAAAGAATTTAACTTTCCATCTTTTTGTTGGTGACGAATCACGCCAATAAAAGATAATTTGGTTCAAGATTGCGGAATACTTTTTGGTTTTCCGTTTACATATATATATATATATATATATATATATATATATATATATATATATATATATATATATATATATATTATTCCTTGAGAGATACTTATTTTACTTTTGTTTTAATATCTATGTATTTGTGATCGTGCTTTACCTGAAAAATAGTTACATTTAGTCCAGTTCCTATCCACCTATCTTTCTACCAAATCTATCCCTATTTTTGCTTGATTATATAGTATAACTTATATAATTGTTAACAGTTATAGTTATATAGTAATCAAATAATGATATTATAGATATAAATATTAAATTATGAGTATTGTATGAACGGAGATAAATACAGCGTAAATACAAATGTTTTTGTCTTTATCTAAATCAATATACGTCTGCGAATATATACATACACACAAATACAGGTGTACATTTAAATGCAAATTTAAGGCTCTTACAAATTTTAGAGTATCTTTACGGATAAATGCACATATATGTTCACAATCATTATTTTTCTAATAAACTCTTAACAATTCTCCATATAAATAATAGTATTAATTTGAGTAGTCGTAATGTAAGATATTTCATCAATGCAACACAAAATAATGTGCAATATTTCGTGCAGCTAAAGCATAAATTCCTAAAAGAAAGTCTTCAGCTTTCCCAACGCAGTCACAATCTTGTTAACATTTTTTGTCAATGACATCATTGTTATTTTCACGCATGTCTGACTCAGCCGGCTGCAATACAGCCTGCTTTTATTTATCGTTCATTCATTCCTTCTTTTGGGTGGTAAAATCTTATTATATAAATTAACGATTGCTGAAAGTATATATATATTGCGTTAGTTAATACTTTTTTTTTGTCTGATTACAAATGGAGTAACTCTTAAAGACAAATGGGAATATTTTTGCAATTAAAAGAAATGCACACACACACACACACACACACACACACACACACACACACACACACACACACACACACACACACACACACAACAACAACAACAACAACAATGATTACATTTTTAACAATAAAATATAACAGCAAATGTAATACTACTACTACTACTACTACTACTGCTGCTGCTGCTGCTGCTGATAATAATAATAATTATTATGCTCTCTATTCCTCTGGAAAGATCAGGAAAATACTTCTGCGCGAGCAAAATCTTGAAATCCCTGGTATTATGGGACACATTAAGTTTATTAATTCTCTATTTCTTTTCACGTTCGCAAAAAATAAAAATGAATTCATGTCATAATTGCTCAATTTATCCGTCAGAAATGAATTATATAATAAAGAATGAGAAATTGTTTTCGAAGAAAAACTAAAAGAATCGATATAAAAAAATCTCGAAAATAATTTTTGTCTGATCCTGAGTAAGTAGAAACTATTAGTGTTCTGAATGATGGATCAGAATATTTTTAATAAAAAAGGGAAAGAAAAGCCGTAATCTATCTATCTATCTATCTATCTATCTATCTATATATATATATATATATATATATATATATATATATATATATATATATATATATATATATATATATAAGCTTTGTTTACTTATTTTATATTTCATTTGCATATTAATCATTATTACGAAACTTCTTTCATGATTTTCCGACATATTTTGAAATTCTTCTTAAAGTTACTATCGTAAATCAGATTAATTTTCTAGGCCCTTACTCAATGGATGCTTCATAAGTATGGTTTCTATTAAACAAAACTAAAACTCGCAAATATTATCTTTAATAATCGTAATAATTCTTCTTTAATGCTAATTCTATCTTTGTGTATTTCTTAGACTGTTATCTTGAAAGATTGCTCAGTTTGTTTTACATATCCAATATTCAAAAATAAAAAAATATCCAATTCTGCGAATTCGACCGTGATGGAAATTGCCGTAAACTCGCTGAAAACTCTCAGAAAACGTAAAAACGTTATGGTAAATTTGCATTAAAGAACCTAGGATAAAAATGATATAGAACAAAAACTATTGATTACAAAAAAGTGAAGCATCAAAAATTAGAGAACAAAAATTGTCATTTATATTTATGGGTGATTTCTAAAAAATACAATTGTTCTCAACGAAATATGACAATATAAAAAATATTACTTATTTGTTTGCCGCATTGTTTCCTAAGTTATCACAATAACAAGCAAAGCTGATAAATCATTCAGGCGTCAGGTTATTACTCAAAAATCCCATGGGATGATGATTTATACCACTGTAAAAGAGGGTAATACATCTAAAAGTGTATTTTCTGGAATATTAGAGATTTATGATTATACTGGTTCCTTTAAATTACCTAAAATACCAGGGCGGTCACATAACACGACTTCCTCACAGAGTCAAAGACATTTCTTGGTGGACCGTTTTGATACAGCAGCGGCTATGGCGTGTTAGATAATCGAAGATTTTAATACGAAAGTGTCATAACCGATAGTATCGTCAGCATCGTTTATATAAAGCAGGACATCATGCATGTTCTCCTGCCGTCAAACTCCTCATCGGCAAGAAAGAAAAAAAAAGAAAGCTAGACTATTCTTTCAAACAAATACAGATTAAGTAAGAGTTCTCTTCGGCAACGAAAGTAAGTTTTATTTAGTTGGCACTGACAACAAGCAGTATGTCAGAAGGTTCAAGAGGGAGAGAATACTTCTCAAATGTGTGAGAAATATGTTAAATTCGGTGGTGTTTGCATTATGAATGCGTAAAATCTCTTGTACTTGCATTCTTGTACGTTCTTGTACGCTCATTATTTATGAGCATATTGTTCCGGCTTATATCTTAAAGCAAGATTATGCTACTTATCATACTGCCAGAAAGGTGAAATTATTTTTCAAAGCTAAAAATGTTGATCATATTGCATGGCTTGACGAATGTCCACATCTCAATCCAAGTTAGAATTTTTGGAAGATAATTCTGGCCTGCGAAGTTTTCAAGGTCGAATATGTAATAGCTGATTTTAAGGCAGACTTTTACGCTGAATCAAAAATCAATCTCATTTCTTTTTCAAACAGATCAAATTTTAAAGATATAAACTCTTACTTGAAAGGTCGTATCGATACTGCTGTATGGATGCACTACTTTGACGCTAACCAAACAGCTGTAGAAGAAGCTAGACGGCAATTACACAAGAATGTTGCGAACAATATTGAACAAGTACTGGCGGCAACACCCCACAAGGCACCAACTATACGGGCACCTGCCTCCCATCACGAAAACTATCCTAGTCAGACAAACCAGACATGCGGGACACTGCAGGGACGAGCTCATAAGTGATGTACTCCTATGGACCCCCACATATGGCCGGGCAAAAGCAAGACGACCAGCTCGAACATACATACAGCAGCTATGTGAGAGTACGGGATATAGCCCTGAAGACTTGCCAGAGGCGATGAACGATAGGGAGAAGTGGCGAGAGAGGGTCAGGAATATCCGTGCCTGTGGCATAACATGATGATGATGACTTATTTTCTTGATGAATTAAACAAATAATGCTAAATTTAGGGCTGATATATTCACAGAAAACTCACATTGAGCCATAGTAAACTGAAAAAATCACAAAAGAAGCTATATATGGATGAAATATCTATTCAGGGACTTCCTCCTGTGCTTGGCAGTCACCACATCCTGTTTCAAACACCAGCAGTAGTCAGCGAAAAAGTTTACATTCCACTAGCCTCGGTAGCGCTATTCCATAAATCGAATGTCTTGGTGAAAGAGCTAACTCTGCTCTTCACTCAAATCTCCACAATTCTTTGGAAAAGTATCCAAATGTGACCGCAGAAAGTGCAGTTTGACTGACATTCGTGCCCCTTGTAGGTGGAAACTATTCAGTAACTCTTCACTTTACTTCTCGTGTTCTGCATTCCGTTGGTTTCCCAAGAAGTTTATAACTACTGACTTCAGTGACTGCCAGGCGAACAGTTTAGCTTCGCTCTGTGTGTCGTCAACTATTTTGACATTTAACTGCGTGTAAACAAAAAACAGTACTTATGCTAAACTGAATTCTTTGAGATAGATCTGTTATATGTTTAAAATGGATTTGGTATAAAATAATCTATATAGTATACAACACGTATACATATGTAAACACACAATACAAAACACAAGCGACTCATTGTTCAAGTACGAACGCATTTATTAATTTCTGACTTCGGTTCTTCGACACGAGGAGAGAGACACAATTCTTAAAAGTCTTTCATGTCATACTATGCGAACCCCACCCCAAACGTTTGGCACATCTCGTGGTGTTTTAGATCTCAATTTCTCAACACCATGGTCGGACCCCAACTTCTCAACACTATGGTCGGATCCAACTTCTCACCATTATTGTCAGACCCAACTTCTCACCATCATGGACGGACCCCAACTTCAACTATCTGCCATTGAGGCAGACAAGCCAACTGTCTTAATACATTGTCCATAGTCAACTCCCGATTCCTCTCTTTTTCAAAATCTTCAAATTCTCAGGACCATCGCTTCCGGGTATGACATCATTCACACTCCAGCTCATTTCCTATCTGGGGTTTATTATGACAATTGTGATTGTCATATCCTTTGCGCACGAGCGTAACTGTACCCAATGATATGCACCTGAACTAAGAGCCGAATAGTTCAAAGCCCAACCAAACTAAATGATAAAATATAATTAACGAAAAATGATTAATATAAAAAATCATTCCGTAATTATATAATACACCTTTCCTCCCAACAAAATAAATTCATTTTGTTATAGAATATAACAAAATATTTTTTAACTAATGCATCGCTCTTCCTCATGTCGACTTAACCAACAAAATTACAGTATAAAAAACACCACAATAAATCATTCATTTAGTCCAAAAACTCAGAAAAAAAAAAGTGTTCGTATCGTCTTTCATTTTCTTTTTTTTTTCACTTTTTTTTCAATATTTTCTGGTTCTTCTTTTCTTTTTTCTTTTTTTTTTTCGTGTTTATTTACTTTATCAATTGGCATGTATTTTTTTCTCTTCAGTCTTTATTTTATTTTTTTAATTTTTTCACGGATCAGTTGCTCATTATCTGTCTTTTGCTCTTTTTGCTTTCCTTCTACATCCGTAACTCATTACTTCTAACCTTTTTCTGTGGTAATCTCTGTCATTTGCCCTGTACAGTTTCCATTAATGCGTCCATTACAACTAAGCATAGCTCATATTCAAACCAAGGTAAATGTGGTAAAATTTCCAGGTACCTATTTTTCTTTCCAACCAACACAAACCATTCCCGTGTTCATCACCTTTTTCTTCAACTTTTGACCACCGTCAATCGGTCTATCTCTCATCTTTTCAATAGCTAACGGGTACCTTTTTTCTTTTCTCTTTCAGCAAGTATCTCTACAAAAGCATGGCTCGTAGTATTTCTTCATTTTTACTTATTCCGACCATGAAAACACAATACTAGTTTCTTGCTTACTTCCCAAGATGAGTTAAAATATCCCGGGGTTTCTTTTCCTAAGCAACCCAAATCTTTTACTCGGTCTTTTACTCTTTTTCAATAGTTAACGAGGTTACTTTATTTATTCATTGATTTGGTCAACTATATTTTACCCTCAAGAACAATTCAAAACCGAGTCCATAAGTTTTTCGGTACATATAACGAGATACGTCAAGATTTTGCACACATACACCCTAATATCCCATCCCCTGTTTCAAAATATCCTCTTCAACATAACGGTCTGGCCTCCTACCAAACCCCCAAAATTCTCAACCCTATTCCAGGGGGACCTTCACAACTCGGTCTGGCCACTAACCAATACCTCAAATAAAACCTCAAACCTATCCAACATCGAACCCATCCAACAGTCCTAACTACGGATCCAAAGGTATATGAGCATTCTCCCGACAAATATCACCGATTTCTGAATCCTTCTTGGAGCTCGGAATTGAAAGACACACGGAAAAAATATCCCACTATAAAATTACTATGCTTTACGATAGCTTCCACCACTACAAAATTTCATTCACAAAAATTTTATTTACTATCAAAGTCCATTCATGAAAAGTTAGAATTCACAACCCAAGTGGAAGATTACATTATGACCTGTCAATCATTTTAACATAGGGACATTATATCTGTCTGCCCTTCCCATCTTTCTTTTTCTCCTTTTTTTCCCCTTCCCCTCTGATTTACAGTCCAAAACATAACAGTAACTGTATTAACTCATATATGAAATATACTGGATTTCATCACCGGTTTCTAATTTTCTTTTATAATTATTTGAATTCTATTGGACGCAACACTTAAAACCTTAAAAGAAAGATACAACCAAATTTTTTCCATAATTAGCTAAATTTTATCAACGTAAACCAGGATATCCAAAGATACACAGAAGGAAAAAAATGACTGTTCTTAATTTGAGCAATGTACCCACCACTTCCTTTTTTTTCTTCCCGTAATTAAATAAATTCTATTGGCCACAACCAAACTTAAAAACGACAGAGAACGACATAAAAGTTATACAATGAGCAATGTACCTTATTTTTCTTCTTTTTTTTCTTTTCATGCCTTTTTCACGATTCTTTTGTTCAAATTTTCTCTTTTCTTCTTCGTTCTGGGGCCTTGTATCGAACATTTTTTCTATTTTCTAACTCGTTGAATGTATGTGGAGTTGACTTTGTTTTTATTATTTTTTTTTTTCGTTGTTTCTTTCTTCGATCTGGGACCTTGTGTCGGATATTTTTTTTCTTTTCTTTTTTTTTTCCTCTTGGGGTGCCGCATTTTTTTTCTTTTCTTTGGAGTGGGGTTTTTTTTTTCGTTGTCTCATTCTTCATTCTTGGGCCTTGTGTAGAACATTTTTTTCTTCTTTTTTTTTTTAACTTGTTGCTTGTCTTTGGAGTTGAGTTGTTTTTTTCGTTGTTTTCTTTTTTTTTTTTTTTCATCTCTCCATTTTTCGTGTGTCGCCCGTTCTGTTTCGTTCTTGCTTTTTTTTTCTTTTTTCAGATTCATTTCAGGTTTTCATTTCTAATTTTCTTGACTTGTTGAATTTTTCTTTCTGTTTCCAATTTTCTCTTGGTTTCCCTTCTTTTTATCGGCAGCTTCCTTGATCGTCTAGGTTTAAATTCAGGTTCGAAATCATGCCATGTGGGCATGAACTGGCCTTCTGCCCCAAATCGTATTATGTTGCATACCACAACCATAATTCAATGATATCAATAACAACAGTACATATACATATGCAAAAACATAGGCGGACTCTTTTAAACAGGTGACTCCATTGTTCAGGTACGAACGCGTTTATCAACTTCGACACGAGGAGAGAGACACAATTCTTAAAAGTCTTTCGTATCATACTATGCTAACTACATCTTTCAATGGCCGAAATCCAACTCAATGCCCCAGTGGCAGGAACTCAACTATCGTCTTCCATGGTCCAACCACAAAATCCCAACTGCCTGGTCGGACTCCAACTTCTCAACACCATGGTCGGAACTCAAATTCTCACCATCATGGTCGAACCCCAATTTCAACTGTCTGCCTCAATGACCGGCAACCCATCTGTCTGCCTACATGGCCCAAAGTCAACTCCCAACTCCTCTCTTTTTCAAAATCTTCAAATTCTCAGGACCATCGCTTCCAGGCATGACGTCATGAGAGAGAGAGAGAGAGAGAGAGAGATTCCGACTGCTATGATTGATACCATTTCTCCTTAACACACATTGCGATACACATATTCAGCGCCTTGGTTCTTCTTGCTTCTTTGACAGGAGCCTGATACAGAATCAGTTCTCGACCCGGGGGCCACCGGTCCCCTTACTGACGTGTCTACTCTACTAATTACCTACTCCGATTCAGTGACTGCTGGAATCGAAAACCTCCGTCATTATATATTTTCTGGACGCCCACATATTATTTGTTCCTGTGCAATTCACTTTACTCATTTCCACTGTCTCTTGATTACCTTAAGAAAGGGCTGCATCTTGTTTACGAAAGCCACACTAACCGGCCGTCAAAAGTCAATATATAATATTTTGATACGACATCATTTACTTACGTATAGAATGAAACGAAATTTGGTCCAATTAATGAACAGTGTATTTTTGTTACTTATGACGTTGGAAATCCAACTTAATCCCATTTACTTCTTTGATAAAGAAGAAATTAAAAGAGTTTAACGAGTCCCAACAATAAAACATAGAAAAACATTTTTTCATAACCCCTTCGATTATTCCAAGATCCAAGCATCTCTAACTGAGGATAAATCTCTCCAAGTGGTAAATAGAAATAAAAGGAGAATAATGAACCTCGGGAATAACCCGAAGCATCAACTTCAGATGAAATAAAACTGAGGAAATGTAATATCCCTAAAGGAAAGCTAATAAAGCAAATACTTAAGTCTCAGTAGAGATAGTTGGGACTTAGCAAATGTACGGTTGATGATTGCTAACAAACAAGGGACATCCCTAAAACATACGAAGGAGTTATAACATCTGCTGAAACAAATAAATGGAGAACAGTAATGTACTGTACTAGAAATGACATGTATGAAGTCACTTCTATTCCGAAAGACGGGAAAATTATTGGAGGTTGAGGGTTTTATGCAATGAAATTAGGGTCTAACAAAGAAGGCCAGATATGTTACCATGGGATATTCCTATATACAAAATTTTAACTACAAAGAGACATTTTCACTGACAGCAAGAATTACGTCGTTAAAAATGTTGATAAAACTTGCTGTACGGAATAATTCTATAATGCACCAGATAGACTTTAAAACAGCTTACCTTAATGCTAATACAGACTGTGAAGTGTAAAGGTGATAAAACCTTTAGACTTCAAATGGAAAGAAATGGAAAAGACCAAAAGCATGTTTGTAAATTAAAGAAATCTTTATACGGGCTTAAACAAAGTGGAAGGAACTGGAATAATTTGCTTCATAAATTCTAAACGGAACAAAATTCTAAACATTCACAAAACTGTTGTTGTGTGTATACCAAAATTTCAAATAGTTAAAAAATAATTAACGTGACTTGGGTGGATGATCTAATAATTGTTGAGTCGGACTTGAGAAGTATAAATAAACTAAAGAGGTAATTTACTAAGCTTTTTTGCTTAGATATAGCACAAGGCCGCATGAATTGGACACCCAATGAGAAAATAAACTAAAGAGTAACCTATCACAAAACATGAAACATCTTGGTCACTTATGGTATTTTTTATGAATCGAGATTGAATTCGGTTCATGTGTTTTAAACAAAAAGGAGCCATCTCCTTTTATATTCTAGTCAAATAGAAATGAGGAATATCTAGCAGATTTTTCACATGAGAACAGGCTAGCATGCCTTAATACTAAATTCCAAAAAAAGAGAAGGAAAATTATGGCCCAAAACTTAACCAAATAATCCTAAAATACAGATAGATTATATATTCATAAACAAGAAGTGGATAAATAGCACTCTGAATGGTGAGGCACACTCCTCTTTTGAAGGAGTATCTTCCAATCACAGTATCGTCACAGTAAAGTTACGTCTGAGTCTACGTAGGAATAAGATGCAAACAGTCTAAAACACACGTTACAACTGGTTCTCACCAATTGAGATATTACCAATGCATATACGGTAACTGTAAAACAAATTCGATACTCTTTAGGAGACATCTGCAAACATATATGAAAACATTATAAAAGAAACCTAACAAATGCCAAAGCGCAGAAATTAAAAAGAAACCCAAAGAGAACTAACACATACCAAAAAGCACAAGAACACATTCAAGGTCAGATCGATAAAATAAGAAACTCGGTAGAAGATAGACAATCGCGAATAGCATGGCAGACTATAAATGAAGTGAGCAAAAGAAAGAGTACCTTGAGAGCAAAACTAAAAGCTGTCAACCAAGGAGAATGAATACAGATAGGGAAAGAACGTTTCAAGAATCTGCTAGGAAACTCTCCAAAAGTCACAGATAAGCCTATTCCAAAAATTAAACATCAAACTAGAACAGTTTACAGAGGAAGAACATAACATAGTACAGACAAAAATTAAAAGCAGAAAAGCGGTAGGCCACGATGGAAATCTCACAGTATGAAGACAAGGAAATTTGATGACTTATTTCTTCGATTTTGCAACGCTGTATAAAAACAAAGTACAATTGTGAGACATGGAAAAACGGCTGCATCTTCCTTTTTCCTAAGAAAGGTGACCTCGGAATCACCATGAACTACAGACGCATAACTTTTGCTTCTATAGCTGCTAAGGTTTATAATGCCCTGCTTCTCAACCGTATCAAACCTGAAATTGAGAAAATTCTTAAGAAAAATCAAAATGGTTTTAGGAGAAATCAATCCACAACATTACAGATTCTAACAATGCCTTGAATCATCGAAAGAGTTCTAGCAAAATATCTCGAGGCAACACTATTGTTTGTAGATTACTCCAAGGCATTTGATTCCATACACAGAGGAAAGATGGAGCAAATACTTCAAACTTATGGCCTCTATAAATAAACAGTTACAGCCATAATAATGCTCTATAGAAACAAAAATGTCAAGATTTGCTCACTTGATGGAGACAGACATTTTCGATATTTTTCCCGGAGTTTTTTTCACGGAAAAACATTAGCACTATATTTTTTTATAATCTTTATACGTACTTCGCACGTCGATAGATCTGATAAAAGAAAATGGCTTTACGCGAAAAAAGGCAAGAAACAGAAACTATAACAGACGTGGATTTTGCAGATGATATAGTGCTTCTTGCAAATACACCTACCCAAACCGAATCCCTACTGCATAGCCTGAAGCAGACAGAAGAAAGCATTGGCGTCTAAGTGAATGCAAACAAAACGGAGTATATGTATTTTAAACGAAAAGGAGTCATCTTCCCTCAAAGAAGCAGTCGTCTGAAATTAATTGATCAGATCACGTACCTTGGCAGCAGTGTCTCATCTACTGAAAGTCATATTAATATATGCCTTGTAAAGGCGTGGATTGCTATTGATTGGTGATCGATTAAATTGATTTCTAATCTATCCGATAAAATAAAGGGAGAATTCTTCTTTGCTGTGTCTGTATCATTATTACTATATGGATGCACCACATGGAGGCTAATAAAACGCTTAGAGAAAGGGTAAGATGGGAACTACACAAAAATGGTTCGAGCTATATTGAAAAAATCCTGGAAGAAACACCCTACGAAGCAGCTGTACGGCCACTTACCTTCCATCTTTAAAACCATCCAAGTAAGACGAATAAGACATGTGAGACATTACTGTAGAAGTAAGGACGAACTTAACGTTCTTCTATTGACCCCTACACATGGACGTACCAGTACTGGCTGACAAGCAAAAACTTACATCTGTGCGGACTCTGGATGTAGTTCGGAAAACCTGCCGGGAGCGATGATAGGGACGAATGGAGAGGAAGAGTAAAGGAAATCCGTACTGGCAGTGCGACTTAATGATAATGATGCATATATGAATGTATATAGACATACATATATGTGCATATTGTTTTGTATATATATGAGATATATTTTACACACATGCTCACACGTACACATATATATAGAAGTGGTGTATGTAGCTCTTACTTTGATTTTGTGGGAGGGTTGTGCTTCCATCATAATTTGTCACTTTAACTTTTACATTAATCAATGACATGGATATGGAGGAAAACTAAATTCTTCATTTTAGAAAAAATGGTATGAAATTTTGAGTATAAATGTAATATTTTATGCATGAAGACCGATTCTTATAAATTCGTATTTTGATTCTAACAAAAATTGAACAATTTTTAAATTTTAGCTTTGATTTGAAATTAGATTTTTTTCTGGAATGGATACATCAATATATATATATATATATATAGTGCCGTTGATTAGCCGTCGGGCTTAAAATTCTAAACTCAATGAGTAAATTAGATTTGTAAGTATATCAGATTTTTTGTTATGTTCATTTAATATATTAGGCAAACAAAGACATTTTTCAGTTTCTTTAATTATCATGGAAGAAATAAAAGCCTAAATTGAAAAAAAGAATCCTTATTTGACCACTTCTAATAGCCATACAAAATCAGTTTCTCTTCAAACGTCAAATACCAATAGCAAAACAGTAAATTCTGTTGATATGAAAGGAATTATCCGGCTATTCGTTCAGGTTTGTTCTATTTACTCATTTCATAGAGTATCCATGTGACTCACGCATATCTTCTTTCATTGCCGCGTAGGTGGTTTCAATCGAGTTGCTTCCGCTGCATTTGGAACAAGTTTAGTGCAATAGACAAGCTCCTACAATCAACTTTTAAAACATCAAACACACACAGAAACTCGAAAGTGAGACAGAGAGACAGAGAGACATATTTATTTACACTTCTGTGTATATACAAGTATTGTAAGTAAAAGTAAAGTTGGCGACTTTAGTCGAGGGTGACTCGAAGGCTCCCTTTTCAATAGCTACTACACCGAGGCGGAGGGGAGGGCGCTACTCCATTCCCATGATTACTTCACTTTACCCTTAATCATCACCTTATACTACTGAGTGTTAAGCAAGGCGGTATCAAGTACCATTTTTTGAGTCTTTGATATGACTCGACCTGGGATTGAACCCCAGTCTCCCAGACCATTGGCGAACACTTTACGCATTAAGACACACGCACACACTCACATATGCGCATATTCAAAGAGAAAATCTCAGCACAAGGCACAGAGGAACAGAAAAAAAAGATACGAAATTAAACCTTATAAAATTAAAAACTCAGAAATATTGAAAGACAGAGCTATACATTAAATATCAAAATACCTACAAATAGACCAGGAACTTTCAACGGAAATCAAAGAACTTTGCCTTGCAATAACACAACTATTTCTATCAACACTATCGGCAATAAATCGCAAAAGAGAAGGTTTTTTTTAAAATCCTGGACAAAAAAAATTAAATGGCTGAAAAATTTACCCCGAACAGAAAAAAAAGAAAATTTTAAGAGAAAAAGAAGAACTAAAACAAAGAAAACAATAACCCCCCGCCCCCAAAAAACTCCAAAAAGACCCACATGTACACAATAGAAAATAAACCCTCACACTCCACAGAACAACAACCACATACACAACTATAATCCACAAAGAAAACCATACAATAGAAAAAAACTACCAAAATAAATACAACCGCACACACATATCTCCACACCACATACAGAATTATCAAAACATACACACACACACACACTCATATAAAGAAAAAATGAATCCCCTACATACTAGAGTACACATGAAAAATTAGTCCAATTACCCTAAAAACAGCAGTCACTCAGTTGGAAACCAATTTTTAGGCAAAAATAAAAATAAAATTGATTCCTATAAATACTGTGGGGGTTGTATGTAATTTGGTTTGGTTATTACAGTAGATGTGCATTCATACTTTACGGGTATTGCTCTCTAAATTATTTCCACCACAAATACAATACAAAACTTTACAATCGCGTGAAAGAAATGGAATAGAACACAACGAACATTAAACAACAAACAATTTAATATGCATATAACAGAATATGAAAACAAATAAAATACATGATGTATAAATGGCCTTTTGGAAAATAAAGTTTGGCAAGAAGAAAATAAATTTGTTTAAAGGTGTGTGCATGTTAACGGTGTCTGTAAATAAGTCGTTCTTACTTACATTAAGTTCATAGCGGGTTTTATGATTGTGGCGACAGTGTGTCGCGTTGATGAAAGAAAGGTTGTCGGGTTTTTCTTTTGAATGTTATTCGCGGCCATCTGAAGTTAGGTCATGAACTTTAGTTGATGAAGGAAAGGAATTTGCCGGACACAGTATCGGCTACTGATTTACTGGCTTAGTGGCTTGTTGTGCTGTCTTCGTCTTAGTCTTCCTGTAAGTCTGTGTGTCTGGCTTCCTAACTCTGTGTTATTTATATCCTACAAGTGGATCAAAGAATCGTCCTAAAATTTTGGCGCGTAGACATTTATTGACCCATCAGATTTGTATTTTACTATTTTATTTTCGAGCCTAAATATTTTCTGTTAGTTGACTTCCGATCCTATTTTTCTTGAATGTTCTATTCCATGTTTTTAGCTGATTGGTTGAAAAATATAAAATTGTAACTTAAATGCTAATGCAGTTTTGATCCTAAATTTCTAGGATGTTCTTAAGTATGTTTTTATTGCTTATTTTAAGACTAGAAAAAATGTGTATCCCATAATACCATCAAACACAAAAAATTGGCCCAACTCCCTTACACAGCCACAAATGTCAAATAACATCCATTACAATGCACCTCATAATGGTAGAAGAAATCACACAGAATACCTTAGGATAACAACAAGGTAAGATAACTTTTTAGGCAACACAAATTAACCTAAAAATAATAGCAACTTAATAAGAAACCATTTTTAGGCTAGAAAAGCCGAACAAAAACACGTAAGTAAATAGCTAACTGCATAAAACGTAAAATAATCCCTTGCTGTATTTCTTCGTTCTTCGTTGTTGGTATGATTAAAAGATAACACAAACTTGAATTAATGATGCTTTATTTTTGGTATAAAAATTTAGGTTTTTACATCAAGTTACAACCTTTTAAACTTTGTTGATACAGGCGCAGACTCGCTGAGTTCTGTTCACTGTGGGATTATAGTAGTAAACTCGCCTATCCCTTGTGGACTCTAGTGGTCAACTGACTTCTTCCTAGCGTCTTCCCTTTTCAAATCTCTTACACAAACTCTTGTCCCTAACTCCAACTTCTTACTCCTGCTCCTTCTCTTAATCTTCTCCTACAAAAAAAAAAACGGTTCCTTCTTTTGCCGCCCAATTTTGAATTCTTGACGTCAATGTGTCTACATTTTTCTATTTTTAGAACAATCGCCATTCGCCATTTTATAAACCATAACACCCTCTATCAACATATAATTTCGACAAAAATCAAATTGATTCATTAAAACTAAGTCTAAAATTTTGCTCCACCCTAAAAAGCAACCTAGGAGAATTAAAAAGAGACCATAATGAATTTGAAAGGAAATTTAGATTGATAGATGAATTTAATAACTAAGAAAATACAGACGCCTACCTAGTAGGAAAATAAATCAAAATACTTCTCGGATAAAGATAATAACTGTGAATTAAACATATTCTTTGAAAGGCTCTGGAATGTTAACGTAAAAGAAAAAATACACAGAACAATCTCTAACCTAAACAGGACAACCCTTTAAGAATATACTAGAAAGCAGTGACATGGTTATAAAAGAAGCAGACAAGAAAAGTGCCATAGTCATTTTAAATAAAACTTATTACAGAACAAAAATCAGAGAAATACTAAAAGATGGAACCAACTATAAATTAACAAAAACAAACATAGACAATGATATCATTAAAAAAATTTAAAAATTTGCCAAATACACAATGAAACATTAACTAAAAAAATAAAAAGACTGATTAACTAACTACATCCTAAAAAACTTGCAATTTTTCTGGATTACCAAAAATTCACAAGTCCGAGGAAATAAAGATAGCTAAAAAAATACAAAAACTTGAATACATGACCTCAAATTTAGACCTATAGTATCATGCCCATCATCCGATAAACATATCCAGCAAACTACTAGATATTTTACGACAACCATTCCTATATAAGATAAAAACTTAGATTAGAGATGACATCCACTTTTTAAACTCCATACCACAAAAAAAAAAAAAAAACTGATCCCAATACACTCATGGTTACATCTGACAGTAATATCCTCCATGAATTAGGAAAACAGGCTATCTCATTTTGGGTAGAAAAATACTCAGAAACATAATACCCAAGATTTAACCAAAAAATTATCCATAATGGTATAGTACTTATCCAAAACAATTACTATTTCCAATTCAACAGCATAAATTTCATCCAAACCTGAGGAACATCTATGGGAACTAAATATAATAGCACCAACGCACGTCACCCTAACCTAAGAATACTTAGAGGAAAATCTACTTGAAATTATTGGGGAAAATGCAACCACAATATAAACACAGAACTTGAAACAGTTGCTCATAGCGACACATTAACAATTTACATAACATACTCTAAAACCTACACACCAAAATAAAATTCACTGTAGAACACAACTTTAATGAACAACCATTTTTAGACATTAAAAACTAAAATGGCCAAATTGTCGCAGATATTTACCACAAACCCACAGTCACTCAACAATACTTCCATTTCAAAATTCCTCTTTAGCAAAAATAATATTAAATCCATTCCTTTACGCTTTAGCAGGTCGGATTTGCACCATAGTCACTAACAAAAACCTCCGATAAACTCGCTGAGAATCATGCGTAACCTTTCACCAGAGGGGGATATCCGGCAACACTAATAAATAAAGTATTGGAATTAGTCAGAAAAATACCATTAAAAGAACTACGAAACCCTAAAAACACAGCAACAAACAACCCTTCGCATCTGTCTTAGCATACCAAAAAAACCCAGAACTATTCACAGAAATATCAAAGATTCTGGAACAACTTAAAATCTTTGATAGACTTAAAAACAAACGAGATTCAACAAAAATCATTCAAAGCAAACAACAACCAAAAAACTTAAAATACTCAATAATCTCATGTTGATTTTGAAAAATACAACTCATGGTCTCAAAATGCAAAATAAAAGACATGGAGTATGTAATATAATCATTAAAGGAAATTCCTATACTTTCGAAAAACAAAAAACAGCGTTCATAATAAATAAAAAATTAAGCTCCAATTCAAAAAACTTAGTCTACATAATCGAATAGAAAACTCCTTGTTTCATAACACATTTACGAATGCAGTAATGGACTCTTTAGAATAATGCCCACATACGAGATTAATGACTTCTCGTTACTCCAAATAAAAGAAAAAAAAGCTTCATTAATAGGTCTAGAAGAACATAAAAGAGAACCTAAGTTCACACACACACTCACATGCATGCACAAACATATAAACAGACTAGCTTAAAATATATAAATATGTGGCTGAGTGGTTGTTTGGGGTTTATGACATATCAGCAATTGTAGGTCACATAATGCATAATCCTCTTTATACATACGTATTAAATATATGAGATGTAAATACATTTTCTTGACAAAATTTCAAAACGAGCCTGAGCTCATTATTTTCCAGATTTAATTGGTTTCAAGTATAGCAATGCCACAGTAACAATTTAACATCAGTCATTCGTTTGCACACATTAAAAATAGATATATATATGATTTGCTAGTGAAAGGTTTCTGATTATTTCACTTTGAAATGAATCAGAAACAGTTTGTTTGTTCACCAGTATTGCTATTGTTTCTACACAGTTAAATGATTTCAATTATTGCTATCTAACACTAATAATTATATGCAATTTTCAGCGGATGGTTCAAAGTATTGCTATGTAATACCAATAATTCAATTAAGGCACATATCACGTGGTCTACTACTGAGAGAAGAGAAATAAGGAATTTCTTCTACCCTCCGTGTTTGAATTAGCAGGCCGCCAAAGATTGACCGTTAAAAGAGAAATAAATAATGTAGGTCAACTTCGGCCGGCCGTAGAAGGAAGAAAAAAATATGGGTCAGGCTATCTGTACTCTGTAACCTCACTCGGGTGAAAGATATAGTAGTACTAACGAATAACCTGACAGGGGGAGAAGAAGATAAAAGCTAAATGATTGGCTAGAATCCTAAAGCGGAAATAGCCCCCTTTTCCCGTCAGCAGAAATAGGGATAAAGGAAATCAGTTTTGAAGAGAGATGTCACCGTGAACAGATGGGGCGAATCTCGGGCCAAGACTCCGGGTGAAAAAAGCAAATAGATCTCTGGACAAGAATAGCAGACGCCTCTAGCCGAGCTCCATTGAATCCCGCTCGCCCGTTAAAGAAAATATTCTCCTAAAGAACCCGTCAAAAGATAAATAAACATTAAGACTGTTTCTCCCTACACCCTTCTTAAGCATTGCAATTACTCTCTCTCTCTCTCTCTCTCTCTCTCTCTCTCTCTCTCTCTCAATTTAAAGAAAGACTAAAGAAAAGGAAAAAAGGAAGAAAGACATTTATAGTTATGTATTATCCGCTGGTAATATAGCCGACACGTTGAATATGTGTGTCCGCGAGTATATTTAAAAGATTGTTATATTTTAATGTCCCCCACGTGTTGAAGTTTGTTCATTGGGTTGCTTACTGTCAAGTTGTCTGTTTCATGTTTCTTTTTCAGCTTCTTTCGCCTCATGTTATTCTCGCCTAAATTGTCCTATTCTTTTCTTTAAAAAATATTATACGGGAAACCGTAGTTGTCGACTACTATAGTTAATATTATTATATTAAAACCTAGAGGTCCATACCTTCTATAAATCTAGGGGTAGGAAGAGCTAGTGGCCTGGTGGGTGTGTGTGTAATGTGAAATATGGAAACCCCTTGCCAGCGGCGGCCAGTCTAGCCCCAAATTAACCCCCACATAATATGCCAGTTCCTATATGCCCGAGAAAAGACTCTGAACAAGGACTTATTCTACGAGGGATAAAGTGTCAGACCGCCCCGTCTTCACACGTGCGAAAAATAAATTCCCGTCTTGGGATTTTAATAATTTTGCCGTCACACACATATTAAAAGAGTTTCAAGAATTGCTATTTAACATAAACTAGTCTATTATACCTTACTCATTCATTTGCACACAGTTAAATGGTTCCAAGCATTGCAATGTATAACTAACAATTAAATCAAATATCAGTCTTTTTTTACACATAGTTAAATTACAAACAGTTCTATTTCTAACAGTTCAGTTTAACATCAGCAATTTGTTTGCACACTGTTTAAATGTTAAACAGTTCTATCTGACCCATAGATAGGACCCTATCAGATGTAACCACTCCAGGTCAGAGTGTCACAAGGGCAATGGCAATGAAGGGGTACTCCACATTACCCAGATCTCCAAGGCTAGGAGCCTCACTATCAGATTGCTTAATGTCATATCCGGGACACTCTTTGAAGGAGTCTTACCCCTCGACAGAGATACAGTCGGTGTATTCTACAGCCCCAGCTGGGCTTTCTATATGTGGAGTCAAATACGTTCTCAAACACATTAAACCTAGCCTTAGTCATTGAAAAAACATGTATGTATGTATTGGTATACATTAATATGAACATGTGCACACACACACACACACACACAGGGGAGAAAAACAACGACAGTGAAAATATGTGTGTAATGGGTGTATATCCATGTATGCAAATGTACACACATACACACGCAAATAATATATATAAAGCATCTACAGAGACCAGGGGTTTTCACAGAAAAATGACTCCAACGGGACATTCACTAACACAAATCCTGTATTCAAAAAGCATAACAGCCTTATCAAAGCAATATTCATTATGAAAAAACAACCTAACATTGCCCCAACCATTATGGATTTCTGAAGATGACATGAAACCAAAAACACGTGTAGAGTACAGGCATATAAAATAAAAACCTAAAAACCAAATTCAGAATCATTTGCAGACCCATATATATATATATACGTGCACTCGTGAAAACTGCCCCCAAAAGCTATCGGAAGAACCCAACAAACACAAATGCCCTAAAACTAGAAAAGGCACAATATCAATTAGCAGGAATATATCTAAAAGAACTGGCAGAATACATACAAAATCAGATAGATAAGATTAGAGACTCGGTGGAAGATAGACAATCTAGGATAACCTGGCAAACAATAAACGAAGAGCACAGCCAAAGCAAAATTGAAAGCTGCAAGCCAACAAGAAAGAGTAAAACTGTGGGAACAGCATTTAAAAAATCTACTAGGAAACCCACCGAAAATAACGAATGAACCGATCACCAGAATCATCAGTAAGCAATTAGACATTAAACTAGGTCCTTTCACCAAAGAAGAACTCGACTCGGTTCTTAGAAAAATTAAAAATAGGAAAGCTGCAGGGCTGGACGAGATCCCCCCAGAAATGTGGAAGACTCGACAATTCGACGACATACTGCTCCGGCAATGCAACGCAGTCTATAGTCAAAATAGGATAGAAAGATGGATGAAGGGACGCATCCTTCCTTTCCCTAAAAAAGGCGACCTCGGATTAGCCAAGAACTCCCGAGGGATAACACTTACATCCATAGCAGCCAAAATCTACAATGCCCTACTACGAAACCGTATAGAACACAAAATAGACAACATCCTTAGGAAAAACCAAAATGGCTTCCGGAGAAATAGATCCACAACCTCACAAATATTGACCATCCGTAGAATCCTTGAAGGCGTTCGGGCAAAAAACCTTCAGGCGACATTACTATTTGTCGACTTTACCAAGGCCTTCGATTCCATCCACAGACGGAAGATGGAACAAATCCTACTAGCATACGGCCTACCAAAAGAAACCGTAGCAGCAATAATGATTCTCTACAGAAACACCAAAGTGAAAGTACGTTCACCAGATCGAGACATAGAATACTTCGACATTGTTGCAGAAGTACTACAAGGAGACACGCTAGCCCCATACCTCTTTATCATCTGTCTAGACTACGTGCTTAGAACTTCGATCGACAAAATCAGAGAAAATGACTTCGAGCTGACTAAGAAAAGAAGCAAAAAGTACTCCGCAAAAACAATCACAGACGTCGACTACGCTGATGACTTGGCGTTACTGGCGAATACGCCGAATCAAGCAGAGACACTACTGCATAGTTTGGAACGAACCGCAGCAGGCATTGGCCTCCATTTCGATGCACACAAAAATGAATATATGTGTTACAACCAAACGGGCAACATTGCCACACTAGACGGAGCCTCTCTGAAACTAGTAGACAAATTCACCTACCTAGGAAGTAGCGTCTCATCAACCGAAAAAGACATCGACATACGACTGACGAAAGCATGGACGGCTATCGATAGGCTCTCGATCATATGGAAATCAGACCTGACCGATAAAATGAAACGCAGTTTCTTCCAGGCAGCGGTTGCATCGATACTGCTATATGGATGCACTACATGGACGCTAACTAAACGGCTGGAGAAGAAACTAGACGGCAATTACACAAGAATGTTGAGAGCAATATTGAACAAGTCCTGGCGACAACACCCCACGAGACACCAACTATACGGCCACTTGCCTCCCATCACGAAAACTATACAAGTTAGACGAACCAGACATGCAGGACACTGCTGGAGAAGCAAGGACGAGCTCATAAGCGATGTACTCCAATGGACCCCCACATATGGCCAAGCAAAAGCAGGACTACCAGCACGAACTTACATACAGCGGCTATGTGAGGACACAGGATGTAAACCTGAAGACCTGCCAGAGGCGATGAATGATAGGAAGAAGTGGCGAGAGAGGATCAGGGATATCCGTGCTGGCGGCATGACATGATGATGATGATGATATATCTATATATATATATATATATATACATTCATATAGATGGTAATATATACGTATATAAGAGAATCTATGTACATGTATATATATATGTGTGTGTGTATACATAAACAATATACATACATAATAACCCACATATATGTTCATATATATGGATTCATATATATATAAATATATATAATTAGAGATACGCATATGCATACGGATATATGCATATGTATATATATATATACATATATATAAATATATATAATCATACTCACGCATATATATACAAATATAAACACACATACATACGCAGTGAATTCAATAAGTTTCCAGACTTTTTTGTACAGGCATTTAAAATTGTCGTAGACTCTTGAAAATTCAGTATGTTATTGCTATACATCTTATGAGATGACTGACCGATTTCTAATATTTCAGGTTCAAAGGAACAGCTACAGCAGCAATTGGACTACACCCTACTAAAGCCTAATTGTCACAGCCGGTGAATTTCAAAAATGCAATTTGGACGTGAGGACACTTTAGAAGAACGACATGCAATAAAATTGTGTTTTAAACTTGGAAAAAATGCCACAGAAACCTATGGAATGCTTCAGACTGCTTTTCGACTATCTTGCATGAATCGAGCATCAGTTTTTGAGTGGCATGAGAGATTCACGGAAGGCAGGGAGTCTGTGAGGGATGATAAGAGGTGTGGGAGGAGTAAGGAAGTCAATACACCAGAGTTGATTGGCCAAAGGATTGGGGTTAGGATTAGGGTTAGGGTTACAATGTTGAGGTTTTAAGGGAGTTCAGGAAGAGATTCCTTGGGAAGAGGCCAGCACTCTTCAAATCGGGTCAGTGGCATTTCGGCCAGGGCAATGCCCCAGTCCACAAATCCATCTTTGTGACAGACTATTTGACCAATATGGGCATCAAGACAGTTCCTCAGCCTCCCTAGAGTCCAGACCTTGCTCCCTGTGACTTTTGGTTTTTCCCTAAGCTCAGAGGCTGTCGTTATGAGACAATTGAAGAGATGAAAGAGGTTATGACGAAGGTCATTTACACGCTCACACAAGAGGACTTCGATGGGGCCTTCCAGAAGTTGTTGTAACGGTAGAACAAGTGCATTGCAGCCGGAGGAGATTACTTCAAAGGGGACTAGAGTTTCATGTGTGTACTATCAATAAAAGTGCCCATACAAAAAAAAGTCTGGAAACTTATTTAATGATCCTCGTATATTACTTATATTTATACGAATCAATCAATTTAAAACGATATTTTCTCTCGCACGAATAATTTTGTCTCTTCCTGTTTTGCATAATTCGCCGGTCAAATTTGTTGTATTTCACTTATTGTTCTGAAAATTGAGTTTTATATTCCTCTGTGTGTGTGTGTGTGTGTGTGTGTGTGTGTGTGTGTGTGTGTGTGTGTGTGTGTGTGTGTGTGTGTGTGCTTATTAGCATATAAAAAACTGGCATCGTACGGGCATTAGATTCTGAGAAATGGAGAGATATATTCAAAATTGATGCACAAACAATTTCATCGTTGACTGTATGCTTCTTCGTTCCTAAAAAATGAATATATATATATATATATATATATATATATAGAATTACATGCGTAATCTTTGACATACGAAGTACATCGGAGCTAGTTCATGAATTGGAGGCAAGAAAGTTTGACTTGAGGTAAACTAATGTTTAATGTTTCGTACTTCTACACCGCTTGAACAAATATCATTGTTTCATGTTCTATTCCAAAACTGACAAGGTACATCTTTTAGTTGAATTTGGTATCTTAAGGCTTATTTCATTCTTTGTAGCTACATATAAATGTGTAGGAATAATGCTCTTTCTCCAACAAAGCACAGTGCAAAAATTGAATGAAAATCTCCTTTACATTAAATTGGATAGATATTCTTATGAAGTGATCAGTTACTTCTTCACAGATGTTGGATAATAATTGGTTCGAAACAACTGCCAACGGTTTCATTTAAAATAATAGACTTCATAGTTATTTATTTCTGACAGAGTAGCATCAAGTACGTTTAACCATTATGATTTGTAAAAAAAAAAAAAAAAGAACTGTGTTGTATCGCGTTTCCAGAATTAGATCGATCGATTGTTACACATCATCAGCAACATGTGGTTCAGATATTGTTCTATAGGTGTGTGCACTTGCATAGTATTTTATTCATAGATTACTCACCCTAAAATAAATAGGAAAAATAGAAACCCTTATCAAAAGTTGTGTAACCGCCTGAATTTGAAAAGCAGGTACTTTTTCAATATCAAAAATGTGAATTAATGATAAGAATCCTAACAGGAAAATGTCACTGAAACGATTGCATTAAAGTTGATATAAAAACTCGATCAATAAAACTCCATTAAAAAAATCAGTTTTATGAAAAAATTCGTGTACACAAAAACACAATGAGTTGGGGAGTGATTAAATAAATGAAATATACAGAATCTGAGTAATCATTTGAGATGTAAAGAATATAAATAAAGTTAGTGTCATTTAAAATTAAGAGTTTGCATGAACAACCCAAGGAAAAATTGTCCAAAATCTATTTTGTAGCAAAGTAAAGCACAAAACGGATCAGTTGACAAAAGAAGTGTGTATGTGTGTTTGAAATGATTCTATTTTTGTAGAATGTACGAGAAAAATTTTTTTACAGATCTAAAATTTCATTGAATAAAGCTTTAGTAAAAAAAAAAAAAAAAAAAAGAAAGAAAAAAGAACACAGCTTACAAGCAATTTCTCTCTTATGAGCTTATAAAGACAAATGAGTTGACAAATATGTAGTTATGTTTTAATCTCTCTCATCTATTTTTTGGTGTTTTCATTTTGAGTCTACCCCTTGATTGGTAGGCATGTTTTTAAACTGCCATTTCAGAAAGGAGTTCTGTTTCAATAATATTAATCTGAGGGAAGTTTAAATGCGACTGTTCTATTTTTGCGTACGAAACCCAAATACTTTGAAAACCAAATTATTAAAGTTAAAAGTTTTTTCTCGTTTCTACTTTTTCTTTTATCACGCGACATATATCAATAAACCAGCGAAAAGTTTTCTACAGAACCCTTTGCTCATTCAGACTCTCTAACTGAAACATCCTGTATTCCCATTTGACTTATTACTCCGGGGTCATTCATCAGTTTCTGAATCTGCACTGATCGCATCATTGAATAACATGTATCTATCTATGGGATTGCGTGTGTGTGCGTGTGACATACGAGTGTGTGTGAATGTGTTTGTGTATGTCAAAAATTAACTGAAATTTACAAAAACAAATTCATTGCTTTACCAATGATTTAATGAGAATTGTCTCCTTTAAAATTGTTCCATCCTTTATCGACACACCGTTCCAACCACTTTTTTCAGCTTTGCAACGCATTGTGGAAATCTGTAGTACATATTATCTTTTATCATCGTAAAGGATGGATTTCAGTTTGAAAACCAAATTCAGAGAGTAGTTCGGCTGTATATAATTTTTTTCCTGATTTTCATATACTGCAATAAAGGTAGACGAAGAAAAAATGCTGTAAATATTAACTTTTTGAATCAAGGTTCATTTGCACAGTTGTTCTTTTTAAAATACTATTTTTTTAAACACACGAACTTTTTTCATGGTTGGTTTTCATGAATGAACAACTCAATCAGATAATCATACCACAGCTAGTGAAAATGTACATACTAAAACAATTGCCCAATATTTAACTCGAGTTAACCCATTATTGAAATCCCGTGTAAACAAATATATATTCAAGTAAATTTCAAGCAATATATGTGTAATATTTTTAAAAACCTAATTAAGTAAACATTAAACGAATTTTCTTTGAATAAAATGACTGAAAGAACTACTGTAATGTTATAACATTTATAAATGCAACCAAACTTTATGTTTATTCATTGAGGCGAAATCGAAGTAAATCATTGATAATAACGTGAACATTTTAAAATGATCATAAACCTTATTTACGTATCAAAGACTAATACTTTTATACGGCTAATTTTATAAAATTATGTTTCAAATAAAAGCAATATTAAAACATTCAAGATATAAAAATTTATTTCTAAGAAAAAAATTAAGCTGACCATGTGTGGCACTTGATTTAGCCGGAGTGAAGAAGGGAGAAGTAATCCTAGATTGGTTTCGTCGCTCGCTTCTTGAATGAAGCTTCCCAAGAAATAAGACTAAATGAAGTCGACTACTGAAGTTCTTCCAAGAAAATTCAACTGAAAGAAAATTCCACCGTGAATTCTGCGGAAAATAACCTTAAAGAAAACATGAAATTCAAAGAACTCTGAAACTTTTCGATAAAACAGAAAAAAAAAGAAAAAGAAAAATACTCAAATTCAAAGAACTTGTTTCCCGAATACTATCTCAGATAAGTTTCCCGCAAATTGCACTTAAATTTGCAACACTTTATCTTTTCTATCCCTTTCTTTCTCGTTTCTTTTCTATAAAATTCCCTTTTAAAAACTTTATTGTCTGCGTTATCTTTTCGAATCAGTATCCGATGTAGAAAGCTGCGGAACTTACTGTTTAAGTTTACTGTTTAAATTTACTGTTTGAATTACAGTTAATGGTATACAAAAGCCCCTAAAACATTACCCAGTTAAATACCAAACTTGGCTTTAGTGTCACTCACTGCATATGAAATTTTATTCCCCTTAAACTTACCTTATATTGAAATTTTGATCCCTATCAATTTCTTTATATCGCAAAATTTATTTTACCCTTAATTTCTTTATCAAGAATATACTTGAAAAAAAAAATTACGGAAAATAAACGTTAAAAATCTTATTAACTTTCTTGCTTTTAGAACAATGAAATGATTAAAATTATTAGTGAAATTATTAATCAAGGAATAATAATTGTTAAAAGAACAGTTTTCTGTTTTATGTTACGAAGGGAAGACTCGTTAGAGTGTTTTCTAAGTCGTTCGTCTTTTATACGGTCAAACACGTTATATATATATATATATATATATATATATATATATATATATATATATATATATATTGTATCTGGTAAAAAATACTATAAAGGGAAACATGGAAATTTATAATAGATAAGTTTATAGCTATCTTTCCTCATCGCAAGTTTCCCAAAGCAAAATTCTTCATGACACAGTGTCCTAAATTTATTCTTATACAAATTCTTGATGATGAATTCGCTACAAGTTTCTTCCGGCACTTTAATCTTTATTTGAGAACAAATCTTGGGATTAAACTCAAAGGGGTTGACGCAATGAATCTTCCAGAAAATAAGCTTTTAATTCTAAACTAGCTTAATAAAGAGATTGTCATTCCAATAAAGAATAAGAAAGAGTTAAGGTTGTAAAGCTTTATTCAGTTCAAATTTGCATACCGCATAGGAAGTCTGGGTTACACATCTTTATATAGAGAGATTTCTACAATAACAAGTAGCTAGAAAATATTACAAGAGGCCTGATAAGATTACCATTTAATGGTAATTAATGTTGATGAGTCCTGTTGCCTTTGTTATATTAAAAGAAAGAAAACAAATGAGACGATGAGAATATTGATAAGTTTCAAAAGGGAAGCTTTAATGACAGCTTGAGACGAAATTTTCCTTGTGCTTTGAGTAATAATAGAAGAAGGACAGTTGCAAATAGTTGAACAGGAATTTAACATTCAGCCAGAAGTAAGAGGTCCAGTTGATTTAGGAGAAAGAAGTAAAAAGTGAAAGAATGGTCTCCTAAATAGTTGAACAGGAAGTTAGTCGCTGATATCAGAGCAAGAATTGAGTTAGCTGAAGAAATTGCAAGAATTGAGTTGCTGAAGAAATTGCAAGAATTGAGTTGCTGAAGACAGAGCAAGAATTCAGCTGGTGCTGTGGTCAAAACAGGGATAAAACATCCAATTTGAAGCTTCAAGGATCCGTTGGTCAAGGAGGGATGAAAAAATGCTGAAGGAATGATTTCCAAGAAAACAACGGTCCATAAATTGGATGTGCTCTCCTCGTGGTGATGTGGTCTGCTGCTGGAGTTAGAGAGAAAAGGAGGATCGGTCCATCCTGCTCGAAAAATATACGAGGAGTGGGTGAGTGCGCGTTTTCACCGCCTTTTATATTGCCCAGGATAGTCATCCGGGCAGAATGGGATAAATCATCCTCATTGGGTGAAAATATGAGATCGAGGCCACAACAGTTAAATTAATTAACGCGCTAAATGATAATTTGAAATTCCTTCAGCTACACTACTATAGGGAAATGATTATTCCCGTCTAGACCTCTTTATTACAATTTTTTTGAAAATGAGGTTTCAGTATCAAAACTTGAGTCCACTTCTGAAGCATCGATCAATCAAAAGATTAGAGCCGTCGATGACTGTGGGATTTATGTTTGGGGTTCTGGGTTCTGATAGATAAGAAGCAGACTACTTTTGTACCATGTCTAATGTGAGGACCCTTTTATATGCCGTCACAAGGTCTAAAGCCTTATTTTCAAGCAGTATTTGCCTTATCTGATTAACCTGCGTTCCATTAATGTTATATATAGAAATCCCTTCTGATTTACTGATACATTCCGAACTAACTTATAAGCAACTCACAAGCAAAAACAATAAATAATCAAACAAATAAAACACTACAAACGTTCATTTCAAAAGCCGGATGTTGTCTACACAAAATGAATAAAACACGTCGCTGCGCAGGTAGGCTTTGCACATCCATCCGGTTGAAATATAACTTTATATTTACAATTTTAAAGATCCTTTTCTTTCTTTTTATTCACCCAATCGGCAACCTTTCCCTTCAAAGATTTTGGGGCCGATTCGACCTAAACGCGCCGATAAAATGGTCTACGAAAGTTAAAAAAGTCAGTCAGCTCCGAGACCTCGAGAGAGAACATCGATCGCAACGTCTGCAACATTCATCATCACATAAATTCGTCTTATTCTTCTTAACTGCGGCCTTTGATGGAAGCCGCATGACCCGAGAATCACCCCCACCCCATTAACATTCCACTTTTTCAACTCCGACGTTTCTCCTTCCCTGTTGACATAAACTTTGATTGACTGCGTAAGTCTGTGACTCACCCCTACCAACACAAATATTGGAACATTTTATTTCTCGATTTTCACTATCATTCAATACACATCAAATTTCCTAAAATTAACTCGTTCCTATCAATACAACAACAAACATTTTCTTCTCAATTTCACAGACGTTCTTATATTTGTAGAGGAAGGGAAAATTTCGTATTTTGGTTTGACGCGCAATTTAATTCGACACTTGATTTCACCCAATCAGGATGACCTATCCTATTCAGCCCGGACCTTCATTTCCGGCTAACAGATTGGTTAAGCTGCCAAACACACTCTCTTTGGCTTGAGAACGCCGCCCAGTGCAGACGTCTCACTGCGGTTCTAGAATAGCAGCAGCAGCAACATGGACACACGAGGGAACCCATCTAATTTATGGATTCCTTACAAGGAATCCCAGTTGAATATAAATTAGATACATTCAACATGCCTCGCACAGGCAAAACTTTATGTCACCCCAAAATTGGCTATGTCGATCCGACGCGTAATCCCGCTCTCGACACGCTAGCTCTCAATTCATCCCTGGGCCACTTTAATGGAGACCATGCACGCCTCTCCACCAGACGGACAAAAACCACGGTGACTCTAAAGCACAATCCCTCACACGTCCGACGAAACACGCTGCCATCTCAATATTCTCAACTTCTCATAACGCCATTTCGTCTCAATACTCACAACCTTTCACGAGTCTTGCAGCACCAAAAGCAAACCCAATATTCCATGCTGCAAATAAAACCTATTCATAAAAACACCTTTCGACTATCGCCATCTTACTTCTTCATCATTCTAACGTTATATACCTAACAAAGCTTTAGCGAGGGGACTAATAACACTAAGCGAGGAAACAACACAACGTAAACACACATACGTTACAACCATCTTCCTCGTTAAACACAAACAACACTTCTCTCTCGCTAACAACAAAATCTACGGCTAAAAAATACTGGTTAAAAATACTCCTACAAAACGGTGACCTCGTAAATGAACAACAACCTTCTGATACAATGATACAGCCTTTACAACACGCAGCCTAATGGACACTCAGCATTACTACGCGAAATAAAAAACAAGCGAAACATTGAGAAATTTTCAATTTTCCCGCGGACCTAACTTCAAGAAGAAAGGAAGATGGACGAAAATACCAAGCACGTGGAATTTTTTCAGCAAAACTCCTACTTTATCTATCAACATACTTTTTCACGTACCAACTACCAATATAAGGTAACTTTTTAAATCTTTCACTCACTCCGCTTCTATTTTGGTTGCTACTGCAACATGGTTTACCACTCCCACGACCTCAGTAAACCACCAACGACTGCTTGGAATTTCAGAGGACCCAAAACTCACACTAATCCTCTGAACTATACTGCTACTTCTGTATGCCACCTTCTCGGCTCGTCAACTTTTTTCCCAAAGTAATATTTTGTTAAAAAAAAAAAGTACCACGAGGTATACAAAAAGAACTAAACAGGACACTTTGCTTTTTTTTTTAAATTTGCTTTTGCTTGTTTTTATATATATATATATATATGTATTTTTCATTGTTTGTATTTTGCTCTTTTGTGTCAATTTAATTCGACACTTGATTTCACCCAATCAGGATGACCTATCCTATTCAGCCCGGACCTTCATTTCCGGCTAACAGATTGGTTAAGCTGCCAAACACACTCTCTTTGGCTTGAGAACGCCGCCCAGTGCAGACGTCTCACTGCGGCTCTAGAATAGCAACAGCAGCAACATGGACACTCGATGGAATCCATATAATTTATGGATTCCTTACACGAGGGAACCCATCTAATTTATGGATTCCTTACAAGTAATGCTGAGTGTCCATTGACTATGTCGATCCGACGCGTAATCCTGCTCTCGACACGCTAGCTCTTAATCCACCTCAGGGCCACTTTAATGGAGATAACGCATACTCTCCCCATATACCAGACACGAAACTCACGGTGACATCCAAAGTTCAATTCATACAACTGCAACATGTCTTTCGTCAAAAACCAACGAACACAATCCCTCACACGTCCGACGACACACGCTGCCATCTCAACCTTCTCAACTTCTCATAACTCAATTTCGTCTCGATAAGCATAACCTCTCCAAGAGTCTTGCAGCACCAAAAGCAAACCCAATTTTCCATGCTGAAAATAAAAACTTATTCATAAAAGCATATTTCGACTCTCGCCATCTTACTTCTTCATCCTCCTTTCATTTCTCACAACCTAGCGAGGGGAATAACAACACTAAGCGAGGAAACAACTCAACGTAAACACACATACGTTACACCATCTTCCTCGCTAACTAACAACACTTCCCGCTCGCTAACAACAAAAATCTCTGGCTAAAAATATTCGCTAAATATTCACCAACATTATTGTTTGAACCTTTTGTTTCTTATTTGTTAATATAATTGTTAAATTTTTCCTTTGTCTTCTTGTTTGATTTGTAACTCAGTGTTTTGTCCTTTCCTTGCAACCATACGCTTGATATAACATTAGTAAAGGAATCCCTAGCTTGGTTTACTATCAATATCAAGTTACAATCATAGCTTAGCATTTTTAAAGCTTGTAAATACTAATTAAGGCTTCCCACTGGCTGTTGTCACCTAGTAGCGAGCAAATAACGTGCGAAATAATATTTTTGTTTAGAATTCCTTCCAAAATGACAACAGTTTCGTAATCTTCATAGAGACATTTGTATGAATTTAAGTAAAGACACCATAAAATAACATTGTAAATTTTTCAGTGCCAGAGAGTCCAGTAGCTGATTCTAAGGTTGCTAAAACTTTCGAATAAGCCCAAATTGAGGAAGAATTTTGCTTATAGGTAATTCCAGCACTTCTACAGTGCTGGAATTACACAGTGTAACCCAGATATAAGATACCCGTATATAAGAGAAACTTGGATATAAGGGAGATTTTCTCTGGTCCCAAATTAGAACCTGTGTTAATGCATATAAATTTGACCCGGATATAAGAGAGATTTTATCTGGTCCCGTCTTCCCTGATATAAGAGAGTTCGTTTTAAGTGATAGTGTGAAGTCATAAATCGGTCAAACAGAGGTCAGTTAGAGAGAGAGATTGAAGTTTAATCACTTAATCTTGACTAGTCTAGAGACACGGTGTGTCCAATCTGTGTCTGTAGGAGACACCCTCTACCTTATGATTTTGCTTTGTGTGTCAAATGGTAGCGCCGCCCGCTTTTTGTCGACTTTGTCGTCGCATTTACTGGACAGCACTTTCACTTTACCCACTGTTCTGTTGAGTCAAAAGTTTGTCTGTTTGTTAATTTTGCCACTAAAAACCGTTTGCTTGCGATCATTGCGATTAGAAATGTCGGCGTCGGTGTCTCAACGAAAATCTCTGAGCATTTATGATCAGTTGGAGCTCATCGACGATGTCAAAGTGAAGAAACTCAAACTGGCCGCTGCAGCCAAAAAGTACGGAATCGGTTATTCAACAGCTGCAAAAATTCTCAAGAAAGAAGACGATCTCAGATCTTACATGCAAATGAACGGAAGCACTAATCGCAAACGAAAGCGCCAATCCGTGCACAAGGACGTTAACGAAGCGCTTACGCAATGGTTTACGCAAGTATGTGCTCATGGAGCTACCGTCACCGATCACGTCATCAGGCAGAAAGCATCACAACTGGCTGTAAATCTTGAAGTTGATTTTGAACCGAGCAATGGCTGGCTCATGCGCTGGAAGCTGGCCAATAACGTTTCGTTCAAAATATTTCACGGCGAATCAACGTCGGCAGATCACGGTTCTGCCAACGAATAGATGACAAACGTTTTGCCGCAACTTTTTCGTGGATATGATCCAAAAGATGCTTGGAACTGTGATGAAACGGGACTTTTCCACAGAGCCATGCCGTCTGGATCTTGGCGATTTGCCGGCGACGAACAGTCAAATGGGACAAAAGTTCCCAAAGACAGACACACGATGCTTCAGTTCACAAACATGGACGGCAATGAAAAGCAAGTTGTAGCTGTTGGTAAGTCGGCAAAACCGTGCTGCTTTAAAAATATCAATACTCTGCCGTTTTCTTACTTCGCTAATCGTAAAGCCTGGATGACTAGTCACCTGTTTACTGACGTGATGAAAACGCTTGATCAAAAAATGATTGCTCAAAATCGAAAGATTATTCTGTTTTTGGACAATGCAACTTGTCATAGCTTACTGCCGGATACAAATCTGTCAAACATCAAATTGTCGTTCATGCCACCAAACACCACCAGTCTCATTCAACCTTTGGATCAAGGCATCATTCGTTCATTGAAAGCGTATTATCGCAAAGAACTTGTTCGAATGCAAATCGCAGCGATCGATGCTACACCACCAGTGCCGCTGTCCGAAGCGGCCAAGCAGATAACTGTTTTGAAGGCTGTGGGGGGGGGGGGGTATGTAATTTGGTTATTTCTGTAGATTGCTCTCTAAATTATTCCCACCACAAATACAACACAAAATATTACAATTGCGCAAAAGAAATGGAATAGAACACAACGAACATTAAATAACAAATAATTTAATATGCATATAACCAGAATATGAAAACAAACAAAATACATGATGTGTAAATGGCCTTTTGGAAAATAAAGTTTGACAAAAGGAAAATAAATTTGTTTAAAGATGTGTGTATGGTCATGTTATCAGAGTCCGTAAATAAGTCGTTCTTACTTACATTAAGTTTATAGCGGGTTTTATGATTGTGGCGACATCGTGTCTCGTGGATGAAAGAAAGTTTGTCGGGTTTTCCTTTTGAATATAATTCTCGGCCATTTGAAAAGAGGTCATGAACTTTAGTTTAGGAAGGAAAGGAATTGGTTGGACATAGTATCGGCTACTGGCTTAGTGGCTTGTGTTCGTCTGTGTCTTCGTTTGTGTGTAAGCTTGTGTCTTGTGTGTCTGGCTTCCTAACTCTGTTTTATTTATATCCTAAAGGTGGATCAAAGAATCGTCCTAAAATCTTGGCGCGTAGACATTTATTGACCAATGATTTGTATTTTACTATTTTATTTTCGAGCCTAAATATTTTCTGCAGGTTCACTTCCGATCCTAATTTTCTAGAATGTTCTATTCCATGTTTTTAGCTGATTGGTTGAAAAATATAAAAATGTAATTTAAATGCTAATGCGGGTTTGATCCTAAATTTCTAGAATGTTCTTAAGTATGTTTTTATTGCTTATTTTAAGACTAGAAGAAATTTGTATCCCATTAGGCCATGCACATGATGAAACGAGCACTTTTCATGGTCAAACCGTCAACAATTCAAAATTGTTTTAAAAAGGCCGGCTTTGTCATTAAATCACAGGCTGAAGTGGAAGAAATACTCGACGAAAATGATCAAGTTTCTCCACCATCGGGCATGGAGCAAACAGATTTTGACGAATTATCAGCTTCGACGACCGTACACAATGTTATGGAAAACTGACAAACATGGACATCACACTTGGTATGAAATCGGATGATCAAGATTTTGACGAAAATGATGATGCTGAAAGTGTAAGTTCTGAAGTTTCTGAAAGTGACAAACCAGTGCACTTGAAACTCTAACAGCCTACTTTGAAGCAAAAAGCAGTAATCCTGATGGCGCATTGAAAATGATTTACGGACTGTATGAAAGTGTTCATGATGTTAACAAAGAGATTTCTGTATAATCAAAAATGACTGACTTTTTTAAGAAAAAGTAATTTGAATTATTTGTGAAAACTGATTGAAAATGTATTTTTGTCTGTGTTTTTGTGTTTTTTTTTATGTCTATAACTGTTAAATAAACTAGTGTTCTGTACGTAAAAAGCGTTATATGAAGTGTTCCCATACTTACCTAAACAAAACCCGGATATAAGAGAAAATCGTATATATATATATATATATATATATATATAAGACTTCATATCCGGTCCAGAAAAATCTCTTATATCCGGGTTATACTGTATATATGAATAATGTATAGTTATTTTTAATCTGTTCGAAATACCCCAGGCGTATCACCAGTGGGTACAAAAACCAGGGGAGAGAAGTAAACGAAGCCTTAAATGTTGCCGTACAAGAGAGCAGTAAACTGAGAATCTTCGTAGCGGGAAAGAGAAACAAAAGTAATTAAAAACAGGGGAAAGGGAGGAGTAAATCAACTATTAATTTACAAAAAAAGAAACCATATTTACAAGAAGAATAAACACTTATCCCATTACAAAAAATTTCTTTTGAAGGAAAAGAATTTAACAAATACATTTCTTCTGACATTGCACAAATTCGCCATGCATAGTTGAGAAAACATTTGATGTAACACACACACACACACAAAAAGAAAAAATGGATAGAATTAGAAAGTCAAATGGACTTACTAAACGTTGAACCGAAACAAAGAAAAGTTGTACATAACAAAACATTTTTTTACAGAAATATCAATATGGTGTCCAAATTCAAAGTTCTCTTTTCTTCCTTCTTTTATTTCAAATTCCTGGTGCGTGATTTTCACAGTCTGGTGCAATTTTCTTCCCGCTTCCAGTTAGATGTAAGTTTTTTGAGGATGGAGCTAGGAGGAATTCGACGTTTTTCGCCACATTTCTTTCAGACAATTTTAAGGTTGGTGCTCTGAGGAATTTAACGTTTTTAGATAAATTTTTCCACTGTCCTTTCTTCTTGAAAAAATGTCTCCCAAGACTAACTCACATTGAGTTGGGAGAGCTCAGCAACTTTTTTGTTTCCTGTGGAAAGAACCCCTTCTAGGCTTCCTATCAACCACGGAAACCAATCAACTCTTCCTTGAAAAAATGTCCCCTAAGTCTAACTCATAGAGTAGGGAGAACTCTGCATCTTTTCTGTTTCCTACGGAAAAAAAAAAACACTTCTAGGTTTCTCTTCTACAGCGGTAACCAATAAACTCCAAGTTAATTTGTGAATTTTACACTGTTCCTGGTGGACAGAGGAGTCTGTAAGAAAGGAAGACCTTGATTTCAAACCCTTACAACTCGCTGGCTGGCTGGCCGGCAAACAGGCTTCAACTTCTCACTAACAGATTGGGGGCCGAGAAAAAACAGACTTTTAAGAGACAGAGCCACGAACTGCTAACAGACTAACCGACTGGGGCCCGACAAAAAGCAGACTGATAAAAAAAATCAAGTCGTTTAAATACCCGCAAAGGGACAGTAACTGTCCATTTTTTTTTAAAGCCAATGACTTTCAAGCCATCTTTAACTGCCGATTTTCAAATTCAAAAAAGATTTTTTACCCAAATCTTTTTAAAGGAGGATGTAAATTTTTACATAGCTTAGGGCCTCAGCAGGTGAAAGTCTGGCCCTAACCCTCACCAATATATATATAAAAAAATAGAAAAAAGCTTCGTAATATATATTAATGCTAAATATAATGGTGTTAAGACATAACTTATCTTGATAAGATTAAAGAACCTTGTCATCTAGTTTTATATTCTAAAATCTAAAATTTTGTATAAAGTAAAGTACCTTTTATATTCCCATGAATGCAAATTCTCAGAGAGATATTGCAATTTTGAAAAACAGAAATGAATTTTGTGCATCCATCAAAGCGGAATCATTGCATTTTGTCTCAGTGTGCGTTTCACTGATTGATAGATATTTTCAATGCATATATAAATTCTTATTGCAAAACAATAAGCTCTAAAGAGAAGGAGAAAAAGTCGAAATAGGGATGTAAAATCTGAATAATACGAAGTAAATGTCTTTTAGAAACAAAAAAAATAATGTGTATTGGCTACCATGAAAGCCTGAAAAAATTCGTAATTTCTTAAAAACAATATGGAATCGCAAAGCTAACGAATGAATTTTAAGTTTAATGAAGCAAAAATGTACACAAGATAGTGGAACTATAGAAATTAGTGATATACTGTGCTTCTCTTTAACTACTTAGGCTTCTTGGATGATTACCAAAGTCCTGGAGAACATACATTAACAGAATAAAAGAATTATCGAAGGCACTGAACATTTAAAGTTTCAATTCTGTTGACGGTAATCAGGTATTCTGTAGGTCATTGACATTATTGGAATTTGAAATATTCAATGTAGATTTTAATATGAGCAAATATACACATGCAGGAACGGGCACACACCTACACCCGTCTATACACACGTGATCTTTGTTAAAAAGAGTACATGAAAGTTGTATGATCCTACTTTCTGCAAACTTTTGTAACTTTTGATAACAAAGGCAATATTATCTTATATAAAAGATAAAATAAAATTGAAAAAATGCAAATAGCTAATATTTGATTCAAAACATTAATTATTTACGACCACATTTTTCTAAATATCTTCTCTTATTTGTTATAGAAAAATATCAAAAAGAATCAAGCTTTTACATAAGTTACAAACATTTTTGTAAGATATCTTATTGTTATTACATTACTTTTAAAACCTACAACTGATATAATCAATAACTAAAATAGGAAAACAAGAAACCTTGAATTTATCCATTGCATATCAGATCATTGATTTTGAACTTATGATCTATTATCCTTCATACTTCAATCGACACATGACATATACAGTATATTCATGAGTTATACATGGGTAGTCACGAATGGGCGGAAGAGGTTCCAGGGACTTTGAAAAATTCGATAGAAATCTTAATTGTTAAGTGATGTAGATTGAGGCAAGTACTACCTCGTGTGTGTGTGTGTGTGTGTGTGTGTGTGTGTGTGTGTGTGTGTGTGTGTGTGTTTCCACTGTTGAAATTATGTTTTTATTTGGCTCTGAAGAGTAAGATATTGCATACGGAATATGTAATTGACTATCTGAAAACTTTAGTTCGATGTTAATTAATTTGATTGAAACAGAAAGTTTATCCTTTTTTTAAGACAACCTTTTCAAAATTAGGTCAGTCAGTAGATGTAGAGACAACCACATGATGTTTTTTTTTCGTTCTGGCGACTGACGGAATCTCAGCTAAAGCGTAAAACAAATTAATTGGTCAAATGTCACTCGGTTCTTTATCTCTCAGTGAGTAAGGATTTTAATTTATATGACATTGGAATTTATTCAAAGTCACCAAAGGTCAAACAATAAAAATCTCAGGTTTTAAACATTGGTTTGGGTTAATCTGGTAATGTTTCATGATATATCAATCCTTGTGGGTTATTAAATGCAAAATCCCGTTTATATATATATATATATGTATATATATATATATATGTATATGTATATATATGTGTGTGTGTGTATAAATTTTTCGTTGTAGGTCCAAAGAGAATAAAAATATTTTTAAATGAGTAGGTCCACGAAGAGATTTGTATTTTTTAGAACTTATTTATCTATTTTGTTCTTACATACGTGTATGTTTCCAGCTTGATGCTTTCTTCAGAGAACATATATGGCACAAGGCTTTGTTAATGAGATTTGAACTCACTCGTGTTTTTAGCTGGAATGGTTTTCAGTTGGTTAAAGGTTTTTTTATGAATGTCAGTCCCTCTTTTTCTTAGAGTGTGTTTCTCTTGACATACTTTACCCCTCATTTACTTTCGATATTTGATATGTGTGTGTGTGTGTTGGAGTGCTTTCCGATTTCACTTATAGTCATTTTTTCTCTGTGTATATCTGAATGTGTGTCTTGAGATTTTTTTTTGTGTATATATATTTGTGTGTGTGTGTGTGTGTGTATGTGTGCATGTTTGTTTCCATTCATGTTTTATTCAACTTTGGTTTAAATTTTTCAATAAAAGTCTTTTTCTTCTATTTGAAATAGCGTGTTACAGTTCGTTTGATATATTGACATTATTTTGAATTTACCGGACTACATTGGTATAGGTGTTTCGATACATTGAATTTTCTGTTTTCTTCTATTTTGATATTACTCCGGTGAAGTGATGTCCCTGTATTAAGGGCTTGTGCTGACCCTATGTATATTTCTTTTCATTTGCTACATTCAATTATGTTGACTACGTTTTTTGAGTTGCAGCTTAAGTCTTTATTTTGAATTTTGTTTCCGGGCTTTTAAAAGTATGTGATTTTTCTTCTATAATTATATCGCATATTTTGCATCGTTTATTATTGCATTTGGTAACTCCTTTGGTTGTGTTTTCTCCGAATGTAGAAGAGGTGAGTATTCTTTTTAAGATTTTTGGGTTGTCTCTGACTTTTAATGATTTTTGTTGTGTCTTGTATTTCTTTGATTTTGTCATTGTTTTTAAGTTTTTCTTGATTTTTCATTATTACTGTGAATAGTTTTGGTTTGTTTTTGTTGTAGGTTGCGATGTATGCCAGGGGTTTCTCGTTGTTGAGTTTTCGGGTTCCTTAATTCTCTTTGTGATATTTTTACTGCTAATTCCAATCCTTTATCTATTAGTGTTGTTGAGTATCCACTCTGGTTTAGGGTTGTGTGTAGTTCTTTAAGGCGAGATTTTTTAGGCTTTTATCCGTGATTATTGTACATATTCTACGTGCTAGAGTGTAAGGGATGGATTTTATACAGTTTTTGGAGTGGTGGCTTTTGAAGTACAGGTATTGTTGGGTGTCAGTTGATTTGGGCTTAATATTAGTGATGATTTGGCCATTTACGATTTTTATAAGAATATTTTAAAATGGTAGTTCTTTTGAGCTGTATTCCATAGTAAATTTTATTTTGGGGTGTAGGTTTTGTGGTAGGTGGTGTAATTCGTTGATGTCTCCCTATGGAAATTTTCAGGATACGAAGCAATCATCCAAATATTTTTTCCATGATTTGGTAAATTCTTCTTTTATGTCTTTGCCGTATTTTTTATCCATTATTTCATATAGGTTTTCTTCAAAATATGAACAGGTTTGAATTCAGTTTTCCTTCTAGTTAAAGTTAAAGAACCAGTCTGCCCTACTATCTCCCCATAGCTGGTGGAAGAATAGTTAGATACATACCTTTCTTAAGAGTGTTAGCACTTACATGAAATACAAACAGCCTTGTTTAGGATTTGAACTCGGATCATAGAAAATATTGTAAAAGTATGAGATTATACTTGTAGATCGTATATAAAGTATTTGTGTTCTTGTCATAGAAATAACCACCCGAGTGCCTACAAAAAGCAAACAAAAATTAAAAAGATGAAGAAAAATGCTCGTCAAAACTTTGTAACTTTATTTAAAATTCAGTAAGACTAATGCCCGATTCAGGTAATAGTAAACGCATGCATGAAAAATAATTGTAAAATCAAATGAAAAATTATATGATAATGAAATAGACTTTGTTTTGTAAGCAAAACTAATTGAATGTACAATGAATGTTATTACTGATTTCATACAGTTTTCCCCACAACCTCACTAATCAACAGCATCAAATGGAGTGAAGAATGCTGCTTTCATTTGTCGAAAATGATATCTTCAATACTGATCCTCATGATCACTTCAAGATTTTCGGTGGAAGAAGAGAAGACCACAACATGAATAACTGTGATATAAATTTCTGTAACAGTTTCTAATTTACACGTGTCACACATAACTGACAAACAAGTAAGCATTTACAAAAAATATACTAAAGAAACATTTACTTACACTGCACAACTACAAAGATTACTACTCTCACAATTTGTCTTTTCTAAACTGTTGCTCAGCGCCAAAAATAATATATAAAAAGACAACGTCAGTTTCAACGCAAACTTCTATTGTTTGTTTGGCTGTTTGCTTATTTAAATTCATTTTTAGTATTAACACTTTTACCACGGTACCAAGAAAGTTCCTCTGCTACAATATTGAATTCACTACAACATTCACGCTAAAGATCCACATGCAAGATATCCAGCTTTAAAAAGTTGTTTTATTATAGTATAGCCTTTACAAAGAGAGTTGAAGATTTTGTCACAATGAATATAATCAAAAGCTTATTTGTAGGATTCAAAATAGTTTTTATTACACAATTTATTTATTCTGAACGATATAAAAATGTCAAATTTTAAGTATTTTGACTGTTAGATGTACCCGTCTTCATATGTGTGCTCAAACTACCGTGGAGGACTAAGTACCTTCCGTAGTTTACGGGAATTACTTTCAGGTTTCGTTTCCACAAATACAACACAAATTTTACAAGCGCGTAAACAAATGGAGTGTGACAACAACAAACATTGAGAAACAAGCAATGTAATAATAATAACGAACATGAATAAAACAAAATGCAATATTCATTTTATGTGCGTGTGTGTGCATGTAGAAAATACAGTTATGGCCAGTTCAATAAAAAAAATGATTTGTTCGCCCGTGTGTGCGTGTATACATGTTGGGAAAGTCTATTGAAACAATGTGTCCGTAGTTAGCCGAAGTGATGAGGATAAAAAATTGACTTTATTTATATACATGTGTATGCATGTGTGTATATATAGGTGTGTGACCATAAGTATGGGCTTTTTGTTTTCTTAAGTCCACGCCTGCGTTTTTTATTATCTTTGGCGACAACGTGTCGCGCCTGGTAGTCTGCAAAAGAACGTCTCATGCTTCTTCACTCTCTGTCCTGTATATCATTTCCTCTCTCTGTCTGGTAGTGGAATGCCTGAGTTAATTAAATTCTTCATTATTTATACTTTTGGGGGAACTAAAGAGGACCAAAAATAGGATTTTTATTGCAGGTCCTAAAATTCAAGCGCGCGGGCATTTCTTGACCAATCAGATTCGTATAATTACTTATTTATTTTGGAGCCTAAATATTTTTCTGTTAATTAGTTTCTGAGCCGAATTTTCTAGAATGTTCTTATTTTGTGCTTTTAGCTGATTGGTTGAAAAATGTTTATGCGATTTTGATCCGAAATTTCTAGAATGTTTTTATCTATGTTTTGGGGGTTGATTATTTTAAGGCTAAAAAGATGTGTATTCTATACTTCCTCTAATACATATAGTTATCATAATAGTAGGTATAGAACTTTATATAAACTCTGTTTATGTCATTACGCGGTCGGATCTTTCACCGAAGTTGAAAAATCAACAAACGAACAAGCAAAAAAAAAAAAAAAACAACGAAAAAACAACCAGATAGACAAAGAAAAAAAACACTAACAAGAAACACTAACACAAATCTTCGGTCCTAAATAATGCAATCAGATGTAATTCTTTACTAGAAAACGGTAGTATTAACTGTTCTGCCAAAAATTAGAATTATACATTACTTCTAAAAATATGAATACTAATTTGGCATCGACTCTTGTTCATACCTATATAAAATAAGGAATTTAAAATGTCACTGTTGAGAGATAAATGTACATGAATGTATATTTTTGACACTTCAGTTTATAAATGTATGTATATGAATATAAAATAAATCAATAAATAAAATTAAATCGAATAAATTATGTAATAAAATAGTAACTAACAATATAGAATGAAACAGAATGTAAATAAAGTCCAGATAAAACAAATAAAAAAGTAAAATAATAATTAAAAAATGAACTGAAAATATATAGTAAAGGATAAATTGGCAAAGTCTAACGTGAGCTCCACCTTGTTTACTTTATGACAATTTTCTTACAATCATCATCATCATGTCGTGCCACAGGCATGTATATCCCTGACCTTCTCTCGCCACTTCTCCCTATCGTTCATCGCCTCTGGCAGGTCTTCAAGGCTACATCCCGTATCCTCACATAGCTGCAGTATGTATGTTCGAGCTGGTCGTCCTGTTTTTGCCCGGCCATATGACGGGGTCCATGGGAGTACATCACTTATGAGCTCGTCCCTGCTTCTCCAGCAGTGACCTGCATGTCTGGTTCGTCTAACTTGGATAGTTTTCGTGATGGGAGGTAGGTGGCCGTATAGTTGGTACCTTGTGGGGTGTTGCCGCCAGGACTTGTTCAATATTGCTCACAAAATTCTTGTGTAATTGCCGTCTAGTTTCTTCTCCAGCCGTTTAGTTAGCGTCCAAGTAGTGCATCCATACAGCAGTATCGATACAACCGCTGCCTGGAAGAAACTGCGTTTCATTTTATCGGTCAGGTCTGATTTCCATATGATCGATAGTCTATCGATAGCTGTCCATGCCTTCGTTAGCCGCGAGTCGATGTCCTTTTCTGTTGATGATACGCTGCTTCCTAGGTAGGTGAATTTGTCTACTAGTTTAAGAGGGGTTCCATCTAGTGTGGTGATGTCACCTGTTTGATTATATCACATATATTCAGTTTTGTGTGCATTGACATGGAGGCCAATGCCTGTGGCGGCTCGTTCCAAACTATGCAGTAGTGTTTCGGTTTAGTTGGGTGTATTAGCCAGTATCGCTATGTCATCGGCGTAGTCGGCGTCGGTAATTGTTTTTGCGGGGTGCCTTCTGCTTCTTTGCTTTGTCAGCTCGAAGCCGTTTTCTCTGACTTTATCAATCGATGTTCTATGCACGTAATTTAGACAGATGATAGAGAGGTATGGAGCTAGCGTGTCTCCTTGTAGTACTTCTGCTACAATGTCGAATTATTCTGTGCCCCCATCTGGTGAACGTACTTTCATTTTGGTGTTTCTATAGAGAATCGTTATTGCTGCTACGGTTTCTTTAGGTATGCCGTATGCTAGTAGGATTTGTTCTATCTTCCCTCTGTGAATGGAATCGAAGGCCTTGGTGAAGTCGACAAATAGTAATGTCGCTTGTAGGTTTTTTGCCCGTACGCCCTCTAGGATTCTACGGATGGTTAATAATTGTGAGGTCGTGGATCTATTTCTTCGGAAGCCATTTTGGTTTTTCCTAAGGATGTTGTCTATTTTGGGTTCTATCCGGTTTCGTAGTAGGGTATTGTAAATTTTGGCTGCTATGGATGTAAGTGTTATGCCCGGTAGTTCTTGGCTAATCCGAGGTCACCCTTTTTAGGGAAGGGGAGGATTCATCCCTTCATCCATCTGTCTATCGTATTTTGATTATAGACTACGTTGCAGTGTCGGAGCAGTATGTCGTCGAATTGTCTGGTCTTCTATACTTCTGGTGGAATCTGGTCCAGCCCAGCAGCTTTCCAATTTTTAATTTTTCTAAGAACCGAGTCGAGATCTTTTTGAGTGAACGGTCCTAGTTTAGTGTCCAATTGCTTACTAATTATTCTGATGATTGGTTCATGCGTTACTTTCGGTGGGTTTCCTAGTAGGTTTTCGAAATGCTGTTTCCATAGTTTTATTCTTTCCTGTTGGTTTGTAGCTTTCAGTTTTGCTTTGACTGTGCTCTTCCTTCTGCTCACTTCGTTTATTAATTGCCATGCTATCCAAGATTGCCTATCTTCCACTGAGTCTCTAATCTTATCTATCTGATTTTGTATGTATTCTGTCTGTTCCTTTATATATATGCCTGCTAATTGATATTGTGCCATTTTTAGTTTTCGGGCATTTGTGTTTGTTGGGTTCTTCCTATAGCTTTTGGAGGCTGTTTTCGCGTGTGCTCGTTTTTCTCTTGCCGCTAACGTTCCCCATGGGACGCTATGTTTAGTTCTAGTTTTTGTTGGAATACACTTCGCTGCCGCCTCGCGGTGTGCATTGACGAAATTTTCATATTCGTCATTTGGGGTACCCTTTTCCGTCTTTTCTTGTAGTGTCTCGAATCTATTTCTCAATTCTACTACATATTTATCTCTTATATCTCTCTTGTTGAGAAGGGCCCAGTCATAGTGTTTGGTGGTCGCTGTCTGTGTGGCGTTTTTCGTAGGCTTAGTCGTATTTTTGCCGTGACTATTCGGTGATCGGAGGACACACCTTCAAAAGAGGAGTATGCCTCGCAATTGATTGCACTATCTTTCCATTTCTTGTTTATAAAGGCGTAGTCTATCTGTGCTTTACTATTGTTCGCGTACGTGTAGGTCCATAATTTTCCCTCCCTTTTTTGGTAGTTTGTATTGAGGCATGTAAATCTATTTTCTATCATGAAATGTTAGATGTCCATTCCTATTTGACGTGTTGTGTAGGCTGTATTTGTTGTTTCCGTTTTTCCCTATTTGGGCATTCATGTCTCCGCCAATGACTAACATGTTGTGTTTCGGAATGCTACGTACTAGAGAGGATAGCTCATCGTAGAAGGCGACTAGTTCAGTTTCTTCACTAACATTAGTAGGGCTGTAGCAGGAGATGATTGTTGCTCTTGGGTTGCCATTAAACGTAGCTGTCAACATCCTCGGTTGTGTTCTCTCGATGCTATTAAGTGTTTTTAACGCTCTAGGTCCTATTAGAATTCCTACCCCTCCTACTGTGGCATCGACAGAGATTTCCATGCCGATACAGTGGCCAATGTCCATCCATTGCCAGTATCGTGATATTTGATATCTTCGGTCTGCGTGTATCTGTGTTCTTGTATGCATTTTATGTCTATCTTATGTTCTACGGCCGATGCAGTTAGCTCTGGTAGTTGTCCTATTCTATTTAAGGTTCTTACATTAAATGTCGCTATTTGTATTGTTTGTTTGCATTTTAGTAGTGTTTGTTGTTTAAGCTCTGTAACTGATTTTTCGAACACTGAGGCCCGGGCTCCAACCTCAGCAGAACGCGCCCCTTTTTTACCCGTGCGAAGAGCGATGCGGTTTATGTATGTGGTTTGAGTGTGGGTCATGGTTATCTTTCGATAGCTGTTTTTATTCACAATATATAGAACCCACTCTTATAGATGATCGAACTGACGATCCTGAGCGTTAGGTCGCAAAACTCACGTCCAGGACCAGGTTAGGTATTGAGTTTGGCCATCAATGGGTTTATTCAAATACCTTCACGTCCATCATGCTGCTTTCCATGTGTACGTAAGAAAAAGGGGGGGGCTTAAATTTCCCTTAAGTTTTTACTTAGGGAAAGTCCAGGACTAAGGTACATTAGTCAGAGTTTTCGGTATATTTTCACCTATCTTCTGATACTGGCACTAAAATGCGTTTTTTGTGGCATTGGGACTTTTACTTAGGCCGTTTAGTTTTCTTCTAAACTACTGTTTTGTAACAATTTTAAACTTTTAGAAAAAAGTCAAAACTTTTTTTTGCCGTGTACGCTGACATTTCGACAGAATCATATATTCAATTTGGGTATATAGTAAAAGTGTCTTTACATTTAAAACACACAGTACCAGCAAATATTTTACAAAGAAAATAAAACAGCATACAATTTTGTAAAATTTTCGGCATTTTAAATTAGTAGGGCTTAAAGACATACTAACCAATATTGAAGTTATTTTTTCAGCTGGCACATGCGAGTTTATGTCCTTTCTGTTCTGTTTCACTGTTTACTTATTAATGAATTCACATATATTTTAGGGAAGTCTACTCTTTGGGAGGGGGGGGAACTAAATATTTCGTCACTTTTTTTTAAATTCTGCTCTTTTGAAAACTATTTGTTTCTCCTAATTTTATCCTTACCAACTATCATCATCATGTCACGCTATCAGCACGGATATCCCTGACCCTCTCTTGCCACCCATCTCTATTGTCCATTGCTTCAGGCAGGTCCTCAGGGCTACATCTCGTATCAGCACAGAGCTGCTGTATGTAGGTTCGAGCTGGTCGTCCTGCCTTTGCTCGGCCATGTGAAGGGGTCCACAGGAATACATCACATGCGCTTGTCCCTACTTCTCCTGCAGTGTCCCGCATGTTTGGTTTGTCTAATTTTGATTATTTTCGTGATGAGTGGTCGGTGCCCGTACAATTGCTGCATTGTGGGGTGTTGCCTCCAGGACTTGTTCAATATTGCGCACAGCACAGTATAGTTGCCGTCAAGCTTTTTCTCCATACGTTCAGTTAGCGTCCATGTATTGCATCCATATAGCAGTATCGACACGAGCGCTGCTTGGAAGAAAATGCACTTCATTTTATCGGTCAGGTCTGACTTCCGTATGACCGATAGCCTATCGAGAGCTGTCCATGCCTTTGCTAGTCGCGTGTCGATGTCTGTCTCGGTTGATGAAGCACTGCTTCCTAGGTAGGTGAACTTGTCAACTATTTTCAGAGAGCTACCGTCTAGTGTGGAGATGTCGCCTGTTTGATTAAAGCATATATATTCTTGTGTGCGTTGATATGGTGGCCGATGCCTGCAGCTTGGGCGGGTGCATTTGCCAGAAGCGCTATATCATCGGCGTAGTCCGCGTCGGTAATTTTTTTTTCTTTTTGTTTTTGCTGGATACCTTCTGCTTCTTTCTTTCGTTTGCTTTATATGCCGTAATTTAATCTAGATGGGACCTGTTGGGTATACTGATTCCAAAGACGGAATTTTTTTCCTCCACAAATAAAGTCACGCGTTCAATTATTCTTTCTTTCTCGCTCCGATCGCTGAAACTAAACTAAAGCACGGTACGTTGGACAAGAAACGTTTTAAACCAATTTCTCAAAGAATATTACGTTGAACAATAATTTTTTTTTCCTACACAGTATTTAATCAAACATTTCTTTTCCAGGTATTCATTCCAATCAGTATTCTTTTCGGCTCTGTAAACCATGTTTAGAAAGTACTTAAACCATGTGAAAAGTATTCCACTTGTTCGTACATACACTTTTGGTTGCTTCTCATTGAGTGTCCCATTCATACGGCCTTGTGCCACATCTAAGCAAACCGCTTTGTAAATTAATACGCTTTTGGTTGCTACATTTTCATTCACGTCGATTAACAAATGAACAATTTTTCGTGAGTAAAATTGTTGCTAATTTAATGAGACAACTTTCATTAAAAAATTTAGTCACGACAATCTAAATTCTATATTTTTCATAGTTTTTCTTTTTAATTGATTTGTATATCGTTATATAAAAATTCACTCCTTTTAATAAAACACTTCTGAATGTTAAAATATCCAGTTCTCAGTAAAATTTAACTTTTCTTTCAAAAGAAATACTGCGGGACCACTAAAATTAATTAGACGATTATAGTTATAAGCCACATTGATTATACAGAAAATTCATAAAATTTATATTGTTTCAATTTCAATTAGCTTTTTAAACAATATAGGAAAAATGAATATTTTGGACATCAGTATGAATTGTAAAGAATTCACTGATAATGGGAAGGTGCAAGTTAATCGAAGACTTGTGGTCTTTAAGCTTATCTTAAGACCAAAAACTTCAACTTTTCACATTTTAGTTTATAGTTTCACAACATAAATTTTGTTACATTCTTACAGCATAGCATCAAGAATTTTCTAAAAGTTATATTTTTTTAAAAACTATTTCTTCCATTTGGGGGTATTGGGCTTTTTGTCACATGATCCCCCTTTCCTTTCCTGTTAACGTTTCCTTCCATTTATTGAGTTTGTTTTTACATGATCCTCTTTTCTTTTCCAGTTAATGTTTTCTTCCTTTTTGGGTATTGACTTGTTGTCACATGATTTTTCTTTTCTCCTTTTTTTAAGATTATAAGCAACAAAAGTTCATTTCAAAGTCCCATCAATAGGTATCTAAATTTTCATTTATTGATCTGTTCACTGGTTTTGTGAATATATCTACTATATTTTCTTCGCTAGCTATGTGAAATAATCATAGAGTTTCTTTCTCTAATTCGTTCCTTATGAAATGGAATCTAATATCTATGTGTTTCGATCTTTGGTGGGGGTATGGGGTTTTTAGTTAACGCTATGGCACTTTGGCTGCCACAATATAATGTAAATGTATAATTCATTTCATTATTTAGCATATCCTTCATGAGAGCTGTTAAGTATTTTCCCTCCCGTGTAGCAGCACTAATAGACATATATTCTGCCTCACACGTGGACAGGGCAACTGTTGAATGTTTTCGTGTTGAATGTTTTCGTGTTTTCCACGAAATTAGTGGGCCTTCATCTGAGATCATAAATCCGTATCTAGTGATACTCTTTCTGTCTTGTGAGTTCGCCCAATCTGCGTCACAAAAACCTGAAAGGCTTAGAGTGCTTTTTATGGGCTTAAATATTAATTGTTGGTTTATTGTTCCTTTTATATATCTTAAAATACGTTTCGCTATGTTTATATGCTTCTCATATGGTTCACTCATAAATTGTGACAATTTTGTAACTATAAAGCATAAATTTGGCCAAGTCGTAGTCATTGCATATATTAAGATTACTGCAATTTCCTGATATAATTTTCTGCCAGTTAATTTACTTGGTTCACTACCCATCTTATTGATATTACTATAATTAGGGATATATTTGGGTTTACAATCCTTCATACCAAATTTTTCCAGTTACTTTTGAAGGTATTGTTTTTGGTGCATATATATGATATCTTCATAACTAAATTCTATACCTAAAAAATATTTAATTTCACCTCGGTCTTTCATTTTAAATTTTTGTTTGAGGATATTTTTAGTATGTATCATATTATCATTGCATTTTGTCGCTATTAGGATATCATCCAACCATACAATTATTATTGTATATTTATCTTCATATTCTGTATATACGCACACGTCATATAGCGGTTGGCAAAAATTTTGTTCAATCAAATATGTCTGAAGTAAGTTGTTCCAATTTCGACCGCTTTGTTTCAGGCCACAGAGGGATTTCTTTAATTTATTTACTAATCTTTCATTACTATTTTTATTTTCTATCTCAAAACCTTTGGCCTGTTCCTTGTACAACTTCCATTCAATAGGCTGACTTCACATCTAACTGATGTACCATTAAGTCATATTGTGTTGCAATCTGCATTAACATTCTTATCGAGGTCATTTTTGCAGTTGGTGAAAATGTTTCTTTATAGTCGATGTCTGGTCGCTGAGAACAACCTTTTGCTACTAATCTAGCTTTATAAATTTCTTTTGGGTTTTGGTCTGTTTTAATAGAATATACCCACCGTGCGGGTATCAGAGTCTTATTCGAAGGTAGTTGCGTTAATTCGAACGTTTCATTTTCTTTTAAGATATCCATTTCCTCTTTCATTGCTAGCTTCCATTTTGCTGACTCTTCCGACTGTATCGTCTCATTGTACGTTTTTGGTATGGATATAATGTAGTAACAATAATCTTTAGTATGGTTTAATATATCATTTACTTCGTCATTGACGTAATAATCTCTTAAATGTTTCAGACGTGTTTTGGTTCGCTGACTGTTTTCCGTCACTTCTAATGTCGGTTTAGGTATTTCCATATTAATTTCATTAATTTCAGTCGCAGTGTAGTGGAAGGAATTTTCGTATTTTGGTTTGGCGCGCAATTTAATTCGACGCATAATTTCACCCAATCAGGATGACTTCTCCTATTCAAACCGGACCAGCTTTCCGGGCAGCAGAAATTGGGTAAGCTGCCAAACACAGTCTATTTGGCTGAACAACTCCGTCCAGTGCAGACGTCTCACTGGCGGTTCTTCAATAGCAGCAGCAGCAGCAGCAGCATGGACACATGAGGGAACCTATCTAAGTTATGGATTCCTTGCGTCTATTTTCTCTTAGACCAAGGAATCCCAGTGGAATATGAATTAGATACATTCAATACGCCACACATAGGAACAACTTTATGTCACCCCCAAAACTGGCTATGTCGATGCGATGCCTAATCCCACTCCCGGCACCTAGCTCTCATTTCACCTCTGGGCAACATTAATGGAGACACGCACGCCTCTCCCCAAAACCACCAGACACTCAAAACTCACGGTGACTCCAAAGTTTATTTCCTCCAACGGCAAACAAGACTTTTGCTAAATTACGGCGAACACAATCCCTCGCACGTCCAACGATACGCGCTGCTTTCTCAACTCTATCATATCTCCATTTCGTCTCTTTACATCTTTCCTTTTCCACGAGGCTTGCAGCACAAAAGTAAACTACATTTTCCATCCTGCAAATAAAAACTATTCCTAAAAACATTTCGACTTTGCACATCTTGGAACTTTTCTCCTTTACATACCTTTATTTACTTTTAAAACTTAGCGAGGAAGTAACCAAACACACACGCGCACGTTACAACTTTTCTTCGCTAAAAATAATAACAATTTTCTGTCACTAAAACAGTATTCTCATGAGATTCATGTATAGTACTGATAGACGGGTTAGGGTATTCACTAACCTTATCACTGAATTTTACTGTCCTCACGGTTTTAACTATATCTTTCTCAGGAAAATAAACTAAATAAGCAGGACTATATTTGTTGTATCCTACAAATATTCCCTTCTCACCACTATCATCTAATTTTTCAGGATTCTGCACATGTGCATAGCAAATGCTCCCAAATTGATACATATTTAGTCGGTTTGGTTTTGTACCAGTAAAGATTTCATATGGTGTGGTCCCAATTCGATTATTTTAACAACTGTTACGAATATACGTTGAAGACATAATAGCGTATGAGCACATATATTTGGAAAGATTAGCCTCTTTTAAAATACATCTAGCCATTTCAAAAATTGTGCGCCACGCCCTTTCAATTGTGCCGTTTTGGTGTGACAAATTATATGTTAGTTCCGTTATTTTGTATTTAATTAATCCCCAAATTTTCCTCTTTGTTTATATAATCAATTTTCGGCCGAATCTGACAGTCTTGAAATTTATCGTCGGTTTTATTGAGCGCTTTCATCAAAAGATCACCTGAGCTTCGGAAGGTATCTGCTTACCGTTTTTTTCAACTAATGGACTGATCTTTGGCTTTTCTCGTTTTTTTTACCTTCTGGATATTTTGTCCTCGATCACCTTCCTCTGAGACATCACGGTGGCGTTACAGCGGCGGAATTATCAGAGTCCTGGCGCTGATTTCTCTAATACCCATAATGTTTCCAATCAGAATCACTATTGGATCCTTCCGATTATATGAGGATGGTTAATGTTACTGTAAGTATTAGCCTCTGTGTCAGGAATATCCCATTCTTCGATTCTTTGATTTTTGTAGTAAACTAAATCCCTACCTTAAAGTTTAATTATTTTGCCTTAGTGTTTGCCCCATCTATGGGTTATTGCTTTACTTTAGTCAGCTGCTAAACAATGAGAATATTTCTTTCAATAATCGGTGGGTTATTGTTTCCGCCTTTTTATTCGTTACTGCAAATGGTTCAGAATAGCCACTACATCGGTCAATTGATAATAATTGGGTTCCTGACTGGTTCTATAGACAAGGACCAGAAACATCTGAACTAATTTTGCGGACTGGAGGAGTGGTATATATAGGTGGCTTAAGGATCAGCAGTTTTCTTGTCTAGTATGGTATACATTAACTTACAAACATTTTAAACATAGGACGTTTCAATGTTAATCCTTTTAGCATTTATCCTGTTTAGAGCTTTTAGAAAATGCGTGGAAGTATTGCGAGGCACTGCCGTTTGTTGCTAAAAGATGATCTTCACGTTGCGAGTACAAACATTCTTTTAATTTCTCTTTTGCCTGGCTGCCCATCAGAGTATGTTCGTTCATCTATTGCGTCTTATCATTATTATTTTTTGCATTAAAACACATTGCAAGAGACTGTATTGTAAATATGGGAGATAAATTTGCTCTTCTGATTCGGGCTTGTATAGAAGATAAAACAATTCTTTCAAAATTGAGAGTTCGTAAAATATCTTGCGAGTGGTCCACAAAAGCTTTTCAGTCAAGTAAGAATTAAAATTAAGTCCGGTAAATGTTCTAAATATAGCGATAAAGGGAATCAAGTTCTCAATTAGCGGGAATATTCTCTCAATAATTCATGTTATTCCCGATTAATTACTGTTTGCCACAACTGGTAGGACTTAAAGGACTTAATTAAAGTATTATTAACGCTCTGTTGATGAAAATGATCAAGAATATGACTGGCAAAGAAATTTGAAACCGTAGACCGAAGAAAAAAATCCCCTTAAATCAATAGGAGCAAGAGATTCCTTGAAAAAGACAAAGTGAAAGTGAACGAGAAAGATCATATTGTCTTCAAGAAGCCAGAACCAGAAAACAAGCGTCAAGAAAGGAAATTTTTAAGTTAAAGAAACAGTACCATTTGGATTTAACAAAATCATTGATTATGAATGTGATCCAGTGGTCTTTATTGGTGGAGTGTTTTTAATACTGCACACCGTGGAACAGAAAAGTTGAAAAAAAGAAACTTAAGCTATGAATTGTTCAAATAATATGATGAAATTACAACCCTTCTCGAGTTTCTCGAATACTTAAGTTGTTGGGAAGTAGTAGAATTGAATCCAGCGACTTTGAAGGATGATTTGGAAGACATGAAGATTCACTCTTGCTGCTAAATGTCTTCCTTTGCACCAATGAGGTTGATAAAAAAGAATGGATGTCTATATTTAATGCACATGAGAAAAGTTTTCATCGCAGGATCGCCGCTTCTACTTCCAAATACTGATCCCTTATACGTGTGAATCTATTTCATGAGGGACAAACAAGTACAAAGTAACGTTGTAACAACATTCAAGGCATATCAGAGAAAGTTGCCTTTGATATTCAGCAAATATTACATCAACACAATAACAACGTAAAGATCTTTAAAACTGCTCTTGAAAATATGTACTAAACTGCTATTGAATTTATCATTTACGTTCATAAAATGCACCCTAGAAAACATTGTTCTTGCAATGAGGTAGTTATTCAAATTGTTTGGCTCGAGTGACAAAGAAGGGGAGCATAAATATGTCATTGGAGCATCAGAAACACAGCTTTTACGTGACCCATTGGAATATACTTTCATGTTTTGGAGAGAATTGATGAATACAACTTAAGAATTCAAAGATTCGAAAGAAGGTGTCGGCAAATGCCAATGGATTAATGACCAATTGAGACATTATCTACTTCATCACTTTCGTCAATTCTTCAGTTAATTCACAGTGGATGTATATGTAAAGATCGAATCACAAAATCTTACTTTCATTTGAACAGATCAATTAGAGAGGTTGAGAATCGAAGAATATATTAGTTTAAGAGATTATTTGAAAAAGAGTTCAAAATTCAGCGAATGATTGTCAACTCGCCATCTCACCATCATCTTTCATAACAGGGGTGAATATATGCATGAATACATTTAAGATATGATATATTTCAGAAAGCCTACTCATTCTGACTTGTTCATTAACTTCGAACGAAATCTAAAAATAAAATAGCGGCAAAATTGCTTCCAAGCATCTAAAGATCGATATTAAATTGTCACAAAGGTTATCAAAACGTTAATAAAATGAAAGAACTCTTGTTGAAATTTTGAAAATTTCAGTTTCATTAATTCACCAATAAGCAAAAATATAGCTTATTTCATACTCATCTATTTTTCTTCTTACTTTTTTTTTTGTCGGAAAAAGGATCTGTGAAACTGAAATTGATATCTCAGCTGAAATACCTGACAGTGACTCCGATTCCACTCTTCATGAGACTGTGAAGAAATATATAGTTTATTGTTCATGAAGGCTTCTAAATAGTCAATCATCAGGCTCGAAAGATGATAAATGAACAAGTAGGTATCCACATTCTTTTCTGGTAGAGACGTACACTGGTCAAGATGTATTTTCATCCAACAAATAGTGGAAACTAAGAGATTGAGGATTAAGATAAAAATCAAACTACTAAATTACTATCTCAAAATAGGCAATCTATGTGTAGTCCCCTATTCCCTACCGCTTTAAAGATCTTTCAAGTATAGATTAGTGGTACACTATTCATAAAAATAAATCTAAAGAAGGCGTGTTGAGAATTTTGAACAATCCAATCCATAATCTTAATTTGAGAAGGGCAGACTTTAATGTTTATCTAGAAAATTGTGAAATAGTCTATTTTACTGAGTAAAATGTGCGTGATCATATTCAACAGAGATTAAGAACCAGTATCACAGAATTATTTCAACTATGTTAAACCGATAAATTTGATAAAACGCTACTTATATTCTGATCTAAGATATTATATTTAGCTAGAGCAAATAGAATACTTTCAAAGATGCCGGCAAGATATACCAGTCCCTGGATATCAACATGTTTGAATGCGTGACACACTTGAAAGCAATAACACGATCCGCCTAAAGGAATTCTGAATGATTTATTTGAGTTTATTGCTCCATCACGTCAAGGATTATATCTAATTTGAGTTCCCGTAAATGAGAAAATGGAACTCAGTTCAGTACCTTCATTGAAGTATGCAAATACTTCGGGCTCCTGAAAATTACAAATGCTGAACAAAGACACCATAGAAGTGTTAGTGTCTCACAATTCCTATCAAAATTTTATCATTTGTTCGTCGTCCTTATTTCCTTATACGATCCACCCGATTCAATGCATCAGTGTAAAAAGCATAAAGAATCTATATTAGATGATATTGTAAATCTGGCAAGGATCAGCATGGCTGACCACCCTGTCAGACTTGGTCGGGGGATTCTACTTGACGTAATGGCTAAAGTGCTGGACTGCAGCCTCGAAGTTAGCGTGTTCGAACCCCAGTCACACTGTTACGTTCACTTTCAGACTAATACCCTTGGGAAAGTTATGAACCCCATTATCTCCTCAGCTATTCGTTAAATAGTATCACTGGTATTCTACAAGGAGGAATTTATCATGAGATAACCTACGAAGTTTAATATGTCATTAAACAAAGACTTGACATGATATAATCAACTTTACTGTTTGCAAAGTGACAAATTTTGTAGTTAATGTAATTCTAATGATCTTTTTATTCATCTGAAAGATACCATCAAAACTCAACAGTAAAATATTCAGACAAATATCTCATAACTCTGTTCAACAGAATATTTATGAACTAAAATTTATTAAGTCAAAAATATTGTCTGCATTGAAATGGACAATTAACCTCCCCCAAAATAACCAGGAGTTTTTTAAAAGCATCTGGACGAACAAGCAAAACATTTCAACTTCATTTGAGCCAAAGTCGGAAGTCATCGGAAAAATCGCTTCCTCTAGCATAGTTATGACATTTTTGACTGGTGGAAGAACAGCTCCATCCAGGTTTAAGATTCTTTAAATCAAAAATCCTCAGATGCACCTGTCTGATATGTTTACCGATTTTTCTATTTTCTGAATTGCCTGGATGTAAAAGTTCTGATTGAATGAATGTACTCAGACCTACTGAAGATTGTCAACATAAGTGTCAGAAAATATAAAGAAATAGTGTTGTTTACTTTTTATTGTATTGAAAACCAGTATAAGCCTGGATATTTATGCTTATACATTATACTAAAGTAAATGATAATAATGATAATGACTACAACGATTTCATTAAGCTCGAAGGCAAAAATAGCAATAACCATAGAATAAAGAAGACAAAGTAGAATAACAATAACAAGAAAATTTTCCCTCGAGGAATTACTCTCAAATGATTGCTTATTATGAATAATGATGCTAATAATGATAATACTAGAAAGTGATCCACCCCGCCTAATAGAACTACTATATGTCTTGACTGAGGCTCGGGATCAAATCAGGTTAGTAATGTGTCTCTCCTTTTAAAGAACATTGATTTTTCGATTACTTGTAAAATCTTTTGGTGAATTATTGTGATTTTAAATGAAGAGTCTTACTAATCGGCTAAATTATTTACAGCTAACTAATCCCGAACTCACGAAAGATTTGTTTTAATTTACCGCTCTAAACTCAGTCATTCAACGCTGTAGGTTGCGTCTCTTAGAATTAGATAATGAGAAAAGCAGGGGAAAAAACACAAACTTTTATTCCTGTCTTGGTTTTAAACTATAGATGTTATACCGGAAAACCTGAAACTTGATCAGGTCACTAGGTCGTGAATAAAAATGTAAATAGCATTACAACGGACTTTAACAAAGTTAAAACTTGAGGCGATATGTGTGTTTAGATACCACTCTTCACCTATATATAATTGTTTTTGTGACCCGGTGTTCATGAACAGTCATCATGACTGTTCTTGGTCACATCTGTGTCAGGTGCGCAGACCATAAACAACCCCTGGGTTGAACTCCTTTAAAACCTCAACATAGTAACCCTAACCCTAACCCTTTGGCCAATCAACTCTCGTGTATTGACTTCCTTACTCCTCTCACACCTCTCATCATCCCTCACAGACTCCCTGCCTCCCTTGAATTTCTTATGCCCCTGAAAAACTGATGCTCGATTTATGCAAGATGGTTGAAAAGCAGTCTGAAGCATTCCATTCGTTTCTGTGGCATTTTTCCAAGTTTAAAACAGAATTTTATTGCATATCGTTCTTCCTCACGTCCAAATTGCATTTTTGAAAATCACCAGCTGTGACAATCAGGCTTTAGTAGGGTGTATTCCAATTGCTGCTGTAGCTGTTGACTTGAACCTGAAATCATAAAAATTGATCAGTCATCTCATAAAATGTATAGCAATAACATACTGAATTTTCAAGAGTCTACAACAATTTTAAATGCCCATACGACAAAGGTCTGGAAACTTATCGTATGCACCTTGTAAACCACTATATGTACATAAATCATATTAAGATTTTTGCCAAGAATGAAAAAGAACAAGAAACCCTACTACAAATTACTAGAATCTTCAGCCAAGATATAGGAATGGAATTTGGTATTGAAAAATATGTGATACTTATAATGAAAAATAAAAGGAAAAAGAGAGAGAACTAAAGGAATATAACTGCCGTATCAGAAAAGTACTAGCACAAAGGATAAATGATGATAATGTACTTGCGTGATGATAAATAACTGATTGATAATAAATAATAATGCACTGGCACAAAATATCATAAATAATAACAAACTTTGGAGAAAAGGAAAACTAAAAATGTCAGCAAATTTTAAAAGCAGATACCATCAAGCCAACGAAACTGAAAGAAAAGGTAAGAAATTAATATTGAAAAAAACAAGAAAACTTCTTGAAACCAAATTCTGAAACAGAAATCTAATCAAAGGAAGGAATACCTTGGCAGTTCTCCTTGTAAGATTCTGTGCAACCTTCTAAAAATGGATAAGAGAATTCAGACATGGACCATAGAACAAGTTAATTGATGATAATACACGAGGCCTTACACCCGAGAGATGACGTGGACAAAATTTATGTGACAATAAAAGGAGGAATATAACTCACTAGCATTGAGAATTTCGTAAATGCTGCAATTCATGGACTTGAAGAGTAAACAAAAAGAACAATGAGAGATTGATTAAGGTAGCTAGTAATAGCAATTCCAACTTAAATCATTGAAGGACAAATAAGAAATCCACAATAAAAAAAATCTAGAAAACCAAAATGGGAAGGAAATCAACTGTATAGATACTTCAAACCACAAAGTAAATTGCATGTGAGATGACCTGAAAATAGCTTATGATGGGAAAACCCAAAAAGAGAACCTGAATCTCTATTAATAGCAGTACAAAATAATGTCATAAGGACTAAATAAGTTAAAGCAAAAATTGATGATGCACAGGCGAGTAGCAAATGTTGGCTATGTAGTGATAGAGATGAAACAGTAAACATATAATAAGCGAATATAGTAAACCAACACAAAAGGAATACAATAACAGGCATGAATGTATGCGAAAGATGATCGATTGAGAATTGTGTAAGAGACCAAAGTCTGACTATGCTGACAAATGGTATTTACATAATCCAAAATCTATCCTAAAAATATGAGACGCATAAAATTCTTTAGGACTTTTTGATACAAACGAATCACACAATCTCGTCAGAAGATTGGACCAAATGTTTATAAGCAAGAAAGTAACTTATAGTTTTGTGGATTTTGCCGTTTCTCCAATCCACAAACTGAAAATATAATTAGGGGAAACCTTGATAAAAATATCTGAAAAAGTTATGGGACATGAAGGTGACAGTGACATCCATTCTAGTTGTAGCTCTCTAAGAATCTGGATAAAAGGTGAACAGGAAATTAGAGAAGGAATCGAGACCATCAAGACCACAATACTGTCAAGATTAGCTAGACTACTTAGAAATATTCGGGGGATCTGAGGATATTTCCGTCACTCAGACTCGAGTGAACCTCCACTTCACCGGATACAACTAGTCAATAAATCGATATGACGACTCGAAGACTGCATAAAAAGGAGCAAAGAAAGGCTAATTACACCGGCCAGAAACAACAAAGACAACATAAAGTTCAACAAGTCAACAATAACCAGTAAATGAAAATGGGAAGAAAAGCAATTGTATGGATACTTCAAGCGACAGATAGGCGAATTCTCACGCGAGAAAACTTGGGTATAGCAAAGAAAGAGAAACCTTTAGAGAGAAACTGAAGAACCATCAGCTTCCGCTGGTGTGAAATACTCTCAAAGTCATAAAATAATGATATTCAGGACGACAGATAAACAGAAATCACTTGTCAACTAGAAAGAATAATAGAAAAATATTGAGGATAGAGAGAATATTAAGACATGAACTTCACTATTAAGTTTTACTGGTTTTATATTGTGTGTTGTAAACAAAAATGTCATATTTACTTTTAACATATGCGGAAAGAATTGAAGAACATCGTGTGTTTATTGGCTCATTTAAATAAAGTTTGTCTTTAAAACTAGATAGTTATGACAAGAATTTAACAAGAATTCGTGACAGGATTTACATTTAGGTCAGAGCGATGCAGATGAGTCGATAATTGGCGAAACTCGGGTCTTTGTTTATTTAGGATTGTGTTAACAATTATGAGTTTTCTGGGTTGACGAAACAGATTGTGATAGAAAATTGGCGAAGTTTGTCTTTGATTATAACGAAAATAAACTTGCTGAAATATGTAATTGTGAGTTGTACACGTAACCAACTGAAGACTTGAATTTGGAGTATTTTATAAGTCTAAGCATTAAAGAACTAGCTCAACGCAGCCAGAAAGTAATTGATTCGATATTTTTGCGTTAGACATTTTTGTGTGTTAAGTTTCGATTTGCTAAGATGCGTTCAATCCCACTTAAATAACGAAATAATTTTGGAGTCGACACTTAATCTCGATTCTCTGCATTTGTACAAAGGCCTAACATCAATTAATCTTATGCGGGGTCCACGAGTTCGCATGGGTGTGAATGTTGATAACAATAAGGCAAAAAACACATAAGGGATGGCATTAAAGCCTTCTGAAATTAGAGCTGAGTAGGAATTGTAAAGAAGAAAATTAACAAACTGCACTTAGACTTTATTAGATAGAGTTAATTAAAGGGTTGGTCAAAACCATCATCATCATCATCATCATCAACATCAAGGCGTACCGACAGCACTGATTCCCTCGATTCTCTCTTGCTATGCGTATTTATCGACCATCGCTCCCGGTCAAAATAAATGCAAAGAAATATGCAGACTTCAACATTATAATCAGCATTTTCAAAACTCTCGAAGCCAAGATGAGAAAAAAATAATAAAAAAGTTGTGGCGCTTTTGAGGTGTTTTTCTGTTTTCTTCTTTTACTTTAAATGAAAATAAAATGCGAAAAAAATCATAATAAAAATCAATACGGATCAGAACGTCTTAAGGGAAGCCTTAAAAAAGAAGTCTTATCGCGACTTTAAGCAAAACTTTGGAAGATAAATAAACAAAAATGATCATTAGATATGAAAATGGACTAGCGGAGAGAATATGTTAAATACATATACTTGAAGAAGAAATGAGGTGTTATTTAAAAAGAGAAAATAGAAAATGATTCTGCAAACCATCTTGGAGCTTGCGTGAATGAAAATGCTAAGCTCGTGATAAAACATTGCTAACCGTAAAAACACATACCGTTTGAAGTTGAAGCTGGGTTATCTTGGAAACCCGGCAAGCACGCATTGCGCACGAGCGTGACCATGCATACTCACATATAGCAACGATGTATAATAATAGATATTATTCTCTCCATTTGTCTCTTCTAAGTGACTTATCTCTTTTTTTTCAGCTTTCTCCTTGTCTTCTTGATCGGTAGATACACTTAACTGGGAACACAAAACCCTAAAAATGCTTTTCATCTAAATAAGATTGTATCGAAGTCCTCTAAAGTAGCCAGTAACACGTCAATATACTCAAGGTCACGCACAACACATCTATCTATCTATCTATCTATCTATCTATCTATCCATACATACATACATATGATATCGTTTGTATTATGTGGCCCTGAATACAGTTAAACAAATGCATTTCTATTTTTCTGTTTTTGTAGAAAATTTTCTTTTTAAGTGAATCATACTATAAGAATATCACCAATTCAATTTTCCATATAAATCCAAAGGCTTGATTTTAAAAACCAGACAAGCTTATTTAGATATTGTTGCGTAGCTTAAAATATTCAAATTAGTCAATGCATAATTGTATTACTTGTAATATAATTTCATACTTAAATATATATGATATAAATTATCTGAATAATATCATCGAAATTTTACATTTCTGCGTCAGATATTCACTTGACACATGCTAAAAGTAAGCCCTCCACCGCACCAAAAACATACATGTATCAAGCGAGATAGATAGATAGATAGATAGATAGATTGATTGACGGGAAGGAAGAGGGGGAGAAGTATATTTAAAGCATGCGTTTATCCTTCTCAAGCTACATCATATTCAGCAGTTAATATCATTTTAAGTCATCTTAATCTGAGTATCTCAGAGTTTTCCTTATTTCTATCTTCTCTGCGTTAGGAGTTGAACACGGATTGGCTAGTTTTGTCCTTTGGGAAGAAAATGAGAAAGCGTTTAACCCAAGACAAGGAGAGAAGGGAATGAGGAGTTGGTAGAGGATGACGATGACGATGACTATGACGACGACGGTGACGAATACGAAGAGACTAGGATAATCATAAAGAAGGAAGGAAAGGCATATGATTTTTATGGGATGGATGGGGGAGAAGGAGTGTTGGCTACAAAGAAATTGGGAATTGGAAGTTTTAGAATGGATTTTAACTAAAAGAAAATGTACAGGCGTTAATGTAATATTATGAAAACGTTATAAAGAAAAGAATAAAGGAAAATAGCGAGTAGGTAGATGAAGAAAAGGAGAAAAGACTGTCTGAAGACAAAGAAAACTAGAACTTTGAAACAGGGAAGATAACGACTGTGGAAGTGGAAGGTTGAGGAGAAAAATGTTGAAGGAGGAGGGAGAATATGAAAAAGAATGGAAGAGTAGGAGGGTTGTAGTAAGTTAAGATCAAAAGTATCCAAGTAATTAAAAAGCGGTGGAATATAAACTATTAGACATCGAGAAAGAATTTGATAAAAAGAAGAAAGCAAAAAGAAAACTTCGTTTTGGTGAAAGACCCGTTATGAGCAGGTTCGGACTGATTTGATGTAATGTTTGAGCGACACCTTTTTTTTCTTTTATCGTTTATTTTTTCTTTTTTATTCATTACTTTTTTTCTCTTCTTTCAATCGTTTTTCATTTCCATTTACGTTGTTTCCCTTCGAGTTTTGTTTTAATACTGTTTCTTGAAACCTTTTTTACATCATTCATACCGATTATTCTCGGCACTTTTTATTTTTGAAAAAAAAAAAAAAGAAGGAAAATAAAGAGAACAGATAGTGAATTAAAGAAAGAAAGAGAATAAATAAGAAAGAAAAAGAAAATCCTTTAAACATGATTATGTTCCTGACACGAGACCACAGATTAGAAACTAAACGAAAAAACATATGAATAAAATAGACAAAAAAGTCATTTTTTATTATTTTATTTTATTATTAAGGACAATTTTTTCTTATTAAAGAAATATTTTCCAGTAAGTTGTTTTACTTTATTTCATTCGTCAATGGTATTCGTCATTTGAAGTTTAAAGTTTCTCTTTCCTCCTTTCTTGTTTGTTTGAACTTCCTCATTCAGCAAATTTGCCCTTCCCTTTTCGGTTAATAATTTAGTTCCTGACTGAACCAGACTTATACGAAATGAATTTTATCCGCCATTCATTTCGCCAAAGATAAAAAGTGAAAATATCAATCTACTTGAGTATTCACTAATTTTAATGTCAAATTACAACCAAGTAACTTGAAAAATAGCGACCAAACAAAATGTAATAGTAATGAATAACAAGTTAAAAGGAACTATCGCCCTATACAACAATCCTTAGCTTCAACTCGGCCCAAACATACGCTCACAACAGCGGTAGTAGTAGTAGTAGTAGTAGTAGTATCAATAATATTGTACTGTTGATAACCGCATGGATCTTTGTAGTAGTAGTAGTAGTAGTTGTAGTAGTAATAATTATAAGTTGTTAGTATTTGTAATAAATTTCACTACATGAGAGTAAAAAAAGTGCTGCACCTTACCATAACTCCCCCCACTTATCTACATGACTTACGAAGTAAAACAGTATTGAACGAATTAAACTGTCGTCAAATACACACACGCATTGAAACGGAGCAAGAGTAAGGTAAACAAGTAGAAAGCAGGCAGGCCATACGAACTGTCGAATGATTATATGTAGGTCGCTTCGTCTATTGTAGGCAGTGCGCGAGTCACGTGATGCTATTGAAATCTTTACTGCGTCTCTCTCTCACACACATTCACACGCACTTGCTTCAATCTATTCATAGCGATTATATCGTCGAGTAAAACGTTATTGCCTCGATTTCGGAGACTACGCCGTCGCGTACGTGTATCTGCGCGCGCGTGTGAGCATGTGTGGGTTTATACGTGTGTGTGCGTGTATGTATGTGTCTGTGTGTCGGCCATTTTAAAACCTTTGTTGGAAGAAAAAGAGTACATATACACGCTGAAAACGATACAACCGAAGTTGCCAGGAAGATCACTACCATTTTGCCTTGTACCATTACCATCACCATCTTACATACCGTTAAAAAAATAACACAAAAAAGTCGAAGACACATATGACGTAGAACAGCGTGTTTATAGGAATCAGCTTGTGTTTTCATTAACACTTCACTATAATTGTTTGTTGTTCAACTGTCGTTTGCTTGGACTCTTACGAGAAAGGCCATTTTCATTACTAACAGTAAGTGTACAATTTATATTTCTCATATCAACATTTTCTTTCTTTCTTTTTTCTTCTTTCTATCCATCCATGTATGTTGTGTCTGCTTTCGGCTCAGTGTTACTTTTTTTTCCGTAGAGTACAGTTGTAGCTTTTATTTTAATATTCTTTCTAAAGAAAGATACTGCGATTAGAATTTTAAAAAAATCTCTTTTTTGGGGACAACGTGAACATGTTTTCAAAAAATTATAGTTTGTCTTATGTGGTGCATTTTCTTTTGCTTTTAGCTATAAATGACTTGACTTGAAAAATGTTATACAGATAGTTTTATGTTCGACTTTGATGTTGAGCGTACACGTCTAGTTTTGTTTACGCTAATCTAAGATATTTTCTCTTTGGTCTAGGCAACACTTTATTATTTTCAATTTTAACGCTTTTAATCTATTTTTCATTTCAGTGTTTATTTTATAATTTTCTTTATCTTTGAGCGTCGAAGAGTTAAGTTTTTGTGTTGCTATAATTCGCTTTCGTGTGGGACGTCCAACGTCACGTCACAGGTGGTACTATAGCAAGCATTGTAAGATACGAACTTGACCAATCATTCTCTAGCATTGGACTCAACGCTTATCTACTTCCGGTTAAAAGTTCCATCTTACCGGTAAATCCTATTTTAGATAAACCAAATCAACTGAAAACATTATTTTACTCAGAAGATAATCAATAATGTAATCCATAATTGATGTCTTACTTTTCATATATATATATATTTATATATATATATATATATATATATATATATATATATATATAGGCTTGTCAGAGAGTGTTAGTGAATAGACTAGTTTCAAAAACCATTCGATACTCTAGTAAGTTGTACTGTAATCTGGCCCAAGTCCACATCAAGTAAGTTTATATATATATATATATATATATATATATATATATATATATATATATATATATATAATCGTTTTTAATCGTTCTCCAACATTTTGACTTGTTTGTCTTATTAAGTGGCTCAATCCTGGATATTGAGCACTATCACTAAAACAATGTGAATTGTCTTTTAAATATTACTGATAATATATATATATATATATATATATATATATATATATATATATATATATAAACTGTTGACAAACTTCGGTAAAAATTGAGTTTTTGAATATTTTTGTCAACTTCATTTGATTTTTGAAAATATCACAATTATTAGAACATTAGTTTATATTCTTTCGGTTATATAAGACAATATAGGATTAGACTGACTTTAGCGCAAAATCACTTTTGTTGTCCTTTTGGTGAGGTGCGGACTCTTTATACCTCGGTTTTACAACCTTTAAAAATATAGCAATTCGTCAAGAGCAATAGAACTCTTCGCATTCAATACATTGCAATTTTCATTGAAAACTAAGCAAAAATACGATTTCACAACTTGGACCACTGGATAATTTTCTTTAGCTGATTGTAATAAGCAATAAATCGACTATCAAATGTTTCTTCAGCATAATTACGATATGGCGAATTGTTCAAGAAAAGACTCTTTTGCAATTAAGTCACAGTTTAATTGCTTTGATTCTTTATGAAGAAAACTCCGTCCAAGCATGACAGTCATGACAAATACCAGAAACATATACACATGGAAATTATGAACAATTAAAGATAAAGACTTCATGCGAACTATGCTATTTCCTGTGATTATATATGATAACATCACAATTGCCCGTAGCTCATTAGCTATTACCATTTTTTTCAAGCGTTGAAAATATCAATAATTTTTTAAGAATGTAAGATCAATTAAACTCATTCCGGTATTATTCGCGTTATTATTGACATTTGACTTCAGGACTATCGTATTTATACAATCTTCTGAACAATTTACTGCGTACATTTAATTTGTGAGCCAATATTAAAACTTCTTAAGAACACTTTTGCAACAAGGTCCATTAAAATGGTTCTAGTTTGCCATTATATTCGGTTAACAGTCCTGTTGTTTTCCGCCTTGCACTTTCATACTACAAAATATAGTTAAATAAAGCTAACTATGTAGTATTCCTAATGTTCTTAATGAGAAATGAAATCAGTTTAAAATTTTCGAGCCAGCATGCATCCTATTCAAGTATTCAATTGTTTGATTGCTCCTGTATCTTTTACAATTTACTTTGTAAGATTTTCAGTCATGCTGAAGAAGAACCTCTTAATTATTTAAAACTCTAATAAGGAAATTCCATTTTAATGAAGTTTAGTTTTTAATGTACAATACGAACTATAAACTATTAACAAGTTTGTAATCTTCTGTTGTTTCGTATATCGATAAACAAATCTGACAATGTCATTTATTTGAATGAATCAACCTCATAAAGAATGTGAAATGTGCGTCATCTTTTGCATTTAATTACTGTTCAGCTATTATTAATTTTTTTAAAATCTTGTTTAATGACTTTATTTTATTTAGTACTTAATGTATGATAAACTAGATAATTATCTTCTCATACCTAAAATAATTAAGGATAAAATTTCCACATTGTTGAGATTTAATATACTTCAAATCAAGCATTTTCTCTTGTCGTGTTTTCTGAGCCTGTTTTTATCAGAACTAGTGGAGCAAACTGATCCATAATTCAGAATCTATGAACAAAAATGTCTAACAGAAATTATAAGTAATCAATATCTAACTAAAAAGAAAGCGTGGACAGTTTTGTTTATTTTACTGTATTGTAAAAATTTGTAATTCTTGAAATCATTTTTACTCACTACTAAATGCAAGTAACCATTATTCGGGATTCAGAACAAATTATCGCTTTGAATTTCTTATATATTGGTTACTATCGATCCGTTGATTGATCCGTTCTTAGAATCGCCTTTACTTCTTTTATGAAGTCAATGGAACAAATAAAATCTGCCTTTGTTAAAGATCCGCTTTAAGCAACACTATTACAATTGAAATTTATATGGTATAAATATACATGAAAGATTTTCTTTTCTTTTTTGATTCATGTTTTTTCACAAGAAGAAGAGTCTTTTGATTTCATGGAAATCTTTCGCAAACATTACCTCCAAATATAAGGAAAATATTTCTCGTTTATTTCTAATTGTTTTAAAGTTTAGTTATCCCAGTAAAAGGGTAATATTTAAGCATTTCTCAAAGTAAAAGATGTTCAAGGTTAGATTAAAGAAGCTGTCAGACTCGAATTTCATCTGCTTCAAAATCGATGGGATATACTTACTAAAATTAGAGCATCTTTATTTTTCTTTTCTCTTTGGATGGGTCTCGGATATGACGTCATAACTGAAGACGAGTTCCGGCACACGAATCATCTGTAATGCTTCACTATTGTTTGCTTTGATTCTTGCTCGTTTATTGTCATATGATATACTTTTGTTTGCGAGTCTCATGGAAGTTTATTCATTATTTATAGCTAAAAACTTTTGTATTGCCGGCATGCATGCAATAACTATTATTATAATTTTTTGGTCTTCTCAAACGTGAATTGCAAATAATCTAACGTTAAACTACTTTTAACTTTAAATGAATAACTAAGAAAACAACAACAAAATGATCATAAACTTATCTTAGATGAAAAAAAGAAAGGAAAGAAAGGAAAGAAATGCCCGTATTCCTCTTGATAAGTAATAATTCTTTGACTTACTGATGTTCGCTTATACATGAAGCAATATTACAAACAATATTGGTAACATTACATTTCTCTGTGGTTTTCTAATGCTTTCTTGCGTTAGAAGGCTCATTGGTCCGACATTGATATCCTTGCAAAATCGATAATGACGTACTTCACTTGATTCACACACATGCGTCCACACGCCTAGGAACCCAGGCGTCTTGTCGTTTCTCCTCTCTTTTTCTATCTCGTATTGATTACTCTGAAATAGAAAATCTTTCCCCTTTGTTTATGAAAAGTGTTGAGTTTGCCGCTGACTAAATTTAATGATAATGTTTTTTCTGTCTGTATAATTCTACTCCCCTCTCTCTCTCCTATTTGTGACAGTAATTACAAGTTCTAGTTTATTCTAATGTATTTTTATGTTATTCATTCCCGTTTATATTAATTTTTCTTTGTATCTATAAAGGACTTCGTTTTATTTATTTCTTTTATTAAGTCTTATATTTTTCTTATGAACTGATAAAAATTTGGAATTCGCAAAACCCAGATGTTGAAAAGTGACTGAATTCTTTTGTAAATCATTATTTTTGTGTTTCTTCTTTTAAAATATCTACTATAAAAATATCTATTAAATATCTCTAATAAATAGATCATTTAGCTTCATTTTTACAGAATCATACTATGTATTATCAAATGCAAAATTAATTCTACGTTATAATAAATTGAATCCTTCATTATAGAAATTACTTGAAAATGTCCAATAATTTTGTTTCTACATCTTAAAATTGTGAATATTTTCATAATACTTAACACTTGTCATGTAATATTATATATTTTTCGTTTTAAGTCAACGAATTATGCACCTAATAGTCGTGAAAATCTTATTAAGAATAATGAATATATGCAGGACGTTTTATAATTGAAAATAATTAAGAGAAGCATTGTGTAACTGTTAAGTAGCTGAAATAATTCTGGAAAGAAGCTGGACGAATAAAAAAGATACTTTAAAAATGTAGTAAAAGTTTCTAAGTTTGTGTGTGTGTGTGTGTGTGTGTGTGTGTGTGTGTGTGTGTGTGTGTGTGTGTGTGTGTGTGTGTGTGTGTGTGTGTGTGTGCACGAGCACCGACGCATGTGCGTATGCTTGAAAATAATTAAGCTTGATACTAAAAAATATTGACATAAAACTAGAACTAGGTAAATCCGAATAAGCACGGAAAATGTTTTCTTACTTAAATTTTCTTTGGCTTTTTTGTTTTTATTTCACCAAGAAATAAACTTGTTCTGTGAGGAACCCTTGGTAATGAGTTTTGTGCACGTTACCTGATAGTTCGTAGGTAAAAACATATACACAAGATAACTTGGGCCTCTTATCGTAAGAGATAATTGATAAGCTAGTTTGAAATATATTTGCTCTAGTATTGAATTCAGGGTATCATCCACTAGTTTGGTCAGACTAAAAACATGGCAAAGACTCATTGGGGGTTTTGTAAAATGATTTTAGGACTAACATGAAGGTAACAAGCTAATCAATCAATGAAAGCTCTTATTTCAGGATTTAAATGGAAGCAGGAGGAGAAGTAGAAATCAGAATTTTTTATTAAAGATCTTGGCTTTTTAACATATTAACGTTAAGATAGTTGGTTAATTCGAATCCGCTGAGAGTGTTTGGAGTTTTTTTAGTAAAAAGTGTCCAATTCATTTGGGGTTTCCTGAAAATTGTTGCTTCCATCAATCTACAAGATGATACTCCACAGGATTATAACAATTCATATGAGAGGTGAGCTAATCGAAACTCTCAAAATAATTAATGGAATTTCTAATTATAGTAAACATTTTTAAGTATATTTCTTGAACTGAAAATTAACTTTCAAGGCAGAGTTCAAAAACTTAGTCGATTAACCAATTGGATTTTTTGCTTATTGAGTGGTATATTTTTGGAACAAATTGCCTAATCAGATCAAAAACAATAATTGTGTAAAAAATTTAAGATTGGATTGAATGATTTCAGAAATATTGATAAAAGATGAATTTAAGGTATTTTTGGGAACTATCGGAATAATTACTAAACTATCGGAATAATTACTAAACAGAATTTGATCTCTCTCTCTCTCTCTATATATATATATATATATATATATATTTTCTATTTACAGTACAAAGATTCTCTTTGTTTAATTTCAAGGTTGATATGAAAAGATAGTAAAAAAGGGGAGATGCCCAAGGTAGCATAACGAACAAATAAATAATTTATACCTGTGATAGCGAACCAATTTTAGATTTGTGAATAAATACAATAAGGTGTTTGTTAACGATTAGTTACTTAAGAGTTATATCATCGTCAAATAGTCACAAAATGTAATTATTAAAGTCTATTTGCGTACTTGTAAAATAAATAGTGCAAATTATGTACTCGAGTATGTTACCGGCCCATTGGTCTAGTGGGTAGAGTGTTCGCCAATTGCCCGGGAGACCGGAGTTCAGTCCCAAGTCGACTCATACCAAAGACGCAAAAATGATACTTTATACCTTCTTGTTTAACACTCAGCATTATAAGGTACATATCAAGGGTAAGTGGAGCAATCCAGAGAAAGGAGTAGTGCCCCCGACACCTCAATGTAGTAGCTATTGAAAAGGGAGCCTAAAGGTCGTCCTCTACAACAGTCACCAACTTTACTTATTTATGTACTCCATGGCTTGATTCATTGCTAATAAACAAATTTACGGTCTTTTTATTGGTCAAAAAATAAAACGCTATTTCTATTGATTTTTCTATTAGTTTCCCCTTAAACAGTTATAAATGCTTAGTTCTTAAAGTTTTCTCAATATGACCTCAATACTGATTTTAACAGTTGGATTGCAGACATCCAAATTTGCGTACAGAATTGTATCATAAAGTATGTGCTGTATCTCAATTTTTTTCTTCCGATTTATATTGTAGCAGTTCCAAAATCATTCGAGGATACATATAACTAACGACCGGATATTCACTTTTGTGTATGAATAGTACTTATCTTTTCTTGACAGAAGATAATAGTTGTGCATAATATCACCTTTTGTGGAGGTTATATGTATAGGATCGCCTTCAATGCCTTCCCGATGTATATTGACAATTATACTTTATTCTTTGAATTTATTGTATTTTAATGAACTGATTTTAAACCCTTTTGTTTGAAGTTTAACATATTTTGATTTACTTAAATGAAAATATACAAATGCACATTGTAGAGCATTCTGTGCTAATAGAGGTAGTAATCAATTACTTGCAAAAACACATGCTTCTCCCAGCATATTGAATGAGTGTACATAAGTGATAAGTCTTGAACTTAGCCTTCAGAATTTGATTATAGAATATATTATCTGAACGTATAACTTCAAGTAGGTTTCGCCGAATTCATTTAACCTATGTTATTGATGATATCCCAGGGTGCATTATAATTTGTCAAGATATTCCTGCTAAACCTCAATCCATTTGAAGAACGAAATATGACAGTTATCTACGCCAAAGTTCCTGAAATGTGTTCAAATTTAGCTAAATAAACAATACGCAACACTGCATTGTTGCGATCAAAGTCGAAGATTAGTTTCCAAGATAACCCAAAACGAATAGTGATTGTTTTTTGCAACAATTTGTAATTGCATCATTAGAAACTGTCGCCCTTTTTTAACAAAATAAAGTTTGTAATTTAGTATACGACTATAAATTTGTTACTGTAGAATCAAAGTAAGATTTATCTCCATCAGTTTGTTTATATTGCGCACACTTTTCTCCTCTTTGTGTGTGTGTGTGTGCGCGTGTGTGTGTGTGTGTGTTCGTGCGTTTGCGCGTCTGTGTGCGTGTGTGCGTGCGCGCCATTATAGATAAAAGTTTTGATTTCATGATATAACCAGAATTGCTTTTCATCGTTTCTCGTTGCGTCTATAAATATACATTATGAACCGTACCGCTGTAGTAATTTTGCAAAGCTTCTAGGAAAACTAGTTTCACTTCGTATCATTTCAGTTTAAATTACTTCCTTCTACAGCCCAAACCTGAACATTAATCTGGGAATTCAAAATATAATATAATTTATAAGCGTATTGACTGCTTATACCAAAATATCTCGGGCATCTGAACTTATGATAACTGTTTTTTTTTGTTGTTTTTTTAATACGTTATTTATTTTTTAAAGAATTCGTTCATGATTTTGGTTCCAAACCTCATGTTATGTCCTGTATGGTTTCTTTGAAAAGTTTTCAGCATAATTTTATTCTAATTAATTTTGTGTATCTGCATATGATAAATAGTTATGCCATTTTCAAAAGTATTTGAATTAGATGCGTTAGTTATGAAAGCGCTGTTGGTGTATCAATTATCGTCGATGAATGTGAACCCAAGATCAACTTCTAAACGAGGCTGTTTCACTTCGAACTAGTTGCCCATTGAAAAAGGCATGAATCAGGTAACCACTACCTCCAACAATTGAATTGTAAGATAGATTAAGATCTCTATTCTTTGTAAGGCAACCAGTGTAGGGTAATAAATCTATTATCATATCCCCTTCTAGTGTGACAGGGTACTTTTTGTGGAATGGCAGATCCAGGCGCCGGGGTCCATGATATTGTGTTCAACGTCGTTCAGGTAATACCTACGTCGACACTAATGCCAAATTTTATAGCAACGCGCTTTCGCATTGGACAATATCGGTGTCGCAAAGAGGAGTGATTGAAGTCTGGATAATTGTCAGTATTGATTGATTGATTGATTTTAATGGCATGTTAATCCGTCTAGGGTTATTTCATGCTTAGAGTTGAGGGAATCGCGTTCATTACACGTATATATTTACATTTTCTTACTTAGTTGTTTCTTAAGAAGTTTGTTTTGCACACGGTCTTATCGAATAGTTTTTGAATAGATGTTTTTGATCTATGAATGGAACCCTAACAGGTACTATATTATTCTAGAACAAATGAATCTGGGCTGGAGTAGTGGCAATAAAAGAGTACTTACACTCCCCAGATCTTTAGAACTGGAGCCTCGCCCCCAGATGTAGTTTAATGTCATACCTTGGATACATTGGGGGGGGGGTCTTATCCTTCTCCGGGAGATTCAGTCAGTGTATTCTAAGCCCCACTGACAGGGTATGCAACTGTCGGTCTTAAATGCAAACTTGCTCCCAGCCCTGTGCCGAGGTCCGTACGTATATTCATGATCTCTCTTGACTTTGATGCCAGAAGTTGGCAATTACAGTATCGAAATTGTGTTATTAGTGCTCTAGCAGGTTCGATCAATATACTGCCTGCATTTATTTGTTTACTATGCGTTTAGAATGCTTTAGTATAGTAAACTATTTACCTTATAGATTGAGACTCATTAAAGAGAACTTTCTTTCTTTGAAATCGGTTGCTCTTGTTCATGACTAATTTTCCCTTAACTAAAAAAAATACAGCTCACATCTCAGTCTTATTCAACTTCTCGTAGCCGCTCTATTGCAACCAAGTGCCAACTTATCACCTTTTCATCTATTTTCCTTAGATTTTGTCTGATACAACGAGAAAATATTCCCATGCAATTTAAAATACAATCCACTATTTTTATCATGTACAATAAAATAAAAGCTACAAGTGCAATTAAAAAACGCTCTAAATCTGTATTTTTTAAAATTCAGCATGAAGGTTCTTTTCAGAAGTTGGTGAATGTAAATATATTGAGAAAAACTAAAATTTTTAGATGTATATCTAATATTTACGAAAATATGCTATGTTCATATTGGTAAGATTTACAATAGAAATATTAATATACCCTGAAATATGTCACTTCCAGATTTTTGTGTAGCATAATGGCGCATTTGGATGGATTTTAGTCTTTAAAATGTATATACAGAGGTGCTTCGCTTTAAAAGAAATTTTTTTTCTTTTGGGCTCTGGTAAGTTCTAGAAGCATCCAAATAAAATCCTTTTGTTATTTAACCCCCGACAGAGCAGAAATGGGATCGGTGTGATGTATCTTTTTCCGCGGGTAGCCTCGTGCTTACTTCGGGTCACGGAGCCGTTTCGTTTGACCTTAATGGTTAAACGAAACGACCCCGTAACCCAAAGTAAGCATGAGGCTACCCGCAGAAAAGAGAACAAAGAAACAGGAAATAACTCTGCACTATCTGTTTCTCGAATGATGTAGAACTGTCTAGAAGATACAAATGAATTCTAGAAGACCGGCGATGAAAATAATAGCCGATCCCGTTCCAGCAATACTTTTCAAACGACTCTAATTTAAGAAAGGGAGCACGTGTGCATCTCACTGGCGTAGCACATGTTTGCACTGAACTCTTTCATTCCATTAAATCTTACCTAAGCATTCATAGATTAGATTTAGAGTGTTAAAATTTTCTAATTCATCCATATATAATAATAATAATAATAATATATATATAAATATATATATATAGGCATGATGGTTAGAGTGTTCGCCAATGGCCCGGGAGACCTGGGTTCAATCCCTGGTTGAGTCATACCAAAGACTAAAAAAAATGGTACTTGATGCCGCCTTGCTTAACACTCAGCATTATAAGGAACGGATCAAGAGTAAAGTGGAGCAATCCAGGGAACGGAGTAACGCCCTCCCCAACACCTATCGAAAAGGAAGCCTTCGGGTCACTCTCGACTAAGGTCGCCGACTTTACTTTACTTACAGTTATAGTATTATATTGTTGGGATCTCACAGAAGTTTGCTGCCCAGTCGGCTGAGGCTGTAGAATACACCGAATTCATCTGAGTTTCATTATCACTTGGTCTTCCGGCAGAATGCCAAAATTTTAATTGCACTGGTTAGCTTCTTTCTTTTCTCTTTGTTTCTAATTTTATGTTTTCCCTCATGGAGGCATTATAGTTTTTGACATTATTATATGATTTGTTCCACTTTTTGTTGCTTATGTCTTTTAGTATCCCACATTCCTTAAAGATTAATTTGTTCTGAACATAAAAATCGAGAGAAAAATTAAAATTTAACATTAAGACAATATAAACAACTTATTCTAAGGACTTATCGGCGTGCTCAAAAATGAAATAGGTATAACTTAAACATAAAAATCACACGCATTAGTAACAAATAAAAAATGAAAATGAAAAATAAAATAAAATTGAGGTTCTTAAATATCTTGGCAAAACGAAGAAATCAGAATCTAACAAAAATGTTTTTAGGGTTTCATTTTGTTTGATGTGAAACTGATGTTTTATCTTATTAATGAGAGTAAAACGCACATAGTTGTATTTGTTACTGAAAATAATTTCTCGAGTTTTCTTGATTGGAATATTGCATAATTTTTTTGCTGCTTTTGAAGTGAACAGTTACCCAGTGACATTGGCTAAATTCTTTTCATGAAGACAGTATTAATTTTAGCCAATATTTATCTATTTTTTACGTCTTTAATGATGAAAATTTGATTAAAAAACTTTGATTTGCAAAATTGCGTGCTTTTTTTATTTCCTTACAGGATAATTTATTCACTGTATTTATTTATCGGGTTTTTATCCGGATCAGAAGGTAAATGTAAGAAAAGCTCTAAAATCTACTTTTTAGCTCACGAGTCTTTCAGTGAAGCAGACATAAACTTCATTAATGATATCACAGCTTGTGAAAATATCATCTTCAACTCTACTAGTTGTTAATAATGAACATGGTGACTAATATGAAAATGCCAAACGAACTACTCTTTACGGGCAAATCTTGTTTGACGCTAAAATAGAGATAAATTCTGTATTGCTTCTATGTTGAATACTTCCCTTACTGGCTATTAACTTCGACACGCAATGTTAGACTTCAGTAATAATATCCAATAATCACACCGGATTTTCCTTAAATGTATCCAGAAACACAAAATTTGATGTAAATTTATTTAACATATGTTTTATCTAAATAGGCACTCGTTGATTTCAATACATTACTGTGATTTTAGTTGTGCTCTTCGAAGTACCTTCATGCACTTTTGACAATAAAACGACATGTACCGATGAAAAATACCGAAACTTGTTGTTTATCGATTTTATCGTAATAATCTTTGTAACGTTTGCAAAAATAATGATTGGAGAATATATATATATATATATATATATATATATATATATATATATGCGAGCACACAAGTGTGTGCATTAAATTTTCAAATTGATAATATTAGAAAAAAATCAGAATATATTTTCAAAACAATAGTGTAATTTTCATTGTAATACGTGTTTGTAGTGTAACAAAACTGTATTGTAAAAGGAGGCGATGAATTTTTGTTTTGATGGTGAGTAAATCAACTCCACACCTCAATAAAATTTTCTGTCGACCATCCACTGCTCTCCTATCTACTTACTTTCTCTTGTAAACTAGCATTAGTTTTCTATCCTGAATCTTTAAACCAGTTTCTTCTTTTTTTTTTGTCTATGTGTGTATGGCATATTTTCCCTAGTTTATCACGTCCTCGATGTCACATGCCGTTCATGGACAATGGGGATAACTTTGTGGTGCCCATATTTTCTTCAAATGACACTATAAGTTTTAGTGAGTTAATGGTACATCAAGAAACAACCTTCGGCTGAAAGCTCAGAAAAAATGCCTTCATATGTTGGTTAAAAGAGGTTTCAATTTCCCTGCTTTTTGCTCGGAGCCGGTTTGATGCCCTTCACTTAGGCATTACCATGCACTGAATACAAACTGTTCCAACCAGAGTTTCAACTCTGTTCACTGATTTAATTCTTCGTGTCGTTAAGTCATTTTGCATCCCCACTTTTTCTATCCTTCTTTTTAAAAGCCATTTCCTCTTTTCATCCACTCCGATCTTATATCTTATAAGTGACACTTTAGTCTGCTAATGAAGAGTTCTATTTAGTTATATCTAGGAGATGCTTCTGAGGTAGTGGTTTTATCGTCGTTTGGAAATAGACATGGTGACCCAATTTCAAATCTTTGACGAGGCTGTTTGCATTGCACATAGAGCTAATATCCTTGAGAAAGGTATGAATCTAAGTATACTTTCTCCACTTATGGGTAAATAGTAGGACATCATGGGCTCTTTAACCTTAGTATGGCAATCGATCTAGTAGAAGAAAAACTTTGAATTCAAACCTGTTAAACTTCGCATAAAAAAATTATCCATCCGTGGCTTTGTTCTGTTCTAAGATTAGTAAATATAAAGAACTTCAATTGTTAGCCAGCTATGTTTACTCATCCAACCTTCATTCATAAATATAACTGATTTTGAAGGCCGATTACCAATATTGGGGAAAATGGTTGTAAGAAGTGACAACTTTTAGTATTGGCTGATTTGTTTTATTGCTGTTCTTTGTGTCTCTGCAAATGGGAAGAAGTTGTTTCACGGTGTCTTGAATTTAATATTCAAATTATACAGGTGCGGAATGTTTGCTATTTTTGCATTGAAAATATTTCTTATACTTCCATCAGCTAAAACTACAGGATTTTACAGGAGATTTTCAACGGAACCCTGGTAAGATGAGAATAATATTCGGAGCAATAACAATACAAGTATTTATATACAATTCATCACATAACAGCTTGTATTTAAAACAAAACTTTTAGCTGTGAAAGAAAAATATGAAGATAGCAACTGAAAAATAAATAGGATTTACAAGATTTCAAAATAAATTCATGAATTTAAATATAAGTGATCAAATAAATTCTAATCAAACAAAAATAAGAAAAGTTACTTCTCCTAATTGATATTTGCATTTCTTATGGTCGAATTTCACTGACTATTAAAAATGTAATTAGTCAAACCCTTTTTCTTCCATCTTAATTTTTTCCAACCTGCTTCTATCATTAAAATCATAATTCCGGAGGAAAAAAATTCTTAATCATGAAAAGATGATTATATTAAAAAAAATGTTGCATTTTCAATGAGGAAATAAGGCTTGATGATATTTATAAAAGGCTCTCCAAGTGCCTTTTATCCAAATTGCTTTTTTATTATTTGATTTCTAATGATCTATATATCACACAAATTTTTTATTTTACATTTTTCAACTTTAGGGACTTTCTTTATATTTTATGTATATTTTTTTATTTCTCGATAGAATTTTTTGGGGTGTCCTAAAAATAAATTTCGTCTCAAGAAATTTGTTCGTTTTTCATGTCTTCGTATACGTTGGGCATGGAGTTGGATTTCTTTGCTTCAATTTCTATTTATTATGAATTAGGGATATTTCTTTTTGCATTCTTAATTTCTATTTGGGTTGCTTACGGTTTAAAAGTATGGGTTATGATTAATGTCCAGTTGGTTTTAATTCAGAGTCTTAATTCTTTTCGCACATATAATCAAAATGCAAATTCAATTATTGGTGATACGCTTATGCACTCCATACATCTTTAATCCTTACTCATCGTCAGAACAAATGAAACCAAAATCAAGCAGTGAGTGTGTCAATCAAAAGGTCCAATCAGGAAAAAGAAGTTGCACGTTACTGGAGTGTATTTAGTAAGCTTAGTCGAATTCTCGTAGTAATGCTATCTATCTATGACTGATGATAGTATTCTCTAAAAGCTTTCTTCTTTGTATCAATGTCACTAATTGATTATCTAATGTATAACCTGTTATTGTATATGAACTGGAATTTCCAGTTTCATAGAAGAGTTCACCATTAAGGGCAGACCGATGTCAACCAATATAATTGTAGTTGCAGTCGTTCTTTTTTCATAAATCTTGTTTTTTTTGCTGTTCTTTTATGCTGGTCCCAATCATTAACGCATTCATTGCAATGACAGTTGCCTTCGTGTCGCAGATAGTTCGTTCACTCTTCACTAGATAATTTGACACTTTCAAGTTGTATTACGTAGCAGCGAGTAACAGGGCAATTTTTAGTGAAGTCAGTTCATGAAAATAAAGACAATGATATATCTGTTAACGAGTGTCGGAGTTGCAATTAATTCTTATAGGGAGATGCACTAAGCGTAATGGTTATCGCCATAGGAAATGGAATTGGTTACCCAAGAAAAATCCTGAACAGAATGCATATGATTGCACATTTTAAAAGAATATATAATATTCTTATTTTTTGGATCGAATTTTTTTTTTTTTTAAATTGAACAAAGTCATTTTTTAATGAAACAATTCACATAAGTCAATAAAAATCGTTAGGTATAGGCTATTGTCGTATATTAGATTTTAGCAATGAAAAGTGTGAATCAAAGTCATTGTATCTTATCAAGGTGTTTGAGTTCTTTTTTTTATATTCAGAAGTACTTAGCAAGGAAAGAAAGTGTCACTCATTCGTGAACTTAGATAAGAAAATGCATATTGGTAAAAGAAAAAAGAAAATAATTATTTAAAAGAATGCTAATTCTTTTCAAACACCGTGTGAAGTGTTTTTACCAATTTCGCATTCTAATATTAAATTGTTAACCCTTTCTGATTTATTAGACCTAATAAGTAATTAATCAAATATCATTCTTATCATCAAGGTTAGGGGATAGTATTTATTAATTGTTGAGAAAAATTAGATAAATAAAACAACCTAATGGAAGTGGTTGTTCCAGCAAACTTCAGAGCGTAACTAAAAAGAGTAAAAAGATTGGGGAATGTTTGGATGTAGCAAAGGAACTAAGAAAATTAATGAATTTGAAGATGAAAATTATACGAACTCCTTCAATCGGTTCAGGAGGGAAAAAATCAAAGGAATAATGGAAACTATACAGATACTAATATCATTGAAATCGGCAGATATTGAAGAGATTGTCGCTGCTTCAACTAAAGCGGAAGTCACAAAATCTTAAACAGTTGACAAGTATGAAATATTATTACTATGGTAAACCAAATACCATAAAAACCTCTACAATACGTTTCTTTCTCCTTTTATCTTATTACATGATATTAAATTATATATTCCTATTTTGAAACAACACAAACAGAAGCAAGCTTTAATATTTCTGCTACCGAACCGCATCTAATATGATGTGATTGAATAGAACATCTCTGCCACCCTATCGTTTTGACTTTGTTGTTGCTCGCGGTTTATTTAATAAGTTATAGCAGATTTATGACTAATAATTAATTTTGAAATCAGTAATTATGGTTCCGACCGCTAAACATCCTGGTCGCATTATTTTCTTCTTCGTTTGATTAGAGAAAATAACCTATACTTTTTAATTGAACAGGGAAGAAGCTAGACAAATAAATTCGCAAGAAAACTTTTTCCTTGAAGCTTATTCGTGTTAATGTATTGACTATTTAATAATTTCCAATGAATATCAGTTTTAGTACAGAATATATTTTCCATGTAACGAGCAATAAGACTTTTTGATTAAATAATGGAAATTATTAAATGCTCTCTCTCTTTATATATATATATATATATATATATATATATATATATATATATATATATATATATATATATATATATATACATCGCTTTTTTAATGTAATAAAGAATAACAATTTAATAATAAAATTTGTTATTTTGATATGAATAATTTTGCCTCGAGTTCCGATTCTGTTTCATTGTAACAAGAATTGCATTACATGTATATCTTTTTAAAAATCCTGAATGCCATATTTTTGAAAGCCAGACACTGAATACATATGTTAAAACCGGTTATGAATGAAGTCTATTCAGTATTAATTTATCTTGCGTTGGAAAGACAAAAGGAAGGAAAATGTTAGCGGACAAGATACACGTGCGGGGCAGAATTTTGTTCTATGTCGGTTAAGCAGCCGCAGCAGCAAAAGGGAAGATGATTGACGAAGCCCATGGAGATGGTTTAAATGGAAGTATGTCGTATGATAAATGGTTTGTTGAAGTTCAAGAAAGATCAATTTAACTTGGGGGATACACCACACAGCGGTAGACAAAAAATGTGAAAACGATTATTTGCAGGCCTTTTTTTTCTTAATAACGTTGTAAATAGCTGAAAAAATTGGTGTCGATTACTGAATATTGTAAGACTTTTGCAAACTATATGAAAAAGACAAAAAAAAAAAAAAAAATAGGATAACGGGTTCAATGTGAATTATCGGAGCAATTACTAGCTAAATATGAAAAAAAGTATTTTTGTGTCAAGAAAATCATCGTTGGAGATTGAAGAAAATATCCACCATTACCTTATTTTCATTCTGTCACTGGACGAAGTAATTCAATGAGAGAATATACTTTATACAGCTAATAAACTTAAATGTTAGGAGAATGTAAAAGATAGTTTATAATGGATATTTGATGTGGAGTATAACACTTTTTTCACTTTTCCTTTGTCTTTCTTCTATTCTCTGGTATACCATACGCATATACTGCTCTATGATACACTCGAATACGCACGACAGATAGATAGATAGATAGAGAGAGAGAGAGAGAGAGAGAGAGAGTCTGTTTTTATCACTTTATGCAAATCAAGGTTTTTACAAAATTGGTATTAAATAATAAAATCTTACCCAATAAAAATTACCATACTTAATTAATCCTTGTCTGGATGGTAATAGTTTAGATAATGTCTTTTTTCCCTGAATAGATCAAATCTGTTTGTTTTTTTAGTGAAAATATCTCGATAAATAATAACTATCATAATTTTTATTTTTAAACATTTTTTTATATAGCTTATAAAACGACTTTAACGCATCTTCTTTGATAATGCTATTATTTTTCTTTTTCAGGCTTGAACCCCTTTTAAACTACGCGAAGATGCCAGAAGCAAAAACTAAAGATCTGATATCAGCTTCTGACGGCGTGCTCAACATGAATGAACAGCTGGGCTCAAAAGATGCCGACCCATCCATGTTTCTCATGGTCGTTCCTAACGACACAAAACCTAATGATTCTTCCAGCAACCTAACCGCCGTAACAGAGTCTCCTTTGAATCTCGTCATGAATACAAAACACTCAAACGAAACTCTGAGGATGAAGTGCACCACTATTGCTACCACTGCCAAGACATCATTACCATCTTCAAAAATTACAACAGACATATCATCTCCTGATTCCGTAACAGTGCCTACAAACTCTGCCAATAAATTAAACTATTTTCCTAAAACAGTATCAAATATTCAAGGAGCATCAGTCTCTGGGCATTTATTGCAGCGGATTGGACCTTTTCAATATAATTCTTCTTCGTCAGGAACCCCGTTAGTGGCTTTTGTTAACCCTAACCCTGCCACATCTGTGATACCACACGGCCTTAAGCCAGTTTTTACGGCTCCGAGTTCCATTCACAGTGTTGATACTATGAATCAGATTGTGTACAATTCCATGCCTTCAGCTAAAGCTAACGTGACACAACAACCACCAACTCCTGTAATTCTAGTACGGTCTTCTGCTCCATTGTCGAAATCTGGAAACTTTCAATATGTTATGACACAAGCCGAAAAAAACAGTCCGTTGTTTCCGAAATCGACACCACAGGCAATTTTTGGAAATGAAAGTGGCAAGTTTATACCCGTCGCCACTATAGTGCCTAATAACGCTTCACTGGTGACCAATTCCCAAAAAACAGTCACCTCTGTACTTTCTGGAGAACCAGTATTATCGACTAATGACTCCAAACAACCAGGACAAGATCAAAGAAAAAAGATCGCAGGTTCTACTTCCGTTGTGTCTAATCCAAAACGCCAAAGCCTCAGTTGGCCATGGTATCAAAATATAAACAGTCATTCAATGGTATTGCAACCCTCTTCCACAGAAAATATGGGTAATAAAAAGTTGGATTCAAGTTTCTCTGTAACTCAGCCTTTAAATCTTACCCTCCAAACAGTTTCGGACTTTACCAGCAAACCCAGTCATAAAAATACCCATTTCACGGATATGATGTGCAAATACTCTTCTGGGAAGTCATCACTTTCACCTAACTTGGTCTTTAATTCATCAAATGCATCTCCCTCTCCCATAATATTTAATTCTGCCGCTTATTCCCTACCCAATCAGAATGTTTATTTACCGACTCCGTCTCACCTTAATGTACATAAAGAATTTTCTAGTCACTCGTCATTTGGAAACAATATGGCAGCTCTTAATTCGAAGCCTTATCTAGGAACTTTTCAAGGACGCTCGATTGATTTGTTCAAATCTAAAACTATTTCTTCATCTCCGATGATAACACAAATCACTGAGAAAAATGGACATGCAGCAGCTTCTAACGAACCTCCAATGACTCTTAAAATAGATTCCATATTCTCACTGGCTGACAAGCCCGGTGCTGCATCAGCCCGGCCAATTGATGTAAATCAAAAACCTTCACAAAAATTTAAAGTGAATAATTCGAGTAAGTTGGCGTGTAAAGACAAAAAAACTGTTGTTCCAAGTCCAGATACGTTATCAAAATCACGCGGACGACGACCACAAAAAGACACGAAACATGCAGTGAAAAAACGGTCTAAACCTAAATACAAGCGACCGAATATCTCACGAGAAATTAACCACTCTATTTTGACACGAAAAGACCCTGTCCAAAAGAGTGACATTACTGTAAGTTGCCATGCAAACGATTTTAAGTCATTACATCCCATGACTGAAGAAGAAAGAAAATTGAACACTTTTTTCAAATACCTTGGACTCTGTCCAAGTTCTTCTCTTACAACTCATGATGCTTGTAACAGTAATGGTGTGTGGGTAGGACCAGGAGGTTCTGGTAACGGGCGATGCAATGTTTCTAAAGAATTAGCTCGCTGCTTCAGTTGTTATGTGGTAGTCCCTATGTTCATAGCGCCAGATGATTTTACAATGGTGGACGTCAATAACCCTCCAGCATCATTAAAAATTCTTGACAAATGCTCCAAGGAGTGTCGTCATGCGTTCCTCAATAGACAACATGCTACTACAGGAATCGTTCCCCGAAATGGAGAGCTTGATTCTAACTGGAAGATTATTCCCCAGGCACAAAAATGCTCTCACGCTCGAAAGAAATACTGCAGAAAGTCAAAAACAAAAGCATCAGGCAATCTCACCGGTTCGCACTGTCGGCGTGCTGGTTGTATTGGTTGCTCAACGAAAAAACCGACTACTCCTGAAAAAATAAAGTACTTTCGTAAAAACAGTAAAGTTAAGACTGTTTCTAGTTCAATAGTCACCAAGGAGCAAACACACAGAGAAGCGTATCCGCACAACAAACAGAACGGAAAGAAAGCTTACACGTTCAACAAAAATTCGATAGATAGTAAGAAAGGAATTCTGGGGAAAGACGCTACGTGCATTAATATCTTAGGAGAAAAGAATATTCCAGCCTTGAGGAAGAGAAAGTCAAATCAAGATCGGCATAGCAATGTCAAGGTTCTGAAAAAAGACGTTACCGAAGTGGAAAATGTAATGGGTAATGGGGATATTATGGAGTCAGAGAGTGTCGATGAAATTTCGCCTCTTGTATCAAGTTTTCTTGACATTGAGGACTCTTGTCAAACTGAGGCTTGCTTGATGCCTGTGAAGAAAGTGGTAAAACCGGAACCGATCGCATTACCACAAGCAGATATTAGCGCATCTTCAGAGAGAATACAGAGATTGAAAGAAATACTCAAAGAAAAACAGAAAGACCTTGAAATTGCGCGGCAACTTCTCTTGTGAAAAGATCTGCTGATACATTTTAAAAACAAAATTGATGAAAACGCTAAAAGAAAACTTATTAGTTTTATATGAATAAAAATCAAGAATCTGGAAGCAAAAAGTTGAACTTGGTGATATTTTATACGAAAAAAATAAGAACTGAACGTGAAGTTCATCAACTTAATTATTGGTGAGTGGAGCCTGACATTTCTCTTGTGAGGCGTTTGTACAGAACAGTTTTCAAAATAACACAAAAAGTGCCTCTTCAATTATACAATTGTTTCCACTGAAAATACGGTTTGTGCATCTAATGGATAAATAAACGTATATTTCATTTTTTACAAAAAACAGAAAAACAAATAGGTACTTAATGAAAGTGGATGGTAAATTTCTTTGTCAGAAAAAGCGTCTTACCTCGAAAAATGTGTGTAGATATCGTTAACTTTCTGGTAGGGGCAACACTTCTTCTGGCCATCAAATTATTTTTTAAGAATTTAAAAATAACGCATTAACGTTCAAACCAGGAAGTTGGAATTTAGATTTGGGCAAGTTTTTATGTCCACAGTGGTCAGTAAATATCTATAATGATATGACATTTATCTTTTTTTCATTAAAGATACTCTCTAAAATACCTCTAAAATGTTCTTAGTCTCTGGACTAATTATTATTAAAGAATGCTGGTTAGTTCATATTTAATCTGAAAATCGTCAACTTTCGTGTGAAGAGAGTTACTAAGTGGGTCTATCGTATATTATGAATGAACTTCATTTATCTTTAGGACAAAAATGGCACTTATTGACTGCCTAAAATCTTACAAGTCACTCTGTGTTCTTTTTATCGGTTTAAGAATATATGAAAAAAACCATAACAACAACAACACAAAAAAAAAAAAAAAAAAAATCTAAAATAAAGCATTCAGAACAGCTTATCAATATACCAACTTATTTCTTTTAGAACTGTTATGATAAGAAATAAGTATACTAATTTATTACTGTGCACAGAATAGATTTTAAATTAGGTTTTTCCTCTGCACTAAATCGCTTAGATTTACGATTAACCTAGTATTCAATTTATATGTAGTTAAAATGAATATTCTTTAGTTTAAACGTTTCAAATAACAGACAATGATTTTAAAGCTTATGTAAATAAAGTTTTGTTAATATTTCAAAGATGCAAGATGATAGGAAAATACTATTTTTAAAGAAAACAAATTAAAGCCCAGTTATGTCCCCTTTAGGACACTGATTTAATTTTGTTCATATTTAAGAAAACAAAATTTTTAACGACAGAGTGAAAAGAGAAACTAAATCGATTTGATATAAAAGCAAACAAGATGTTCTTTAATCTCTAATTCTTTTAATTGTTTTGGACGAATAGTTGAAAATTATAATAATTTTTTTTTATGATCATCCTATTATTTTTATGACCATTCAGTTATCATTATTTCTAACATCTCATGGTCATTCTACATTTTTCATGGCATCGAGGCTAGTTTTGAACGTTATTTTCATTATTATCGTTGTGAACACATACACATACGCATGCAAAAACACACATACGCACTCACGCACGCATTTATTCATTGATCTCTCTTAACTTAAATCCTTAAAGAAAAATAATAAAAGACGTGTAATGAATGCATAAATAATATCCAACCCATTAAACTTGTTATACATTGTTCCAATTTCATACGCATCTTATGTACAATCAAAATATGCGATTTCATAATGGACACATATCACACAATGAAAGAATACGTGTTTTTTAACAGTAAATGGAGAAAAATCATTTTTTGTATTGTTTTTCTTTCTTGCTTGCTTTTAGAATGGAGAAATGTGCGCAAAATTAATTGCGTAACAGTTTAGAGTATTTTGCACGCTTGCAAAAGTAACCGTGGAAAGACGAAATTTTCGCTATTTCTTCATAACTGTGTTGTTATTTAATAATTGATTAATGTTCAACTGCTGCTTTTAAAATTTTTCAGATCATGCACCAGAAATGTGCAGCAACGACAATTAGAATGTGAATTTAATATTTCCTTCTGTCGTAGTCCTTTGATACAATTGATTTATGTCTTATGAGCAAAAATGACTATGAACATAATAAGCCCGAGTAGTTGCATTATATATATATATATATATATATATATATATATATATATATATATATATATAACCATGTTTGATTAAATAATAAAGACACATTTTGTCTATATAATTCTATTAAGATCATTTCAAGTTTCCTAATAAGTGTCTTGGTTTCAGGTTGGAATTGGTGAATGAATTTACCAAAAGTGTCCTTAGCGCTTTTGAGCCTTGTGAGCCTTTCATAGATTTATTGATTGTTTATGGTTTAGGATATTGTCAATGTTATGTTGTTCAATGAAATGTTTAATTTCCGTATCAACATTCCATTAATAAAACTGAACAACATAACATAGACAATATCCTAAACCATAAACAATGAATAAAGCAGTACTAGAAAAACCAATTTCATAGTGATTATAAGAAAGATGAACATATATTAAAAATACTTATCCCAAAAAATGTTCTCCCTACCGATCTTACCAAAAAAATAAAACATCATTTACTACAACAAATCTAACCTAATTATTTCCAGTAACACTTCCTCCTCCACTGAACTTCTTGATAAGACAAACGTCATACATATATTCAAATGTCCTTTGGGAGACTATGTCTCCAAAGAAAATAATGCGTATGTTGGTCTTACCACTACAACTCTTTCTAGACGGCTTACAATGCACCTTGATGATTCTAGCTCCATAGCCTTACATCTTAAAACCCATTCTATTCCCAAATCCAAATTTCGAAAAGTTCTTGTTGAAAGCACCACTATTATAGTACACGAAATAAATAAGCTACGACTACGAATCCTTGAAGCCCTACATATAAAAACAAAAAAAACCCCTAAAATCACAAGAATTAATTTCGAAAATAGCGGCAATGTTTTGAAATGCCGTTATTTTTATTTTTTAAATATTCCATATTTCTTAATAATATTCTATTTCCGTTGATAGCGTTCTATTTTTAAATTCATCAGCATCTCAGTTTTATAAAACTTTGCGTTTACGTAATTTTGTTATGTTATAAAAAAAACTTTCAAAACTCTTTAAACACACTCTTTACACATGCAAGCAAACCCTGATGATGGCTAATGAAAGGTCTGAAACAATTTTGGTAAATTCATCCACCAATTCCAACCTGAAACCAAGACACTTATCAGGAAACATGAAAGGATCTTAATAAAATTATATAGACAAAATGTGTCTTTATCATTTAATCAAATATGCTTAAATGAAAAACTACATATATATATATATATATATATATATATGTGTGTGTGTGTATTGAGAGGGAGAGATAGAGAGATGAAGTCATATATTTACATCCGTCTTAGACATATACATGAACATCCGTTTTATTTCAACAATTCCTGACATAAAATATTTAATCATAGTAATGATGGCCTATTTAGGTCAGTTCGGATCAGTGAAACATGGGGAAAATAGTAGAGTTAATGATTTATTTTGATATTATTTCTTTCATCATATCAGTCAGTAGTTAATATACTCTAACATCCTCTTGAAACCGTTTCGAATATTGCAGAAAATCATATTGTTGAAGAAGTTACTGATTGGCTAATTAACATTCTCTGAGTAAACTGGAGGTATATCTGTGGATGTATTTTAAGGACAACCTTCAATATCGGTGTCTCTTTCTTTGACATAATAGGAAAAAATCGACGTAGATCCCAGAAAAAACTGTAGATATTCACATGCTTGGATCATCATTGGGAACAATTTGCAACTGACTGAAGGCACCACGTTCATTTGTACAAATAGTAATGTGCAAGCATACATATCATGTGATCAGGTGGTCGTCACGGAGCTCCGAAAGAAGAAACGTTCTGTCTCCTAGAGATGAACGTACTTAAGTGCGAAAAGTGCAAGTCAACCCCAAACCAACAGCAAATGACCTGGTGAAGATACCGGAACGATATATTTGAGGGTCGGCTGAAAGGTTATTCGGCTGACCAAATATACTCATGGAATGAGACTAAATGCGATTTATTTTTCAACAATCTCCCTTGCGGTCAACACACCTCTTCTGTCAGTGTTACAGTGCTTCGATTTCATTTGGTAAAAAAAGTAATCACCGGAAGATATGACGTCATCATATGAACTTTTTAGCCTATGAATTTTTCAGACCAAAGAATCAATGATCAGATTATAACTTGGCTTTAAATACAATAAATTTCTTACTTTTGATTTTGTGGGTATTGAATACAAAATTAATGAAGTCGTAGAAATTGTTTTTTAAATTCCCATTAAATAGTAGTTTCTTTTGTACATTTTTCTGTCAAAGATAGAAAACGTTGAAAACTTTAATTTGATGCGATACATTAAATGGCATAAATGTATTCATAGAATAAAATGTATTCATCACGATAATGGAGCAGAATTCATGCAACTATGTGTGTGTTCAGGGGAATTTTTTCAGTTCGAGCTTGTATTCTATAATCATACATCTTTTTAAATAATTATTCCAAGAAACTTACGCGGATTACCAGAATTTAATCTGGTTTCTGTCTGTATATATTAATACGGCTGTTTGGAATTTGTCCATTCAGTTATATATATATATATATATATATATATATATATATATATATATATATATATACGTGGTGCATTCCATAAGTTTCCAGACTTTTTCTGTACAGGCATTTAAAATTATTTTAGACTCTTGAAAATTCAGTACGTTATTGCTATACATCTTATTTCAGATTCAAAGGAATAGCTACAGCAGGAATTGGATATACACCCTACTAAAGCCTGATTGTCACAGCTGGTGATTTTCAAAAATGCAATCTGGACGTGAGGACACTTTAGAAGAACGATATGAAATAAAATTCTGTTTTAAACTTGGAAAAAATGCCACAGAAACGTATGGAATGCTTCAGATTGCTTTTCGACCATCTTGCATGAAGCGAGCATCAGTTTTTCAGTGGTATTAGAGATTAAAGGAAGGCAGGGAGTCTGTGAGGGATGATGAGAGGTGTGGGAGGAGTAAGGAAGTCAATACACCAGAGTTGATTGGCCAAAGGGTTAGTATGTTGAGGTTTTAAGGGAGTTCAGGAAGAGATTCCGTCGGAAGAGGCCAGCACTCTCCAAATCGGGTCAGTGGTATTTCCAGCAGGACAATGCACCAGTCCATAACTCCATCCTTGTCACAGACTATTTGACCAAGATGGGCATCAAGACTGTTCCTCACTGTCCCTATAGTCCAGACCTTGCTCCTTGTGACTTTTGCTTATTCCCTAAGCTCAGAGGCTGTCGTTATGAGACAATTGAGGAGATGAAAGAGACTGTGGCAAAGGTCATTGACACGCTCACTCAAGAGGACTTCCAGAAGTTGTTGGAACAGTACAACAAGTGCATTGCAGCCGGAGGAGATAACTTCAAAGGGGACTAGAGTTTCATGTGTGCAGTATCAATAAAAGTGCCCATATGAAAAAAGTTTGGAAACTTATTTAATGATCCTCGTATATATATATATATATATATATATATATATATATATATATATAATGTAGCGAAAAGAAAAATCAACCACGGTTAAAGTTCCATTATAAAATTATTTCGACGAAGAAATATTACCTACGCCTTATCAGATGACAATACACGCTTATTCAGGGTATGATATATATATGGAATTATCAAAGAACGATGACAACATGTATATACACCTACTCTGTAAAAATTATAAGGTTCTACCAAAAGGAACAGAAGTATGTCAAATTATTTGGGAGGTGTAGAAAAAATCCTTGTAAAAAAGAAAATAACATTTTAATAGCTTCATTTACCGATTTTTATGGATAAATGCAGGAACTAATATGAAATTAAATCGATATAAAAAAAAGTTGAGTTAAAAGATCCTTTTTTAAAATGACTTGGAACATGACAATTTCTGGATCTCCTCTGGTGTAATTTCATGTGAAATGTTGGTTAATCCAGTCACAAGTTATTGCTTCTAAATAGGCCTCCATTCTCATAAACATGTCGCTTCAGAATGCTCCCCAAGTTTTCATCTGGAGAATTGGCCGGCCAGTTCATCTTCCGAGATCCACAGAAGCTTAATTTCTGCAGGTACCCCTTAGTTTTATGTGCTGAATATGAAGGAGCATTATCTCGATGGTTCTTCTGAAAGTGAGTCTTTGCTTTTCGTAGCCAATATTCCAAGTGCTCCTTAAGGAAAGCTATATTAATATCTGCGGTTATTTTCGTAGTTAGACACTCTTCACAGACCAACCATGATACCTCCAATAATACAAGCCCAAGACACAATGCCTCCTCCTCTTTATTGGCGTTTCAAGTGCTGATTTACGACTCAACCTTTGCTCCAACCATCAGGGCCATCAAGTGTTGCACGACTTTTATCTGTGAACAGAATTTTTGAGAAATCGACCTTTGCCCTTTTCAAAAGCATTTGTATACGCACTTTTGTAAATCAAAGCTTTATCACAGGTTTCACTGATGTCCCAACCTTTTTCAGAAAACGATAGTGTGACGCTGCATAAAGATTTATTCCAGGAAGAGAGTTTATTTTATGCGCATGTGACGTCGAGGGCAGTCTGGCACTTGACCCTCTGCAAAATAAGTCCTAGTCTAGACTCCTATTTCGGGCATATGGTAAACTGGCAAATAATGTGGGGGTTAATTTGGGGCCAGACTGATCTCCGACGATGGCGAGGAGGTTTCCAATTCTCTTTCACATACCCCACCAAGTCCCTCGTTTTCCTACCCTCTCGGATAACAGAAAACATGGACTTCAAGGTTAAAAGAAATATTAACTGTAGTCAAATTTCAAAAAATTTCCTTATAATGTTTAAAGGTGAATATGACATTTAGCGAGAATTAATGAAAACGATACGAAGCTGAAACAGATATGTGCAAAAGAAGGCAACTCGATAGATAAATAACACAACCAATAGATTTCAACACAAGGGTGCATTTAAGATATAACAAAGTTTTAATAGGCGACGACCAAACAAATAATTATACGATTTAAGAAACAATTTCTTTTCTCTTTTCTTTTTAAAATATCGACTATATTAAGCCAGCAGGCAGTATCAAACATAACTTTCTCTCAGCAGTCCTTTTCATCTTTCTCCTTTTTTCTTTCTTTCTTTTTTTTCTTTTACTTGAGAAAATGCTTAAGTCGCCGGGCTGAAGCATATAACAAAGTCCACTCGCTAATTTACTATTGATGAAACAGAATCCTTTCAGTTTCTCTTTTTCTTTTTTGAATACATATAATTCCAATATTTAGGAAGGGTAGAAGGAAAAACAGTCTAAGTTGTACTTATCTTTGACAGGGCTTAATTTTCAGGTTCCTTTCTTTTACGGGCGAGTGACATCCCCAGAGTGTGGCTGAATGTTAACACATCTTTCAAACGCTGACTTCTGTCCAGAACTAAAGATTCTTCTTGCGGGCGAGGGGACCTCCCTGAGTTTGGCTATAAGTCAGCATATCTTTCCACGCCGACTTCTGTCCTCAAACTAAAGATTCTTTTCGAAATTTCCTCTGATAAAAAAGGCATCATTTTGGCGCTAAAGTGTTTATAGCTAATCATTTGACTTTTTCCTTCTCCCACTATTTCCTCCCACTATTTCCTAGAGTGACCTGGATTCTTTTCTTTGTCCAACTGATTACAGGTCATGGAGTGCAGGTAGCTTTGACCTCCATTCTGACCTGGATTCGTTACTTTGTTCAACAGGCTGCAGATCATGGAGTGCGAGGAATTGACCTCCATTCTCCTACCGTTTTAGCTGTCAGTCTTAGTGACTGTTGATTCAAACACAGAAGGGTAGGGGAATTAACCTTCCTTTCCCTCTCTTGGTGGCAGACCATGTCACAATAGCGAGTACCTCTGGACACTGTTGCTTCTCCGGGGTTCCTGAAAAGTGATCTGGTCAGTCTTGGGTTATTTACTGCTTTACGTTTCATTCGTGACAAAGAACATCGGGAAACAATCCTCGATTGACCCTTAACGGCCCTCTTATGTACCTTCGTAGGAGCAGCAACAAATCTTTTCACAGTTTAGTGATATCTTCGATTTATTTGGGATATTTCCAATGTCGGTTTGCCTTTGGAAAGTTCAAATGGAATAATATCTTTCTCAGAAGGAGTCAAGTAACATTTGTGGCCCATAATTTCACAATTATAAAGAGACTCATTTATTGTCTGGAACACTTCTATAACGTTTTAATATTGCAAATGGTTACTGTTTTATGTTGCGCAGAAGAATACAGCCTGCGCATATTAACCCTTCCTATTATACTATGAAATTTTCGCTTAATTCCGACAAGTAGTTTTTGGACAAAATGAAAAAAATGTCACCACGTTGATAATTTGAAATGCAGTGCATGTATTAATAATAATATAGTTTTTGATATATATATATATATATATATATATATATATATATATATATATATATATATATTAGGATAGCGTAGATAAAGAGTCCAATGCCGTTTGATCACTGTCAGTATATATATAATTCATACACTTAACACCGTATGAATTCTAGAAACCCATGAAAATAGATGGATATTACTTCTCGGAACCCTTATATAAAATGGATTGAAAAATAAACTAAGCCCCAAATATTTATAAAAATATTTACAATGTCATTATTTAAAAATTCATTACTTTTTAGATTGATCTCTTCTACTTATTATAATTAAAAACACAAAAAAATTAAACAGAAAATTTGGAAACTATTTATAAACACGTGCAAATGTGGGAGAATACCCGCCCTCACCAAACATCGGTGTGATTCCGCTTTTAATCTGCTCAACGTTCCTATCAGCTGGTGATGTCGTCGGATGACACAGCTGATCCGCTTATCTACCCACATTGCGTTTTTAATCCAGACAGCAGATCAATCGCTAATCGGAATCAGCAGTCGATGAGTAGACGTATGAGACCGCACAATTAAGAAAGTAAAAGAAAAAAAAAGTCGACGGCAGTAAACAAAGAACAGAACAAAAATTTTAACAATAATATTTAGCAAAAAAGAAAGTGTCTGTAAAAATGGTACATATATTCATCCATCTCGGAAATTGTGAGTTTATAGACAGAGACCCAGTTCACAAATTGACAGTCAGTCAGTTCATTGGCATTCAAAGTCAAGCACAAGGCCGCTCAATTTATCGCATAAGTTTTGAGCTTTTATATTCTCGCTTTCTATAGTCTGGCATAAAGCAATCTCAATGACGGTTATATTTGCTTTCTCATTCTTTAGTTCTCAGTTTCTCACGGTTCCTTGATAGTCTGGTGCAAGGCGATTTCAAGTTGCGTATTATTATTTTCTCCTTGATTCCAAGACTCAGGACAGTCTTTCAAAGTATCGTATTTCTTCACAAGTGTCGTATTATCTTAGGCTTTCTTCGCTTGTTTCTAAGTGCCAGATTTAATTTTTCTTTCTACTCCTCAAAGTTTATTTTCTCTAAGGGCTTTAGTAATTCAGGCATTCTTTTTAAGTTTACTTCGGGAAATTTCTTGATTGTAGTTTCCCATAATTCTGCCCAATTACTTGAATTTCTGTTAATCAAGTTTTTTAAACTTTCTACTCTTCAAACTTTTCTTCAGTTTGATAATATGGGGGAAGAAAAATGGACATTCCAGATGTAGAGCACCCCATAGGTAGCTCGATTATGGACAATGTGGGGATTAACTTTATTATTCTAGTGAGACTCCTTTTACTTACTATCGAAAATTCTAAACCTACCTGTGTAGCATCTGCCCCGATTTCGTCAGATATGCTGATGGCCTGAGGTAACATGGTATCTGTAAATACCTATATTTGATAACTGCCCTCAATTCTTTTCTTATCCCTCTCTAAACGGTTTGAATACACACAACCAGTAATTACCGGCCACGTAAATTGGACTAACTACACAGCAGGTTCTACTGGCATTAGTTGTGTATCTTTTTGCTTCTTCACTTGTTTGTAACAAATCTTTAAACTGGATCGAGGGTTATGAATTCTGTATCTATTTTGTACTTTGCAACTATTTCTGATTTCGGTTCTACCCAAAGGTATGCGATGGATGGATTTATCTCTTGATATATATCAAACGTTCTCTTCCTATCTAACTATGGAACGTATACTAACACCAATAATTTCTTATCCTCTTACTGAGTGACGCAACTTAGAATACTGTAATATTTCCATAATTCTTTGGTGGGATCTACCGGTAACCTTAAATAATGAGGTAGTTCGGTTTGTATTTCCAACAATAACTCCTTCAAGCGACTTGGAGATACTACACTAGATGATAAATGTCCCGATAATAATACATCTAATTGTGCTTTGACATACTCCAATAATACCATTAGGAATTGGCCAGGTTGTCGCATCCTGTTGGTAATCATTATCAATCGGAAATATTGCATAAAATCACTCAATTCCTGAAACTCCTTCGCTATAGTTTCAGACACGTTAATCATTTTCTCTCTTAACGAGTGTAACTCTCTCATCAATTCATTTATATTTGCTATGGTCATTGCTAACTCCAATCTCGTTATATTTAATACAGATATACTTTCCTAAGCAACCTAGGCCAACATCTGTTGATCCTTCTCCACTCTCTTTAGCTTTCTCATTACCACCTGTATCTCTTCCTCGGACACTGTTCCGAATAAAACAACGCCTTTCTAACTATGGGAATATACTACTCGCTTATTCCTGGTTTGTAATAGTTTACCTTTTTCTTAAATAACTACTAATTTCTCTCCATTGATATTATAGCATGGTTGCCTCTAAAAAATACAGCAATAGAAGGTATTCTTCATTTCGTCCATATTTCTGTGCTACCTGTGCCCTAGTATGCACCAGCTTAATCACTTCGCTCTTTAATTTATCTAGCAGTATTGGTCAATTGGCTATCAACTGCTATTTCAATGATCCTGTATACTGATGAGAGCGATCAGTGTGTAGGTACAGTACTCATCCAACCGTGTCCGGACGAAGACAAACCGATACCTGGCATACTAGAAGAAATAGCAATATGTTTCCAATCACACAGGCTATCTAGGACCTAGGAGAGATGGCTGGGAATTGAGAAAGAGACATACGCCATTATGTACGCCATAAAGAAATTAGATTACTACTCGAACGTGGCCGTTTTTATGATTAAGATGGATCACAAGCCACTACAATACCTATTGAAAACAAAATGGGCTAATAGGAAAATCCAACAGTGGACTCTGAAACTGAGTGGGGACAATTGTATGTTGAGTATTTAGCAGAAAGGGATAATACTTGTGCAGAACTCTCGTCAAGAATACTAAAACCGTTAGAAGTAGAATCACCCCAGCGTTTGGTGAGAGCAGGTGTACTGCCACACTAAGTCGAATATTTAAATCGTTGTTCAAGTTTCATTCACCGATGAAGCTATTCCTGTGGCATTCATAGACTCCTCTGATGATAGCAGAAGATCGAAAGAGCTCTGGATTAATTCATAAAGTACTTGTGACAATCGTTCGATTTAAAAGGTTTATTTCAAAAGTATTTAAAAAGTGATTTTAATCATTGGTCTGCATTCGGTTATATATATATATATATATATATATATATATATATATATATATATATATATATATATAGAGAGAGAGAGAGAGAGAGAGAGAGAATATTTGACATACGCATATGGGTTTTTTGAGTTAAAAACAGAAACTTGGCTTTGAGAGTTAAAAGCAGAAACATTACACCAGAAGAACTTTTTTTTCTTTTCAATCAGTGTAACAAGGTCTTTTTGTGGTTTTAAAGGATAAACTTCAGAAAATATTTTTTGATAAAATCAAATTATTAAAAAACTCAATTTATAATGTTCAACCCTTATGAAATTTTGTTTAGAATCGATCAAGAAGGTTGAAGAAAAGGACTTACGTTATTGTTATACTAATAAGCGAATTAGAATTCGTTTCTGATCAACATTTATAATGGATTCTACATTCTTCGTCAATAAAAAAGGATTTTGTGCTTATTGAAATACTTATGAGTACGACACAAAAGAAAGTAATGCTTATAAAGATTTGAGTGAACGAAATTCGACATTTGTTTTTTAAGAATTAAAGAACAAGACATTTAGCAATAAAACAAACAAAAGACAAAACAAAACAAATGCAATAAGTAGAGTAATAGGAAAATAACTGATTTGTGGATTGAAGTAAAATATAGTGAAAATATGAGTTCAATATTTAGCAAGGCCAACATTTACCTTTGGAATTCCTCTGAATTTCTGAGAGTGTTTGCCAATACTGGGCCAATTAATTTAGATTTGTTGCCATAATATTTTTCGGGTGTTAATTTTAATCTATTGATGCAGCCCAGTTGAATAGAGGGTTTACGTTCAGACTTTAAGGTGACTTGTCAATGGTGCCATAATCTTTAGACAAAGTGCTAAACACATTAAAACTGTGCTTTGTCTGGTAACTCTTCTATATAGTATTGTGAGTTCCATTTTTCAATCTCTTTAATCAATTCTGAACAAGATTTTTGTAGAATAGAAATTAAAAATAATTGTTTTAACAACTTAAAAAGAAAGAAATTTTTTTAAATTTAGCATTCAAAATTACAAAACATGACTTTATGCATGCTATGCTATATTAATTATATGTGTAACATCAACGACAGGGAATCAAGAAGCAAAACGTTTCATGTAGATGTAAGGTGATTTTCTCTAATAGCAAGCCAAACGTTTTCAGAGGATTGCTGATTATCTTGACGGGGATAAAATCAAACAACGTTATGATGATGGCTGATGGTTGTAATGGTCAAGAGTGAATCGAAATATACACGCCCGTGATCTTTTGGTGGTCAAAGAGAAGAATACATAAAAGCAACAACAATTTTAAACATAGGATCTTTCGTGGTTTATTCACTTAGTATTTATCTGTTTAGAAGTCGTAGTAAGTTAGTGAATATATTGTGAGATACAGCGATTTATCGCTATGATTATTTGTTTTATCCTGTGTCGGAGGTTCTTTTCTTCATGTTACAATTTCGGACGGATACTTTCTGGTATATATATTCTGACTTTAATTAAATCGTTCTCTTGTTAATAAAAAGTTCCAATGAATCGCTTTTCATGTAGATAATTAGAAGAAAGTGCTATGCAAAGATATATGAAAGAATCGTTTCTTTTTAAATAGTTAATGAAGACAATACATTATGCATTCTATTTTGTGGCATAGTCTGTTTCGGATACTAAATAGGATCATATCCAAGTCAAAGTGGGTTATAAGTAAGTCTTGTTAATCTTTCCTTTCATTGCAGTTTCCTGAATCACTAACCATGAACGGCAAAGCATCAGAATAATTCTAATGTTGAACGATAAAATAGTCGCGATACGCTGCAGAATAACACACTCCTTAAAGTATCTCTTAGATGAAAATACATCTACTGAGTGAGTTTGAAACAGAGCAGACTCGTCATATGGTGAAGTGTAAATAAAATCATAAGAGAATACAACTTTTTCTTTTATTTATATCTCTTTTTCTATTTGAACTTTCATTTTCGGTCTGATTCTATCTATCTATCTATCTATCTATCTATCTTGTACGTAACTACGAAATAAAACATTGGGAGATATAAAAAAATTCAATCACAATTGACGAATATATTTTCCCCAGAGTTATTTCATATGACAATGGAAAAAAGTATAAATGAGATAAATTATTAATACATTAATCCTGTTGTGGAATAAGAATTCTCCGTGCCCGAGGGCAACGATTTTTCTGTCCACCCAATTCAAGAAAATTTTCAATTATTTATTTTATGGCATATACATCTAAGCTGGTGCATACCGCAGAGCCATCGATTTGTCCCCTGTGGCGAAACAACGTGGCATTTGTATAGAATTCTGGCTTCTCAGGTCCAGTCAGAAACACCCAAAGAGTCATCAATCAAAACCCTGACCAGTTCATCAAGTTCACCCCACTTGACCTTTGTCTTAGAAACGATCCTGGTTTTATGGTTGTCAGATGCTATCTTTAAAAACTCTAACTTGTCTTTACGCCCAATTGATAAGTAAAAAAAAAAAATCAGTGACAACCCCTGTCATCTCCATTGTCACTAGAAGTATATGCTGAAGAGGTAACAAATAAATCCATTAATCTAGCCATTATTTTTATCTCTTATTCTATCTCCAATTGTACTTCCCAACAAATTAAATAGAAATATATTTAAAACATCTTAAAGGATTTTGTTTCTTACATATAAAAAATGATAAGTATTTCAAACGGGCAAGAAGTTTCCCAAGAAATAAAACTAAAATCAAACGAAAGTCGACTACCGAAATTCTACGAAGTTAAACAACAGGAAAAAAAATTCAACCCGAAAATTTCGCTGAAAAGATAACTTTACAGAAGACACAACTGAAATTAAATGAAAATTAAAAGGACTTGTTTAAGACCAAGTGAAAGATAATTCAACACGACAATTCTGCTGAAAAGATAATTTTACAGAAGACTTAATTGAAATTTTTAAAAAATTAAAATGACTCAGTTAAAATCAACTGAAATATAAAATTCGTGAATTCTGATGAAATAAAAGCAACCTTTCAGAAGACTCAAAATTAAATGAAAACAGAAACATTTCGGCAAAACTAAAATGAAAAAAAATACTCAAATTCAAAGAACTTTATTTCCCCGACACTCTCTCAGATAAGTCCCGCAAATTACATAAAAATTTGCAACACTTTATCTTTTCCATCCCTTTCCTTACTGTTTCCTTTGTATAAAATTTCTTTTTAAAAAACTTTATTGTCTATATTATCTTTTCGAATGAGTATCCGAACTAGAAAGCTGAGGAACTACCATTTGAATTTAACGTCTAAAATTACACACTAAAGCCCCCTAAAAACATACCCTGTTGAATTCTAAATTTGGCTTTAGTATCATTCTCTCCATATTAACATTTACTTAAAAAATTTTCGTATTGAATTTTACTCTAAAATCTTTTACATTACAAATTTTATTCTTTAAAATCCTTTTATACAACCTCCCCACCAAAAACAAAAGAATAAATCCTTCAAAGAAGAAAAACACCATACTGTAAGGGAGATAACCCATGGTCATTTATAGCCTAGAATAAAAACCCTTTCACTTATGTCGCAATTTCAAAATCCAAAAGTTAACCAAAAACTAAAGGAAACTCGCGCGTCCAACAAACGATCAATCTATTTAGAGATTAAAATATAAGATTTACACACTATATATTTTTTTAAAAGGGGAAAAGGGCGCACTGCTAAAAATTTTGAACTTTAGCAAAGGATTGAAACGATTAACAATAGACAATTGTTACCGAAAATGAATTGGGCAAAAAAAAAACCCAAAAAAAAACAACCAAAAAAAATCTCGATTTACCCAAAAAGTTAGACACCCACAAGTCAACATGAACTATACATAAAGAAAGATGCAACGAAATTAAAAGAATTCGTTTGAATCTAAAAACAGTCTCTAACTGTGACATAAAAGTCTTTAAAATGGAAACTTTTCGACTGTGGCCTCTTCAGAAGAGCAGCAGCAGAAATTATATAGATATGGAAAAAACAGCTAGGACAGAATTCAACAGATTGTTCCTTAGAAGGTTCTTTCATCAATATTCTTGGAGTGGAGAACACTATCTTGGATCGGTTACAGCAATTACAACTTTTTGGGTCACGGCACAACAATTCAGGGAATAATAAACTTGATAGAATCGCACCAGGTTTGCATGTCAGCAATAATGATAATTTTCTTTTAAATAAGGAAATTAAAAAATGTTACAGCAGTAAGGAATTTTCCTAATCAGAGAAAAATTTCATCATTCAACTTTGTTCTCTGTTGCTGACTGCAGAGAAATTCATTCACAACGATCCGTACTCTATAATATCTTTTTCCAAGCCGCATTCTTGTTTCCTGGTTCAATCTAAAAAAAAGTGTCAGATCCGCCAATGTCCACTTCCTCCGGAAAAGGCGAAAAAAGTCCAGTCTTGAAAAAAAAAACTCCCATCACTCAAAAAATAATTTCGACACATCATGAGATGTAGAGGAGGTAATTATGTAGATACATGACACGCACCCCCAAGTAGTTGTTTTCCGGGAGATACTGCCTGTGTTTCCTGTATTAAAAGCTAGAGGGAAGATTTTGCCCCTTCATACTTGCACCTGGGAGCGTTGTTCCTCTCACCCACACCTTGCTACACAACAAAATTAATATCCTTAAACTTACTTTATAACTTCGGTGCTTGTCACGTTTTTATTATCCCTAATATATCATTAAACGCTGTTCTCGTTGGTAGATACTGCATATGATTCTGTTTGCTATTGTATTAGTACTTCGTTCTACAAAACGTCATTTTTAGAGAACTGTAAATAATTGATATTAGAAGACTTCAATTCTCCTAAAAATATGACTAAGACTAATAAAACATTGCTATTATGAAGATGACTACCTTATTTCTTGCAGTTCTAAAAGCCCACAATACTCATGGGTAATATGAAACATTCCTCTCTGTATATTCTAAGATCAAGGCTCGATCATGATAAGCGACATATCTGAATTGTTTATGTTCTCCAGCTTTTGAATTCAAAGTTCTGTTCTTACTCTCGATTAAGAATTTTTGAAAAGATTAACATTCCCGATTCCCTTTCCTCTTTAGAAAAATGAAAGCATCTTTCACTTCTTCCTGCACACATACATACGAGAGTCATTCCATAAATAAGGTGAATTTTGCTTAATGATTCGGCAGTTGGGAGCACTGTTTACTGTTGCACCTTTTCAAGGACATCAATAGTGATATGGGTTCTATCATGTTTTAGGAAGCTGTCAGCATAATCTTTTTTACTGACCTCTCTCTACATATCACTATTCTTACGTAAATTGTACATCTGACCAAGCCTGGAGCACTGAGTTTTATTTAGCGCCATTTTGAATAGTCTAAAAACGAACATTTTTGCGAGATTAAAATGATTTTGGTATAAACCAATTCCAAGAAATGTAGAGTTTCAATTCATTGAAAAAGTTACCGAAAAAATATTGTTTTTACCAAAAATTCCCTGTATTGGTTTAACGCCCCCCCCCCATATATATATATATATATATATATATATATATATATATATATATATATATATATCTGAAGAGCAAAAGAGAGGAAAACGGAGATAGAGTAAGAAAGACAGACAAAAAAATTGACAGAAATCAACACTCTGCAATCTTCGTGCAAAACTGAAGATTGCGAAGAGCGGGAAATTGAGTGTTAATATGTTGATATTTGTCGAAACTGCTTATATTTCCATGCTCTATCTCTGATATTGAGCATTCATCTCCTTAAAATCTTCAAATCTTATACATTATGACTATTATAAACACGTAATTTTACGGATATTAAACAAATTTATATATGTGGTCATTTGTCAATTTGTCACCTTTCGCTTGACATCTGCTCATCTCTTAAGATAAATCTGAGTGAAAATAAAAGTCATTTTATATTTTTGAGTTGGCCATGTAGTCAATTTAGTTACTTCTAAGCTTGTGTTACGCTTCTGGTACATTTGAACTGGATAAAAATATTTCTGAATTGAAATTACTGAATTATGAAAAATAGGCATACCCAAATGTCTACATATACAGTCAGATATTCATATACACTTTAGCTTAATACATTTAAACCGAGTTTTTCTTATTTTCTTATATTCAATCCTAGATGGTTAGTAGGTTAGTTAAGATCATTATCTTTCAGATGTGAAATGTCAAAATAATTGTAGTGATAATGATTATCTCAGTTTTTATTTTTCTATCAAATTCCGAGTGAGTCATAAATTTACATACGTATAGTAAGCATTTGCTATCATGTCCTTCATATTTTTATTTTAGTTAAATATTTACAATAGCTAGCTACACACATCTCACAATAAGCTACCAGAATTTGGGACCATTATTCCAGACAGAACTATTGTATAAGTAAGTAAAAAATCAAATTTGAACACCTGACTCGAAAACGCCTTTTCAATTCTATCCACATATTTTCTATTGGGCGTTTTGTTTGGGATTTGTGATATCCACTTTTATACCTTCACTTTGTTATCCTATGGTCATTTTCCGACGACAAATATTCAACATAATTTCATTGTTCATTTAAAAGACTGATTTACGACCAGGTTTCTAATGTCTTGAGATATTGTTTCAATATATCCACATATTTTCCTTCTTCCTGATGCCGTCTATTTTGGAATCTAAATCAGTTACTTCTGCAACAAAGTATTTCCGGAATGCTACGAACCCCTTGCTTCACAATTATGATGGTGTTCTTCGGTTTGCAAGCCTTACATCTTTTATCTCAAAACATAACGACTGCCACAATGACCAAACAGTTCAATATTAGTTTTGTGACGGCAAATTCACTAAAATCCCAAAACGGGACTTTATTTTCGCACGTGGCAGACTGGCACTTGATCCCTCGTAGAATAAGTCCTAACTCAGAGTCTTTTCTCGGGCACATAAGAGCTGGCATATTATGTGGGGGAATAATTTATGGCTAGACTGACCGCCGCTGGCAAGGGGTTCCAAATTTCACACTATCCACACACCCACCAAGGCCACTAGACTTCCTCCCCTAGAACAATGGAAGACATGGCCCTCTAGGTTTAGACGTAATAATATTATATTGTAGCAGTCGGCAATTCCAGTTTCCAGTGTGATATTTTAAAGGAATTGATAGGACAATTTTAAGCGAGCATATCATAAGGCGAATAGAAGCTGAAAAAGAAATATGACATAACAAATTCGTAGCAGACGCTGCAAATAACAACTTCAAGCACGTGGGAACATTAAAATATATCAATCTTTTACTACACATAGATATACACCTTCAACGTGTCAAATATATCATAAATGAATAATCCATGAACATAAATGTCTTTCTTCTTTTCTTGTCTTTCGTTTTTCTTCAAATTGAGAGAGAGAAACAGAGAGGGCATATAAAATTGGGTATAAGGAGAAACGGTCTCAAAGTTTGCTTATCTTTTTTTTTCGATGGAGTTCCTGTGGAGAATATTTCCTCTTTTACGGGCTAATAGACTTTATGCTATTTTTAGTACTGGCTTGAAGAAATGGCTCCTTCGTGTCCGAGATATTCTTTTCGTCTTCTTTTACCCGGAGTACTTGGCTTTGGTTCCGTCCGCCACGAACCCTGTCCAACAACTAACTTCTTATTATTATCTATTTCCGCTGACGGGAAGGAGTCCCCACTTCCGTTTTGGGGTCCCAGCCAATCATTTGGCTTCTCTCTTCTTCCTTCCCGTGTCAGGCGACCCGAGTGAGACCCCAAGTACAAACATCTGGTCTCCACTGTGACCCACATTCTTTCTTAACGGTCATTCTTTGACGGCTTGCTACTGTTAATTCGAACACGAGGATAGTAGCAATCTTATTTCTATCGTCTCAGTGGGAGACCACGTGACAGTTTACTCTGATGATATTTCCACAAAAACAAGGAGTTGTGTTCCCATGTGCAGTTGCAAAGTAAAGTCTGGATTTTTATTGCCTTTTCAAAGCAGTGGCTTCCTTGCTGTGTAGCTTTTCAGTGTATGTCAATATAACATTCACTTTACAGCAGACATAGATACTTTTGTATCTATTTACTCCAGCATCTTAATAAGGTCCTTTACTGTCGTTCTGAGATTTATTTTCACCTTTCGTGCCACAGTAAATTAATCTCTTGGAAACAAAATGCGCCATCTTGACCAGCGTATTTGCTACATGGTCTTTTAATGGTTGTTAGCATTATAGTTCTCACCAAAAACAAATTAGAAAATCTTTTTCTAAAAATATTCAATCATTTAAAAAAACACATTTCATTAATTCTAAAAGTAGACTCAAGTCAGACTAACCGACTAACTGATTAAGAAATTTCACAGTTAACGGACACACTACTTGAATTCTTAGAAATAGGAATCAACCAATAGAATAAGAGAAAACAAAAATTTACTTTAGTAACAATTTAGAATTCTAGGGATATATATAGATGAACCGATAGCTTGAAAGGAGTTTGAAGAAAGAGAGAGAAGATAAAAGCATTGTAAGTAAAAAGAACTCATTTGATTCCTATAACCTAGGGTATTTAGAAGAAACCAGCTAAAAGAAATAAAAAATGAAAAATAAAAATCTAAAAAACCCGAAAGACGAAATAATTATGTTAATAATTTCCTTTTTTAACCTACAGATTCAAAGAACTGTTATGGAAAAAATTGCAAACTAAGGACATGAGCAGGATGTAACGCAAGGTCAATTTCAAGCGGAGTTTAACAGGTTTAAATTCAGAGTTTTCTTTCTTTTTGACCGGTTGCTATACAAAGGTTAAAGAGCACAGTCTGTCCAACAATTTTAATAAAAGCTTGAGAGAGGATAATTGGATTCCTACCTTTTCCAAGTGTTTTAGCGCATTGGGAAATGTAAACAGTTTCGTCCAGAATTTGAACTCATATAGACGTGTCTATTTCGCCCGAAAGTAATCATTTCATCACGAAACCAAATGTAAAGTCACATGGGAGTCAATAGCAGTTTGGAAAAAGTAGATACCATTAAAAAAGCATCCTAATTTATTTAAAGAAACTCAACGAACGTCAAAGCTCCGGAAACTCAAGAAAGCCCGTAAAGAACAAACAGAAACATAAAAAAAATAATTAAAACACATTCAAGGCCAAATCAATAAAATTAGAAATTTGACAGAGATAATCACGATAAGCATAGCAATGAATGAAATAAATGAAGTAAGCGGAAGGCAAAGTACATCGAGGACAAAGCTAAGAGCTGCCAGCCAAGAAAAAAGTTTTCAGAAGTGGAAATAATATTTCAACAATCTGTTTAGAACCCCCCCCCCCCCATGAAATTACAATAAACCAACTAAAATTATTTACTAGGCATCAAAACTTGGACAGTTAACGGAGGAAAAAAAACTAATGCAGTACTGAAATAAATAAAAACAACAAAAATCTTTAGGTTCCGATGAAATACCCCTGGAATAAAATTCAAGGGCACACTTCTTCGATTATGCAATGGTGCATATAAAAAATTACTCTAGAGGAATGGACAAAATGCTGCATCCCCCTCTTCCCGAAGAAAGGTGACCACGGAATGTCTAAGAACTACCGAGGTATACTTGAAGCGTGTGGTCTCTCCAAATAAACAGTTACCGTTATAATGTTGCTCTACAAAAATACGAAAACAATGGTTCGCTCCTCCGATAGTTACATCGATTTCCTTGACATTGTCACTGAAGTTTTTAAAGAGATAAATTTGCAACTTATATATTTATAATCTGTCCAGATTACGTCCTATAAACGTCAATAGATTTAATAAAAGAAGAGGTTTCTCATTAAAAAAGACAAGATATAAATGATATCCCACAGAAACTATAACAAATGCCATTTACGCACACGATCAAGTACTTCACAGAAATTCACCTGCCCGAGCTAAATCACTGCAACACAGCCTGGAATAAATTGCAGAAAGCAGTAAACGCAGGATACTTTACAGGAATGCTACGTGCTGTTGAACAAATCCAGGAACCAACACCTCAGAAAACAACAGCTGCACAGCCACTTGCCTCCCATTTCACAAACCAACAAAGTCAGGCAAACAAGATATGCAGAGAGCTGCTGGAGAAGTAAGGACGAACTCGTAAGCAATGTCCTTCCATAGACTCCTACTATTGGACACACCAGTGTTGGCCGACTAGCAAAAACTTACATACATCAACTCCGTGTGGACACAGGATGCAGTGTAAAAGACATGTCAGCTGAGAGAGATGATAGGCACGAATGTCGAGATGCAGTGAAATGACTTCGTGTTATCTGCTCGACTTTATTATATATATATATATATATATATATATATATATATATCAAGAAAAAACAGTATTCGGCCACATTATGATAATAAATTTATTTCCATCCTGTTAAGAGCATTGATATGAATCAAAGACTCTAAAATGATTTTTAACAGGACTTCATCAGATACAATAGGAAAATAAAATCCATTACAACCAGACGGGAGGGATAGTTAAAGGAAGGGAAGAGATGGAGGGATAGTAAAAGGAAAGAAGGAAAGGGAGAAGCGAAATCCATTTCAGCTATGCATAGCCTTTACTCATGTAAGGCTTTTTCCGGTCCCTTCTCGTTTTTTGTTAAGACAACTACAAAACCAATAAAATTAAAATTTTAGCAATTACAGTGATACATATCCACATTTCAACCATTTCTAACAAAAATTATCAATTTTAATTCTAGTGTGTCATCATTTTTTTTTCTTTGAAAGGTACCAAAAAACCCCTGCAGTTAATAGTAAGATTTCTTTAACCATGTTAAAATATTCATACCAATTTAATGAATTATAGCGAAATATTCACTTTTACTATCTATTCAAATTTTCTGCTATAGTTTAAATCTATTTCTATGCCTACATCTAGCTATTAAATCACATCTCTGATTTAATACGTTACCGGGATTAGGATACAATATAATTTGTATCTTTTCTTCTAGACATAAATTACATCTACCATCAAAGCAGCTCGGAGTATTGGACCTTTTTAATACACTCCATTGAATTTCCGGGGTTAAACCCTTATTTTTGAATTTCCAAAAATGTTTTGATAAGGCTATTTGATTTTTTAAGCGTTCATGAGAAAACGAATGCATGTGGTTATTAAACCTTAATTTCCATTTCGTCGATGAAATTCTGATATAAGTTTTTTATTCTTAATATTTTCTTTGGGGAAAATAATCCCTAGGTATACTACATTTTCTAAATTGCATAAACCTTTCATAGGAAAATTAATTTCAATTTTACAATTGCAATTGTTTTCTTTACTTGTATTATTACTTTTGTTATTTACTCCTTTAGAATTTTTCACATCAGCGTTAGCTGATGGTCTTTACAGGAGTTTGAGTGAGTGCAAGTCTCGTCAAGTCTCCAGAACTCTTCTCAGTATTCTGGTCGTTCTCAATAATGCTGTCGTTTGGATGGTCACCACTCGGCCGCCAACTTCTAAATCCTCCAGTCCCTTTAATAATCCTTTAGTTACAGTAACAAAAGCACCAATCCCAATTGGTATAATTGTCACCATCATGTTCCATAGATTTTTCAATTCTCTAGCAAGGTCGCGGTATTTATCTTTCTTTTCACATTCTTTCAGTTTTATTGTGTGGTCAGCCGTGACAGCAAAATCGACAATTTTGCAAATTTTCTTTTTTTGTTATTGATTATTATGAGGTCCGGTCTTCTGGCCGAGATTAGGTGATCCGTCTGTACGCCAAAGTCCCATAGGAGTTTATGTGTGTCATTTTCTAGGACAGCTGCTGGGTTGTGCATATACCATTTGTTCGTAGGGTCAAATTCAAATTTCTTGCACATCTCCCAGTGGATCACCTTGCCCACCCAGTCGTGTCTAGTCTTATACTCCTTCTGTTCTAATTTACTGCATTTGCTTATTATGTAATTGATCGTTTCATCTTTGTCACCGCATAGCCTACATTTGCTATTTTGTTGCGTCTTATCTATTCTCGTTTTGATATAATAGGTTCTTATGGCGTTGTTTTGTGCTGCTCTCAGGAGAGATTCTGTTTCCCACTCAGTTTCCTTTTCTTAGCCAGATCCAGGTTTTCTCGTGTGAGATGTTTTTATTAGTTGCTTAAAACGCTCATAGAGTTGTTTTTCTTCCCATTTTTCCCTAGTTATTCTGTTGTCCATTGTATTGTCAGTATTGTTTCCGATGTCTGTAAACAGTCCTCCTTTGTGCTTTCCTACGTAGTCTTCGGGTGGTTATATCGATGCGTCCACGCTGTCTTCGATGTTGGCAAGTCCTCTTCCTCCCTCTTTTCTTGATGCATATAGTCTGTCTATGTCGTCTCTGGAATGTAATTGTTCTTTGGTCCATTTGTCTAAGTTCATCTCTAGTCCACTTCAGAAAGAGTCCCGAATATCTAACGAGGGATACAGCTCAGGTATTTATTCCTTTGATAAGATTTCTGGTAGAGAGAGTTTTGTCTCGTGTAATTTTTAGTTGTCCTGAGATATTCTTTTTTAATTTTGTCTTTCATTTCCACTTGTTTGATGGTGTCAGCTTCCAAGATCCCCAAGTATTTGTAGGTTTCGTTTTCTGTGAGCGTTCTAATCTTGTCTTGATTTGGTAGTTCCATTCTGTCAGTTATATGCCGTTTGAGACTTTTCATTACAAGCATGGTACATTTTTCTATGCTAAATTCCACCCCTATGTCCTGAGTGTATATTCTTACTGTGTGTATTAGAGTTTCCAGTTCTTTTTCATTTTTTGCGAATAGTTTGATGTCGTCCATGTACATTAGGTGATTGATATTTTCTTTCGATCTATTGAGTTTGCACCCGGCTGTGCATTTTCTGAATATGTGGTTAAGTGGCATCATGGTAATTATGAATAGTAAGGGTGATAGTACATCTTGAAAATACCTCTTTGGATCTTTGCTTCAGCTAAGATTCACCATCCTGCTGTCAATTCCACTCTCCGGGTTTTCCTGGTCTTCTCGATAAAGTTTATGACTTCATGTGATATTTTGTACATTTTGAGGCAGTTTATTGTCCAGCTTTGCGAAACCATATCACATGCCTTTTTGTAGTCAATCCAGGCCATAGCTAGATTTTTCCGTTTGGTCTTGCTCTTTTTCCGTTTGGTCTTGGTCTTTAGGGTGTGTTAATTTATTTAAAGTAATTCTGATGTGCCTCTGGATCCTTTGCGGCATCCTTTCTGTTCCTCAGGGAACAATCCGCGTTTTGTTTGCGAGTAGTAAATCTCTTTCCTTATTTGTGCTGTTAATATTTTCCACATCATCGGTAGGCAAGTTATGGATCTGTAATTTTTTGGAGCGGTTCTTTTGATTGAGTTCTTTTGGATCAATGTGGTCTTTCCTTTGGTCATCCAGTCAGGTACTCGTGCTCCTTGAAAGCATCAGTTCATTTCTAGCGCTAGTCTGTCGTGAATGGAGGTGAATTTTTTGAATCAGATCATGGCCTGGCGTTTTCCAGTTCGATATTTTTTAGTGTCGTTTTGAGTAAATCGATGTGTATTTCCGCTTTCGAGCCTTCTTCGAGTCCTTCTAGTTCTCTTGTCATATCGTTTATCCATTAAGCCTTTTCGTTTATGTCTTTTTGGTTGCCATATTTTTGTCCAAAATCTTTCAGTTTCTTTGGCATCCGGTTGTTGGTATGTTTTCGTGTCATTTCCCCCAGTTGTTGATAAAATTTTCTTTCGTTGTTTTGGAATTCCTATTTTGTCTGTTTTGTTTTACCCTTTGTCGATATCTCTTTAATCTTCCTTCTTTCGCCAGTACTTTCTGGTTTATTTCCTCAAGTTGTACTGTTATTTTTTGTGTGTTGCTTTTTCTTTTCTGTTCTACAGCGCCTTTCTTTTGTTTTATCATTTTGGCCTATTTTCGTAGATTTTTTATCTGCGTTTCCGGTCGAATTTCCAATCCTGGTTTTGACTTTTTCTTCATGCTTTTTGAGGGAATCCCAGTTTTCTCATAAACTAATTTCGCCCCAGAATAGATTTGCTCATTTAACTCGGTTATATTATTTATTGATATGTAAGGCAGTACTTGATTTATTTTATTCGTTTCTATCGTAAGTGTTCTCCATGCTATGTTTCTTAATAATGGTAAAGTAGTCCCTTCACTGTTCAAAATTCTCTTTACATTTTCTTGATCTATCTTTTGTTCTTGTGATAATGTTTCTTTAGGGTTGCTTGGTTGTGCGTTGTTTGGTTGTGTGGCGTTTTCATTTTCCGATGTTGGCTGTTCATTTCTGTTAGGTTGTTTTTGTTTGACCACACTTGATGTGTCTGGTACTGTATTATTACCTTGTTTATTTGTTTTCTGATGTATTTCTAGTATTTCAAGGTAAGAGAACCAACCCCTCTTCATTATTGTTGTCTGAAAATTAGCACATTCTTGCCAGATCTCAACCATTCTTTTTCTATATCCTCTTTGTGAATGATTGCTCCTAAAATAGCAGTGTGGTGCAAGTTGATTGTCTTCCCTAGTCCATGTTTTGCGTTTAGGTATCTGGTCGTTGTGGTTCCTTACGTCGCCATTCGTGTACCTGAAAAAAAAGAGCAGCCAGCATTCACAGGATAACGACTGGCTCTCCCATGTTGGCTTTCAGGAGAGCACCTGCCGATCATGACACCCAAGCCTGTTGCTTGGGTCCCACGTTGTGTAATATTGTGATTGGACATTTCTATCATGAGCGGTATATTGTGGCTATACCAGACCCAGGGGTTGTTTATGATCTGCGCGCCTGACACAGATGTGACAGGATTGTCATGGTGGCTGTTCGTGAACAGCAGGCAACAATATATATATATATATATATATATATATATATATATATATATATATATATATCACCCTAAGTTTTAACTAAGTTAAAGTTCATTGTCCTACTATTTTATATTTTACTTCCCGAACTAAAACCCTGAACTAGTTTCAGGTTTTCCTGTATCATCTTTATGGTTTATATCTACTGTCTTATTTTTAGACTATATTTTTAAAGAGGCTGTTTCTATTTCATTAGATAAAAGGCTTCTGATGACTTTCCGGTTGAATTAAGGGCGGAAGCTGTCAATCGATTAAGAAAAGTTATGAGTCATATAGAGATTAGCACTGTAAATTTAAGCAAATCTTACGTGATTTCGAAAACCTTTACCTGAAAATAAGTTAGGGATTAAAAAGACTCTTCATTTAAAAATCAAGAGATTTTACAAGTAACGGAAAAATCAATGTTTTTTTAAAGTAGAGGCAATTTGCTAACCTGATTTTCTCCAAACATCACGCAGTGAAGATTTCTACTGAGCAATAGGAATTTTTTAGTATATTTTTCTAAGAATTAGGCGTCACCTGACTTTCGAGAACTTTCCATTCTAAAGTTGTTTTTTTTGGGGGGGGGGTTCATTATCATCAAATTCTTAGAACACTCCCTACATATCCAATTTATTATTATTATTAATGTCATTTGGCATTCGCGGCCCTAGATAAGTAACCTGTTCTTTGAACCCGCTATTCTTGAAGGATTCAATATACATTTTACTACTTTCATGGAAATTTTTCCTATTTGATGATAATCTACTTATTCTCGTATTAACAACCTTAAGGACTTGTTTAATTATAGAATTTGGGTGATTAGAATTTACATTATTATAGGAAGGATATTGGTCTGTTTTAAGGAATTGTCTGTAAGAGTTGTCAGAGAGGTTCAGTGTAACATCAAGAAAATTTGCTACTTTAATATTAGAAGAAATTTCGATTTTAAATCCTAAGAATTTAAAGGCTCTTATAATCTTTTTTTGTATGCTTGAACACTTAGGGCCATCACTATTGGGGATTTATAATATTCCGTCATCATGGTATAAACCTAACTGAATAGGGTCAACTATTCTGTTAAGTGTATCCAATGTTTATAAACCCGCGAGGTCTGCTATTTGAGTAGAATCCAATCCACCCATAGGAACATCAAAATTATCTAAGCCTGTTTTTACCCACGTTGAGTCATTATTCCTAAGTATAGTTTTCCTACACGCTAAAATTTTTGGTATTGTTCATCTGTTATTTCCACATATTTTTTTGCATAGTTAATACTATCAATTAGAACCTTTTTTGTTATAGATGGATAAAACTCAATTATGTCAAATTGAATAAAAGTGGTCTTTTTAATATTTTTAAACGATTCAATTGTATCACTTGAGTTCTTTCAAAGGTTAATATGGATTGTTTTTTTTATCTTGATTATAATATTTTGAATGATATTTTTTGAGATTATTCCTAATTCAGTTTTGAGGGGTTAATTAATCTAGACTGTAATTCATTCTCAAAATTAGGTTTATGGTCCTTAAATAAGATGTATGCATCTTTCATTTTGAATTTCCCTAACCTATCTTCAATACGTAATTTATTAGCAAACTTAAGAATATCGTTATTTAATTGGGAAATAATATCTCTATGGTCAATTTTGTAATTTTATTCCTCAGAATTTCTTGGTAGTTAGAGGGGTTAATTTTATATATGTTTTTGATTTATCAGTTCTTACCCATATACATTTTGAATTTTTTGATTCCTTTATATCTATGTTTAATTTGATTTGAAAATTATTATGATCCCTTCTAAATCTAATTTTCTAAATTAATTCAAATAAGTTAGCCTCAAATGGGTCCAGTAGTTTGTTGTTTGGAGGTGTTCTTTGGGATTTTAGGTTATATACCTCTTTTTTGTGCAGTTCATATCATTAGAGTAGTCCAGACAGAAAAAAGTCTTCCACCGTATTCTTTTTAGGAAGTCCACTATCTTCTCAGTTAGAGATAGCTGGAATGCATAAGTTGGATGAAGGATGTTCTTCAGTGAGTATTTCTGTGTAAATATTTCCATTTTCCGAGGTGGTAAAGGTGTCTGATAATCCGTTTTTTCATAGAATTTTCCTGGAGAGCTCGAATAATTATGAGTAATTATTTGCTCTGTGAATTTATTTACATTGAGCTTAATATAAAATATTAAAAAAAACAACAAATATTCATAGGATTTATAAAATATAAAAACCCAAATATTCATAGGATTTATTTTTTTGTATACACTCCTGGCCAAAATCTAATGACCAGATGCAACAGGGTTTAAAAAAAAATACTGTTACTTTAATCGAAATATAATTGCGAAACATTTGCATTTACTTAGAAAATGAAGTTTATCTAAAAACAAGCAAAAAATTTAAGCTTTTAATTGATTAATTTAAACAAGCATTAAAAAAGTATTTTTTGGTTGGTCATAAAGATAAGACCATGTAAATAAAAACAGAAAATACAGAACAATTAAGTCACAACGACAATTTAATATTCAGTATATTTTTGCGAATTACTTCAAAAATTCGCTTTGGCATACTCATTATTAACTTCTACATGAGGGTTCTTGGGATGCTCGCTCAGGATGCATAAACTGCAGTACGAAGAGCATCTACAGTTTCAAATTGTGATCCATGTTTATAAACATCCGTTGCCATCCATCCTCAAACATTCTTGATTAGGTTGGCTTAAAAGCTGAATGCTGTTTAAAAAAAAAAAAATCTCCTTCAACCTATGAGCGATGTAGATTGTAGCATTTCCGGCAGGAAAATCCAGTTTTCTCCATTTAAACAAGGGCCTTCAGTAATTAGCAATGCCTTTCTTATGTCAGTGTAACTAACAACTGTTTGACGACCTTTTATTTCTTGTAACTTAAGAGTTCCACAGTACGAAAATGAACTCCCTGATCATAAGTGATCCATCCCCACTGTGTCGTTAAGAAATTTTCTTTTGGGACATCTTTTGTATGCCATTAACACTGAAAACCATCGGGATTATCAAGGTTGAATTTTTCTCGTCTGAAAACAACACTTTCTTCCATTTATCCACATCCCAAGTTGGATAATCGGAAGAAAATTGTTAACGGAAGGTTTTATGGAGGCCTGTGCAGCCGTTTCATGTTCTTAAACCCTTTCTTATTTAAATTAAGTCGAATTGTTCGAGAGGAACATTCAAAATCTGTATTTGATTTTATCTGATTTGATGTTGTAGTATCACCTCCCTTGCTCAGGTCAGTAAATGGGCAGTCAATACTAACTCAACAGAAATCTTGGTCCTTACTTCCACCTCGGCCAAGGAATGCTATCCCAGAATCCATCGCCTCTCACTCTTCTCTCTTCCCTTCTCTCTCCTTTTCTCTCTCGCTCTCCCTCTCCCTCTGGCCAATCAGCGGAGATAGTAGCAGTTGCCGAAGACGACCCAAGACAGAAGAGGAGGCAGTTGCTGAAGAGATACCAAACACTAAACACACGTGTTGACCGCCGGACATTTTCTAGCCAACACTTGGCGTTGTATACGAAGAATAAAATTCCTATTTTAAAGTTAATATTTGTACTTCTCATTTATTATCTCAAATAACATAACCCAAGTACATATATTACAATGTTAAGCTTGAATCTCTCTTAACTTCTCATTTAATGCGTCTGTCAAGAAATGGTGAGATTTTATTTGGATGACCGCTTGTGTTTTTAAAAGCATACACATGAAGTTAGCAATGACAGTTTGTTTACGGCCAATTTCATTTGCAAAGGCTTGTTGCGAAAGACAATTTTTTTATGGTTCAACAATCTTGCCCTGTTCGAACTTTGTTAAAATTTTACCCTTTACCATTTTGAAGTCTGAAATTTAATGCTGTAAATGAGCTAAGTAAATGTCTACACGCCTGGAGCTATGAACTTACTGACTAGTTCTAAATCTTTTGTCGAGTAATTTTTTTCGCTCACTCTTTTATTTTTATGACCAGCCAAAATAATACTTTTTCAATATTTATCTAAATTCATCAATTAAAACCTGAAAAATTTCACTTGTTTTTTCATAAACTACATTTATGATTAAATGTAAATGTTTCTTAAATATATTTCGATTAAAGTAACAGTATTTTATATTTTTTGAACCCTTTTGTATCTGGTCTTAAGATTTTGACCAGGAATGTATAATAATATGCCGATGTAACGTTTCTTTAATAAACTAAATTCAGAGAATATATGATAGATGTTTAATGCTTCACCTGAAAAATATTCTAAAATGAAAAAAATGAAACGAATAAATGAATAATTTCATTGCTTCCTATTTCAAACAGACATGCAGAACGCTAATTCTTCAATTTTTCGTTTCGTTTTTCACTTGAAAATATTTTTCAGATAAATCTTTTAACAGTTAATATATCTGCCATGGAGATGATGTCTCACAAAAATCTCTTAAATACAAAATGTTACGTGGACATATTATATATATAAAATTCATCCCGTGAATATTTTGTTTTTTCATATTTTTATTGACATACCGTCGGATTTATTTCCATTTTTCTCAAAGTTGGTCGGTCTTTTGTTTTTATTTAGGGAACCCTCTTGATTTTGGTGCTTTAAAGAAATGAAAAATTTCAAGACGGATACGACCGAAATTCCTGATTGTAGTTGATGCTGCATTGACCCAAAAGAAATAACCGAACAAACCTTCTTTTAGCAAAAGATAACTGAAGTGAAAGCACCATATATGGTCCGCGTGAAAGAAGCCATATTTGACTAACTTTTCTATGAATTCTTCTTCAGTTAGTTTAAACATCAAGAACTCTTAACTAGGTGATTGTATGCAGCATCTGATCCACGTTTTTGTTTTAGATCACTTTCAAGATACTCCAGTTTTCTTCCTCTCCAAGTTTCTCCTTAAAAGGGTCAATAATCCTTAGAACTCTTCCAAAATGTTCTTTAAAATCCACCTCATTCGATTTAGAGAAATGGTCATTTGTTTCTTAAATTCAATACCAGAAAACTGTGGTAGATCTCATCTATACATAATCTACCAGATGGTTTTAAATAGGTTATTAAAGCAAATGGGGTATTTTGATAGATGCAATGAATGAATACATTTGTTGAAGGATTTTGGTAAAAGGCTTTGTAGTAAAAATGTATCGTGAATGGCACTAGGTAAAAATAGGATAAGATTACGAAGATCGTAACAAAGTGGTGTAAAAATCGTGAAAAAACTTTCTTCTACTGAAGTTTTCTGCACGTCCTTAAGACCGAATCCACTTTGGAGCAGCTTGTCCAAGAAATCATGAAAAGCATAGGAAGAATTTCATGAATGTGGGTAGCATTCTTGTTACGTATAGGAATGATCTGTCGAATCATGTCATTTCTATATCTTTTGCATCACTCGTTGTTCTACTGATAAACAGTATGCAGAAACTATTAAATTTCCAAGTCTACACGATATTGTCAATATTATCATCCGTGCCATCCAGCTTGCTAACATACCGATAACCCCAGATCTAAAATCAAAACCACCAAGAATATCAGAAATAACAAACTTAGCAAAGAAAGACGGTTTCAATTTCAAATGATGATGCTTGAACGTTTCTTTAGAGACAATGAAGACTATGAATATTAGTACTTTCCAAGTGTCATGTTGCCTTCATGCTCAGAGGAAATATCTGTTCAAAATATGAAACAATCGACAAGGAATCTTCTGACCAAACAGTTGTGACGGTACGCCTCGGCTCTGCTGTACATCTCACTAGTTTGTTTGACTTCACGCTGTGTTTATTGCACAGAGCCCCAAACAATGTCACAAAAGACAAACAAAAAGAAAGTTAAAATCGAAGTTTGAAGGATTGGACTCCCTTATAAATGGAAGGGTGTGTGTCACTTCAGACCTTACTGTTCCCTTCCATGTGTCCAGTGCAAATTCTACACGCCAGATCCGAACAGATTACTCCAGTTCTAGGGGCGCCAGCAGGGTTCTAAGCGCATCTCTCTGATTACTTTCTCTGACGAACTCGTCCCGACAGGTCCCTCTAACTCCTTTTTTTCAATTCGCGCTCACCCTACTTTCGAGAAAACAGGAAGTGTTTGATCATTTCCTGTTTCTTTGTTGTTTAGCCACACACTTATTCAAGGCCTTGAGGATGGTTCGTTCAAACTCATGGTTGAACAACTGGTCTGCGTGGCTGGTGGGTGGGTGAGCTGCTTTTTCCTTCTTCGTTTTGTCGTTTAATACATGGATACATCTACACATATATTCACACAGATGTACATGTATATATGTATTTACATACGCACATACGTCCACCGTAACACACACACACACACACACACACACACACACACACACACACACACACACACACACACACACACACACACACAGAGGCCCAACTCTATACTACTATGCCAAGGTCGATAGTGTTATAAGGCACCAAATTCCTTAATTGAGAAGATAGAAATCGTTGTTTACTAAGCTTTATTTCTCTGACATAAAGGACTTAAGTTGTTTACAGTAGCTGCTGTTTTAAGTAGTCATAGGTGAGTAATAACAATCAGGTTGATAAGATGGATGATGATAAATAGCGGGAATACTCATCTAAATCAGTAAAAAAAAAGGTGCTTCTCAACAGCACTGGCTTTCGAATGGAACAAACATTGAATACTCGGGTGGAAAAGGGGGCAGATAAAGATAGCAACAACAAACTGAAAAAAATATGAAACTATGTACCTTCAGTATGTTGATATATAAGGTTAGATGTGTTTGCGTTTGCGAGTACGTGCGAATGTGTACAGTTTCGAGTTGACTATATATATATATATACTAATGGACTCAATCACTCTCCATAAATACCAGAAGACGTAGCAATACGAAGTGCTACCAGTTCCGGAGGCTAACGTTTTTTTGATTTGTTGACTTTTTGCTTTTGAAAAGTAAGTTAATTTTTGTTGAAAATTATTGTTATTACTTGTTATTGTTGGATCTATATTTTATTGTTGATATTGCTTCATGACCCCGCTCAAACAATTGTTATTGTTGTTTGTTTTTGAGGAGGGTCAAACCTCGACTCGATCTTTTTGTTTATTTTTAAAAACGAACGCCATTTTTATATCAGATCATTCGCAGTTTTCTACATTCCCAAAATCGTCTCGCTTGCTTTTATTTAAACGATCATTCGAGTCCCTCTCCTCCTATGGGGGAGCCTAATTCACAAAATTCACCCACGGACATTTTTGAATCGAGACCCTCCCCAGTGCTGGAAAAAAGTACCATTCGATCTTTCTTCCTCATCAAACACAATCCCACCGGCGCCAAAACCTCAAGTAACAACTGTCTGTTGGTCGTCACATTGTGTGAAAAAAAATCAGCAAGTGACTACGAAAGGGACAGGGTCGAAAAATATGCTACTTACTTTAAAGATGGGGAACTATTACCCATACCTGAGTTGGTCGAAGCCGTGGAACCACAGACCCTGTCCTTCGTAGTCAAGGATCTAAGGACCAAGAGACTAGCTGGTTTAAAGAAAGAAACCTTTGAAGACATTTTAAAACCTGTAAACATCCCAGGTAAAAAAAAAAAAAAACAAAAAAAAAAAAACAAAAAAAAAAAAACTGGCCGGTGGTAATATCACCACTCGTTTCTTCCGGCTGCAACCCGAATATCGAGGCAAACGCAGAATTAAGGTCACCGTATGCAATGTTTCGATGTAGCGAAGTGGGGACGTTCTCGCTGATTACTTAAGCATATACGGCGGTGTAGAACAAGTCACCCAGATAAATAGAGGAACGGCAGGGTTTTCATCATGTGCTTCGATAGGGGAGGGTTTAACACAATTCACCACAGCATAAAATACAAAAATCAATCTATGATGGTGGTCGTCGAAGGCAGAAAACCATTATGTTGGTCCTGCAAACAATTAGGACATTTTTCGAGATCATTTCCTCAAAAGACGACCACCACAACGACTACTACTACTTCGAGGACCACCCCAACCAAAAAGTAGAGGAGGGGTGGACCCAAGTAACTAGGGGAAAAAGAAGAAATCTTCATCAAAAGAATCCCCATCAAAGGAATCCCTACCAGCAGCAGAGAAGACATTACCGGCAAAATAATCACCAGTAAAATCACAACGCTACAAAAGTCAGCCAAGAATCATCATCAGCAAAAGCCATAAAAAAGTAAAAAACACTAGAGCAGCCTGAGGAAATGGATTGTTCTATCAATTTGAAGAGAAGGAGGGATAGTGGAGACTCAAACAAGGAGGGGAAGAGGAAAAAATGCAAAGAACTCGAAGAAAAATCACTTGTCCAGCAACAACCACAAACACCTTCCCAGCAACAACCACAAACACATTGCCAGTCCAAACCTGCTGGAAAAAAACAAAACCCCAGCGACAAGCTCAAATCATTCCACCCTCATATCATTAAAAAATACCCCAACTCAACCTAGCGAAACCCTCCTCCCCCCAACACCCCCTTCTCTATCACCTCTATCAAATTCCAGGCTGCTCCACCGTTCACATTCAGAAACTCGTGACGACAAACCAACATCATCCACATCAAAGACTCATTCGAGAGCTAAGTCAGTCGTGTTAAGGGACCAACAACCAGTAAATGCATTTTATTTTTGTTCAGAAATCCTGGACTCATCTCTCATAGATCATCAAATCAAAAAGACTCTCATACCACTCACCTCGCTAAAATTATTAATAATTAAGAAATTACCAATACATATTTGTTTAGGAGTGCACCCATGTTGACCACCTTTGTCCGTCAGATGAGCAACCGAGCCAGAGAGCTATGGTGATTTGTAGAGGAAGCTAGTCGGGCAGACATAAGGTTGGCGGAGTTGGAGCACCCCTCGCTCTATAAAATGTTAACTTTCTGTGCGGGCAGGTTCCCAATTTATGTTCATCCCTGTTTTTATAGGTCCCTAAAGTTGCGGTATCCCTTGGATGTCGGTGGAATTTCCAGGGACGACCGAGTCACTTCTGAACTCGGTACCGGCTCCCTGTGTCAGGCCGTCGACATCCTCACCTCGGAGGATTTCCGGTCCGTAGTCGACAGTGAGTAAAGTAAGTGGGTCTGATGGCTTTAAACCTTGCCACTTTGAATGTGAGGGGACTGGGGGATTCAAGCAAGTGTGTGCGCTTGCTTGTTGAACTCAAGAACCTTAGCGTAGATGTAAGTGCAGTGCAAGGGACTCACTTCATTTGTGCTGCGGACTCTCGTGTGCTGGGGAACGATTTTAACGTTTTCTAAGCATACGACAGCCGCAGTAGCGCTGGGGTTCCTTTGCTAGTTGGACTTTGCCTTGATACTGATGTTGACGTTGTTTTTGCCGGTGACGGGGGCCGTCTGGTTGTGACCGATGTTGCCGTTAAAAGTTTCTAGTTCCGGCTGGTTGTGGTTTATGCGCCCAATATCGCTGTGGAGAAGCTTTCCTTTTTACGTCGGTTGGCGTCGTTCCTGGAGAATTCGAAGCGGCTAGTATTAATAGGTGATTGGAAAGTAATCCTTGATCCCAAGATAGATAAGGTCAGGCGGGGAGCTAGTAGGTTGGGAAGGTGTGAAAGCAGCCTTGTCGGCCTTATGACTTGGTCGACAGGGCGGGAGATGTGGACGTAGCTAGATAGCTCGCACTCTACCTAAGTAGGTTTCTACTTAGAGTGTTAGTGAGAAGAGCTGATAGCAATTTCGTTTGTTGTCCCACGTTCCACTTGATAGCGTGGACTGACCATAAACTTGTTAGGGTAAGTCTGCAGTTAGCTAATAGGCCTAGTCTGGCCGGATACTGGAAGTTCAATACCTCGTTATGGGAGATACGGGACTAGAATCCCTAATTAAGCAGGCGTTAGTGGGGGCGGTTACCGGGAATAGGTGATGGGTTTCTCTTAAACATAGGATTTGAGATTTCGCCACCAAGTACTGTCGTCAGCTCAATTTAGATAGGACCAAGGAGGCGAAATCTATAGAAGATAGACTTTCCCGGGCGGTAGCTGGGGGGGGGACTCCCTAACCGTAGAGCTAGCTAGGAGGGACCTTAAGCATAAGACTAACGAGCGCTACAAGGGATTCGTAGTTAGATCAAGGTTAAAAAGAGTTCTCAACGAAGCTGTGAAATCGAAGGCAACTGCGCGCGAGGAAGAAGTGGGAAGGTTTCCCGATCTATATATCGATTCCGTCAAGTCCCCGGATGGTCGCGTGCTGCGAGCGAATCGCGAGATACGTGATGCCTTTCGGGCGCACTTTCGTGATCGCTTTGCCCGCTGTCCTGATCTCCCGCTTCAGGAGTTTTGTAGCTATCTTCAACAAGTCACCAGGACTAGATATTTTACTCGACGAAGTGTACTTGAGGCTGCCGCACATGTTTGTGCCTATTCTGATGGATATGTTCAACCATTGGTTCGCCCAGGGAGCCATCCCTGGTAGCGTTACCAAGGGGGTGATCACATTGCTGAAGAAAGGTGGCAAGCAAGTTTGGGGGCGGGGTAGATGATTACAGGTCCATAACTCTGCTTAACACAGAGTTAAAGATTTTGGCCAGGGTCTTAGCGAATCGTTTACAGCTTGTCATTAGCGATCTGATCGACCCCGAGCAGAACTACGCTGTGAAGGGAAGATCAATCCACGGCAATCTGCACTTGATTCGCGAGGTCCTAGAGGGGATAGAAGACGGCACGGAAGCCGCGCTGATTAGTTGAGATCAGTACAGGGCCTTCGATAGGGTTGACCATCGGTTTTTGGCAACTGTTTTGGAAACTGTCGGATTCAAACCGGAGTTCCGCAGATGGATTAGCATGATGTACCACAACTCTCAGGCAGTGGTGCAGGTGAACGGAAGGCGTTCGAGGGTGTTCGTGATCGAGCGTTTGGTCCGGCAGGGCTTCTCCCTGTCTCCTCTTCTCTATGTCCTCGCTTTGGAGCCCCTGCTCCGCAGGCTTAGGGATGAGGTGACGAACCCGGCCCTGCGCGGTGTCCCTTTTGCTGGCCCTCTTACGGCAAGGGTTTCCGCGTTCGCCGATGATATCACAGTCTTTGTATCCCGCCTCCTTGATATAGAGGCTGTGAGGAAGGCGGTTGGCGAATTCGAGCGGATAGTAGGAGCCAAGGTCAATTTTGACAAAAGCGAAGGTTTGCGGCTCGCTGCTTGGAGGGGTAGCGATACCCTTCCAGGGCCCTTCCGCTGGAGTGACGGACCTGTCCGCATCTTCGGGGTGTGGTTCGGGCCCGACTTCCGACTGGAGCAAAATTGGTCGGAAGTACAAGCTAAGGTGAATGCTCTGGTGGGAACCTTAAAGGGCAGAGCGGAGGCGAAGGTTGTCCTTAAAGGGCAGGGCAGAGGCGGAGGTTGTCCTTAAAGGGCAGAGCGGAAGATCCTTTACCGATTGGCTGTACTTCTTCTGTCTAAGGCACGTCGACTGGCGTTTCAACAATCCCTCTGCAGATTGCTCTGGGGAGGCCGAAGGCCGATGGTCCGGAGGCAGGTCTGCATCCAACGTGCGCGCAACGGGGGTCTGGGTATGCCTGATCTGGAGAGTCACTGGCTTGCTGAAAGACTTGCATCCTTAGGCCGATCCTTGACGGGGGACACAGTGTGGAGACTAAAGGCGAGTCGGACTTTTCCTCTTCTCAAGTTAGTCCCAAGAGCTGAAGGTCGACGTAAGCCGATGGGCGAAGCACTGTTTGTCCGCGAGAGCCGAGCGGCCCTTCGTAACCTTCCTGGGTCCAGTGACCTTTCACGGCTTCGGAAAGATTTGTATCGGGAGCTAGTGGTGGGTTCCGCATCGGACCCTCTTAGCGGCTTGGACTTCAGAGTGGGCCTGGCAGACACGCCCGATTGTGCTCGCTGCGGCAGTGGTTTGGAAGAAACGACTGAGCACGCCTTCTACTACTGCGAGCAAGTTCGCTCGTTCTGGAATCACGTCGGGGAGTGGACGGCTCGCATCGAACCTAAGCAGCTCGTGCTGCTCGACGTTGGTTACGTCGTGGACAACGTTCTTCCTCCGTTTCAGGATGAGAAGCGTGTGGTGTTTCTCGCGATCCTAGCTGTAGCTCGAATGGTGCCTTGGACGATGAGAAAGAAGGGATTGTATGATGATGCAAACTTTTCTCATCGTAATCTGGTTTTTTACTTTAGGCATCAGCTTAGGGTCAAAATCAGATACGATAGAAAACGCTTGGATCGCATAACATTCGACAAAAGGTGGGTGAATGCAGCGAGTCTGGTCGTAAGAAAGAGGGCAATGTTGAAATCATACTTCCCTCCTCTACCTGCCCATGGCGTCTACAGTACAGGTCCTTCGGGACCCCACCCCGGGTAAGTAGATAAAATCTTTTTTCACCCTTGAAGCCAGTATGTTGTGAGTCATCGCCCCAGTCATCTAGTTGCTAGTGTCCAAGATCTTCCCTATCCCCATTATTTTTCTACCTCAACCCTCACTCCAGCCCGCTTTTTGGTGAAGATCTTGGAATTTCACAAGTATATATTTCATATTATCAGTCATTTAACTCCCCGCACCGCGCCCAACCCTGTTTTTTGCCCCATTAGGTTAGGATCCCTCTCCCACGTAGGGTAGGTTCGTCTTGTTTTCGGTGTTTTCGGACACCGGAAAATAGTCGGCCTCCATTTTGTTGGCGGGGGGATGGGAGGGCAAACAAACGGGGAAATTTTTTCTTTGATTTCGTTTCTTCGTTTTATTGTATTTCGGTTTTTTTCTCCCATTCCCATCATATAACATTCATTGTAAATAAAATCATACATCTCATTCGGGGTTTTAAGTAGGTCTTCTTCAAAGAGCAAATGTCGTATTTTGGTGGTTGCAGCGCGCATGGTGATGGATGAATGTATATATGTTGTATTGTTGAATGGGTCGGCGAATGTGGCTACCTAGGTCCCCATAGAATCCTTAGGAACTGCATGACCACTACCTTTCCTCTCCCCCTCAAAATTTCAAAGCCTTGTGCGTTCCTTGTAAATACAAGGAAATAAACGGAGGCTAACTTCACCCCTGCGCGGTTATGTGAACCAGCTTACCGTCCTATGTTCTTGTAACCAACCTTTGTTCTTGTAAATAAATGTCTATACTATATCCGTGGTCTTCTGTTCTCTTTGTGGCCCCTTCCCAGGGCCATTACACAGGCGACGAGGCATTCGAACCCATAATACTAGCAGATCGAAAATACAGACTCACGCAGGAACCCCTCGAAGACTCGGTAATCGCTGCACTACGCATAGATAGCGAAATTAAAACAATGATCAACAACACAATCCGTGAACTACCGGTAACTCTTCTAGAGATAAAGACAGAAGCCGTGAAAGACGAATTCATTAAAACTACAGAGCAGAAATTATCACGCGGGGATGTCACTTCAGACATTTATTCTGTTTACAACGACGTGTTGCTTTATAGTGAAAGAGTCACTATCCCCAAACCTCTTCAAAAAAGAATATTAAAGGATTTTCACATGGACCATCCAGGCACTGACAGGATGAAAAGCCTAATGCGAAATTTCGTCTATTGGCCGTCCATGGATCAAGATATCACCAATATGGTTAAAACATGTAAAGGTTGTGCCTTGGCTGCTAAGGCACCGCCCATTCTTCACAAACCCTCGCCTAAATCCGAACAACCGTGGTCCAGGATTCACGTAGATTACGCTGGACCATTAGAGGATTTTTATTATTTAATAGTGGTAGACAGCTATTCTAAATGGCCTGAGGTCCTAAGATGTAGGAAACCTGCCACAGCGACAACCATTAATTACCTACATGAATTGTTTGCCCGCTTTGGTGTGGTGGATTGTCTGATTAGTTCCAATGCCACCCAGTTCACTTCGTCAGAGTTCAAAGAATTCTGCGAAACCTACCAAATTAAACACATTACGACCCCACAGTACTATCCAGAAGCAACGGACAAGCCGAACGCTTCGTGGACACGCTAAAAAGGGCACTAAAGAAAGCTTATGGCTCGCCTACGGAAAAGTCTCTTCAACAATTTCTTCAGGTCTACAGGATCAGGGCAAACCCTAACATACCGATCTCCAGCAGAAGGCATGTTTGGTTGAAAAATTATATCAGTGTTCAAAAAGCTGCCACAAAAACAGACCTTACAAAACAGAACCGCTACTGTACCACTAAGACGATTCAACCTTGGTGACAAAGTCCACTTCAAACACTTCAGAAACAACATTTTCTTTTGGGAACTGAGAACGATAACCCAAAGAATCGATAATGTCACATACATTATCCAGGGCCCAAAATTCGAGCATAAGAGACACCTCAACCAAATCAGGAAACGCACCACCGGGGACCTAGTGGATCTGCCGTAGGAGTAAGTAGAGACAATTGACGTCGTCTAAGACACATTTGATATCGAACCTCCCCAAACCATGCCAGAACTACGACGCTCTGGTAGGAAAAGAAAATTCACGGACCCTCTTTTGGTCTGCCCAAAGAGAAAGAGATACTGATTTCATTTTCGGAGTAATCAGCTTAGGAGTGGGGTGTTGTGGCGGAATCACCTACTAATGGACTCAACCACTCTCCATAAATACCGGAATACGTAGCCACTCTCCATAAATACCGGAAGACGCAGCAGTACAGCGGGCTACCAATTCTGGAAGCTAACCTCGGCCCTGTGCGGTTATGTTAACTAGCTTACCCTCCTATGTTTTTGTAACCAACCTTTGTTCTTGTAGATATATGTCTATACCATACCCGTGGTCTTTTGTTCTCTTTGTGACCCTTTTCCAGGAACATAACAACCTCGCAACAACTTATTTAGATGATATTCTAATAAAAGCAAAAATCGAGATCACGCAAAACATGTAATTGAAGTGTTTAAAAATAAAAGAATTTGGTTTCAAATTAAGTATGGAAAAATGAGAATTTTTTCTATCAAAAATTGAATTTCTGGGACAAGTAATCGACGAGAAAGGCAGGACTCCTGATCCTAACCGAGCAGACGCAATAAAATAAATGCCTCCACCAACAAATGTTGCAGCATTACAATCATTTTTTGGACTGGTTAACTACTACAATAGCTATATACCAAATATGCATATACTAAGAGGTCTGTAGAATCATTTACTCAAAAAAGACATAAAATGGAATTGGACGGACCAATATAAAAAAGCGTTCTAGAAATTAAAAACTGCGCTAACGTCAAACTTAGCTTTGACACATTACAACCCTAATAAGCAGATATATGTTGCCAGCGACGTAAGTAATTTTGGCTTAGGGGCAGTTATACTTCACAAAGAAGATGGCAAACTAAAACCGATTCAACATGTATCGAGGACGCTACTTCCAGTGGAAATGAACTATTCGCAGATAGAAAAGAGGGGTTTAGCTATCATATTTGCGATTAAAACATTTCATAAATACGTACACGGTAGAGAATTTATATTACAAACGGATCATCGTCCATTGTTAGCAGTATTTGTTGTCAAGAGCGGGCGTAAAAGGCAACAGGAAACTGATTCTTGTATTAATTCAAGAGAGGACACGGTTGTTAGTTTCACCCTTTCTCCCTCTCTCTAAGTAGCTGTTCCTTCCTTCTTTCTCTCTCTCCTTCAGGTTCTCGCCTTCCTTCCTTCCTTCCTTCTCCTTCTCCTTCCTTCCTTCCTTGCGATGTAACACGTTCGTCGGGCAAATGCACTCAGAACAAAAATCACCCCTTCAGCCGTTACCGTGCGTATTTGTATTATTGTGAGATCTCGTAAGAATTTGCATACGTGCAAATTACCTCTCGCAGGTTCGAGATGTCTCATCAAATATGCTCGAGGCAGCCATATCGGTTTTCACTCTACAAGCCAGACACGTTCGTGCGGGCTTCGAATGCCCAGGTACGTTACCTTCACACTCCTCGCTGATTTGGGAATCACACACCGTACAGCGCGGAGCAGGTCTTTTGAGTCTGCTACTTCGTCTGAGCGGAATGCTCACGGCAACGTCGTCGTCGGACGTGTCTCCGGGCCCACGTTGACCACGGTCGCTGTGGTCGCTTTCCGACGCTATGGGATCCTCCCGCGGTAAATACAGCATCGGTGCTTCGTCGTCAGAGGAAGCGCTTCTGCAATAAGTGGCGTCTGCTTCTCGCACTGGACGAACATCCTTTACGTGGCGAGGTGTCCCGTCAACAAGGACCGAAAGGGGGCTGTACACACCCGTAATTGTCCCCTTTCCGAACTGGGTTGTACATCGCCCATGAGGGATTTTTACCCACACACTATCTCCTACCTCATAACTGCTGGGTCCGGCATCCTCCGGTGGTAACGTGACATCAACACCTCTTATACGGGCTGTATATGAGTATATTATGTTTGCAGGTGCAGTTGACGCCGACGCATCGTCTTTGGGAGTCACATTGTACCAGTATACAGCCTCCATCACCGAGCACCGCGTTCTTGCGGCAATGCGCTTTATTGTGCGGTGAGATCTCTCCACAATCCCGTTTCCAACCGGTACGTATGCACATCGGAATCTCATCTGAACGCCCCAGCGCTCGGCGAATCTAAAGAACGTCTCTCCGCTAAAGGTTTTGGCGTTATCTGTGAGTAGCTCAACAGGCGCCCCCCTCTCGCAAAATACGGTCTCCAACTGCCGAACAATGCTGGCAGCATCTTGGCATGATAATGGCCTCCAAATAGCAAACCGACTGGGACCGCAGTCGATTAAGGTTAGGTATTGACGACCTCCAAGGTGAGTCACGTCCATTCCAACCCTCCTCCAGTTCTCGCATACGTCCAGTCTGCCTGCCTTCCAACTCACCGGGGCTGGATCTATGGACTGACACTCTTCGCATTCTCTAACTACCTCCCGAACAGCTGCCTTAGAGACCTCAGGACTCACCAGTTTCACGAAGTAGAGTGTGCGCTTTACACCAGGGTGCCCACAAGATCGGTGAATGGTCCGAATGCGAGTGGGATCCAGCTCACCCATAGATGCGGCGCATACTGGCTCGATGGGTTCCGCTTCTTTCCGAAGTGCATCCAGCCATCGTTGGGGCACTCTAGTGAGTGGATCGGCTCGGTTCACCTGGGATTTGACGAGTGCCACGTCAATTGTCAGTCTATACTCCGCCGCTAATTCTTGGAGCGTACTCAGTCGCCGTCTTATTAACATCTCCGACGCCGCCTTAGTCCGCACCCTTGCTTTCCCGGACAGGGTGTCATAAATCCACCAGTGCACGCAGGCCGAGTCCGTCCGCAGGTGAATCACACTCGCCTTCCAGTGCAGCGCCAGATTAATGCCTCTCAACACTGCATCAAGCTCTGCCAGGTTGATGTGCTTATCTGCGTGCACCGCTTGTAGCCATCTTGCGTCTTCAATGATAGCTCTGGCATATTCAATAGCCACCCCGGTGGCCAGGGAGCAGGCATCCACCCACACAGTGACTTCCTGACCATCTGCGCACCAGTCCCCACGTGCTGGATCAGTTTGTGACGATCTCATCACGATTTCGTCAAGCATCCGACACAACATGGGGTCTTGTGTTTCGTCGTCCCATCCGGTTGTCACAGCGTTAGCTCTCCGTTTCACAAACGCAGCTGCAACACGGAGCCAGCCGCACACTGGAAAATGCCCGGTCAGCCGCCCACACACAGAAAAGACGGAACGACGCGTAAGTACATTGGGAACCTTCGGACGCTCGCCGTCGCGTCGCCATCTAAGCTTGCCGCGCTCCTCCCAGACGTATACGCCCAACACTCGAGCGCCACTACTTACTTGTTCCGGGTTCTTACAAGTCAACCCAAATCGTTCAAGATGCGTCTTCACTTGAGCTGCCGAACACACACTTTCGTTAACAAATATGTCATCGACATACGAAGAGGTAGCGCGACTGACGGTTTCATTGCCCGATCACAGCTTTTACGATGGACCGCATAATCTGTGACGCTACATTGAGCCCGAACCCCAAGCGGGTGAGGCAGTACCTCTGCCCTTTAATTTTCACCGTTTGGAACGGTCACAGTGACTTGTCAACGTGGATCTGCAGATATGCCCGGTGTAGGTCTACTATAGCGGCTTTTGGCCCCTGCTGTCGCCATTCCCGCATGGTTTGAGCACATACGTCCGCATTCGCCGTATACGCGTTCACGTGCTCATTCAACTCGCGATAGTCCATAACTGGCCGGACCTTCTGCTTACTTTCCTGTGATATAGCCATTAATGGTATCAAGCCTTTAGGAGGGCCAAGTTCGTTCTCCGGGTACGGAATCAGCCAACCGTTCTGAATCCAAGCCTGCAACTCCCGCTCATATTCACCTTGGAGTCGCTTAGGGGCAGGGTATTTTGAAAGCCTGTTTTTCAAAGACACAGGTGGCTGGTCACCGGACCATTTCCAAGATGCGGTCCATACACGCTTGGCCTCGTCGTATTCTGCGTGAAAGTCAGGCTCGTCGAGGGTAATGGCAGCACACATCAGTCTTTCACGCTGAGGAAATTTCACTTCGCCTGTGGCAGACATAGTCATTCCCCCAAGTTGTCTGATCGCATTCAGCCCTAGTAGCAGATCATATCCAAACAGAGCCTCATCTACAACCAGGGCTCGTACGGCGACTGAAGGTCCATTGCCGATATCCGAAATATTGGCCCGTGCCCGAGCAATATGGAAGGAACAGCTACTGAGAGAGAGAGGGAGAAAGGGTGAAACTAACAACCGTGTCCTCTCTTGAATTAATACAAGAATCAGTTTCCTGTTGCCTTTTTCGTCCGCTCTTGACAACAAGCTATTTCGGCAATCATGGCCTTTAATCCCAAACTAATTCCCCTTTTTGACGGGACCGATGCCGGGCAATCGATGGTTGAATGGGTGGAGAAGGCAGAGTTGGTGTGCCGTTTGAGCGGGGTAAGAAATATCGAATGCGTAGTGCCGATGCGCCTCTCGGGGGGCGCATACGCAGTGTATCAGCAGCTGAGTGAGGAGAAGAGGGCTGACTTTGCCTGTATAAAAGATGTTCTTTACACAGCATGTGCCCTCAGTCCTGTAACGGCTTATCAGCAGTTCGCGGCGCGCCGTTTGCGTCCGGGAGTAACGGTGGACGTCTATTTGGCGGAGCTACGCAAGCTTGCGACTCAGTTCGGAGGTATGACGGAGCGAGGTCTGGTCTGCGCATTCATTGCTGGGTTGCCGGAGCATGCGGAGAATCTTCTCCAGGCCACTACCCGAGTAGACGATTTGCCGATAGCCGAAATAGCTTGTTGTCAAGAGCGGGCGTAAAAGACAACAGGAAACTGATTCTTATATTAATTCAAGAGATGACACGGTTGTTAGTTTCACCCTTTCTCCCTCTCTCTCAGTAGCTGTTCCTTCCTTCTTTCTCTCTCTCCTTCAGGTTCTCGCCTTCCTTCCTTCCTTCCTTCCTTCCTTCCTTCCTTCCTTCCTTCCTTCCTTCCTTCTCCTTCTCCTTCCTTCCTTCCTTCTCCTTCCTTCCTTCCTTCCTTGCGATGTAACACGTTCGTCGGGCAAATGCACTCAGAACAAAAATCACCCCTTCAGCCGTTACTGTACGTATTTGTATTATTGTGAGATCTCGTAAGAATTTGCATACGTGCAAATTACCTCTCGCAGGTTCGAGATCTCCTCTCGTCAAATATGCTCGAGGCAGCCATATCGGTTTTCACTCTACAAGCCAGACACGTTCGTGCGCGCTTCGAATGCCCAGGTACGTTACCTTCACAGTATTTGATTCTAAAAATGGAATACCAACACACATTGCGAACCGCTTACAAAGATGGGCTACGATGCTGTTAAATTATTCATTTAAAATGGAATTCTTACCGTCAAAAAAGATCGCACATGCGGATGGATTATCCAGATCAATACCAAAAAATACAGAACCGATAGAGGAGACCGTCATTGCTTCATTAAAGTCCGAAATGAACGTAAAATACGTTTTATTCAATACAGTTAAAGAACTTCCAGTTATGCTAGAGAAGATAAAATTCAAGACAAAATTTGATAAGTTCATTAATCAAACCAAAAAAGAAATAATGAACCAGAAAGTTAAAACAAATAATATATTTCAACGTGCAACGGCATATTGATGTATGGAGACGGGTGGTCATACCCGCAGTTTTAACAAAGAAAATTTTGAAAGATTTCCTTACCGGGCACCCAGTAATAAGTAGAATGAAGGCTCTCATGCGGGTATGGATAAAGACATTGAAAACATGGTGAAATCGTGTAAAAGCTGCGCATCGGTAGCAAAAGCACCTCCCATAAAATTCAATCCCTGGCCTAAGACAGACAAACCATGGTCTCGTCTACATATTGACTATGCCGGTCCGATAAAAGGAACATACATTTTTTGTTATAGTAGACAACTTTACGAAATGGCCAGAAGTTTTCAAACGCAAAACGCCTACGACTAAAACCTCAATAAAGGTGTTACAGAAACTGTTTGCAAGATTCGGATTGCCAGAAACCATTGTATCTGACAATGGCACACCATTTACATCAAAAGAATTTGAAGATTTCTGTAAATTGTTCTCGATAAATCACCTAAAATCGGCACCTTACCATTCAAGATCAAATGGATTGGTGGAAAGATTTATCGATGTATTTAAAAGAGCAATTAAAAAGGCAAATGGGATCGAAGCCGAAAATGAGGAAGTACAATAATTCCTATCTATCGAATAACACCTCATCCAAATACGAACGCAAACATGTTCCCAGCAGAACTGATGTTTGCTAGGAAAATTCGAGCAGTATTTGATAAATTGATTCCATCAAAAAAAGGAAATAAGAAAAAATTAATACCTCTAATAAGACTTATAGTCCAGGGGAAAAATTATTTCCAAAATTATCATTTAGGTAAAGCAACCTGGTTAGAGGGTATTATTGAAAAAAAAGAATTGGTAATATGATGTACATAGTAAAATATCCAAGATAGAAGGTTCTTAAACATATAAACCAAATAAAAGAAGATATACCCCAAACACAAAGTAACAAGTTGAAGAATTCATGTCCGTCATTTATGACATGTTTGAGGTACCTAGGCCCTCACCAATACAACAAAATCGTACGAGCAAACGAATACTTACCCCGGCGAGAACTATGGAAATAGATCCCAAAAGACAAAAATAATATGTCCTACAGACATAATAAAAAATCTTTTTTTGGTGGGGGGAGATGTTGTATAGTGGCTCGTACCACGTGACTTCCAGTATCTCAGAGGAATAAAAGACGTCATGTTTCTTAAGCACAGTCAATACTGAAAGATCTCTGTCAGTAGTAAGACCAACTTCGGACATAACACCAACAGCGCGAGACTTATAATTTTTGTTGGACTGTTCCACTTCAGTTCATAAATAGTTAACTCTATTTCACTGTGTATCTCTTCCTTACAACGATACATCAATATATTTATATCTTCATCTGTTAAGGGACCTTGGTGTATCTACGCAGAGATACATGACACTGTACACTTAGATATATTATTAGATGCATATGTGTGTATATATGGGTGTAGGTATATGTATATCTATATAAGGGTATTGAATATGGCTTGAAGATCTCTTTGACATGCCGCGTAAATTGCGTGGGTGACATAACAGGAAATGCACCAGTGGCCTAAACTAAATTGAAAGCTGATACCCCAGCGGAAGTGCGGTAGAAATTGATTGGTTAGCATGCAAAAATGGTCAGATGCTGGAAGCAGAAAAACAATAAGAAGCACACTTGTTTCCTAAAGTAAACAGGACGCAGGCGACCCAACGGAGACGGGAGAACCAGCTGAATGCAGCATAATTTACATTGGTGGCATACTAGAAAGAGGGGTTTCCACATGCAATGTGTAGGTGGGAGATGTGACCACAATGATTGCGTGGGCACCAGGAAAATTATATAAACCAGTGAAGATTTCGAACCAGCCAGAACGAAATAAAAAAAAAAAAACAGAGAAGTTTCAAAGAAAAACTTCACCTTCACCCCTCTGTGTGTAAGTGTGTGTATGTGGGTGTATGTGGGTGTTTGCCTCTCGGCCATCTTCGGCTCTCTCATTAACTCTACCCATACGTACATTTCAGGTAATAAAAAGCAAAGAAAAGAGGCAGATTATATTTTTATGCTTCAGCTTTGTTTTCTATCCTTGCTATACATCATAGATTTGGTGCTTATCGACCAGATACATCATCGACGTATTTGATAAGAAACCAAGGTGCCATCTAGCACGAACAGACGACTACAGCTTAACAGCATAGACGACAGGAACAGATAGAAAAGAAAAAAAATCGGTTGGTGACTTTCGTTTTTGCCTTACACAATTTCTGGTGTTTTAGCATATTCATATATTTAAAAAAAATTGTAATCTGGAACCACGCATTTTTTCCGTGTTGGTTCAAAGTCTAACTGCTGACTTAAGAAATGTAGTGAGTTAGTGACGAACACGCTAAGAGGAGAGTCATTTTTAAGAAATATACGTCCATTAGTGCGTAGACAAGATGGTGGATACAAGACGTGACTAGAGAATAAGCCGCGCTATTTCAGAATTGTACGAGTATCTGAGGAAGATAAATGTCAGGCGGCTTTTCTTACATCAGAGAGAGCAGTCGGACAATTCCTTTTTCGATTAACATCAAACAACACCCAGTTTACATGGGAAGAACTTAGAGTAGGTTGGGAAGAATATTATAGGGAAGTGTTCGACTCCAAAACTCGCTGAGTCGAGTTGGCTAATATTAAGCAGGAAAGAACGGAGAGAATCCAGGACTACATGCCGAGAATGGTATGTCTGGCTGAGATTGCATACATGGAGACTAACAGGGGAAATCAAGTTGTTAAAAAAGTGTTAAGGTTTTTTTTTATTGTGGGGTTAAGGGATCGGGACATTAAGATGACCGTGATGAAGCGTGAACCACAAACCTTGGAGGAAGTTTATCTGAAAGCTTTTTCTGAATTAAAGTTGAAAATCTGGATTGATGCTAAAGCTGAATGTGAAGATGATCAAGTGGAAATTTGCCACTCTAGAAGGCGAATGCCAACAAAAGCCATGAGTCCAGCTAAATCCGAATGGGACAAGAGTAGACGTATGGAAAAATGTAAGAAAGGAAGTAGTTATGTGCCTAGACACAAATTTCGTGAAAGGGATAGAAGTGAGGTTATTGTTAGATATTGGCATTGTGAAAAGGAGGGCCACATACAGAAATTCTGTACAAATCAAGCCCCAGGAAACGGCAGGAATCTGTTCGTGAGACGCTCAACAATGGGACAAAATGGTATCGACGCACATAGTTGGTAATATGGATGCACTGAATTCTTTCTCTCTTAGGATAGAAGATAGAACTTATAGAGCCTTAGTAAACACGAGACCGGAAATATCAGCAATCAATTGTAGGATTTATGATTCTTTTCAGCCAAGACTTGAACTGCAAAGGAACGTTAAATTACGTACTGCTAATGAATTCCCATTACATGAAGTCGACCTTTCTCGTTTGCAGTTTCGAATAGGAAAGCCGTGATTGACTCATGCAAAATGGTGTGGGAATGTATTTCGATTTGGGTGGGGCCCTTAAGAATAACGGGGAAACTGCTTAGCTCAAGAAAAAGACATCCATATCTCGTCAATTATGAAACTAACTAGTACAACAAATTATATTATAACCCCAGCACATATACACACTTGCATGGCACGGTCGATACTTAGAAACGATTGTGGCAAGGTATTCGAGGTAGAACAACTAAAACAAGAGATACGCAAGCAATCTCAGCGGCATCTCAGTGACTTATGCAGTGGTCAAACTTAATATATCTTGTTGGTCCCCCTTGCTCATAATAAACTACACTAATCAAACAGTCACATTGAAACGTGGCTGTCCGATAGCTAAACATGATGGAGTTGGTAGTATTACTGAAATTACCTAATCCAACAGACAAAATTATAAAATTTCAGATTACGATTTAGAACGAGTAAACGTACAAGAAGAGTATAAGTCGGAAGTTGACAGGCTACTGAAAAGAAACAGGGACCTGTTTTTTTAATGAGGAGAAAAACCTGGTCAGGACTAATACTGTAGAGGTACTTGGTGCCTTCAATAAGTTTCCAGACTTTTTTGTACAGGCATTTAAATTGTCGTAGACTCTTGAAAATTCACAACGTTCTTGATATACATCTTATGAGATGACTGACCGATTTTTATGATTTCAGGTTCAAAGGAACAGCTACAGTAGGAATTGGAATACACCCTCCTAAAGCCTGATTGTCACAGCCGGTGAATTTCAAAAATGCAATCTGGACATGAGGACACTTTAGAAGAACGATATGCAAATAAAATTGTTTTAAACGTATGGAATGCTTCAGACTGCTTTTGGAACATCTTGCATGACTCGAGCATCAGTTTTTGAGTGGCATAAGAGATTCAAGGAAGGCAGGGAATCGGTGAGGGATGATGAGAGGTATGGGAGGAGTAAGGAAGTCAATACATCAGAGTTGATTGGCCAAAGGATTGGGGTTAGGATTAGGGTTAGGGTTACTATGTTGAGGTTTTAAGGGAGTTCAGGAAGAGATTCCGTCAGAAGAGGCCAGCACTCTTCAAATCGGGTCAGTGGCATTTCCACCTGGACAATGCACCTATCCACAACTCCATCCTTGTCACAGACTATTTGACCAAGATGGGCATCAAGACAGTTTCTCACCCTCCCTATAGTCCAGACCTTGCTCCCTGTGACTTTTGGTTATTCCCTAAGCTTAGAGGCTGTCGTTATGAGACAATTGAGGAGATGAAAGAGGCTGTGACGAAGGTCATTGACACACTTACACAAGAGGACTTCCATGGGGCCTTCCAGAAGTTGTTGGAACGTTACAACAAGTGCATTGCAGGAGATTACTTCGAAGGGGACTAGAGTTTCATCATGTGTGTACTATCAATAAAAGTGCCCATACGAAAAAAGTCTGGAAACTTATTTAATGATCCTTGTACGTATCGATACAGGAATGCATGACCCTATTAAGAACCGTCTGTATCGCACACCGCTTAAACAAAGAAAAAAATACTTGATTCAACGGTTGATGAAATGATGCAGGCAGGCATAATCGAAAGTTCCAACAGCCCGTGGGGTTTTCCAATAGTTTTAGTTGAAAAGAAAGATGGTAGTAAGAGATTCTATATTGACTTCAGTGCACTTAAAATTACAAAAGAATATTGACGTCGTATTAGCATCGCTATGGTAAGCAAAGTATTTGTCCAAGTTAGATTTAAAATCAAGTTACCTGCAGGCCAGATCACTTTTGCCAGCCTAGAGTTGAAGCTCGCAGAGATGGTGATACTTGCTTTTTCCGACTCAAATAAGGACTATAGACTTTATACTGATACCTCTGATCAATCTATGGTGCATGTTTATCCCAGATAGTTTATGAACAAGAGAAGATGAAAAGCCAATTTAATTCTTATCCCATTAGCCAAGTGATGCGCAGACAAGGTGGTCAACCATAGAGAAGGAGGCTTATGCGATACATTATACCCTTCGAAAAATAAACCACAATCTCCATAGTGCAACTTTCACTGTCTATACAGATCCCAAACCCCAAGAACATTTGTTAAATTCGCCCATACAAAATAAGAAAATGTAAACCTGAGCTTTAAGTATGGCTGGCTTGATTGCAAAATACAGTACCTCAAAGGTAAAGATAGTGTTTGTGCGGATCTCTTGTCACGCGCTGTTGATGAAAGTAAAAACAATAATGTTCCTCCCGTAGAAATAGAAGATAGGAATTAGGGAATTAGTGCGATGAATCGGAATCTCTTCGAGTTAAAATAGTTTGTCTCGTGCAAATATGTCGAAGATCTAGCGATGACGCACAAACGACCTTCGTTGCCGAGGATAGATGTAATCAGAAAATAGGAATCTGACAAATACATTTTAGACTGAAAGAGAAGAATCAAGAGTGGTTGGGCTACTAAATTAGACAAGAAAATGTTCATTGTGAGGGACAAAATAGTCTATTACTTGTCTCAGCCGGTCGAAGAACCTCTAATTTGATTATATGTGCTGTTCTACCTGAGAAAGAATATGCTGGTGCAATGCTATTATGGCAATGCCCACATGGGCATGGAAAAGACATTTCATACAACCAAACAAAATAATTTTTAGCCTGGTTTGTTAAAAGAGATAAGTGAGTTCGTAGGTATACCGAACCAGACTAGAAATTTAAGAAAAGAGCAACACCATATACAGGAACGCAATTTCTCTCTCTTTTCCTTCGCTAAACTTGCTTTAGCTATCTCCTGACCCTGCCCGACGACTCATTCGGGTAACTAATTTATAGTTACATTCATAGATATGTACAGTGGTTGGCTTGAAGCTCTTGCAGACCCTAATAGGTGTCTGATACAATGTCAGATCTTTTGATCGATAAAATGTTCCCGAAGCTTAGGGCATTACTTCAGTTTTTAACCGACAATGGCCCGGAGAATATCAACAAGATCATTAAAAAAATATTAGAGGATCTAAATGTGCATCATATCACAACGTCATTTCATCACCCCCAGAGTAATGGTAAGGTTGAGAGGTTTCACAGAACGATGTGTGATGTTTTAGCGAAGAAACTTATGAACAATAAGCAATCATGGGACACTTACATAAACCAGATGTTGGCGGCTGTCAGGTTTCATGTTAGCGAAACCACAATTTTTTCTCCAAATTATCTGCTCTATAGCAGATATGTAATTCTGCCGTTAGATAATATATTAAGACCTCATCATATATATTATGCTAATGAACATCAGGAAATCACCCAGCAAGAAATGCATTGAACTTTTTCTTTAGTTAAGAATAACATGAAGAAAGGAAGAGGGCGATGGATGAGTTCCTGGCAAAGACTATGGACATGGAGTTTAAGGTCGGTGATTTGATTTACTATTGAAATCATCATAGAAGGAAATCGGACGTACATTAGTGGTCATGTAATGTGGTCGTCGAAAAGACTGGGGCAGTCTCTGATGGGATCAGAGACCAATTGACCGATTCAATCACGAAGGCACAACACGAGCATCTCCGAGCGGTGTCTTTTGAAGAATGGGAAATTCTCTCTACTGAGAGGCCATAACGGAAAATTGTATTGGCCACTCTCGTTGACTCAAGCGATTGGGGTATGATACGATTAGTCCACTGGCCAGGTTACGTATTCATTATTTCCAAACAGAATCATGTCTAGAGTGATTTTTTTCCTTCTCTACTTTCCTTCGTTTGTTTCCTAATTCTTCTATTATTACATTGGTCGACATGAGTTTCACATGATGGCAGCTTTGAAAGTTCAAATACAGTATGTTCGAAATTTAGCAAAACAAAAGTAAGGAGTTCAACTAAGAAAACATAAAAAATACGCATCGATGATTTAAAAAATATTTAGATGCAATCGTTTTTGAATATCATTGGTTTGCCTTGAGACAATGAAAAAAAAACGTAAAATGATGAGACGGGGTTTGATTTTTTTTTTTTAAATATCAACTGAATATTAAAGATTTAGGACCATTTGTTACCCAAACTTGTAACGTTACCCGTGTACATGATGAAAGCAAAAGAAGTTACAAACTGAAAAATTTTGATAAAAAAACAAAAAAATAAAAAGCAAGAGCTCGATATTTGGTTGAATCTGTCAATAACAAAAAATAAATAAATAAATAAATAAATAAAATGCATCTGTACACAGTTTGATAATATCACAAAATTTATGTGGGAAATCTGTATCCCTTGAGCGCTTCGTCTTTTTTTTCTTTTTTCTTTTTTTTTTTACAGATCTAAATATCATGTTCTTGTTAAATAGAATTAGACTTTGGAGAGTGAACGAGTAACATCTCTCTTCCATGTATTAAATTGAGATACACAAAACTCCCAAGTAAGATGATTGGTGTTTTTTCATGATTTAAATTTTATTCATCATCGTCTTCTTGTCGGGCCACCAGCACGGATATCCCAGACCCTCTCTTACCACTCCTCCTTATCGTTCATCGCTTCTGGCTGGTCCTCAGGTCCCGTATCATCACAGAGCTGCTGTATGTAGGTTCGAGCTGGTCACCCTGCTTTTGCTCAGCCATGTGAGGGGGTTCATAGGAGAACATCACTTATGAGCTCGTCCCTGCTTCTCCAGCAGTGTCCTGCATATCTGGTTCATCTAACTTTGATAGTTTTCGTGATGGGTGGTAGGTGGCCGTATAGCAGCTGCTTTGTTGGGTGTTGCCTCCAGGACTTGTTCAATATTGCTCGCAGCATTCTTGTGTAGTTGCTGTCAAGTTTAGTAGTTTAGTTAAAGCACATGTATTCCGTTTTGGGAGCATTGAAATCGATGCCAATGCATGCGGCAGCTCGTTAAAGACTATGTAGCAGGGTTTCGGCTTGGGCGGGTGCATTTGCCAGAAGCGCTATATCATCGCCGTAGTCGGTGTCAGTAATTGTTTTTTGCGGTCTACCTTCTGCTTCTTTTCTTTGTCAACTCGAAGCCTTTTTCTTTTATTTTATCAATCGATGTTCTAAGCACATAGTCTAGACAGATGATAAAGAGCTATGGGGCTAGTGTGTCTCTTTGCAGTATTCCTGAAACAATGTCGAAGTATTCTGTGTCTCCATCCGGTGAATGTACTTTCACTTTGGTGTTTCTATAGAGAATCATTGTGGCTGCGACGGTTTCTTTGGTAGGCCGTATGCTTGTAGAATTCGTTTCATCTTCCCTCTGTGAATGGAATCAAAGGGCTTGGTAAAGTCGACAAATAGTATTGTGGCCTGTAGGTTTTTTGCCCGTACGCCTTCAAGGATTCTACGGATAGTCAATATTTGTGAAGTCGTGGATCTAGTTCTCCGGAAGCCATTTTGGTTCTTCCTAAGAATGTTGTCAATTTTGGGTTCCATGCGGTTTCGTAGGAGGGCATTGTATATTTTGGCTGCTATAAATGTAAGTATTATACCTCGGTAGATCTTGGCTAATCCGAGGTCGCCATCTTTAGGGAAAGGGGGGATGCATCCCTTCACCCATCTGTTATCGGATTTTGATTATAAACTGCATTACAATGTCGGAGCAGTATGTCGTCGAATTGTCTGGTCTTCCATACTTCTGGGGGAATTTCATCAAGCCCTGTGGCTTTTCAATTTTTAATTTTTCTAAGTACTGAGTTGAGTTCTTCTAGAGTAAACGGTCCTAGTTTGATGTCTAATTGCTTACAAATAATTCTTGTGATTGGTTCATGTGTAACTTTCGGTGGGTTTCCTAGTAGATTCTGGAAATGCTGTTTCCACAGTCTTATTCTTTCTTGTTGGTTTGTAGCTTTCACTTTAGCTTTGGTAGTGCTATTCCTTTTGCTCACTTCATTTATCGTTTGCCAGGCTATCCTAGATTGCCTAACTTCCACTGAGTCTCTAATCTTATCTATCTGATTTTGTATGTATTCTATCTGTTCTCTTAGGTATATGCTTCCTAATTTATTTTGTACCTTTTTTAGTTTCAGGGCATTTGTGTTAGTTGGGTTCTTCCTATTGCATTTGGACGGAGTTTTCACGTCTGCACGTTTTTCTCTAACCGCTAAAGTCCTCCATGGGACTCTAGATTTAGTTCTATGTTTTGTTGGTATGTATTTCGCTGCTGCTTCGAGGCGGGTATTGACGAAATTCTCATATTTGTTATTCGGGGTATGTGTTTCTGTCTTCTCCTGTCGTGCATCAGATTTGTTTCTTAATGCTATCACATATTCATCTCTAATATCCTTGTTATTAAGAAGGGCCCAGTCTTAGTGTATGGTGGTCGTTGTTCGGGTTGCGTTTTTTCGTAGGCTTAGTCGTATTTTTGCTGTGACAATTCGGTGATCAGAGAATACACCCTCGAATGAGAAATATGCCTTGCAATTCACTGCGATATTTTTCCATTTCTTGTTTACAATGACGTAGTTTAGCTGTGCTTTAGTTTTGTTTGCGTATGTGTAGGTCCATAATTTTCCCTCCCTTTTTTGAAGCTTTGTGTAGGCTGTATTTGTTGTTTCCGTTTTTCCCGATTTGGGCATTCATGTCTCCGCCAATGACAAGAACGTCGTATTTCGGGATGCTACGCACTAGAGAGGATAGCTCATCATAGAAGGTGATGAGTTCAGTTTCATCACTAACGTTGGTAGGGCTGTAGCAGGAGATGATTGTTGCTCTGGGGTTGCCATTAAAAGTAAATTTTTTGGCATTTTAAATTATTTGGACTTAAAGACAATATACTGACCAGTTTTGGACGGTCCAAATACTTCTTCTATTAGTTTTTTTTTCAGTGTTTAGATCCCATTGAGAAAAAAGTAATCAACAGCAGATATGACATCATCATATGAACTTTTTCGCTAATCAACTTTTTAGCCCTCCCTTGAAAGTGATAATGACTTGAAATTAAACACGCCTCATCGACTGTATTTTGTGAATTGTTACTAACATTATCAGTTAATGCTTAATACAATAAATAGATATTGGCATATTTATTAGCTTAGTCACAACGTCACATGTTAGAACAATCTAGAGAACTCATATAGTCTTTAGCAGTTTCAAAAGAAATAAACGGAAAAAATTACTCAAATGATAATTAATATTCAATTTAATATTGCTAATTTGTTTATATGTAGTTGTAGTTTTTCGATTTGTAAAAGTTAAAAAAATTAAATAACATTTATTTGAGTACGATTAATGAAAAAATCGAAAAAGTATGTTTCACTTAAATTGAAATAATCTTTCTCAAATAAACCCTGTATATATTTCACAAAACAGAAATTTATTCATCAATGGTTAATCTGTATTTAAACTTAATCGAACTTGGAAAATAAAGTAAGCAGGAGAATTATTTTCCGGGCAAAAAATGTATGAGTACATTTCATATTTTCCTGGAATCAGTAATTTCATTTGGTGGGAAACTCAAATTATCCTCATTGAATTAAATTTCAAACTTCCCTCGGGACAACTTTTGAAAGTTTGGTCGAAAATTCTCAGAAAAGTCTGATCTTTAGTTGTCGTCCCTCCAGCTAAGGCCCTAAATTTACATTTATATTTGATAAATCATATTAGACTCATCTACCAAATTATATATAAATCATATATATTTTAATTGTGTACAGATTTATGTTTGGTATTTGTTTATTTAAGATATTTAATTTATATAAATCACTTTATTGAGAAAATGTAACTTAACCTTATACTATAATTAAACTATATTACATTTAGCTTATTAATGAATTTGGTACAAGTGACCGAACTTTATTATTTATTTATATTCTAACATTATATAAAGAGATATACTTAAACTTTGTACATCGTTATCACCTTTTTTATCTTTTAAATTTGCACAGAATTCATTTTGTAAAGCTACAGTACATTAAAATATGAAACTAAGTGATGGTAAAATTTTATTCTTTTAGGTTATAGATTATCATTGACTGCATATATATTAATTTAACTATATTTTTCTTTTTATTCATCATTGACATTTTTTATTAAGCTACTTTACTTGAATTGTTGAAGAAGTGTTTAGAAATCTAAAGTTCATTTTAGCGTTTATTTCGACCGTTTTTTTCTTTATAGTTGATTATTATTACTATTTTACTTCTTGAGATTGTCTCACACCAGCGTTAGCTGATGGTCTTTCACAGGAGTCTGAGTGTCAAACAAGTCTCCTCAGTCTCAAAGACTCTTCTCAGCATTCAGGTCGATCTTAACAATGCTGTAGTTTGGATGGTCTCGATTCGTCCATCGATTTCCAACTCTTCTAGGCACCTTACCAAGCCTGTGGGAACCGTTCCGAGAGCACCAATCATAATTGGTATCATCATTAATCACATATTCTATAGCTTGTTTTTGTTCTCTAGCAAGATTTAAGTACTTGTATCTCTTCATTTTCTTTGATTTTCAGCCTGTGGTCTGCAGGTTCTTTTTTGTTTTTGTTAATTATCACTAAGTCTGATATTCTGGTTGGGATAAGGTGATCTATTTCCATTTCAAAATCCCAGAGAATTTTGTGCGTCTCATTCTCCAGAATTTTGGCCTGTGCATACACCATTTAGTGATTTGGGGAAATTTCCAATTTTTTTGCACAATTCTCAGTGAATCACTTTCTCCACCCAGTCGATTCTAGTCTTATTCTCTTTTGCGCTAGTTTGCTACATTCGCTATGTGAGTAATCGTTTTGTCACTATCATAACATAAACTACACTTGATATTCTGCTACGTCTTATCTATTTTCGCTTTGGCGTTGGAGTGTGCTGCTATTAGAGAAGTGTCTGTTTCTCTTTTAAAGTCTCCCTTTTTTCGTCACGTCTTCTCGTGTGAGATTTTGCAAGTTTCTCGCTTGAAATAACCATGCAATTGTCTTTTTTCTTAGTTTCATTTCCTAGTTTTTGTTTTTCTTTTTATCTTTATTTTGTCAGTGCTGTTTTTAGTCACTGTAATTACTCTTTTGTTGCTCTTTTTAATGTAATCTTCGAGTCGTCGTATTGATGCATCCACGCTATCTTCAATGCTGGCGAATCCTTTTCCTTCTCATTTTCTTAATACATATAGTCTGCCAATAAGATGTAAGGCCTTGTGCATCGTCATCAGCTTTCTTATCCTTTGGTTGATTTGTTCTTCCCTCGTCCATTTTAAGAATGGTCGCGAGTATCTTACAAGGGGAAACAGCCCACGTGTTTAACCCTTTGATGAGATTTTTGCTGCTGTGTAAGGTTTTGAGAAACTTTCTCGCTTGTCTGAGGTATTCTTTTTTTAAAAAATTTCTTTCATCTCCGCTTGTTATTGGTGTCCACTTCCTCAAGCAATTGTAATTTTTCTTTTCTCCAAGCGTTCAGAATATTTCTTGATTTCATTGTTCTATTCTTTCCGTTATTTTTTTTTCCACTTTTCATAATTAGCATGGCACATTTTTCTGAGCCAAATTCCATTCCTATCTCATAACTCTATATTCTTATTGTTTGTATCAGTGTCTCTGATTCTTTATCATTTTTTGCAAAGAGCTTGATGTCGTCCATGGATATTCGATCATTAATCTTTTCTTGCGAGTTAGTAAATTTGTCGCTCCTGCGCACTAAATATGTGAATGAGTGTTATCATTGCTGTTGAAAACTGTAATGGTGAAAATACATCTCCCTGGAAGATGCAGCTCTAAATTTTCACCTTTGCAAAAGATTTTCCTCCCACTGTCAAATTTCATGGCTTCAGTGATGAATTTTATGACTTTGTCGGTTGCAGTATCATATCATAGGCATCTTTGTTGTCAATCCACGCAATAGCTACATTTTCTCGCCTCGCTTTGTGCTCCTTGAGGATGTGCTAATAAATGTACAGTGAGTCTCTTGGTCCTCTTATTTCCTTATGGCATCCTTTTTGTTCTTCGAGAAACAGTCCGTGACTTATTAGCGAGAAATTGATTTCCAAACTAAATTGCAGGGCTAGAATTTTCCACATCGTATGTTCACATGTCGACAGTCAATAGTTGCTGGGGATGATTCCTTTTTGGGGGTCTTTCAGGATCAAGTTGGTCTTCTCCACGGTTATTCATTCGGGTATATTGGTTTCTTTAAAGCATCTGTTCAGTTCAAGAGCTATTCTGCGGTAGATGGATGTAAATTTTTCAAACCAGATCCAATGTCTGCCATGTGGTCAGGCATGTTCCAATTCGGTTCTTTTTTCAATGTTTTTAAGAGAGATTCCAGATGTGTTATCGCTTCAGGTCTCCCTAAAGAAACTGTTACTGCAATAATGATGCTGTACATGAATATGAAAGCAATGGTTCGCTCACTTGATGGCGACACTGACTTTTTCCATAATGTCGCAGGAGTTTTTCAGCAATTTCATTAGCGCCAAATATGTGTATATTCTACATAAACTAAGTACTTCGAACGTAAATAGATATCATAGAAGGAAATAGTTTTACACTAAAAAAAAAAAAGGAAAGATGCAGAAGTTATTCCGCAGAAACTAAAATAGACGCAGACACAAATTAAAAAAAATAGTTTACTTGTTTTAAAAAAGGACATACTACGTCCATGTTAAGAGGCAAGCTTCTAAAACTAGTAGACCAGTTCAAATACCTCCTTAGCAATATCTAATCTAGGAAAAATGACATTAATATTCAACTCGCATAGGCGTGGAATGCTATTGACTGATTATTGATCATTTAGAAGTCAGATCTATGCAATAAAATAAAACGTGATTTCTTCCAAGCAGTGGTTGTGTCAGTACTACCGTAGAGATGGGTCACTTGTAAATAAATAAAACTCATAGAAAAAAGCTAGATGGGAACTTCACAAAATACTACGAGCTGTTTTGAACAAATCCTGCAAATAATATCTCACAAAACAGCAAGTGAACTGCCACTTTCTCCTCATCGCAAAACCATTCAAGTTAGACGAACAAGATATGCAAAACACTACTGGAAATGCAAGAACGAACTCATAAGTGACGTTTTCCTATGGACCCTTACCCATGGAAACGCCTGTGTTGGCCGACCAGTAAGGGATTAATTAATTAATTTGAGGTTGTCTCCTGGATATATGAGGCGTGATGTGCAGCCAAAGTCACGACAGATTAACCGAGTAAATTTCTTTTATGTTCGTGTGTGTGTGTGTGTGTGTGGTGATGATTTCAACTAAGGAACAAAATATCATCATTGCATTGCATATATTCATTGTTTTATAGTAATCTCCATTGCACCTATGTACTGTAAAAACTAACGACTCAGTCAAGCAGTAAACACACTCAGACACATAAAAAATACATAGCTAATACAAACAATTATTGCGTCTTAACACAATATACTCACTATAATCCTTACGTACATACAATAACGGATTACAATGATGCAAACGCAATATATCATTAACACATCACAACTAATACAAATTATTATTGCAATCTAACGCAAATCTTATTCAAGAATAAAATACTAATATTGCATAATACTCCATTGTATATTAAAATATAACATGTCTCATCACCACGATATTTATTGCGTTCTGACCCATAATACTCTTTCGTCTATTATGCTTACAATCAAAACTTTATTTTATTATATATATATATATATATATATATATATATATATATATATATATATATATATATATATATATATTCGTGAGTGTGTGCATGGTGATGATTTTAACTTAGGAACAAAATATCATCATTGCATTACGAAAAAAATAAAGTTTTGATTTGTGTCAAGTAAAAGAGAGCCAAATATGGCTGAGTTTACACATAGAGGAGCGGATGGTAAAAATCTTCTGTGAAACCTCTCTACCTTTCTACTCTTCAGGTCGAAATCTCTGTGCTTATACAATATTCCGGACGCTCACGCAAATTCTCATGGTCACATTTCTAACCTGCTACTTACGTATTGCACGAGGACATGTCTCCTTCTAGCATGCCACACATGCAATTTACGCAGCATTTCTGCCTCGGGAATACCTGCATCCTGTTTACCTTAGGAGCTTGGTGCATATCTTGTTATTTTCGTTCCCAGTGTCCAATTTCTATGTAGCATGCCAACCACACAACTTACGCGACATTTCCGTCGAAACACCTGTGTCCTGCTTACTTTAGGTGACGGGTGCATTTCCTGTAAATTTTTGTTATCAGTGAACGACATCCTTCTTGCATACCTCCCACGCAATTAAGATGAGATGTAAAAGAGGGTCTTCAAGTCAATATCCAACATACGCAGGTACAAATTCAACATAAATTTATTTGAACAAAGGCCCCTATTTTTTGCCTTCGTTCACAATAATTTAACAACTACACAATGGAAAACGATGGGAAATCATTTTTCAAAATATTCAATTTATTGTCTATTTTGTACTATTCGACTTCGAACCAACCGTTTTGGTCTCACTCAAAATGAAAAACAACGACTCATTCAATCCAATTCAACCCCAACAATACATTCTCAATCATCCGAACATTCGATATGGCAATGATAGAAGACATTAACAAACACAAAGATAACATTTACCACAGCCGTAAAAAAACGTGAAGCTTAAATGGAATTCTCAACCAGGAAAGACCTGATCATAACATATGCAGATAAAGGCGGAACAACAGCTATCATGCTCGTTGATGAATATGTAAAAAAAGCCAAAAACCCACTAAATAATAATTCTCCTATGAACTTCTATTCGACTCATTCAAAGATCATCAAGACATCATTTATAAATTCATTTAATAATACAGTTGAAAAAATGTGATCGACAAAGAAACATCAGAGATACTAATGTCCAGCAGCGTAAAACCCGTCCGCTTCTATCTACCCAAAATATATAAAAATGAACAAGTAGGAAAGACAAGTAATTTCCTTAATTAACTGTCATACAACCAAACTATCCAAATACATACGTTGTGGTGACGGATAAATAACGTCGACGCTGTGAACATTTAGAAATGAAGAAGGTGATATGACACGGACTAGGCAAGTATGACAAAAACGAGATGGTTAAGTTTGAAATGCTGAGTTTTTATTTGGTGAATCATACACGAAGAATTTGTGCATAAAGATTCTCTGCGGCGTCGAAAGTCCATGCTTTTGGTATATAGTCCTTACGATATCGAAAGTCCATGGTGTCAAATATAGTCCACGTTGGTGTCGAAAGAGTAGACTTGGCTATCTAATAGTTTTGGCGACAGCGAGTCTAGAGGATCTGGAACAAGTCTTGATGCTATGGGCATGTCATAGTTTTAGGTGTGTGTGGACGATCGGAGAATTAGACGTGTCGGGTCACGGATGATCGACGTCCCGGTTTGCGAGTCGGTAAATAACCGGGGTATAGCTGATGTCGGCTTCGAAGAGTCACCGATAATCTGACTTGTGTCGCTGCTCGTGGACTGGTCCTATGCTTCGAGTGTCCATGGCGTCTAGCTTGCAGCTGCGCCATTGCCTCGTGATGCTATTAAGATAAGACCAGCAGAAAATCCTTTAAAAGTCTGAAGAGAGGAAGCAAGACAAAATACTGTAAAAGACTTCCGACGTTTTATAGTCTTGAAAAGAACCAAAAAAAAAGGAAATGCTGGAGTAAAGCCTGAGCTGTAACCCTATGCTTGTCACGAATATCTATTGTGGCCTTGACTCCGTGAATACCAAATACGTTTCCAGGTAGTTTGTTTATCAATGGGGGATGGCACAATCTATATGGAACTTTTTCTGAGGGTCTAGGTAATTTGTTGGAACAAATTGTCTAGGTGTTGCCAAACTCAAAGACAAGAAAAACTCTCCGTTAATAATTACCAATTTTTTAATGAAGCACAATGGTGTAACAATAATATATACAATATATATATATATATATATATATAAAGAGAGAGAGAGAGAGAGAGAGAGAGAGAGAGAGAGAGAGAGAGAGAGAGAGTGAAATTGTCACTTTTGTTGTGCTTGAGAGGTAAGCAATTAAGGTTTTGGCTAGTGCAGTTTTTATATCTTTTTCAATTTTTTGGAGAGTGAGAATTTTGCTGGAGAGGTTTTAGTTCTTGGAGAGATTTTTCTTATTCTCTTGTCTTTGGACATCAGATCTCTTCTTTCATCTGACCCTAGAAATATCTATTTTTATAGAGGATTCCCCCGGGAACAAACATTCCCTATTGTCTAACCAACCACAGACAATTTTATATATTTTACTACTATTTGACTGGTCAGCCAATCAAATGTGCTGATCTACGTCTGTGGGAAGAATACCCCTTCCACGTATCAGATTTTGATTGTTCATCCAATCAAACCACACTATAGGGGCTTGGTTAATTAAGGATCCAAGCCCACATCTTGTAGGGGAGTATTTCTTTTCACTTTAACCAAAGCCAAAATGAAAGATCTGATCTTTTAACCCCAACAGGTGAGCAAGAGAAGTCATGATTCAAATTAGTTCAACACACTGACAAACCCTGGAGACTGTTAACCTTTAGTTTTGATAATTTGAAAGTTCGCCTTGTTTTAACCTTTGAAATTCACTTTTCAATATCTTTCAAAGTATATAAGTTATTTTTTATGTTGATACAAAAAGAAATTACATTTTTGTAAATAAAAAATGTATCATACTCTCCAGAGGTTTTTAGCACCAGTGAATACCTCATATTGTCATAGGGCTACTGCTTGCCGGTGAACAGGTTGGAGCTATTCATCTGCTGCTATGGCCGGGTAGAACCGTCTAGGTGCTGAAGTAAGGATCAGCAAAAAAGGCTCAGTGGATTCGGGCAGAACTGCAGATAGATGGGATAAGTCGTCTGGTCGGAGGTGTAATGATCAGTGAAAGGCACGAATTCCTTTCGCTTTCAGGACGCTGGCGGCCGCTTAAGTAATCTTTGCTGACAGCGATTGTTGCTTTTTTTAGCAGAAAGGGATCGTGTATCTGCTAGGCTCGCACGTGTCCGGCCTTTAAATCATTAAACTGTTGCGAGAAGCTTGCAAATACCACCCGCTCTGCTCAACAGTTTGAAACTACTTTCAAGACGGATTGCGGAATTAAATTGCCTGGAAAATAGCCATTGAGTTGGTACTGGGATTTCACCTGCCAGTGAACTTTGTGTTATTATCTTTGTTGATTCCAGGGCTCACTTCCGGTAGCGGTGAAAAATTCCGTTCGCTAAAGACATAGATGACTTTGCGTTTTTTAAACAAGGGTTTCCGATGTGAGTAGCCAGTGGGCTGCGATACATAGAGCTCTATATTCAGCCACTTTCTAAGGAAGTAAAGTTCTTCAGAGGTGATGAGATGGACTTTCTAAATAAAATTATTGACATTAAAATGACTTTAAAACAATACCATAAAATGCAATTCGAGTGTGACGATACGGCCATCCTCAACAAACACGGGGGCTGGGGAATTCCGTTTCCAATCTGCTGATCGTTCCGCTGGTCAGATGTATCTTCAGATAACACGACCGATTCGTTAACTGCCCGTGTTGTGTTTTTTTAATCCAAACAACAGATCAATCGCTTGTTGGAGTTGCTGGTCAGTGAGTAAACAATTGTGACCGCACTATTAAGAAAGTAAGAAAATGAAAAATTGTAACATATTGACCCCGGCCAAGCTGTCAAAATAGGAAATGCACCTGTGTAAATAACAGGTGCATCCGGTCGAGGAATATCAAGATATAACCTTGGCCGTGGACGGGTTGAATGAGTGCGATTTGTGACGCCCACAAGAAGAAGGTGGTCGTCGAACAATTATATAACCCGGGTGAAGGCAGGAAGTCAGATCAGTTGGAGGTAAGATGCGATAGAGAAAACCAGCACCCAGCAGAGGGGGCCCTCAGGCCCACAATTTAGCAGTTGCAGTTGGAGATAAGATGCTGGAATGAGGAACATGTCCCAGAGAGGCTGGGCCCCCAGGCCCCCGGTTGAGCAGCCCAGGGGAACGGGAAAGAAACGTTGTTATGGCCATAAGAGTGGGGTCAATATGTTGCAGTTCTGTTCAGCCTCCAACTCACCTCTCACGCAGTAAAACCTTTAGTAACCCTTTCGAACCCTTTCAAATAAAGTGAGAGGTATATTTTTCTAAAGAACTATGTCGCTCGTCTTTATTGTGTCGTTGTTATGATTCTGCATGCATCTGCATATGTGTATGTATAGTTGTTTATGAGTATACAACCAAATAAAAGTCGACGCCAAGAAACAGAGAACAAAACACAGGTGCTAAGTTTTAGTCAGAAACCAATTCATGTATTAATAGTCTTTGGTACAACTTCACAAGTGCCTATTATATCAAACTTCTTTGCTTTTTCACAGCGTTGTATTATGATTGACTGTCTTTGCTTTTTATGCTCAAGACACTCTGGTACAAAGTCAAAGATGTGGAATCTAGTTGTCGTCTTTTTCTACTGACGCGTTAATTCGGGATTTTCTCTGTCTCTCTGCGATTATTTAGTTTTCTTAATTCATTTCGCTTTTTTCTACATCCAGGGTAATCTGGTAGAAGATCAGGCCTCAGAACGACAGGAAATTCAGCTCGCGTTCTCCGCTCGGGACTCTTCTTATTGTGTTTTCTTAATTCACTTCGCGTTTTCTATACCCTGAGCAATCTGGTAAGAAGCTTCCTTGAGGTATTATATTATCATGATTACTCTTTGTTTCTTCTTCAGCACGAGTCTAGCACAAGAGCTTCCCTCTTCTGCTCCGCGTTGGTCAGTAAATTACAATATTATCTCGATTTCCTTTCACTTCTTTGTCTCTACGGGTTTGGCACAAGGTTACTTCTAGGCATTGCATTATTTCAGGCTTCACTTCACTTTTCTATAAGATTGTCAATTGGTAAGACTAAATCACATCCAAACAACAAGTAATATAGCGTTCTCTGCCTCTCCACTCTGGTTAGTCTAATACAAACCAGAGTGTGTGAAATCTAGTTGCTGCCCCCGGCTCATCTGCTGCTGGTCTACCTACCAGGGACAAATCAGGTCAATTTTTGTATATCTTCATCTGAGAGGAGGGAGTGGTGGAATAAAAGATATCAATTTTCCACTAATTTAGATTTCGATGATTTTCTACAGACGAGTATTATTCCGGGATTGTTTAAAAAATAAGTTCCATATTGGTTTATTCAGATTTTAGATCAGTTGCTTTTGATGATTGAGAGTTGTGACTCAGATCTGGATTCGACTTTTTCACTTTTCACTGTCGGAACACAGCAATCTGTCAAAATAATTTACTTAAGTTCTGACAGCTTTAGTTTAACAATTAACATGACATTTGCTTTTTTTCCCCAAAACAATTCGCTTTTGTCAAATTCCTTTCTCATCAAAATAACATAATTTTTATCAACACTTTATTTAAAAAATCCATTACGGCTTCACATAATCGACCCATATCAGACCCAAGGGTTGTTTATTATCGGCGCTCCTGATACAGATATGACCAAGTTCTTTTATTGCAAGAGAACTCTTAAGCGGGTCACGTGAAAAAAATGAAAATTTGTAACTTTATTAAGTTTAAACCTAATTAAAGTCCACTGTGGGACAACTTTTTTGCAGTATAACAGATATAAAAAAATCTCAAGCTATTAGCGGGTATCATAATTTTGCTGCTTTTGGACAGAAAACCACTTCGATCTTGTAACTGATAAAAGTAGCCATTTGAATAAAATGATTCTAATATTTTCCCTCTTTCATTCTGACCACTCATTCATTACTCGTTTACAAATTGAAACCATATTGAGTTTACATTAACTACCTTATGTATTCAAAGACAAGCAGTACAGAATTTTAAAGAAAACCAAAAATAAAATAAAGAAGCATAAAATTTCATAATATAGCAAGACTGTGAGAGATATTTACCGACCTGATCGTTTTTCCATAAGTCACAGATAAAACAGATTTTTTTTCTTCTTATGGGCCATTCTGTATCATCAAGGGCGGATATTCCTTCTGGAGTTCACAGAATAAAACTGAAAGAATGTGAAAAAAAGGATAAGTAACTCGACCTTGCTAGGGAATTGAAAAAGCTGTGGAACATGCAAGTGACAATTATACCAATTGTAATTGGCACGTTTGGAACAGTAACAAAAGTATTTTTAAAGGGACTGGAGGACTTGGAAGTTGGCGGACGAGTGGAGACCATCCAAACCACAGCATTATTGAGAACGGCCAGAATACTAAGAAGAGTCCTGGAAACTTGAGGGGACTTGCTGTCACTCAGACTCCAATGAAAAACCATCGGCTAACGCTGATGTGAAAAGCTCTAATGAGTGAATAATAATGATAATAATGAACAGATGCCTACAAGATGCACAAGTACCTGAATGGATGACCAAAAGAAAGACCACTTTGATCCAAAAGGATCCAAGAAAAGGAACTGCTCCAAACAATTATTGATGCATAACTTGTTTACCGATGATGTGGAAAATATTAACAGCGCAAATAAGGGAAGAGATATACTACTCGCTAATAAGCCGCGGATTATTCCCTGATGAACAGAAGGGATGCCGCGAAGGATCCAGAAGCACAGCAGAGTTACTCTACACAGATCAACACATCCTAAATGAAAGCAATAACAGACGGAAAAATATAGCTATGGACTGGATAGACTACAAAAAGGCATATGATATCGTTCCACAAAGCTGGATAATAAACTGTCTCAAAATGTACAAAATATCACATGAAATCATAAACTTCATCGAAAAAAACATGAAAAACTGGAGAGTAGAATTAACAGCAGGAGGATAAAGCTTGGCTGAAACAAAGATCCAAAGATGGATTTTCCAAGGAGATGCACGATCACCCCTACTATTCATAATTGCCATGATGCGACTAAACCACATTCTCAGAAAATACACGACCGGATACCAACTTAGTAGATCGCAAGAAAAGATCAACCACCTTATGTATATGGATGACAAAAAACTATTTGCAAAAAATGAAAAAGAACCCTAATACACACAGTTAGAATATACAGTCAAGACATAGGGATGGAATTTGGCATTGAAAAATGCGCTCTGCTCGTCATGAAAAGTGGCAAACGATATCTAACTGACGGAATAGAACTGCCAAATCAAGACAAGATCAGAACGCTCGCAGAAAACGAAACCTACAAATACTTAGGAATCTTGGAGGCTAACACCATCAAACAAGTGGAAATGAAAGACAAAATTGAAAAAGAATATCTCAGGAGAACTAGAAAACTACTCGAGACAAAGCTCTCTAGCAGAAATCTTATCAAAGGAATAAATACTTGGGCTGTACCTCTCGTTAGATACTCGGGACCCTTTCTGAGGTGAACCAGAGATGAACTTAGACAAATGGACCAAAGAACTAGAAAACTAATAACCATGCACCAGCATTACATCCCAGAGACGACGTTGACAGACTATATGTACCAAGAAAAGAGGGAGGAAGTGGACTTGCCAACATCGAAGACAGCGTTGACACATCCATACAACGACTCGAAGACTACATAGAAAAATACGAAAGAGGACTGATTACGGCCATCAGAAACAATACTGACAACACAATATATAACAGAATGACAACAACTAGGAAACAAAAATGGGAAGGGAAACAACTCCATGGGCGTTTTAAACGACTAATAAACAACATCTCACACGACAAAACCTGGACATGGCTAAGAAAAGGAAACTTTAAGAGAGAAACAGAACCTCTCCTAATGGCAGCACAAAACAGCGCCATAAGAACCAATCATATCAAAGCGAGGATAAATAAGACGCAACAAAATAGCAAATGTAGTCTATGCGGTGACAGAGATGAAACGATCAATCACATAATAAGCGAATGCAGCAAATTGGCACAGAAGTGGTACAAGGCTAGACACAACTGGGTGGGCAAGGTGATCCACTGGGAGATGTGCAAGAAATTTAAATTTGACCATGCCAAAAATGGTATATGCACAACCCAGCACCTGTCCTAGAAAATGACAGACACAAACTCCTATGGGACTTTCATATACAAACGGATCACCTAATCTCGGCCAGAAGACCAGACCTCATAATAATCAACAAAAAAAAAAAAAAAGAAGAAAATCTGCAAAATTGTCGACTTTGCTGTCCCGGCTGACCACAGAATAAAACTGAAAGAATGTGAAAAGACAGATAAGCACCTCGACCTCGCTAGAGAATTGAAAAAGCTGTGGAACATGATGGTGACAATTATACCAATTGTGATTGGTGCTTTTTGGCACGGTAATTAAAGGATTATTAAAGGGCCTGGAAGATTTGGAAGTTGGAGGCCGAGTGGAGACCATCCAGACAACAGCATTATTGAAAACGGCCAGAATATTGAGAAGAATCCTGGAGACTTGAGGAGACTTGCTGTCACTCAGTTTCCAGTGAAACACCATCAGCATACGCTGATATGAAAAACTCTAATGAGTAATAATAATGATAATTATAATAATGGAATATCAGAAGTAGACACCATCAAAAAGCGAAGATGAAGGAAGAAAAAAAGAACTATCTCAGAAGAACGAGAAAACTCCTAGAAACCAAACTCTGCTGCAGGAACCGCTTTGAAAGGATAAACAACTGGATTGTCGCCCTCGTAAGATCCGCGAGACCATTCTGAAGTGAGCGATGTAAGAACTTCAATAAATAGACCAGAGGACTAAAAAGCTAATTAAGATTCATTAGGCCATATATCCAAAAATGACATGGAGAGATTATATGTGTCGAGAAAAGGCAGAGGAAGAGGACTCGCCAACACTGAAAATAGAGTGGATGCACCAATAAAACGACTTGAGGACTACATTACAAAGAGGTTAGAGAGACAAATTAAATCGACCAGAAACAGCATTGACAACATAAAGGTCAACCAAAAAACAATAACAAGCAAACAGAAATGGGAAGAAAAATTAATGGCCATTTCAAGCGACAAACTGACGAAATCTCATACTAGAAGACCTGGGCATAATAAGAAAAGGAAACCTTAAAAGAGAAACTGAATCTTTTCTAATAGCACCACAAAACAACGCCATAAGAACCAATTATGTTAAAGCGAAAATAGATAAAATGTGCCGCGACCGGCCGACAAACCCTTGCCGCGACCTGCCGATAAACCTAAAACATATCAAATTACACGCCCGAGTTAGGACGATTATATCCGAGTACGACCGGAACTGACTAAGCCCTTTTTTTCTTGCTAACGACCTTGACATCTAGTTATAGTTAAAAGAAAAGGGAGAATTAAAATTAATAACATTCACAAAACACTTCGGCCAAAAATTACCTGATAAGACTTGAACTAATAGTCGTCGCCAGCCTATAGCAGGTTAGGAAAATACTTTACGGCTACACTCATTTTTTATCAAAGAATTTTATATCCACGCGGCTGGAGCTGTGTGTCACAGCACCTTCGAAATATCAGCAAGCCCTTTTCAACGCTTAAACGGCGTGCTCCCCGGCTTTTTAGCTGGGCCGTCTGGCATTCGTGCCGGATGGGCGCTCGAAACCAAGAGCAGACTCGGGGCCGAATAGGCCCCCAGCTTCGGCTGGGCAACCTTCGGGTGGGCGAGCTGCACTTTTGTCCCCTTTGTACGGCACTAGACCAAGTGTCTAGTTTAAGCCGTTAACTGGCATACGTGCCCGGACCCACATTTGGGTTCGTGAAACTGCTTGCCTCATCAGGCTCACATTGCACTAAGTGAGCCGATGAGCAGCACAGACAAGCAGGGTTCGAGTCTCGGCTCCTTCCCGACCTTCCCCTCCCCTTTATCCCCACTTTAATCGGCCTTCGGGCTTTTGACCTTGTGTCAAGTCGTGTCTGGTGGGAGGCAGCGACAAATACTACGGCGCGCTCCTGGCGAAGCTCATTAAGGAGGAATCCCGCATTCTGTGCGGTCGCATTCACCTTAACTTCCGACGTTGATCCCACTTCTCGTGGTAGATCCCCCTTTTTTTTTTTCCCACCTACATAGGTATGCACAAAGGTCCTTTTTAGGACCATAAGAGGTCTCTGTCTGCGGGTCAGAGCATCTCTGACTGGTCAGTAATGATCAGTCGAAGTAGACGGCCAGGCGGCAAACACGAAGACGGATTCTAAGACCAACCGGTCTTAACTCTCAGTCGGTTCCGATAGTCCGATAAGCTGCGCAGCGCTAATGGCACGGACCAGCCTTTAGCTACGGCTTCACTATCTGCGCAGCGCTAAGATAACGCCCATCTTAGCCTCGGCCTCATGGCCTGTTCGCTCGTCAGCTCGGCTTTGACCCGACAAAGCCTTCGCTCTCGTCCGCTCGTCCGCACGGCTTTGACCCGACAAAGCCTTCGCTCCTGTCCGCTCGTCAGCTCGGCTTTGACCCGACAAAGCCTTCGTTCCTGTCAGCTCGCCCGCACGGCTTTGACCCGACAAAGCCTTCGCTCTCGTCCGCTCGTCCGCACGGCTTTGAGACGACAAAGCCTTCACTCCCGTCCGATACGTCCGCACGGCTAGGGGGCCCAGCAAGGCCCTAGCCTTTTCCTCGACCTCGACACTCTTGCAAGGTACCACGCAGTCCACGTAACGACTCGCTGTTACGGACTGTTCTACCACTGCAACAACCGGCTCACGTACAACCCGCTGTACGAGCCAGAAACCAGGCCGACACACCCCCGGTTAATCCAACATATCGTCATAACCGAGGATGTCGATCTACCGAACTCGACGCTCTTGCAAGGTACCACGCAGTCCACGTAACGACTCGCTGTTACGGACTGTTCTACCACTGCAACACCGGCTCACGTACGACCCGCTGTACGAGCCAGGAACCCAATCGACACACCCCCGGTTAACCACAACATACCGTCACAACCAGGGATATCGATCTACCAAGCTGTACCCAACGACCAGCACCGACCATCTAGCTGAACTCAACGACTCGACCGACCTCAGCTTACCAGCATCCCACGTCTAGCTGTACCCAACGACCAGCACCGACCATCTAGCTGAACTCAACGACTCGACCGACCTCAGCTTACCAGCATCCAACATCTAGCTGAACTCAACGACTCGACCGACCTCAGCTTACCAGCATCCCACGTCTAGCTGTACTCAACGACCAGCACCGACCACAACGTCTAGCTGAACTCAACGACTCGACCGACCTCAGCTTACCAGCATCCAACGACTAGCTGTACTCAACGACCAGCACCGACCACAACGCCTAGCTGAACTCAACGACTCGACCGACCTCAGCTTACCAGCATCCAACATCTAGCTGTACTCAACGACCAGCACCGACCATCTAGCTGTACTCAACGACCAGCACCGACCATCTAGCTGTACTCAACGACCAGCACCGACCATCTAGCTGTACTCAACGACCAGCACCGACCATCTAGCTGTACTCAACGACCAGCACCGACCATCTAGCTGTACTTAACGAACAGCACCGACCATCTAGCTGAACTCAACGACTCGACCGACCTCAGCTTACCAGCATCCAACATCTAGCTGTACTCAACGACCAGCACCGACCATCTAGCTGTACTCAACGACCAGCACCGACCATCTAGCTGTACTCAACGACCAGCACCGACCATCTAGCTGTACTCAACGACCAGCACCGACCATCTAGCTGTACTCAACGACCAGCACCGACCATCTAGCTGTACTCAACGACCAGCACCGACCATCTAGCTGTACTTAACGAACAGCACCGACCATCTAGCTGAACTCAACGACTCGACCGACCTCAGCTTACCAGCATCCAACATCTAGCCGCACCCAACGACTCGACCTACGCCAGCGACCCTCGTCGAACGCCCAGCTGCGAACACATACAACCGCCACGGACATTTACATTCACGCTTGTAAATACGACGAAATAAATTGTCATTTGTAATTATCATTATCTCACCTTTGTTCCTTCATATTGCTTTGGCTGTTCTCATTCACATAAATTCATTTGCGGGGTCGACATACTTATAGGCCCCGCAACAAATGCAACAGTATAACATGTATAGGTTATGTGGTGAGAGATGCTTAATGATCACTCACATAAAATGCGAATGCTGTTATCGTAGCCGTCTCGTCTACGATACCCAAAACATCCGGTTTAGGAAAACGTTGAGTCACCCATGACTTCAGAAAACAGAACATCGTACGTACGTCATGAGTGAACTCTGGTTATGAACAACCGAACTATTTTTTGAAAGGAGTTAATTCTGCTAGCCTTTAACGACAAAATTATCACCACAAGATAAAATATATTATATTAAAAGCTCCTCTTCAAAATATAATGAAGTATCTCATTATCACTAATATATATCTTATTTGGGGACATCCTGTATATTGAAATACTTCCCTCGATCAGCGGAGTGGTAGCGGCTAAGGCTATATAAAAAAATAGGCAGCAACCAAAAATCAACTGGGCAGCCGGGCTTAGCCTGGAGGAGAAGAATATGTTACTTCTCTCAGCAGCATGGGGTCTGTGTCCTCACTGCCAAAACCAAGCCACCGAACGTGGGGTCTGCAACTTACTAACGACCGAAGCAGATGTCGTACCCAACCAACCATAGCTGCAAACCCAGCACAGACAACCAGATTAATCACAGCCTTTTATTTTTCTCATTTAAACAGCTCTTTTCAGACTAATTTCCGAAAGTCTCACCATCCTCAACAGCTCTTCTAAGAGCTAACGTTAGAAAGTCTTTGGAGATCACTTCTGGTCTCCCCACTGCATCTTCCAGCAACCAGCACCTTCACACCAGCTCTCGCTTTACCAACAGCAGTTCCTGCACCTGCAAGCTACCAGCACCTGCAGACCAGCTCCTCATGAGACGAAGACGCAGCAACCAGCACCAACTGCAGACCAGCTCCAGCCTTACCCTGCAGCCGTTCCTGCGCGACCAAGCTACAGCATTTGCAGCATCTAGTCCACAAGCGACCCACTGTTCGGACGAGCATTAACACTTGAGGCCACATCGACACTCCCCCGGTTCAACCAAGGATTGAACAAACCGAGACACCGTTCACTCAGCCTCTGCAAGCAGCATCTGTAGCATCTAGTCTACGAGCGACTCACTGCTCGGACTAGCACCAACATTTCAAGGCGACATCGATACCCACCACCGGTTAAACCAAAGTACTGCACAACCTGGACATCGATCATCCAGTCTTTCCAACCAATGCCTCCACATCATTGACCGTCTCCAGCAACATCTACAACCTGACCATATAGCAACACATAATATCTGCAACAAGCACAGGGACCACCCTCACTTTCTAGACACGCTGTCGGCACAAACTAACAGACAACTGAGTCTAAAACTTTCTGCAACATAGACTTTCGAAACCCAACAGTGAATACGCCGACGTGATACAGCAACCGTGATTTCTACACTTATGCACCTTTTGTGTAAGATTCACTCAATAAAAACTGAATTTGAACTTACCCACTTGCCCCTGTCTTTTGTCCAGTCCTCTATCAATCAAACAACACACCTAAATCACCTACTCGCAGGATCGACGCATTTACATATACTGGTCCCGCGACACTACAAACACGCACAAAAGGATTATAAGACTAGACATGACTGGCTGAGGAAAGGGATCCACAGAAAGAAATTTTAATTTGATCATACCAAATAGTATATGCACAAACCAGCATACGTCCTAGAGAATGAGACGTAAAATTCTCAGGGATTTTAAGATACAGACAGATCACCAAATCCTAACCAGCCGATCAGACCTAGGGATAATTTCGAAAAAAGAGAGAACATGCCGGTAAACTACAGGGTGGAAACCAAAGAACGCTAAAGGAGAGACAAGTACTTAAATCTTGCTAGTGAACTGAAAAATGATGGAATCTGAAAGCGATGGTGATACTAATTGTAATTGTTACGCTTTGAACGGCCCCCAGAGGTTTGGTAAGGGTATTGGAAGAGACAGAAATCGGAAGACGAGTCGAGACCATCCGAATTATAGCATTGTTGAGATCGGCCAGAATACTGAGAAGAGTCCTGGAGACTAAAGGAGACTTGTTGTCATTCATATTCCAGTGAAAGACCATCAGCTAACGCTTGTGTGAAAACTTAGAAGTAATATAATATTAATTTCGCCAAAATACAGTGATAATTAACAAAAAAAAAAAAAAAGGGAAAAGAAAAAGAGAAACTCAGCGGACCGCGAAGTGACAATCAAAGAAAACGAAAAAAGAGACAAGGATTTGGGCCTTACCAGATAGTTAAGAAATCTGTGGAATATGGGTGTAACGGTGATACCTATTGTAATTGATGCGGTTGGAATAGTCCCCAAAGGCTTGACAAGGACCTCGAAGTGTTGTAAATCGGAGGATAAAACGAGACCACCGACTACAGCATTGTTAAAATCAGCCAGAATGCTGAGAAGTGTCCTGAAAGCTTGAAAAGACTTGCTGTCACTTCAACTCCAGTGAAAATCTGCTAGCGCTGAGGTGAGAAGCTCGGTAGATGTGTAATAATTTCATTATTTTCTCAGAATTTTTAATTTAATTAATTTTTTTTCGCAACGCACTTGCCGCGTTGTTTTTGCGACAGTAAGAACAACATGTGATACATTAAAGAAGAATAAGCACTCGATATGAATTGAACTCAAATCTCTTTTTATTTCTGGGAAGTTTGGTGAACTAATATTCAGTTCTGAATGTTTGCTTTGTATCAGTAGAATATGTAGAATTTTAAAAAAAAATTAGATTCACTCGTAAGGGGAGATAACTTCATAAAAGTAGAAAAATTTATTTCCCTTGTGACACACACAAGCAACTTCTAGTCATGTTCTATGGAACCATCCCATAAAACTGTATTTTCCAAATCATTGTACCTGAAGGGGAGAACCTCTAATGTCTGTGACGTTCCATATAGGTAATTGTCGAGGGACAAAATAATTTTTGCCAACCCACACATATGTATAAATAGTTTGGTACGATGTAGAGTGTAGTGAATTGAATAGAGGAGTTTGGATGCTGGTGTTTGGGTGGAAAACTATTTGTCCAACAGTTCATTTTGACCAAGGATCATGTGTCACTAAGAAAAAAAATTGTTTGGAAATCTCCCAGTATAGAATGTTTTAATCAAACAAAACTATATTATCTCAGTGACGTCTTGGATTTTTTAATTGTCTTTTAAGACTTTTCTCACTTGTCAGTAGCGAAGATTAATGTTAAATAATCTGAAGGCTTTTGTTTTTAATCCGATATTCATGAAAGAGGTAAGACTTTAATTTGTTTTTCGTAATTATTCGGCGTTTAGTAAATGTCTTTCAAGAAATACGATTTTTTTTAAAGATATATTCTTTACAGACTGTTGATATAAAAATCAAATAAAATATTTGTCAGAATACTTTGTAATATTTAACTGAAGATTTGAGTTTTCTGTCAAAAACAAGTCAATTTACAAATAACTTTTAACAAAAAATGAGGAAAAAAAAATGAAAAGTGAATAGGTATTTCGAGTTTTTATTTTTTATAACTTTGCTCTAAAAGTGTTTCGACTTTATTAACCTTCTAAAAGTGACTATAATTGCCAGGGCAGTCTTTATGACTTTCATTGTGGCGGTTATTTTGATAGGGTTATGATTGTTTTTGTTTCCAGGATATAGTCGTCTGTGAATGTCTTAATTGTTCATGAAAACCTTTTGGGCCTCTATAGGTGTTTTTTTCCTTATATATGTTTACAAGAATTTACTCTCTGTGTTAGTATCTATGTATAGATATATATATATAATTTTCATGGTTGTATTTACATTTCTTACTTGAATGTGAGGCAGTTTGTGGGTGAAGTTTGGTTCTCTGTGTGTGAGAAAGACGTTAGGTTCTGACGTTAGGTTTGAATTTATCTATGAGATTTTATTTATTTATTTATTTTATTTGAATTTTTTTTCTTTTATTCACCGTAGAAGACGACTATAAAGCAAAGTTATAAAAATCTTAACAACCAAATTTACTTACGGACCTATTCATTTTATAATATTTACTTTTCTCTCGTTGGACCAATAAAAAAATATATTCACGCTTTTAAAGAATATGGGGAAGGGGTAAAATAACTTTTTTTTTCTTTTGAGACACTTTTGAAAGTGAGGAAAAAAAGGATGGTAATTGGTCAGAGACTGACTTTACTTATAAAATATTTCAAAACTCAAAGTTCATATAAATGCCCAATTAAAAATAAGTCTTAAGATTTTCGGCCAACATTACTTAATTTAGCAGAAAACATATTTCATTAAAATTTATGAATAATGTGCCGCGACCTGCCGATAAACATAAACAGATCGGGTTACTCGCTCGCCTTAGGACAATTATATGCGGGTACGGCCGGAAATGACTAAGCCCTTTTTTACGACCTTGACATCCCGTTACAGCTAAAAAAAAAAAAAAGGATAAATTAAAATTAACAATATTTACAAAACACTTCTGCGAAAAATAACTTGATAAGAATGGAATTAATAGTCGTCGCCAGCTTATAGCAGGTTAAAAAAGTACTTAATTGCTACACCCATTTTTTATAAAAGAATTCCCTATTCACGCGGCTGGGGCTGTGTCATAGCACCTTCTTAATATCAACAAGCCCTTTTTCCACGCTCGTTGGATCTGGCATTCGTGCCGGATTGGTGCTCGAAACCAAGAGCAGACTCGGGGCCGAATAGGCCCCCAACTTCGGCTGGGCAACCTTCGGGTGGGCGAGCTGCACTTTTGTCCCCTTTGTACGGCACTAGACCAAGCGTCTAGTTTAAGCCGTTAACTGGCATACGTGCCCGGACCCACATTTGGGTTCGTGAAACTGCTTGCCTCATCAGGCTCACATTGCACTAAGTGAGCCGATGAGCAGCACAGACAAGCAGGGTTCGAGTCTCGGCTCCTTCTTGACCTTCCCCTCCCCTTTATCCCCACTTTAATCGGCCTTCGGGCTTTTGACCTTGTGTCAAGTCGTGTCTGGTGGGAGGTAGCGACAAATACATGGATCGGCCTTCGGGCTTTTGACCTTGTATCAAGTCGTGTCTGGTGGGAGGCAGCGACAAATACTTGGTGGTTGCTTGCCGCACTGTTCGTTCGGGTGTGTTCCACCATTGGATACATCACCTCTGGCCTCAGAGGGCCGTCCCCCCAGGCTTTAACCCTCTTCGGAGGGGTTGGGTTTATCGCCCGGCGCCCCGAAAAGGGAAATGCCGATTGGGTCCGAAGCATTTTTGGAACTGCCTGCCACGTTGGGCTTCGGCCCTGCGATAGGACCCACCTTTAAAACGGCCTTGTGCCATATTCGTACGCTGGTGGGGCGTAGGATAAATAACGGCTCGCTCTTCGGAGGGGTTGGGTTTATCACCTGACGCCTGAGGCACCCCGAAAAAGGGGAATGCCGACGGGGTCCGAGGCATTTTTGGAACTGCCTGTCACTTTGGGCTTCGGCCCTGAGACAGGACCCACCTTAAAAACGGCCTTGTGCCACATTCGTACGCTGGTAGGGCTTAGGATAAATATCGGCTCGCTCTTTGTGTCCTGTGGTGGGGCTCTCTCGACTGGCTGTGGTTGCGTGCCGCACAGTTTGTTCGGGTGTATTCCACCACTGGATACATCACCTCTGGCCTCAGGAGGCCGTCCCCCAGGCTTTAACCCTCTTCGGAGGGGTTGGGTTTATCGCCCGGCGCCTGAGGCGCCCCGAAAAGGGGAATGCCGACGGGGTTAAGTTATTTTCTTTTATTTTCTTTGAGATGCTCTGTCTTTCATATCAGTATTAGTTACATTGGCGAGTTCTCAGATTAAATTTTGTTTCATTTCGTTTATTTTAATCTTATTTCTTGTATAATCTGGCTTCATGTTGACAATTCTCTAATTTGTTGTATTCATTTTTGTTGCTGTATCTTTCATGCAATCATTACCTGATTGTTTTAATGTATTATTTGTTTCATTATTAATTGCGTTCATCTTAAGTGCTATATCTTTTTCGTTGGATATCAGCTACTCTCTGTCCTTTGATATTATCTTTTTCAGCATCTGCTGCTTTTAATGGTATATCTTCCAAAATTGGCTCGTTCATTGAGATCTAAGAATACAGTTAGTTCTTCCTCGCCATATCTCATAGTTGTATGATTTGTTAATTGCATATATCGTAGTCAACCGGCTACTCATAAACCAGAGAAAAAAATCAAAACAAACAAACCCCATTTCCAAGAAGTGATGAGTCTCTGATGTCATCAGTCAATAGCTCTCTAGGGACTAGTTGTCAAAGAACCAAAATCGCTCCACAGAGGACGTCTTTCGAAAATATAAAATTCAACCGGACAGTCAACAACTAATTGACAAAATAGGTAGTAACAAAAAAAAAAAATCGTCGAAGTAGAATGAAGTTTTTCACTATTATTTTATGATAATAAGAAAATTCATTCTACTTAGACCACATAGAGGAGTAACGCACTGTAGACATAAAAGTGGCGATATTAAAACGGTCGAGTTACTTTGGGCTAATTCTGAAAGCCTAACCTAATACCCTCTGAGATGGTACCAGCAACTACCAGTCCTGCACCGGCGACTACCTTCCTGCAGCAGCAACTACCAGTCCTGCACAGGCGACCACTTCCCTGAACCAGCGACCACCTTCCTGCACCAGCGGCTACCAGTCCTGAACCAGCGACCACCTTCCTGCAGCAGCAGCTACCAGTCGAGTACCAGTTACCACCAATCCAATGACTACCAGTCTTGCACCAGCTGTCCAGTCCTGCACCAGCAACCACCTTCCGGCAGCGGCGACTGTCCGTCGTACGCTATCCCGATTTTACGATTCGTCATAATAAAATTTGGCCTTTCGAAGCAATTACCTTGTTTTGTCATTCTTGCCTAGTTCGTTGTCAATCACTTATATTTCAAAAGTTTGCGCGATCGGTATATTTATCGCCCTGCAACACATAGATAAACATCTATAATATTTCTTTATAAACCCCTTTTGTCCAATTTTCCTCGTGTTTTTATCTATTATTGGTTGTAGTGAAGATCTTCGTTGGTTAAGGTTGGGATTGTCCCGGTTCTGGTAACTGCAAAAGTGAGGGAAGAATTTTGTTCAAGATGCTGTTTCTTTTTCCCAACCTTGTTAATCATTATGAGACGCAGTTATTTTTATCAGTGGGAAGACCGATGTAGAGTGTGTCTTAAAGAGCCGTTTTCATATATGGTTCTGGTGAATTTTGTTTTTACTAAATGGTGTCTTTGCTTTGCTGAATACATTAATTGAAAAATATTCTATCATCATATTTATTAATTATCCATAAAGAGAGAATTTATGTTCTGTCATAAATTATATAATAGATTTATGCGTTTATGATTTAAAGGAATACGACATACTCTATCAAAGCTCCTAATAATAAAAATATATTGTCCTAACGAACACCAACATAACTATATCTCACGCCGGAGATGAGATGGAGAACAGTTAAGTTTAATGTAATAATTTATTTTAAAATAATATCAAATGGTATTTATTATCTTATTCTTCCTCTTTGCTTTGCCAATACTAAAAACAAGAAAATAAACTGATAAAAAAGCAAATAAATAAATAGATAAATAAATAAGATTTTTTTTAAAAACATCGATGAAAGAAATGTAAACAAACATGTTGAGTCTACTGTTACTATTCAGAAGTTCAAATTATTTACTCTTCGAAGAGGCGAGGTTTTATTTTGGTTAATAAAATCAATTTTTATTTTCACACACACACACACACACTTCAAGAATTTAAAAAGAACTAAATATCAAGTAATTAAAAAGTAACGTATTTCCTTATAAAAATGATATCACATCTATCTATCTATCTATCTATAAAACCTAAATGTGTTGTGGAATTTTTGAAATAGATAGGAGCATAAATAAGATGAATGTGAAGATAGATAGATATATAGATAGAGGTGATAAAAATTTTTTTAAGGAAATGCGTTACTATTTTCATATATATAAATACGTGTATATATATATATATATATATATATATATATATATAACATCACTCCTGGAAACTCCTCCAAATTACATTCCGTGTTTGCACAGAGCTGATGTAACTCTTTGCTCGTCGGCCAACACTGGCGCGTCCATGTGTAGGTGTCCTTAGAACATCCATACAGTCGTATTGACACAGCCAGTGCTTGGAAGAATTTCGCTTTATTTTTTTCGGAGAGATCAGATTTCCATGTAATCGATAACCTTTCAATAACATTCCACACCTTGGCTAGGTGTATGTTGATATCGCTTTCAGTAGATTATATATTGCTGCCGATGTATGTAAACTTGTCAACTAATTTTAGAGGCCTACCACTTAAAGTGGAAGTACATAAACTCCTGTTTTGTTTATGTTCACGTTGAGTTTAATGCCTCCAACTGCTTGTTTCAGACCTTACAACAAGGATTCGGCTTAACCAGGAGTGTTTGCGAGAAGCGTAGTCAGTGTCTGCATTAATTTCTGCGAAATATCGTTTACTTCTGGTCTTTCTTATTGTAAAGCCATTTTCTTTTATCAGACCTATGGATCTTCGAAGTACGTTGTCTTGACAAATTATAAACAAATATGGCGCTAACGTATCCCCTTCAAGATTTCAGCGACTATGTCGAAGAAGTCTGTGTCGCTCTCAGTTGAGCGAACCATTGCTTTCGTGTTTTTGTTAAGCATCATTATGTGTGTGACAGTTTCTTTGGGGATACCATATACTAATTGTATTTACGTCATCTTTCCTCTGTGTATGGAATCAAATGCTTTAGAGAAATTTACGAACAACAGTGTTGCCTCATAATATTTTACACGCACTATTTTGATGATTAAACGGGCAGTCAGAAAATGTGAAGTTATGAATTGATTTTCCAAAAGTATTCTGATTTTTTAAAAGAAATTTCTTGATTTCAGGCTGGACATGATTGAAAAGCGGAGTATTGTAAACCTCAGCAGCTATAGCAGTAAAGTTTATGTCCCAGTAGTTCTTAGTGATTCCAAAGTCGCTTTTATTGGAAAAAGGAAGAATAGTTCATTCATTTGTCTATTGGGTTGTGTTTATATGCTATGATGCATAATCGAAGAAGTACGTTGCCAAATTTTCTTGTCTTCCTTACTTCAGGAGGTATTTCGTTGAGGCCTTCAGCTTCTCTGCTTTTAATCTTTTTTCTGCATTGCATCAGATTGTTCCTCCTTAAACTCGCCATAATATTTTTGGGATAGGATTATCCGTGACTTCAGGAGGATTTCCGAGTAGATTCTTTCAATGTTCTTTTCACTTCTGTAGGCTTTCTTCTTAGTTGGCAGCTTTTAGTGTTGATATCGATGTGCTCTTCCCTCCGCTCACTTCATTAACTGTCTGTCATCCTAATAGGGATTTTCTTCAACTGAGTTTCTGATTTTATTCATATGACCTTGAATATATTCTACTTGTTCCTTTTGGGAGGTATAAGTTCTTTCTCAGCTTTCTTTAGTTTCTTTGCATCGACATTTGTTTGATTTCTTCCATTAATTAAGGATGCTTTTTCATGTTATCTCTTCTTTCTGTAACGACTGTTGACTTCCATGAAACTCTATATTTGGCTACTAGTTTGGTTGATATGTACTCTGCTGCTACTGCTGCTTCTGTATGAGTCGTAACAAAGTTTTCACATTTATCATTCGGAGGATGTATTTCAGATATCTCCAGAAGAGTATCAAACTTGTTTTTTTACAGTTACTGTACATTGTTTTCTAATATCAATATTGGCAAATGAAGACGAATAATATCGTGAAGTTTTAACTGGTTGTTTCTCATTTCAGCATAAATTCAGGTAAATCTTTGCCGAAAACGAAACGATTCTTTGATCGGAATATACTCTTTCAGAAGAGCAGGATGTTTCATAATTAAAAGTGCTATTTATCCACTTCCTGTTTATGAATATATAGTCAAGCTGTGCTTTTGCGTTATTTGGGTGGGTGTAGTTCCATAGTTTTCCTTCCTATTTTGCAATTTAGTGTTTCGGCATGCAAACCTGTTCTTGATTGAAAAATCTGTCAGATATTCACTATATCAGTTTGGTAAGCTGTGTAAGCAGAATTTATTTCCACCTTAGTCTATATGTGCAGTCATGTCTCCATCGATGATTAGAACATTGTGCTTGGGAATGAGCTAGACAAGGGAAAATAACTCGAAAAAGGTGAATCGAATTTATTACTGGCACTAGTTGGACTGTAGTAGGAGATGATTGTTGTGGAGAGGCTTCCATTAAATGTACCACAGTCAATTCTCGGTGGGCTTTTTTTCTATATGCTATTTAGTGATTCTACGATGCGATAACTGAGAAGTATTCTTTCACCTCCAATGGCAACATTGAGGGGGATTTTCTATGCAGATGCCGAGATAAATATCTTTCCATTATCAGCATCAGAGTATTTTTCTAGTTCGCTATTTTCTTGAACGCTATGTTCTTTTTCTAGAATTCTATGTTCTTGTACGCATAAGATGTCTTATTATGCTCGGCTGCAGATGTTGTCAGCTTAGGTAACTGAGCATCATCATCATCATCATGTCACGCTGCCAGCACGGATATCCCTGTCTCTCTCTCTCTCTCTTTCTCGCGCCACCCGTCTCTATCATCTATTGCTCCCGGGAGGTCTTCAAGCTATACCCTGTATCGGCACAGAGCTGTTATATTTAGGTTTTAGCTGGTCGTCCTGTCCTGCCTTTGCTCATGCACGTGAAGAGGTCCACTGGAGTATGTCATTTATGAGTTCGTCCTTATTTCTCCAGCAGTGTCCCGCGTGTCTGGTTCGTCTAACTTGGATAGTTTTCATGATGGGTGGTAGGTGGCCGTATAGTTGCTGTTTTGTGGGATGTTGCCTCCAAGACTTGTTCAATATTGCTCGCAGCATTCTTGTGTAATTGCCATCAAGCTTTTTCTCCCTACGTTTAGTTAGTTAGCGTTCATGTAGTGTATCCATGCAGTAGTATCGACACAACCGCTGCTGGTAAAAACTGTGTTTATTTTATCGGTCTGGTCTGACTTCCATATGACCGATAGTCTATCGAGAGCTGTCTATGCCTTTGCTAGTTGCGTGTTAATGTCTTTCTCAGTTGATGAGACACTGCTTTCTAGGTAGGTGAACTTGTCCACTAGTTTCAGAGAAGTACCATTTAGTGTGGAGATGTCGCCTGTTTGATTATAGCGTATGTATTCCGTCTTGTGTGCATTGACATGGAGGCCTATACCAGCAGCTGCTCATTCCAGGCTATATAGCAGGGTTTCGGCTTGAGCGGGTGTATTTGCCGGAAGCGCTAAGTCATCGGCGTAGTCCGTGTCCGTAAATGTTTCTGCGGAGTATCTTCTGCTTCTTTCCTTTGCCAGATTGAAACCGTTATCTTTCATTATATCATTAGACGTTCTAAGCACGTAGTCCAGGCTGATGATAAACAGGTGTGGGGCTAATGTGTCTCCTTGCAACACTCTAGCTAAAATGTTGAAGTAGTCTGTGTCTCCATCCGGGGAGCTTGTAATGCTACTGCCCCAAATAGGACGTTGTACCGTTACAAACCAAGTGTACGGTTGTACCATCACGTGCTCCAACGGGTTAATGCGTCTTAAGTGGTAACCGGATCCTTCGATACTTCGACGTGGGAAAAACTGATGAACCCACGAAACTCTGTCTTAGTTCGCTAATACAAAAGTTTATTCGCTTCTACACTTTTAAGTAGGCGCTGGGAGAAAGGAAGAGAGTATGAAAGCTAAGTCGAACGCGTTAGCTGGACAAAGTGAAACAACATGTCATGAGGAGAGAAAGAGAGGGAATACCTAGACCTTGAATTTTCTTCCTGGTTTTCTGTTGTTGTTCTAGCGTGCTTGTTCGTTGGTTTCATCTACACAGGTTCGTGTCTAGTGTGAGAGCCCCTTTCGGAGCTCACCCCAAAATGGAGACCGTAACTTTCGACTATCTTCACATTGTCCTGGTTAGTGTTCACTCGTGTCCTTACCTCACCATATCTCCGAGCCAACTTTTAAACCCGAGTCGTCCATTTGCTTCCACCTGGTGGCGGAGGGAGGAACATATCTCTTTCCGCAGTTTTCACGTTGGTGCAGAAGATCTGAGACCTCCGGGTTTTTTTCTAGCCATTTTTAATTACCGTAGTCATTCACCCGTGGCTGGCTGACCCACAAGTTCTTTAGCCAGAGTCACTCAAAGGTCCGCAGAATGTTCCCGTAAATGTCAAGTTTTTCTTATTTTTCTTCTCTCTCTCTCTCTCTCTCTTTCCTCTGAAATTCACTTTATAACTTGGACCGATCATATCACGTTACAACTAGTTTAGATATATATCAATGAGTTAAAAATGGCAAGGCCAATAAAAAATAGATAATTTCTAATATCTAAAAGAAAGCGTTGAAAAATAAAATATTTTACTTACATCTTAGGCCCTTATTGTGGGAGCATTTAAAAATAGAAATGTGTCTTTTTTCGCAATATGTTGATTAAACCGAGACCAAGAAATTGGTGTGATGTTAGCAACAAGAAATATGTCCGTGTTGAGTCGTTATGTGTTGCTATCTCGTTTGTGTTGGAAAAATGTAGCAACTAAGTTGCTGATATATGTTTCTTTCTGTTTGGTGTGGCATTTCTCTTTGCCGTCCAGGTTATCCGGAGATATTTGTAGCTAAAGGAAATATTTTCATTCTATATCTATTCTAGTTTTCTGTAGTTCGGTAGTTGTTTATCATTGATAAGTGATTCATGATATCTACAACTGATTTTGGATTTTTTCTTAGGATATATAAATCTAATTTATGAGTGAATGAGTTTGTGTGAGTTGTGGCTAAAATCAAAGACCATAGAGATTCGATTATTTGGATTATAGGATTTGTGCAGCAAAAGTTTATGTCTATTCAGAGTTGAGGATTTTTAACAGCTCCTTCTATTATATATATATATATATATATGGTTCAGTAAGCAAATGACTGCTATTCAACTTTAAGTGATGAGAAAATGAAAACTGTCCACAAAAATTTACATGACTCAAATCCAAACCGTACATCAAAACTGTATCGCCCTTCACGCGAGTAAAAAAGAGAAGCATTCTTTTGTGGTTGGATAAATAATCTACACAGCCAAAAGCTAAATTACTTAGATGCAAAATCATTGTTTACATTGCGGCAATTAATATTAGGACTTTAAAAACAATAAACCAGCAACCCGAGCTTATAAAATCAGCACCCGAACACAATATAGACATTATATGCGTACAAGAACAGAGATTCAATATTTAAATTACCATATAATGGGTGGACATTTATGTCAGCATCTATGTGGAAATATTCTCTCAATGTCGCCATAGGACGTGGGGAATGTTTCTCTGTCCTCGTAAAATCACTAAATAGCATAAGGAAAAGCCAGCCAAGAATTATGTGTGCTACATTTAATGGTAGTACCTGCAAAACGATCACCTCTTGCTACAATCCCATCAGTACCAGTGATGAAATGGATATCACCACCTTCTTCAACAGGCTATCTTCCCTTGCTCGATACATCTCAAACAAAACGTTCTAATCATTTGTAGAGATATGAATGCTTAAATAGGCAAAAAAAATTTTTTTGCTTACACAACCTGCTGAGTAAAAATGACGAATATCTAACAGATTTTTCAAATGGGACTAGTTTCTCATGCCGAAATACTTAATTAAAAAAAGCGAGGGAAAAATATAAAATTACACCAACCCAAAAAATGCACAGCAAGATTATATATTCATAAAAAAGAAGTGGATGAATAGTGCTATGAACAGTGAGGCATTCTCCTCTTTTGAAGGAGTTTATGCCAATCACAGAATCACAGAAAACTAACGAATATCATCCCGCAGAAACTTAAGAAGGAACTTGTGAACACACACCAAAAAGAGCAACATATTCAATGCCAAATGCATAGAATTAGAAACTTGGTTGAACATAAGCAATTGCGAATGGCATGGCAGACAGTGAATGAAATGAGCAGAAGCCAAAAATTTTGAAGTAGAAAGAACATTTAAAGAATATGCTTGGAAACCTTCAAGAAATCACAGAGAAACCTATCCAGAAAATCATAAATGGCCGACAAGACATTAAACTAAGACAGTTTACGGAGGAAGATCTTGGGGCAGTACTGAAAAAATTAAAAATAGAAAAGAGGGTTTCAACGAAATACCTCCTAAAATATGGAAGACAAAGAAATTTTACGACATCTTTCTTCGATTATGCAACGCAGTGTATAACCAAAACACTACAGATAAATGGGAAAAGGCTGAGTTCTTCCCATTCCAAAGAAAGGTGGCTTCGGAATCGCTAAGAACTATAGAAGCATTAGGCTTACTGGAACTGCTGATGAGGTTTATAATACCCTGCTTCTCAATCGTATTCAGCCTGAAATCGAGGAAATTTTTAGAAAAGGTCTGAACGACTTTCAAAGAAATCACTCTACACACAGACATATTCTGATAATCCGTTGAATCATCGAGAGAGTACGAGCAAAGAATCTCGAGGCAATACTATTATTTATAGACTTCTTCAGGACATTCGATTATATATATATAGGGGAAAGATTGAGCAAACACTACATACATGTGATCTTCTCAAGCAAACTGTTATTGCTACAATGATGTTTAACCAAAACAGGAAAGCAATAGTTCGCACACCTGATGGCGATACATATTTCTTCGACATTGTTTTCGGAGAATTGTAAAGACATACTATAGTACCATATTTGCTTATACTCTGTCGAAACTACATACATAAAAATGACATATATAAAAATGCGTATATATATATATATATATAACGAAAATAAGAACAGCGTTACTATATAAATCATCCAAAGATGCAAAAGTGTATAGGACTTTACACTCCTATAAATTATTTTGGGCGGTATGCCACTTGTTCCCACAAAGATGGCGGACGCTCACATATTCAGTCTCCGGAAATAATTGGCCAGGAGGACCACGTGACATGTTTAAAACTAGGTCCGCGCGTAAATTCAAGTCCTGCGTTTTTGAGCCACCTACAAGACGCGTATTTTCTATAAATACGTCGTCTTCAAACAGCCTTGTTCTCTTTTACGAAATTTCTTCGCAGCGGCAACACGCTCTTTGACCAAATTTCTTCGCAGCAGCAACACACTCCCTTAAGCGTGAATACAGGAGAGAAAAGCAACACCATGCATGGGCCTCGCTGACATTCATATACAATGACGCTTTCCAGTCTCTGAGAAACTGCCCGTTTCTAACCATAAAAAAAGGACATGTAATTCTTTTATAGCCTAGTTGTGTTAGACACACACAAACACTCACACTCACACTCACACATATACACACACTATTATTTTGTTAGTAAAGTTAGTAATTTCTTTTATGTATCAATGTAAGTTTTATTGTTGTAGAATATAAATTTGTTTTTGTTCGACGCCTTGTTTTAAATGTTCATTTTGTCCGCGCCGTTTTACAACTTTTATTTGTTTCATATCTTTTACTCATTTGTTTTATTGGTTTCCTCCATTTACTACTTTATTCATGTGCCTATATTATGCCCTATTCCACCTTTATTCTAAACAAAACACTCTCTTTCAAAACCTATCTTCAACATTAAACTTGTGGGGAAGCATAAATATTAAACATTATTCAATATACATAAACTCAACATCAAAATAGTCAGGGACCATAAATAGCAAAAATTCATTCACTCCACCTACAAGTGGCCGGAGAGGGCACAAAGTCTGTTCAGGCAGAAAGTGGAAAGGATTTAGGGAGTTACACGTGGCAAAAGAGCGGCTTCTCGAAAGAGCGATATAGGAGCGGTCGCAAAAGGGCGCGTTGGTCTAGGGATTTTTCCGATTATCCGAGTGAATAAGTCCTCGGATAAAGGTAAGAGGCAACTTACACAGGATGAGGTTTGCAAGGGAGAAGACGAGAATAGGTTAACAAAAATGGCGGGATTAAAACAGCTAGGAGCATGGACAAACAGGAATTCCACAATTCAATGGAAAATCAAATGGTCAGAAATATGGACCATGCGATCGTTAGATTCCAGATAGGATCCATATACGATATACTCCCGAGCCCTACAAACCTTTACATATGGAATAAATCAGTGTCTACATTATGTCCATTATACAAAGGTCAAAGGACTTTAAGACATGTTCTGAGCAGCTGCCCAACAGCACTTGTAGAAGGATGTTACTGATGACGGCATGATCAGGTTTTAAAAGCTATTGCGGATATAGTCTCTACAGCCATTCGAACAAATAAATTTAATCCATTGAATAGAGAGATACAGTTCCTCGAGGCGGGCACGAACCCTAAGAAGGCGGTAAAGCTCAAAACAAACATCATGTCCGCTTCAACAGACTGGGAATTAAGAGTTGATGTTATAACAAGATTGAATTTCCCGGACTACATTGTGAAAATATGCATGCGCCCAGACTTAATATTCTTCTCGAATAGACTAAAAGACATTATAAAGTGGGAATTAACTGTCCCTTGGGAAGAACATATCGAGGAGGCCCACAAAAGAAAAAAATCGAAATATGAAGAATTACTGGAGCAATGTCGAAGTAATGGTAGGCTGCCGCCTTTTTTATATTCTGGAATTATATAATTTACCTTTATATCCTTATTTTTTCTTGATAAAATGTTCGATGAAGCTTTGAAATAAGAAGTTATTTCACATTTAGACTTTTTCTGAACATCGTTCTGATCTTTATGCTCGCAGCTGTATGTAGGTATATATATATATATATATATATAGTAGTTGACGACCTAAGGCTCCCTTTTCAATAGCTACTAACCGAGGTGTAGGGGAGGGCGCAACTCCATTTCCTGGATTACTCCACTTTACCCTTGATCCTTACCTTATAAGACTGAGTGTTAAGCAAGGCGGTATCAAGTACCATTTTTGAGTCTTTGGTATGACTCGACCTGGGATTGAATCGCGGTCTCCCAGACCATTGCCGAACACTCTACTCATTAGGCCAATACACACACACACACACACACATATATATATATATATATATATATATATATAAGAGTATGTATATTTATGTTTAAATATATATGTGTATATAAATGTATGTATATATCTGTATATATATTTGAATACATGAGTGTACATACGAATGTATTTTCGTACATATACACATCAATGTGTATATGTAAGAATGCATGTATGTGTTTATATACAGCTATGTATATATGTTCATGTATAGGTGTATATATATATATATATATATATATGTATGTACATATATATATATATATATATATATAGCGTATATTTGTATTAAAATGTATATATGTATACCTATATATATATATATATACGAGGCGCATACAATAAGTTTCCAGACGTTTTTCATATGGACACTTTTATTGATAGTACACACATGAAACCCTAGTCCTCTTCAAAGTAATCTCCTCCAGCTGCAATGCACTTGTTGTACCGTTCCAACAACTTCTGGAAGGCCCCATGGAAGTCCTCTTGTGTGGGCGAGTTAATGACCTTCGTCACGGCCTCTTTCACCTCCTCAATTGTCTCATAAGGACAACCTCTAAGCTTAGGGAATAACCAAAAGTCACAGGGAGGAACGTCTAAACTATAGGGAGGGTGAGGAACTGTCTTGATGCCCATCTTGCTCAAATAGTCTGTGACAAGGATGGAGTTGTGGATTGGTGCATTGTCCTGGTGGAAATGCCACTGACCCGATTTGAAGAGTGATGGCCCCTTCCGACGGAATCTCTTCCTGAACTCCCTTAAAACCTCAACATAGTAACCCTAACCCTAAGCCTTTGGCCAATCAACTCTGGTGTATTGACTTCCTTACTCCTCCCATACCTCTCATCATTCCTCACAGACTGCGTGCCTTCCTTGAATCTCTTATACCACTCAAAAACTGATGCTCGATTAATGCAAGATGCTCCAAAAGCAGTTTGAAGCATTCCATACGTTTCTGTGGCATTTTTTCCAAGTTTAAAAGAGAATTTTATTGCATATCGTTCTTCTAAAGTGTCAGATTGCATTTTTGAAATTCACCAGCTATGACAATCAGGCTTTAGTAGGGTGCATTCCAATTGCTGCCGTAGCAGTTGATTTGAACCAGATATCATAAAAATTGGTCAGTCATCTCATAAGATGTATAGCAATAACATAGTGAATTTTCAAAAGTCTACGACAATTTTAAATGCCCATACGAAAAATGTCTGGAAACTTATTGTTTGAACATCGTATATATGTTGACATATATTTACATATATGTGTATATCTATGTCGATACATATATATATATATATATATATATATATATATATATATATATATATGCATATCTGTTAAGGATCAGACAACGAAAAAATATCAGTTAGTCCACCTGGGTGATAGAAAGGGAGTTACCTCCCGTGTTCAGTGCATTGTGGGATCGTAGGGACCGGATGAATGCAGACACGTGTGACAGAAGAGACTTGAAATCCACCATGACACATGAACAGGCATTTTGACTGGTGTCCACAAAGTTAAAATAGATTTTTTTTCCTGGTCAAAAGACGCATGTCTCTTCCTGCGGTGTACAAACGAGTCCTTTTTTTTCATAACAATATGTATGTATATATATTTATAACATAACAATATGTATGTATATATATTTATGTATTTGTATGTGTCTATCTAAACATTTATGAGCAGATGTCCATCTGTTTATATATATATATATATATATAAACAGATGGACATCTGCTCATAAATGTTTAGATAGACACATACTAGGTCTTTTTTCATGTCTATACATTTTCATATGCATATATATATATATATATATATATGAAAATGTATGGACATGAAAAAAGACCTAGTCTTGAAACGAACTTTAAATAGAACCTAATAGTAGGGCAGACTAGGTTCTTCAGCCTTGGTTAGGCAACTAGTCTAGGAGAAGGAAAACTCTGAATTCAAACCTGTTAAACTCCGCTTAAAAATTGGCCTTGTGTCATATCCTGCTCGAGCCGAGGGGTTGGTAAATATGAATAGAACCTACCTACACATATATACACACGCAAAGCCATGCACACACCAATTACCTTAAAATACGTCTATTTCTGGTGTGAAATAAACTGGTGTGAAATAAACTCTTGAAAACCTTGTACGTGTATATATGGATCGGTATACATTCAAGTGTATGTATATATGTATGCACATACGTAGACCAAGTCTGAGAGAGTGTGTATGAAAGAGAGAGAGAGAGAGAGTGTGTGTGTGTGTGTGTGAAAGACAGAGAGAGATAGAGAGAGAGAGAGAGAAAGAAAGAGAAAGAAAGAAAGAGAAAGAAAAAGCGAGAAAAAACAAACCAAGATGGACCAAAATCAACAAAAACCCTGAAAATATGATTTTGTGCGGTGTGCATGTTCATGGATGTTTGTGCCTATACGTATGAAGACGCCTACTTAAAGAAAAATACTCGCACAGAAAACAGACACACACACACACACACACACACACACACATATATATATATATATACATACATATATTCTTATCATCATCATGCCGCGCTATCAGCACGGATATTCCTGACCCTCTCTCGCCACCTTTCCCTATCGTCCATTGCTTCCGATATGTCTTTAGGGCTACTTCCTGTATTGGCACAAAGTTGCTGTATGTATGTTCGAGTTGGTCGTCCTGCCTTTGCTCGTCCATGTGGAGGGGTCTGCAAGAGTACATCACTTATGAGCTTGTCCCTACTTCTCCAACAGTGTCCTGCATGTCTGATTCGTCTAATTTTGATAGTTTTCGTGATGGGTGGTACGTGGTCGTACAGCTGCTGCTTTGTGAGTTCCTACCCCCAGGACTTGTTCAATATTGCTTGCAGCATTCTTGTGTATTTTCTCTATACGTTTTGTCAGCGTCCATGTTGTGCATCCATATAGCAGTATCGACACGACCGCAGCTTATCGGTCAGGTCTGACTTCCATATGACCGATAGCCTATCGATAGCTGTCTATGCCTTTGCTAGTCGCATGTCGAGTTCTGTCTCGGTTGATGAGACACTGCTTCCTAGGTAGGTGAACTTGTCAATTAGTTTCAGAGAGAAACCGTTTAGTGTGGAGATGTCGCCTGTTTGATTAAAGCACATATATTCCGTCTTGTGTGCTTTGAAATAGAGGCCGATGCCCGCAGTGGGTCGTTCCAGACTAAGTAGCAGAGTTTCAGCTTGGGCGGGTGCATTTGCCAGAAGTGCTCGTTGGTAATTGTTTTTGTGGGGGTACCTTCTGCTTCTTTCTTTTGTTAGCTTGAAACCGTTTTCTTTGATTTTATCGATAGATGTTCTAAGCACGTAGTTTAGACAGATGATAAAGAGGAATGGGGCTAGTGTGTCTCCTTGTACACCTGATACAATGTCGAAGTAGTCTATGTCTCCCTCTGGAGAACGGACTTTTACTTTGGTGTTTCTATAGAGAATCATTATGGCTGCGACGGTTTCTTTTGGTAGGCCGTAGGTGAGTAGAATTTTCTCCATCTTTCCTCTGTGAATGGAGTCAAGTAAAGTCGACAAATGGTTTTGTTGCTTCTAGTTTTTTTGCGCGTACACCTTCAAGAATTTGACGGGTAGTCAAAATTTGTGATGTCGTGGATCTATTTCTCTGGAAGCCATTTTGGTTCTTCCTAAGTATGTTCTAAATTTTGGGTTCTATGCATTCTTTGTTTGTTGGTATGTATTTCGCTGCTACTTCTAGGAGGGCGTTGACGAAATTCTCATATTAGTTATTCGGGGTATGTGTTTCTGTCTTCTCCGGTCGTGCATCGGATTTGTTTCTTAATGCTATCACATATTTATCTCTAATATCCTAACATACTAATATATACAAAGAACATTTGCAGAGACTAGAGGTCTTCACAGATAATTAACTCTGATGACGCAAATTCTGGAAATAAAAAGTTCTGATCATATCAAAGTGATTTTCACTATAAAAACAATAACTTAAACTTAATCATTCGAGATCTCCTGATGACGTATAGTCTGAAACACTTGTAGAGCACAAGCGTATGAAATAAAAAAGCCCTAAATGCGAAATAAGAAATAATTTTCGGAACACTTCATTTTAATATATATATATATATATATATATATATATATATATATCATCGTCATTATAATCTTTTGTTGACTGTTTTTTTTTTATCTCATCAATAGACACCACCGTTATAGATGAGAAGCAGTAGTTTTCTGACGGAACTATTTGATTCTGACCTGTGAGGGTTTTCCGCCCAGCATCAGATGAAGCGTGCCATTGACCCAAGTTTGGGTTCATCCGCCTTACTTCCCATCTACCATGCTGCTTCCCATGGCTTCTATTGATATATGTATATATATATATATATATATATATATATATATAGAGAGAGAGAGAGAGAGAGAGAGCATAATTTTTTTAAAGCAAAGACGCACTCACAAGTGACGCTCTCTGAAGAACCCCTTTACATGGATGTGCCAGTGTTGGCCTACCAACAAGGACTTACCTACAGCAGTTCTGTGTGGACAAAGGATGTTTTCTGGAAGACCTGCTGATAGATTGGTTGGTTGGTTGGTTGGGTTTAATGGCATATCAACCTCTATAGTATATTTAATGCCGAAGCCTATTTACGCATATTATATGTACAGTTTGTAAACATAATTTAATGATACCATACTAAAACCAAACAACTCATTTACTCGCACACGAGTAAATATTTTCCAGTATTTCTATATGACATTAGTTTATTTAGAGATGATAGTTTTTTTTTAATTATTTCTAACTACTATTTCTGCTAACACAAACATAATGGTATTTCTATTCAGCAATAATTTGCTTTCAGTTGATTAGATTGTCGTGTTTTCTGGATTGTAACCAAGTCTATATTTTCTGGTACAACCTGGTCTCTTTCTGGAACGACCAAACATTATCCATGTGAACGTTCTCGAATAAGTCCTTCATGGTATTTGCGAGGAAATAGTGCTTTTTGCTGTCATTAAAAACTTTACACTCAAGGAGAACGTGTTTGATTGCGCAGGGTGTTTGGCAAGTCGAGCACTGTGACTGCTGTTCTTGCTTGTGTATAAAAGAGTGCGTAAGTCTGCTGTGACCAATACGCAATCGCATTATTGTTACTTGTTCTTTTCGCGATTTTCGAAAAGCTGGGCGCCATTCTTCCAAAAAGGGTTTAACCTGGAATAGTTTATTATTGGTATTTCTATTTCAGCGTTGTTGCCATTTTTATGGTGGAAATTATTTATTTTGGATTTCAGATCGGTGTATAGAACGTTATACTTGTCAGGGGTCAAGTCTAAAGCCGATTTTGCTGCTGCGTCTGCTCTATGATTTCCTCTCACCCCAATGTGGCTTGAAATCCAGCAAAAAACGATTTCTTTGATGTTGAGTGTAGTATGCAAAGTAGTTTGATAATAAGTGGGTGCTCTAGTTTTTTATTCTCAGACTCACTCTCTCTGTCCAGCTGATAGAGATAAATGATTGGGACGGATGGAAAGAGAGAGAGAGAGAGAGAGAGAGAGAGAGAGAGAGAGAGAGAGAGAGAGAGAGAGAGAGTCAGGGAAATCCGTGCTAGCACCGTAACTTGATGTTATTACCAAGGGTATATATGTCATTAAACGAAATATTCTCAGCCCCGTCGCCTCTGGTTTTAGAATATGCCGGCTGCATCTCTGCAGAAAGGTAATCCCACCCTGCTATGAGTGTTCTGGATATGATACTAAACTGCGTCTGATGGTGAGACTCCAATTCTGGAGCTTTGGAGAATGTCGAGTAGCCCTTCATTGCTATTACTCCCAGGTCCATTCTGACCCCTAGGAGTAGTACCGAAAGAAAAAATACAAAAAACGTCGCGAGTTAGAATAAAAAGTAAAGACACACTTTCTTTTGATGTTGCTGTGTCAAATGCCATTGGTCCAATCGTGTCTTGTGTTACGTTTGCTTACCAACAGATAAATCAGGTCACTATAAAGTTTATGGTAATAGAATCCTGGAATTCTGGTGTGCAACTGTTTTTCTGCGTTTCGTTAAATCCGGTTGCAGATGACATATCTGCGTTATCGACGCAATCATTTTGCTTTGTCCGTTCACGCTGTAACAGGTTCCGGAATTGAAAGTTTGCTTAGCATAAGAAATGTTAAATGTATTACCATAGAAAATGGTTAAAGCGATAGAAGCTGAATTAATGTGGTAAATATTTGAGCTGGGGTATTTAGGATATTACTCGGTTTGTCGATCTAACCTAGTTGGCTCAACTTGGAGAACCATGAATAAGGCGAAAATGGTTGTGCTAGTGACTTTGTGGTGACGGCCGGAATAAATTGATAGAGGTCTCGTAGCATCCTTCCTTTCCTGAACTAAATACTTCTATTTTGCATTGCTTAGATCTAGATGTTTTAAATATTCTACGCCCCCCACCCACAGAGAGAGAGAGAGAGAGAGAGAAGAATCAAATGACAATACCCGGTCTCATTGGGTTATTGTATTCTGGAATTTTTCACCGCAACTGAAAGCAAACCCTGATATCAACAAAGATAATATCCCCAAGTTTGTCATCGAGTGGAATTTTCCGTAACCAACTGAGACTATTTTCGAGACAAATTAATTCGGTATCCGTCTCGAAAGTAGTTTCTAACTGTTGAACAGAGCAGGTAGTATTTGCAAGTTTCTCTTAACCTTCCAGCCCAAAAACCGGACACGTGTCAACATGGTAAATACACAACCCCTTTCTGTTATAAAACCAGCGGTCACTAACGACAAAAATAGTTCGGCGACCGCTTCTTTGGCAAAGCCTCTTGGCTAAGACGACCGTTTTTCTTCCTTTTTTCCTAAAGTTGATTGTTTCTTCCCTTTTGCTGTCTTAGGTTGAAAAAGAACCACATTGACAAATCGTCTGGTCGTACCTCTCTTTCTCTTTCCTGAGTTTATTGTTCAGTCAAGAGGGAAGTACCTTGGTACTCGAAGAACCAAGGTGATGGTATTCAACGTTCCAATTGACCGACCGAAGAACGTCTTAACAGAGTACCTGAGCGCTAATGGGAGAGTGGAGGTGGTCACTTCTGTGGTCCTATATTAGACACAGTTCTTGATTTTGGCCTTTGTTCCGTGACTACAACTTGCCTTTCCGGCGAGTTGGTTTATCAACTCCCTCTGTGCCTACGTTGTGTTTGAAAGATCCACGGCTGGGGTGGTTTGTCGGAAGAAGTTGCCTGGATGTTTGCTATTCTAAGACAAGAAAAACTCTACATAAACAATTAACAGTATTTATTAAAATACAATGGTGTAACAATATATATATATAGAGAGAGATAGATTGTCCCTTTTTGTTGTATTTGAGAAAGACAATTGAGGTATTTGGCTAGTGCAGTCTTTCTATGGTACTTAATTTTACAAAGAGTGAGGCTTTTGCCGAAGAGGCTTTAGTTTTTAGAGATTTCTTTTCTTATTCTCTTGTTTTCGGTATGGACATCGGACCTCCTCTCTTTTAACCCGAAAAAAATCTATTTTTATAGTGGATTCTTCAGGAAACAATCGTTGGCTAACTAATTACATATTTTGTATTCTTCTACTTCTTTTTGACTAGTTAGCCAATGAAATGCACTAATCTATGTCTGTCGGAAGAATATCCATTCCACGTATCATCTTTTAATTACTCCTTCAATCAAACCACAATATAAGGGCTTGGTTAATTAGGGGTCCCAGCCCACGGTTTGTTAGGATAGTATCTCTTTTTACATTAACCAAAGCAAAACTCAAAGATCTGATAAATCTATCCAAATATTTAAACTTCTAACCCTAACAAATTGGCCAGAGATATCATGATTTAAAATGGATCACTGCTCTGTCAAAACACCAAGCCTGCTAACCTTTTGTTTGGATAAATTGAAAGTTTTCTAAGTACTGACTTTTTAAATTGACTTTGAATTTCTTTCATTTTCAATAAGTCTTTTGTAATAAGAAGGAAAATTACATTTTCCTAAATTAAAGAAATGCATCATTGACTCCATAAGTTTTTAGCGTCAGTAAATAATTCATATTGTCCTACCTCTCTGCGAGACAATTCTGGTGAACGAAAACTCCTCCTTCCTCCTGTGTTTCAAAAGGGAACGATTCGCTGCAATAACGAATACCCTCATCTTCCAGAACCAGCAGCTAACGGTCATCTTCGAGGGTAGACGGTCTCACTGCCAAATTTTAAACAGCCGGGACATTTGGATCGGGCCTGCACTGAAAGTACTAGCCGGACAACGAGGAGCAAACCGAAGAAGAAATACAATGAACAAGCAAGTAGTCAAAGAGAGGGGTGGGTTGAGGTTCTTAAAAGGGGGAACAAAGTTCCCTCTGCCGAAGCCAAGAGACACCGGAAAAGAAGAGACGAGTCGAGGCGGTAAAAGGGGGCAAAAAGTCCCCTCCTCCATGGCCATCTCCGAAGAAGAAAAAGAAACGCAAAACGGGGAGGGGTGAACTGAGGCGGTCATAAGAGGGCAAAGGATTTCCTCCTCCGACGCCATCTCTGACTCCCACTATGAAAGGGACGAGTAGAGGCAGTAAAACCTTCTCCAAAGCCGTCTCCGAAGAAATGTCAAAAATCCAAGCAGAGGAGGGGTAGACCAACCAGGCTGTTCCTAGCTCCCTTGATCAGGACGCTAAAAAAGACAGGTCGACTAGATTTATCTGAAAGGGACAGGACATTGGATCCAGCAAGGTCATCCTCGATTCCTCCGAAGCCATGAACAGCGCCCATTTTGCAGGATCGGCCTCCTCGGTAACCTGAAAAAGAGTCTCATCAGAGTGGTCTTATGCACCGTGGGCTCCATGGAACTCAAACAGTACCTCTTCCATCAAATGAAGAGGATTCTGAAACCGTTGTTGAAAAAAGGAGAAGAACATCGGAAATATTTTGAATTTCAAGGGTGTACCCATGGTGACCAACTTCGTCCGTTTAGCCGGCGATCGTCACCTCAAGATATGGCATTTGCTGTAATGAGCCAGTAAAGCTGTGTTGGGCGTAAGGCTGACAGAGTCGGGGCTTTCTTCTGTGAAAAAAATGAACAAATTTTGTTCAGGCGTGTCCCAATTTATGTTCATCATTCATTTTACAGGGCCTTAAAACTGAAGTTTTCCATTGATGCCGGAGGCCTTATCAAAGGTGGATGTGTTACTTCTAAGCTCTGGACCGGGTTGCTGGGACACAGCATCGTTATCCTCACCCCAAAGGACTTTGAGACCGTGGTGAATACTAAGTAAAGAAGGTAATTTGATTCCAAACCTTGCTAGCGTAAATGTTGGGGATTGAGGGATCTAATCAAAGCTATATGCTTGCTTGGTGAATTCTCGAACTCTGTGTAGATGTAGCTGCGGTGTAAGAAACTCATTTCCTTTGCTTAGAGGATTGTCGGGTCCTGTAGAGGTGTGACATAATGGTATCAAATACAAGTTCGTACTTCCATGGACACCATTGTGACCCTGTCGTGGTAAAAGTTGACGAACGCAAGAAACTCTGTTCAGCTACCCACAGGTTTATTTAATACTACCACATGTAGGTAGTCGCCGGGAAAAAGAGAGTATGAAAAATGAGACGAACGCGTTAGCAAGGAAAAGACAAGCAACATATCAGGATGAGAAAGAAAGAGCAGACACAGATCTGGAATTTTTTCCTGGTTTTCTGTTATATTTCTAACATGCTTGTCCGCTGGGTCGCGTCTAGTCTAAGGCCTCCTTTGGAACACACCCTAAAAATGGGGCTCAAAAACTTTCGTTTCCTCACATCTTCGATGCTTGTGTTTAACTTTTTTTTACCTCATCTCGTCTCGCCGTCAACTCCCTAAAAGACACGAGTCTTCCCCTCCCTTCCGCCTGTTGTCGGTGGGAGAAACATCCATTTCTACCGATTCCATACTTGCGCACAAGAATTTTTAAGACCTCTAGTTTTCCCTAGTAATTTTTAACTAGAGCCTTGGCCTGGCCGTTCGGAGACTGTCTGCTTTTTAATTCATTTATTTATTTTTTCAATTTCAATTTTCTATGAGCCTTTCAATTATGTTACACTAGGGTTTCTCTGCTAGTTGAACGCTACTTTAATGCAGATGTCAATCTTGTCTTTGCAAATGACTGAGCCGGCTGGTCAATGTTGCCGTGAAAAGTTTTGTGTTTCGGGCAGTTGTGGTTTATACGCCCAGTTGCATTACTAAGAGGTGTTCTTTTTTTCAGGATAGAGGGCGTTCCTTGCAGATCTAGAGCGAACATTTCCAGTGGGCGACTGGAATGCGATCCTTGATCTAAAGTTAAGCTGGGACGGTGTGACAGCAGTCTAATCGACCTGATGGTGGAGCTCAACAGATTTCCTCTGTGTTTAATGTCAGAAAAATATTCTATGACAAAAATATTACTTATGGAAGCAACCATGTTCGTAGCGTAGCAGTCTGTGCTCTAGCGTATTTAAAGAGACGCAAACAAAATGACGTACCTGAGTGGAAGTCAGTTACACAAAAATAGGCCTCTCGCGTGTGTGAAGCAGTTTATCACAACACTCCACAACCACCTCGAAGTTTAACTCAACATGGCGCTGTAGACAGTATTAACTGGGTAGGATTTTGCTACTACGAAGAAAACTGACCAACGAGCCATTGCGAAACAAGTCAACCGAAGAAAATAAATCCTAATGTGACGAAAAGTATAATTTAAAAAAGAAAGTGGCCAAGGAACCAGAAAATATTAATCAGCAATATTTGCAGTTTTTATTACAAATAATCAACCTGGAAGGAGAGAACAACTAGTTTCGCACTCAAAATTACCTGAAACTGGTCCTGAGGAAGTTTGAAAGACCGATAATTGAACAAAATACAACTGCCTACGAATGGGGAGTCTTTCTAGATTCATGGAATCGAAACAAGAAAATTTACAACCAGAAAAATCCGACAGAAATTAGAAATGGGTAAAGAACAACGTGTTCTCCTGAAACTAATCACCTATTATTAGAATTAATCGACCCAGACTCGCTAAACACGTTAACCGAACAACAAAAATTCGAGTGAGTTGTGGAAATTCACCGGCAGCCGTTAGATAATGTGAAGCAAACTCAAAGTGAGTCAATTACATATTTTCTGGCCAAATTATGGTCGCAAACGAAGGATGTCGTCGACGAGTAAGTTACTCAAAAGACATGGTAGCCAGCCAAATGTAAATAAAAATCGACAGCCCTGAACACCAAAACAAAAATGACAGAAGCCATCTTTAATTTTTCCACTCCTACAAAGATCACCAGTTTGAGGTCCTGGTTTGCATTATTAAACCAAAATGTGTGTGCATTTTCGCAAGCCGAAATAATGGCCCCATTACGAGACCCACTGCGAAGTAAGGACCGGAAGTTCTACTGGGACTTAACTCTCAATGAAATATTTGAGGAATCTAAACGTATTATTGTAAAATAGATCAAGAAAGGGGTTAAAACATTCTAGATGGATATCCGACTTATCTCTCAATAGATTTCAGCAAGACCGGCATCGAGTACTTCCTTTTCCTAAAGCACTATCGATCCCCAACGGAATCCAGCCGCAACTGTGGTGAAAATCAATGGAAAATAATCTTGGCTGGATCCAGATTCACTAAGAATGCAGAATCGTGATACGCTCCAATAGGAGAAGGGCTCGCTCTCGTATATGAAATGGAGTCTTGCCAGATGTTCGTCCGGGGATGCCTCAACTATTGGTGAAGTAATTTTCAGATCAGGTCCTGGAATATATAAAGAACCCTCGCTTGTTCATTTTCAAGGATGTTACGGTACCTACCTTATGTACTATAATGAACTCTTCCTATTACTATGAATACCGGGAGAACATTTATCTCTGTGTTAACTCCAGCCTAACACTTTGGCAGTCAGACTGACGTTCAACACTCTTTTACCTAATCTGTATTTATACTTTCCTTCAATATGCTTGTTTCACGTAATCGCAAGTTCGTTGTCTTTCTTCCGGACCTTTTACTGGTCCACAACAAAGGAGCAGTCATTAACGTAAAAGTTCCGCAGGTTCAGAGGAGTTGTCGCACCTGACTGTACCTCAGGACACCTGGCGTCACCAACACATATCGTTGCAGCAACAAATGACACAGCTCAGCAAATTATCAATGCCATAAAAGCTTCCGTCATATCGACATACGCTCACGATCCGCACCGGCTGCTTACGAGGAGTGCCACAAATTAGCGGATCGAATTCAAAAGAGTTTTTCAAACTGCTCCGACAATTTTGTCTGATGAAAGACAAGTTGTCCTGTTTGGACGGGGTACCCATAAAAACAAAATCCTCCAACCAAGACAACTTCGGGCCTTAGACCTTTTCTCTGCACCTCAAGGAGTCAATATTAATGTTGGTTAATGCAAAACAGCGATTGTTTTGGCCTGGTTTGCATGCCAATGTTCGACAAACGAGAGCACAGAGAGCCCTAGATGCCATTATCAAACTCACTGTTCCTCTTCCAAAAACAGTTATAAACCTGTGAGATTTACATGGAAAATATAACATGTTTTATGCAAACCGGTACACGGGCTGGCTAGAGGTGACCCTATTATCGCCAGGTAAGGCCAGGATCATATGCAATGCCCTGAGGAAATGGTTCCGTATATACGGCGTACCTGAAGAATTATATTCCGACGATGGACCACCGTTTGACTCCAATGAACACAATGCTTTTCTCAGTGATTAGGTCATCTCCATACAACCCTTCACACAACCCTTCAAAGCAATGGGCGAGCAGAATTAGCTGTCAAAACAGACGAGAGATTCCTGATAGACCGCACCGATGAGTATGGTTGCCTGTGTTAGGACCGCGCGGCTCGAGCCATGTTGACCAACCGAAACACTACAAACCGAAATATTGGAATGTTACCAGCGGAGATGTTGTATGGACAGGCAATCAAGGACTACCTCCTCATACTTTAAGAGAAGTATCAAGTACCCAGACACTTGGGGAAATGAAGGAATTAAGATAAAGGGCGATGGCGAAAAAACACTTACTGAATCAAAAGCAATATAATATGCAGTCACCCATTTAGGTCGGCGAGTCGGTACAAATCCAGAACCAGGATGAACCTTACCCACGACCTTGGAGAAAAAAAAAAACGTGTGGACGGGAACAATCGACTAATGCTAAGGAATCGTCGGTTCTTCTGGAGAATAGAGCCAGTTGCAAATATACCGAACTACCTCATACTGCAACCGCCCTCCCAAACACCAATACCTATCTCAGAACGACATACCTGATATGATGAAAGTAGAAGATACAGATAACGACGAAAGGTTAGAAGAGCGCATGGATATCGAAGCAGACGAAGATCAACAACTAGTGGCGCAAATACCAGGCGGTCAAGACTTGCTACGCAGCGCTTGAGTGTCATGACCACTGAGATCGCTGTTTCTAGAGAATGTGTGCCCACACTCTTGGTCGTACCGACATGTGACCACAATGTTTGCTACCTTGTGGTCACTGGAAGGAGGGAAAATATAGAGTAAAGAGGCACGCTAACAAAATGGTGTACCTGAGTGGAAGTCAGTATAAACATAAATAGATCTTTCATGTGTGTCAAAGACAGTTAATCACAACACTCCACTACAACCCGGAAGTGTACCTCTACATAGTAGAAGGCTTTTTCCAGTTTAAGGCTTCAAATGCCGTCGTTCTTAGCGTGATGTTTTAATTTCAGCCTAGAAATATTGAAATTGTCTCAATGACCACTGATTAAAAAAAAACTAATGTAGGCTTGGTGAACGATCAAATCATAATATAACTCATGTGGAGAGATTCTTTTTCAGTGTTTGAACTGTTATTTACTCTTAATACTTACTATGTATATAAACCTAAAGAGGTTGATTATGATAACAAAGGGTATGTTTATTGTTTTCCGAACTGAAACTTTGGATTTGTTCCAAGATATTCTTAATCAATTTTTGAAATTGGACTATTTTTGCTATATATTCAGCGGGATTTTAAAAAATATGACACAAAGTTTGATCTAGTAAATACGTTAACAGTTTTTTATCGAAATTTTTAAATAAAGAGGTGTCATTTTTATCGAAAGTCTATGGAGATTTATTCAATTAATGTGTTACATTCATTTTTTATCCATTCGTGTGTATAAAAACATTTTTCTAACTCAAATTTCTCTTGTATTTTAATATATTTTTTCATTAATTTTCCTCTCGTATTTGAATGAATTTTTTCTATATCTTTCTTAAATCTTTCCTTTTATTCATAATACAAACAATCTTACGAGAAAATTTAATTTTATTGATTTGCATAATCAAAACCAAATATGACTAATGTTTGATAAATATTTTAAAATTTTACTCCGTGAATATTTTTAAAAAAAGTTCCTCGTATACGACAACATTTTTAACAAGCATTATCTGTTTTCTGATTATATTTATTACGAGGAGACATTGTCTCATTTAGTATAATTTGAAAATTTGCCACAAATACATATGAAATTTTATGCGGAAGTTTCTTATAGTATCTGAAAAAAAGCTGACGGAAAAAGTCTTGCTTTACAAAATAAAATGATAAACACATAAAGAATTAATTCCTCGTGGAATTTGAAACATTTTATCTACTTTTTATTGAATAAAAATCACTAAGTATTTGTTGTGTGTCCAATACATGTTTAAATTTGTTTCCTGAATGAACTAGATTTTTCTCTTTGTTTCCATGTCTGTGGATATCAGTGATATTTCCTTTCAGTATATATGAGACCTCCCTGATTAATTATACTCGAAGAAGTTCCATACCACTTCCATGCTAGGAAGAAGTCAATTTTATTTGTCTTTGTATAAATGAGAACTTTCTGTTTAAGTTTCGAAGACTCGAAGGAAGATACTATAATTCCCGATCATAGGGGTCACAAACACTCCTATAGATGACAATTTTACCTCCTTTCTGAAAAAATAAGACATTGCTGATCGAATTTAAGCTCAAGTCTTCCAAAACCCAAGCCCTCTCTCCTGTTCTATTAAAACATTCAAAATCAAAAGAATTGATGTTCCAAGTTTCATCGAGATTGTTTCATCAGCCTGTAGTGAATAGCAAAGAAACAAAGAGAATTATAAATTAGATATAGCTAAATAATCTGCTGTCTACATTCTCAGAAAGTTAGTTTGATAAAACTTAAATTTTTGACATTGAAAACAACTTTAATCGACGAACTTATTTTAAAAATCGGGAATTCAAATTTCAAAAGTTAAAAAAAGAAATACAAATTCGAAAGAAAAATCTGATATTTAAAATTCATGTTTTGATTTTTTAATGAAATCTTTTAAATCCTATTAATAGAAGCAATTTCCTATAATGAACTTTTGAATTAAAAATGAACTTTAATGGAAAAAATAATGTGATCCACTCAAATAATAACATCAAAATTCAGCGAAAAATTTTTATAACAAAGTAATCGTAGAAATCATTATCTATTTTATCGCATATCTTTTAAAGAGTTCGGTGCTAGACTCCTGTAATGGTTCCATGATGGAAAAAAATGACGATATTTTATCATACTAAAATGCGTGGTGCCTTCAATAAGTTTCCAGACTTTCTTGTAAAATTGTCGTAGACTCTTGAAAATTCACTATGTTATTGCTATACATCTTATGAGATGACTGACCACATTTTATGGTTTCAGGTTCAAATGAACAGTTACAACAGGAATTGGAATACACCCTACTAAAGCCTGATTGTCACAGCTGGTGAATTTCAAAAATGCAATCTGGACATGAGGACACTTTAGAGGAACGGTATGCAATAAAATTCTGTTTTAAACGTATGGAATGCTTCAAACTGCTTTTGGAGCATCTTGCATGAATCGAGCATCAGTTTTTGAGTGGTATAAGAGATTCAAGGAAGGCAGAGAGTCTGTGAGGTATGATGAGAGGTGTGGGAGGAGTAAGGAAGTCAATACACCATAGTTGATTGGCCAAAGGGTTAGGATTAGGATTAGGGTTATTATGTTGAGGTTTTAAGGGAGTTCAGGAAGAGATTCCGTCGGAAGAGACCAGCACTCTTCAAATCGGATCAGTGGCATTTCCACCAGGACAATGCACCAGTCTACAACTCCATCCTTGTCACAGACTATTTGAGCAAGATGGGCACCAAGACAGTTCCTCAACCTCCTTATAGTCCAGACCTTGCTCCTAATGACTTTTGGTTATTCCTTAAGCCCAGAGGCTGTCGTTATGATACAATTGAGGAGATGAAAGAGGCTATGACGAAGGTGATTGACACGCTCACAGAAGAGGACTTCCATGGGGCCTTCCAGGAGTTTTTGGAACGGCACAACAAGTGAATTGCAGCCGGGTGAGATTACTTCGAAGGGACATACTATTGTATGTACTATCAATAAAAGTGCCCATACGAAAAAAAATCTAGAAACTTATTTAATGATCCTCGTAGCTCAGAAGCTGTGTTTACTCCAAAAAGTAGGCGCTTGTAGCGAAATAGTCCTGCATGTGTAGCGAATGTTGTGATATACCTGCTAGATTCTCCAAGTTCCAGTTGGTGGTATGCATTTGAGAGATCTAATTTACTGAAAACTGTCGAGCCGTTTAGATCTGTAATTAAGTCGTCCATGGTCGGCATTGGGTGTTTTATCCTTTGGATGGCTTCATTTGCCTTCCTCATGTCGATGCAAATACGTACACCCTTGTTTTTCTTAGGGACTACCACAACAGGGCTTACCTATAGGGTATGGCCAGTGACCTCTTCAATGATGTCCATTTCTCTGAGGCGTTTTACTTCTGCCTCAACGTCCTTCCTCACGTGGAAAGGTATTCTAAGGTGTTGTTGCGTTACTGGGGGAATAGAGGATTCGATGTGGAGGTTGATAATGACTCCAGAAAATTTGTCCATTTTGCCGTCAAACAGTGAAGGGAATTCGTCCGAAATGGGGACGGACACATGGAATGTGAAGTTGAATGTTATCATGCGTAGTTCTTCGGCGGAGTGGGGGCTGCTGACGTAATGAGCCATCTACCCCTATAAGAAAATTTACAAGTCCCGACGCTGGTGTTGTATAGCCGTAATACAACTGCACGTATACATCTACAAATATATGCGGAACATAATCAAACATAATGATGAACTTCAATGAACGAACGAATACACTTCTTTATAAAGATATAATATCTCACACTTTATTCCCGAAAGGGTGATGTTTCTCGTGTGTGAGAGGTGAGTGGAGACAAGGACGGACTGTTATTTTGACCCAAGTTCTTCTGACCATAGCAGCACTTCTTTTTCATCTTGGCTGGGTTGCTTAACCGTGTGTCACTGAGTGCCCAAAGCCCTCTGTCAGCCGCTGGCTCTCAATTCGGCATCTTGTCCCCAACTAACTCGAACCACACCGGGCACCTGGTAATATAATTGTCTCGGTCGAGGGTCAATATATAACAGTTGGGATGCATCATTCACCTAATGGACCACCTGGATGGCACTTCAGTGCATTCTGCTAATATTCGCTGACGTACCTCACAGTATCCAGTACTTTCAAAGGTCTACCAAGCTGCATGATCAGGAACAAATCTACTGGAGGTCCCCCTCTACTCAGCATTTCATACAAAGAGATACGAACTGAGCGTCGAAAATGGTTGCCTACTCTGGGGATCTTGAGTAATACCACACACCCTTAGACAACAAATCCTGAAGGACCTCCACCAGTGCCATCTGAGTATGGTAAAAATGAAGGCCCTAGCTTGAAACTACATGTGGTGGCCAGGGATGGATGCGGATATTGAGGAAAAAGTTAACCATTGCAATATAAGCCAGAGCTCTAGAACTTCTTCTGCAAGGGCATCACATCCTTTGGAATGGCCCAGCGAACCATTGCACCGTATCTACCTGGACTATGTCGATTACAATGCCAGAAATCTGCTCATAATCACCGATGCTCACTCAAAATGGATAGAGGTCTACCTTACATTGGCTACAAACTCAACAACCACAATTGAAAAATCAAGGTGTTGTTTTGCCACACATGGCCTTCCAAATCTCCTTATCAGTGACAATGGCCCATGCTTCACTAGTTTGGAGTTTGCTAAATTTACAAGGAAGAATGGTATTAAGTACAAATTGGTCAGCCCCTACCATCAAACCTCAAATGGCCAGGTTGAAAGTTCAGTTAAAATTGTTAAAAATGGACCGAGAAGGATATCAGGTGGAACACTGGAAACAAAGTTTTCATGATTCCTACTCCCCTACAGGACAACACCCTATACGACAACTGGAATTACACCAGCAGAACTGCTGATGAAAAGAAAGTTACAAACAAATCTGGACAGGTTGGGGCCATCCACCTCAACCACTGTACTCCTCAGCCGAGATCATCAGAAATTCCATTATGACAAAACAACCAAGATGCGGATGTTTCACAAAGTTCTGGAGGTTTTTATCCAGAACTTTAACAGTAACCCGGGATAGCTAGCTGTCATGTTTTGGAGGGTATTGATGCCCTATCTTTCTGAATAAAATTACAAGACGGACGAGTTATTCTTCTGAGCCAATGTCACTGACTCCAGTGAATAACCCGGGACTAGAGCAAATTGAATCAAGATTTCTGTCACAACCAAAAACAGCACCCCAAGCTCCTATTCACACTCTAGACACAGTAATTTCAGGGAATCATCCAATTCAGAAATCAACTGTTGCGATGTCAACCCCACTGTGACAATCTTCCCGAGAAGTCGAAGTACTACAATCAACTGTTGCGATGTCAACCCCACTGTGACAATCCACTAGAGAAATCAAGGCACCCCAACGTTTCTCTCCTGGATAAAGTTTGGGTCTGAAGCTAGGACTCATAAAGAGGGGGGGAATTTAATGAATGAAAAGCTTGGAAGTTACATTCTTTGGGGTAGCACTGGGAACTTCCGGTGGCGAGACATAAAGGCAAGTTTTAAATTAATGAACAGACTTATGACGCCCACGAATGCTTTTTGTAGATAATTCCTGAAGTTATCCTACACAACTTAGCTTCCTCAATCTACCTATCATCTTTCACTTAGGGGCGTATAGTCATCCATGAGGTTCTAGGTAATATGAGTGATTCTACTTTTGTTAGAGTTTACAAGCAAGTATACAATATCTGGGTTCATGACTTCATAATTGGTAAAAAGATTTTGGTCTGGAAAAGTATCAAGTAGGGTTTCAAATTTTTGAGACTGAAATTAGCCCACAACCAGCATCAACTCATCTGTCTGCTTGCTGGTTCGTACCAAAACAGTGATACCTGGCTCAATGCAGTGCCCGTTCTATTGATCAGTACCATATATATATATATATATATACGCACACCCTTAGAGAGTATTTAACTATTAACTGATATAAAAATATGATTTGGATACTCAATAAAGCCATCATGAATGATTTTCAGGTAATTATTTCACAAATAAATCTTTTCATGCTGAATTAAGTTAAAGCCTAATGTAATAATAAAACTATTTGTAGAAGTTAATTATGAAATTACATAGACTAATTCACTTTTAACCAGAGATTGGCATAATTTATTCCTTTCAAAAACATCTTGTCATTTTCATAAACATTGCTTAATATACAAATACCAAAGTAAATTTTTCTTTTCAGAGTGAAAGTTGCCCCACTGACAGATTTACGTATTAGAATTAAGAAACAGATACGAAACACTACAAGAAAGGACGGAAAAAAGTACACCAAACGACGAATATGAAAATTTCGTCAATGAACACCTCGAAGCAGCAGCGAAATGCATTCCAGCAAAACTCAAAGCTAAATATAGAGTCCCATGGGAAACTTTAGCGGTGAGAGAAAAACGTGCACTAGTGAAAACAGCCTCCAAAAACTATCGAAAAAACCCAACAAACACAAATGCCTTAACGCTAAAAACGGCACAATATCAATTAGCAGGCATATATATAAAGGAACAGACAGAATACATTCAAAATCAGATAGATAAGATTAGAGACTCGGTGGAAGATAGACAATCTAGGATAGCCTGGCAAACAATAAACGAAGTAAGTAGAAGAAAGAACACAGCCAAAGCAAAACTGAAAGCAGCAAACCAACAAGAAAGAATAAAACTGTGGCAACAGCACTTCGAAAACCTACTAGGAAACCCACCGAAAATAACACATGAACCAACCACCAGAATAATTAGTAAACAATTAGACATTAAACTAGGACAGTTCACACAAGAAGTACTCGACTCGGTTCTCAGAAAAATTTAAAATAGGAAAGCTGCAGGGCTGGACGATATTCCCCCAGAAGTATGGAAGACCAGACAATTCGACGACATACTGCTCCGACACTGCAATGCAGTATACAATCAAAATCTGATAGATAGATGGATGAAGGGATGCATACTCCCCTTCCCTAAAATGGGGGACCTCGGATTAGCCAAAAACTACCGAGGCATAACACTTACATCCATAGCAGCCAAAATCTACAATGCCCTACTACGAAACCGCATAGAACCCAAAATCGACAACATACTTAAGAAAAACCAAAATGGCTTCCGAAGAAATAGATCCACGACCTCACAAATACTAACCATCCGTAGAATCCTTGAAGGTGTACGGGCAAAAAACCTACAAGCGACATTAATATTTGTTGACTTTACCAAGGCCTTCGATTCCATTCACAGAGGAAAGATGGAACAAATCCTACTAGTGTACGGAATACCTAAAGAAACCGTAGCAGCTATAACGATTCTCTATAGAAACACCAAAGTAAAAGTACGATCACCAGATGGAGACACAGAATACTTCGACATTGTAGCAGGAGTACTACAAGGGGACACGCTGGCTCCGTACCTCTTTATCATTTGTCTAGACTACGTACTTAGAACATCGATTGACAAAATCAGAGAGAACGGCTTCGAGCTGACGAAGAAAAGAAGCAGAAGGTACCCCGCAAAAACTATTACCGACGTCGACTACGCCGATGACATAGCGATACAGGCAAATACACCCGACCAAGCCAAAACACTACTGCATAGTTTGGAACAAGCAGCCGCAGGCATAGGCCTCAATGTTAATGCACACAAAACGGAATATATGTGCTATAATAAAACGGGGGACATCTCCACTCTAGACGGAACCCCTCTTAAACTAGTAGACAAATTCACTTACCTAGGAAGCAACGTCGAATCAACCGAAAAGTACATCGACACGAGGTTAACGAAAGCATGGACAGCTATCAATAGGCTATCGATTATATGGAAATCAGACCTAACCGATAAAATGAAACGCAGTTTCTTCCAGGCAGCGGTCACATCGATACTGCTATACGGGTGCACTACATGGACGCTAACAAAACGGCTCGAGAAGAAGCTAGACGGCAATTACACAAGAATGCTACGTGCAATCTTGAACAAGTCCTGGCGACAACACCCCACAAGACACCAACTGTACGGCCACCTGCCTCCTATCACGAAAACTATTCAAGTTAGACGAACCAGACATGCAGGACATTGCTGGAGAAGCAGGGACGAATTCATAAGAGATGTACTCTTATGGACCCCCACACATGGCCGTGCAAAGGCAAGACGACCAGCACGAACATACATTCAGCAGCTGTGTGAGGATACGGGATGCTGTCCTGAGGACCTGCCTAGGGCGATGAACGATAGGGAGGAGTGGCGAGAGAGGGTCAAGGATATCCGTGCTACCAGCGCGACATGATGATGATGATGATGATGATGATGCACATATATTAACCAAATAAGGAGCTGGTTGTAAAACAGAATAAGAAAATGCTCTTGAGATGTACCATTAGAAATATACACAGCTAAATAAGACAAAGGATGCCTTATCGAAGTTGTAAACCAATTATTAAATAATGATATTAAACTTATATTCTATTATAACAGTCTTATTACATGCTTCCTATCAAATGTGCTTTACTCAAATTAAAGAAAGAGAAGTACAATGCCACATTTCTGAAGCACAAAGTAAAACCTGCTCATTTAAATAAGTTGGAAAAATAACAAAACATATTGGAACAAATGAAGATACTGATTAGCTACATTAAATTTTCAGTTCGTTAGTTTAATGTCATATTTGCTTTAGATATTTTGGGTATATGGATGATGAGAGTTGAAATTGAGGTACTGTCCGGTGAAGGTGGGCTTACGGTACTCAGATGACCTGAATCCTTGCTCTGTGCGTGTTACTAATACATCGAGGAAGGGTTATTTGGTGTCTTTCTCTTGTACATTTCCTGATAGATTATCACGTTTTTGCAAAGTATTGATATTTCTTAATATTTGGATGTTAAGTATGTGATAAGATACCACTTAATTATTGGACGAAGAATTAAGGACTTACAGAAAAACTACAACTGAGAGAAGACCTCACTTTAGAAAAAGCTACCGAGAGAGATCATAGCTACAAACAAGTAAAACATTAAATGGAATAAACGCAGGAGAAGTTGGTTGATCTCGTAAGAGAAAATAAAAGACACCACAAAACAGAAAGATAGAAAATTATCCTCAGAAGCTAGAGAATACTCCGAGACACAAAAAGTGTAATAGATATATCAAGTCTGATAACTGCCCAACAATTGCACATATCTGAGTGGATCACCTTCCTCACCCAGTTGTGTCAAGTCTTATACTATTTTTGCACTAATTTCTTGTATTCACTTATTATTTGATTGATTGTTTTGTCTCTGTCAACTTACATTTGCTATTTTGTTGCATCTTACCTATTTTTGCTTTAACATAGTTTGTCCTTATGGCATTGTTTTGTGCTGCTATTAGAAGAGATTCTGTTTCTCTCTGAAAGCTTTCCTTTCTAAGAAATGCATGACCCAGTTTCTGTTATGGTCAATTATTTCATTTTCTGGTTTGGTTTGGCCACAAGATTTTCAGTTAGCTGTTAAGTAAGCTGAAATCTTTCAACAGAAATGTAAGCAAAATTGGAAAGTTCAAGCTAGTATACCTCAACCAGAGTCCTCTCATTTTACACAGGAAGACCCAAATGTAAACTAATTTGATTCATGTCTTGTCACAGGTTTAATTGGGGAAATGAAAGCAGTGAATTTGAGACATGTGTCACGTGATATCCCACGGAGACGATAGAAATAAGATTAATACTATCCTCCCGTTGGAATGAACAGTGGCAACCCGTCAAAAAAGTGACCGTTAAGAAAGAATGTAGGTCACAGAGGGGATATCAACAGGTGTTGGTACTTAGTAACCTCAGGTCGCCGGACACCAAGGGGGGAGAAGAGAGAAGCCAAATGATTGGCTGGGACCCCAAAAACGGAAGTGGGGACTCCTTCCCCTCAGCGGAAATGAATAATAAGAAAGTTAGTTATTGGAAAGGGCTCGTGGCAGACAGACCCATAGCCATTTACTCCGGGTAGAAGACCAAAGAATATCTGAGACACGAGGGACCCAAGTTCTTCAAGCCAGTATTAAAAATAGCATAAAGTCAATTAGCCCGTGAAAGAAGAAAGATTCTCCAGTGGAACCCCGTCGAAAAATAAGATAAGTAACTTTGGGGGCTATTTCTCCTTTATACCCAAACTTTATATACCACTCTCTCTCTCTCTTTCTCTCTCTCTCTCTCTCTCTCTCTCTCTCTCTCAATTTGAAAGAAAACGAAAGAACAGAAAAGAAAGACATTTATGTCCATGGACTGTTCAATTCATTACACATATTTGACACTTTGAAAGTGTATCTCTTTGTATAGAAAAGGATTCCTGTATTTTTATGTTACCACGTGGTCTAAGTTGTTCTTGGCAGTTCTGCTACGAATTTGTTACCTCATGCTTCCTTTTCAGCTTCTATTCGCCTTATGTTATCTTGCTTAAAATTGTCCTATAAATTCCTCTAAAATATCACACGGGAAACCGGAGTTGCCGACTACTACAATATAATATTATTATGACTAATACCTATAGGCTCATATCTTCCATTGTCTAGGGGAAGGAAGGAAAGCGGCCTGGTGGGTGTGTGGATAGTGTGAAATTTGGAACCTCTTGCCAGCGGCGGTCGGTCTGGCCCTAAATTAATCCCTCACGTAATATGCCAGGTCTTATATGCGTGAGAGAAAAACTCTGAACGAGGACTTATTCTATAGGGGATCAAGTGCCAACCTGCCCCGTCTTCAACGTGCGAAAATAAAGTCCCGTTTTGGGATTTTAGACAATTTTCCGTCACACATGTGTAAGTGACGCAATAACTTAGCAAGATGACATCACCCTACCGATATCCTGAATTTAGATATATAAAAATTAGCAAATTTTGAAGAAGTTGTCAGTCAGTCAGTTGTCAGAAGTTTGCATTCAGAGAGTTCAGTCGGGTTGTGGGGTTGAATCTTTGTGTGTATTTATAGACCCTTACAGATTTTCTCTCTCTCTCGTGCTACTATATGCAGTATGAAGATCAAACAATAAATGATTGGTAATTGTTGACGGAGAGTTCTTCTTGTTTTTGAGTTGCCAACACACAGGCAACTTTGTTCTAATAGATCACTCCCACCATCTGAAGAAGTTCCAGATGGATTGTATCATTCCCAGTTGGCTGGGGATGTAGAATACACCGACTGGTTCTCTACATAGGTGTAAGACCCCCACAACGAGTGTCCTGTTTATGACACTAAACAATCTGATGGTGAGGTTCCTGTGATGCTGGAATGTTGGGGAATGTGGAGTACCCCTTCATCGCCATCGCTCCCAGGTCTACTCTGGCCCTGAGTGCTAGCATCTGATAAGGATCCTATCTATGGGTTGAATAGAACTAAACTGTGGTTTCTTGACTTTACTGTTTTTTGCATTAAAACTGCGTATTTATGATCAAGCGAATTGTTTAAAATAGAGGTGTTTAGACGTTTAAATTGTGCACTTATGCTAAACTGAACTACTTGAAATAGAACATTTTTGACACCTAAACTGTGTACTTATGCTAAACTGAATTATCTGCTGTTGGTTGGTTGGGTTTTTATGGCATATCAACCTTTGTAGGTTATTTAACGCCAAATCCATTTTTATGCAAATAGTTCTATTTCAAACCATTCAGTTTAGCATGAGCACACAGTTTAATTGTCAAAAACATTCCTATTTCAAGCTATTCAGTTTAGTCAAACAGTTCTAATTCAGTTTAGTATAAGTAGAGGTTTTGTTTACACACAGTTAAATGTCAAAACAGTTCCATATTAAACAAATCAGTTTAGTGTAAGTACAGTTTCAGTGTCAAAAACAGAGAAGATAAATACAAAATTTTGGATTTAAGCCGACTGCAGAAGCAAACAAGCAAAATATCAACACATTTTGAAATTTCAACCTTAGCGAAAAAAAAATTACAAAATAATCATTAATAGATAACAAAAAGTACTCCTACCTTGTTTCCTCTTTAAAAGTTGTACAAAGGAAAATGTATATTGAAGATAAAAGCTTTCAAATTTGTAAGGACTCATAAAAAATCTTAGAAATTCTCAGTGGATGTTTTGGTCGAAAACGAAAATTTGCAGAACAGTTTGTATCTTGGAAAGCTACTAATTTGGATTACTTAAAAATGTTAATTTTTCAACAGATAGTGCAAAGTTAATAGAAATATCTAATGAGTTGATGAAAAGGGTTCCCTTGAAAAAAAATTGCTTCTGGTAGAGACGGCTGGTTGAAAATTATTTGAATAGAGGAGATAAAAAGTAACGAGAATTTTAATAGGCGGCGGTTCTATGGGGTTTCAAATGTAATTTATGATATTGTTTGTTATTAGACTCCATTCTGGGTTATTATATTCTTACCTCACGTTATCTTGCTGGTTTAATTTCTTGGATATGAAGGCTTTAAAGGAATTATATGAAAGAAGAAGAAGATAGTAAAAGATAGGAGATGAAGATCTTTTTTATTTTACCTTTATTTCTGAGTTCACCAAACATTCAGTAGGTGAGGAAAGTCTTTCTGAATACCAATGAAATGGTTGAATCTCCTAGTGAAGGTGTTAAAATGTGTTAGTCATTCTTGGGTATATATGTCTAAATTTGGTACTTTAAGCGTTAAAAACATGTTAGATGCTTTTGGGAGATATGTCTAAATCCGGTGTTTTAAGTTGTAGTCATTAGGTTCGTTGTATGGTGTCTTAATTGTGATTCTGATGAGTTCAATATTCAATGTTTTTAGTCATGGGTCGATAGTAAAAGAGGCGGCTGCTACTAGTGGAAAGGTTAGCCAATGCATGGTCTAGAGACGGACGCATGGCACCTTCAACCACTAGCAAGAAAGATTTAGGTGTTGTCATTCGGCTGGTCACTGCTAAAATAGAGAGCAAGATTCTTTCTTTTGTCATGACGGTTCCTTTTCTTCGCGCATGCATCACCCCTCTTCCTGACAGGGGCATCTGGGAGTCTCTGCATATTTTTTTGATAATTATTGATTTAATTAATTTTCTTTTTAATTTTCTATTCCCTACAGTTCTAAAACAAAAGAGACATAAAATTGTTTCGAAAAACACTGAGTCACTCACGAATTACAAGGAACTGATATGTCTTCAACAAACAAAAGGTGCTGATACTTACAACTCAAAAAAGGGTTGTTGTATGAATGGAAAAACGATTTGGAAGAGTCTCTAAGGCAAAAAAAAAACATCTCTTGGGAAAACCTACTCACTTTACTGTCAAGAATACACCCAATAACCTAGATACATGAAGGTTCATTCAGTAATTCTTTCAGCACTTGTATAGGACAGCAAATTCAATTGTACACCTCATAGTCTGATTCAAGACAGCACAAATTCTCTGATATAGGCAACAGTGTATTTCGCCAGAAAGAATGCAGCTCGTGGTCAAAGTCGAGACAGCAGAAATTCACAGGTATAGGCAACAGCATATTTCTTCTGGAGAGGTCCAGCATCCCAGCAAAATTCTCTGAAGGATTTATTCCCTATTCACTGTTTTCCCTTTACTGGAGGGAACAGCAATGTTTAAAAAACAGCATTTCCCGCGAAAATTCACATAACTACTCTGAGCCGTGGCTTGAGCTCCAAAAAGGTTATGCTCTCAGCAGGTGGTGTCAGTTCCAAAAAACCCCGTCATTTCCTTACGGTGGTGACGACCATAAAAGTCCCTTCCAAGAAGATTTTCCCATTACAATAAAATAATACCAACAGAATAAAACTCATCTGCATTCTTGTAAATTGACATACTAATTAAATGTTAGTGTTGTCATTGTTTGAGAAATGAAAACAGAGAATGCACGTGTACTCATGCCCCGTTTAATACATGTTAACACATACAAAAACATTTACAAGGCCGTACACACTGTTCTTTGTTCTTCCTTCCTCACATGAGGAGTTTTCTAATCAGTTCGAGGAATACATTCTGCCTATATCGGTGCTAGACCTTAGGAGCCGAGAATTTCACGTCTTGATGGTTCAGGGGCTTCTGCTAAAAAGAGAGCAAACTCTCCAGCCCATCCAAGGGAGTTAATCCAGAACTTCCTGTGTCTCTTAACACTGCACAGTTCGTACTTTAAAATCCTACATAAGTATGAATTCTTATTTACCAAATGGACATTGTATCATCTTTTTATTGCTGGTTTGACCTTTTGTTTTCAGTGAAAAACCGGGTGTGGCTGATGAGCTTTGCTATGATTGGCTGAAATTTCTGGGGTGAGGTGCTTTGTCGGAATTACTTTGTTGTAATGATAACATCTTCTTAGAAGGGACTTTTATGGTTGTCACACTGGGAGGAAGTGACGGGATTTTTGGAAATCCTACCGCCTGCTGAGAGAATTATCCTTTTGGGCTGAAGTCGTGGAGGAGACAAGACGTACAGTTGGTAGTCCTTCGAATTTTCGCCGGATGTGCTGGTTTTTAAACATTGCTGTTCTCTGCATTTAATGGAAAATAGTGAATAGGGAGTAAATCCCTCAAAGAATTTTGCTGCTAAGCTGGAACTCTCATGGAGAAAGATGTTAGCAAGTAGACGAATGCCACCGCACAATTTGATAAGTCAACACCCAGAAAAAAAAGTACAAACACGGGTTTTCAAAAACAACATTTAGTATATATGAAAAAATGACAAAGTTTTTACATTCAAAGTTCTCACATAAATGATGAATTCTGTTAGAGACCGTCAGTTACAAGCACAAGGTTTAGTCTATCATGTGTCTTCTATACTAAAGGCAGTTTTGTACCAAGCAATCTTAAATTGCAGTCACCTTTGTTTTTCACAGCGTCGTATTTGGGTGGATTTCTCACTTTCTCTACTCAGGGCTTTTTGATATAAGGATATCTTACGGTGGTTATGTTTCTTTTTCTTCACAGCGTCGTTTTTGGACGGCTTTCTCAACTTGGGTCTGTTTGGTACAAAGTAAATAAAGCTCAGGGCTTTGTGGGCTACACGCTACGTCCATTTCTATATTCTCACTTGGTCTGTATTGTTGGGAATTTGTTGACTTAAACCCTTAAAATTAAAGGAGACATACCTTTTTCTTTCTGGCAAGTGTAGTTAGTCATTTAGACATGAGATAACTTCCTGTCAAATAACGAAGTAACACATCAGGACTGCTATCAACACACGAGGTGTTTCATCTATTTTATAGCAACAACTAAAAAACAAAAGTCTAAGGGCAGGTAACTCACCTCTACAAAAAATGGTTTCGGGAAGATAACCTCTGGTCCCACTGTTATTACTGACTAAAGTGAATTTCAACATGTATGCGGGTCTGTACTCATTCTGTTCTTGTTCTCGATCTCCTATATTAGTATTATTCTGGTTAATTTATTTGTACTTGTAACTGGGTTTGGTGTGACTTCAAAAAACTATCAACCTTCCACCGAATTTCACGCCGAATTCCACTTCTAAATTTAGCTAAAAAACTGCTTTGAAATCATAACAATAACCTTTAGCTGTCAACACTTTGTTTTTAAAATTCCCTTTGTTATCAACATAACTCAGTCCTTATGACAAGTTGCCTTCTAATCAAAGCATTTGTGAATTCTTTTTCATAAAAACAATTCCTGTGATAAAACAAAACATGTTTTTTTCCTACACTACCCTTCGAAAATCCATTACGCTATTACATATTCGTAATATATTTCTCTATTCTTCTAAAATCCACTTTGAGTTCTTTCCACCCAAAGTAATAAACCCTTCTGAATGGTCTCTGATCCCCACGAGGTTACGATTAATTAGGATGTTTGAGTTGTAATTTTGATTCTAAAAATGGCTATCAACTTTCAAGATGGGGCAATCATTATATATATACTGTGACGGCAAATTATAAAAAAGGAAGCCTCGGAGGAGCAACCAATTTAAAAGCTTATGGGAACTGGTGCATTTAAATATTGTTATCATCAAACAGGGAGTTTATTTTTTGCTCGTGTGAAGACGGGGCAGTCTGGCACTTGATCCCTCGTAGAATAAGTCCTTGTTCAGAGTCCTTTCTCGGGCATATAGGAACTGGCATATTATGTGGGGGTTAATTTATGGCTAGACTGACCGCCGTTGGCAAGGGGTTTCAACATTTCACACTACACACACCCACCCACCAAGGCCACTAGTTCTTCCTCCCCTAGAACAATGGAAGATATGGACCTCTAGGTTTAGATGTAATAATATTAATTATAGTAGTCGACAACTCCAGTTTACCGTATAATATTTTTAAAGGAATTCATATAGGACAATTTAAGCGAAAATACCATAAGGCGAAAGAAGCTGAAAAAGAAATATGAAATGGCAACTTTTGATAGTAGACGACACAAATGAACAAACTTCAACACGTGGGAACATTAGAATATAACAATCTTTTTAATACACACGCGGACGCACATATTCAACGTGTCGGCTATCTTATTAGCGGACAATACATGATTATAAATGTCTTTCTTCCTTTTTCCTTTCCTTTAGTCTTTCTTTAAATTGAGAGAGAGAGAGAGAGAGAGAGAGAGAGAGAGAGAGAGAGAGAGAGAGTATATAATTGGGTATAGGGAGAAACAGTCTTAAAGTTTTCTTATTTTTACGACGACTTTCCTTTGGAGAATATTTTCTTTTTTTACGGGCTGACAGAATTTATTTATGCATATCGCTCTGGCTTGAAGGCACTAAGTTCTTCTTGTCCAAGATTTCTTTCCGCTTTCTACACCCGGAGTTTGACCTGAGACTCCGTTCATCACGACCTCTGTTCCAAAACTGATTTTTCTTATTTGCTATTTCCGCTGACGGAAGAAGGGGGCTATTTCAGCTTTGGGATTCTGTCCCTGTGCCCAACTCTTTACCCATCCGGTCACAGAGTACAAACATCTGTTGATTTCCATTCTGACCTGGATTTGTTACTTGAGGAATTGACCAAGATTCCTCTTTCAACGGTCAGTGCTTGGCCTGTTAATTCAAATACGGAGGAATAGTAGTAATCCCTTATTTCTCTTCTCTCAGTGGGAGACCACGTGACAATACATTTACATAACCCATCCGCACGTGCAAGATGTGACACCAGATCAATTTTAAGCTGAATTTAAAAAGCTAGAATGCAGAGTTTTCCTTCTCTTGGATAGGTTGCCATACTAAGTTTAAAGAGCCACGTCTGCCCTACTATTACCAATAGCCGGAGAGAGGAGAGTTGGATTCATACCTTTCCCAAGAGTATAAAGACGATGTGAAATGCAAACAGACTCGTCCAGGATTTGAACTCAGGTTACCATGTCTATTTCCTACGTGAGTAACCATTACATCCCCAACATAAATCAGATTGCAAATTAATTTCGCGAGTTGGCCAAGAAAAACTCAGAATGGTCATTTTCTTATCCTTATTCAAAGTGTTTCTATGTATTACTACTAATTCAATTTCGGCACACATTCAAAGAGTGTATAATATTGCTATTTAGCTATGATAATTCTATTCAGCACTGCCCTGTCGACTAGGGCTGTAGAATACGCTGACTGCACCTCTGCAAAGCGGTAAGACCTTCCCCCAATGGGGCCACCTTTTGGCCGTGGGGGGCACTCGTAAGGCGCTAGGACGAGATCTTGGTGGTTGAGCAGTCATTGATCCGGCGACAGAATGGTCAATGACTTGCAACACACCACTTTGGCCCTTACTTAGTGACGAGTGGTCGGATAGGTACGATCCAATCAATCGGCTGGTCATATCAAGCCCTATCATCTATGTTTTATCCCGACCGTACTTTTAAATCTGCACTTGCAGCATGTTCCCAACCCTTTGCTTTTAGGTGATAGAAGGCAGTGGCTGAGGCTCAATTGCATTGAAAGGATAGGAATTTGACCAGTGCTGAGAACTTGAAATTGGAAACGGCTCGAAAACCTACTCTCAGCTCAAGTATATTGGTCGTGTATCCCCATCTCAACTAAAGTGAATAGGTTTCCCCCTTGGTACATTCCCAACACAAGTTGGACTCCGTGGTGGGTACTGGAGCACAGGGGCAGCGAAAAATATACAGCATCTATGGCACCTTCCAATAAAAAAACAAACGAAACCTCTCAGACTCAGATTCGGAGGGTGAGGCAGCAGACTCCCCCAAATTCATTGTCATTGAATCTTTGGAGGAGGTCTAGCTAGCCAAATTCTCGTCTTTCTTTACAGAAAAGGTTATTTCAACTAGGGCTACACCGAAAAACATTAGGAAAATCAGAAACGGAAACTTGCTTGTCGAGGTGGAGAGCCGGAGGCAAGCAGAAAACATATTGAAAATGAAAATCTTCCATACAACCCCACATTCCCAAGGAAGAGAAGATCGGATATTGTCAAGAAAGGGTCGAACAGTGCGTCCCAACTTCCCTGGGGGGCTTCAAATGCCAAAAATATGGACTCCACAAGGAAGCCTTTAGATGACGACATACATGTGCCAAATACGATGAAAAAACCCAGACCATATGGAGGAAGATTGCTTGAAGTAAACTAGACGTGCAAACTGCCGACAAAATCACCCAGCTTATGCAAGATCTTGCGAAGCCGACAAAAGAAAATACTTGAGGTGAAACACAAGAGGAATGTGTATTTCTGGAAGAAAGGAAAATAGTAGGGACCTACATGGGCGAAAGCAGCTACGCCTCTGTTGCACGGAGGGCGGATACACTCAATCAAGATAACAAATGTAGAGCTCCCGTGGAGAAATTGATCAATGTGAACCGAATGATTGGCCAAAATTCTAGAAACAACTGAAAATCCTGCATTCGTATGAACTCCAAACACAACCAAGAGCAGTCACTGAAAATAAAAAAAAGTCAGTAAAACAACCAAAGTAAAATCACCAACCAACCAACCAACAAACAAACCCTACTGCTCAAATACAAACTACTCTCCCAAAAAGAAAATCATCAGCAAAACTTAACTCCCACAGATTGCCAATCCGGCCACCTACATCTAAATTAGATAACTGAAACCTTGAGCTGAATTGTGACAAACATGAACGCACCCCACAATCCAAAATGGATCATGACCTATCACCATCTGTACGTGAACGACTGAAGGTGTCGACCCTCCCAAATCAAACCGCAGAAACTAAAAACAGGTTCCACCTTCTCAAAAGAATGAAAACAGAAGACTCACATAGCACCAGAAACAAAAAGAAAAATAACCCCAATCCAGCATAATAAACTCCAACTATTCAAAGAAAATACGTTGCCCAACTCTCATACAGTAGAACTGCAAAGGAATCCGGGCCAATTACGTAGAAGTACAACACCTTGTGATCAGCCACAACCCCAAAATAACAAGAAACATTCCTGTAAGAATCGAATACAATTAAATTCAAACACTACTAACTGTACAATCATTTTAAGAAAAACGGAAACAGAGCTTCTGGATGTGTCTCGATCTTAGGAAAGATATATCTCAACACCAAATCCACATATACACCGAACTTCAACCAATCGCTGTCAAAGCAACCCTGCATAAGCCAATAAACATCTGCACCGTCTACATCCCACCACAAGACCCTATAAGGGACACCAAAATACACAAAGTTAGAGAACAAATACCTAAACACAACTTACTGCTGGGTTACCTAAACAGCCACAGCACTGTATGGGGATGTAAAAAAACCAACAAAAAAGGCAAAGATCTTGAGGAAGTCATCTATACCAATAATCTCTGCATTCTAAATAACAAATCCAATGCATACCTCAACCTATTTACAGGCTCCTATTCAGCCATTGACCTAACCTTATACAACCCCTAAGCTATATGGACTATGGGGGGAAAGTCCATAACGTTCTCTGCAGAAGTTATTACTTTCTTATCATACTCAAAAGTTTACAACCTCTCTATGAAGATCGAGTTCCTTACTGGAAAATAAACAAAGCAAATTGGTAAGTCTTTGAAACCATCTGTAAATAGAAACTGTTCAAAGAACCTAACATCATAGACCAAACAAAACACTTCACCGAAATTCTCATCTCAGTAGCAAACGAAACGATAGCAAAAACCTCAGCCACAAACAAGCACATCACTCCTTGATTTAACGATGGTTGTAGAACAGCGATCCGCCAACCTAAGGTTTCATAACGAAAATTTAATAAAGAACCAACTACAATTAATCTCAACGCTTTCAAACTTCTAAGGGCAAAAACAGGAAAAATCATAAAGGTAGCCAAGAAGAAAAGTTGGCAAAACTATGTCAACCAACTTGGTTCCTCTACCAGAACAAACGCTATCTGGACGGTGATGAGAAAAATATCCGAAAAAACCAACCAACTGCTCTCAAACACCACCCGAAAAACAGAACGGAAGCAAATACCAAGAAAGATATAGCAAACATATTATCTGAGATATTTTCTGCAAATTCTTCACCCAAAAACTACCCAGTTGGCTGGGGCTGTAGAATACACCGACTGTTTCTCTGCAGAGAGGTAAGACCCCTTCCCAAACAAGTATCCTGTATATGAAACTAAACAGTCTGATGCTGAGGTTCCAGTGATGCTGGAGTTCTGGGGAATCACTCCCAGATCCATTCTTGCCGGGAGTGGTAGCACCTGATAGGTTCCTATCTGTGGGTCAAATAGAACTAAACTGTGCCCTTATGCTAAACTGAATTGCCTGAAATAGAACTATTTACGTATAAAAATGGATTTGGCATTAATGACCTACAATGGTTGACGTACCATAAAACCAAACCAAATCCCTCAGCACCCCTAATCCACATTTCCTTACTTTCAAATACAATGCAGAGAAACAAAAACTCAACTTCAAGTCCTATAATTCCGAAAAATACAACGAACCCTTTACACCAGCAGAATCACAAGAAGCTGTTGAAACATCACTAAACAGCAGTTGGCCCAGAGGAAATTCATTATGACTTTCTAAAACATCGACCAAAAAATTCATTCGACTACCTTCTGAAAATATATAATGATATCTGGATAAACAGTAAATTCCCAAAATCGTGGAAAATAGCAACTATCATCCCTGTACTTAAGTCAGGGAGAGATGGCTCAAATCCAGCTAACTACTTCCCGGTAGCACTAACTAGCTGCTTCTGCAAAACCATGAAGCGTATAGTCAACAAATTTTGGTCTGGTTTCTCCAATCCAACAAACTTTTCACCAATTGTCAATGTGGATTCAGAAAGTGGAGATCAACAAGGGATCATGTGGTCAAATTGGAAACCTCCATAAGAGTGGCCAACATCCCTCAAGGGAGTGTTATGTCATTGACACTGTTCAATATAAAAATAAATAGCATCACAAAATGTCTCACTGATGGAATTGAAGATCACCTCTATGTTGACGACTTCAACATCACTTCCAGATCAAAATACATGCGAACTGCAGAGCGTTAATTGCAAGAATGCATCCGGAACATTACTCATTGGACAAACATAAACGGTTCTAGAATCTCGAAAACCAAAACATAATGCGTACGTTTCTGTCAACGGATAAAAATGCGCAATGACCCTCTCATAAAACTTGAAGATACGGAAATACCTGTCGTTGACGAATATAAGTTCCTTAGGGTTATATTCGACAGGAAATTAACATTCATCCTCCGCATAACATAGCTAAAAAGAAAATCTACCCAGGCCCAACAATGGAATGAGATCCTGCTTATGTAAAACATTATCTGCGAGTGGTAGCTCACTCAGAACGAAGGGCTGACCGACAAACGTTCCTTAACCTTTACAGTTCACTGATTCTTTCAAAACTAGATTATGCCATTTTTATCTATAGATCAGCCAGGAGGTCCTACTTTCAGAACTTCTCCAGAGGACAAACTATAAACTGAGGCTCATGAAGCACCTCTACAACTCAGCTGTGAAAAACACAGACAATAAAATTTTTAAAAAGGAATTTTATACAAAAGAAACAAGAAAGAAAGGGGTAGAAAAGATGGAAACTTATCTGAGAGAGTGACCGGGAAACAAATTTTGAATTTGAGTATTTCTTTCTTTTTAGTTTTGTCGAAATGTTTCAGTTTTCATTTAATTTTTATTCTTCTTTTGTTTCAACAGTGTTCACGAGTTGAATTTTATCTTTCAGTTGATTTTAATTGAATCGTTTTAATTTTAATTTTCTAATTTTTAATTTTTTAAAATGTTCCTTTAATTTCAATTGAGTCTTCTGTAAAGTTTTCTTTTCAGCAGAATTCCCGGGTTGAATTTTCTTTCAGTTGTTTAACTTTGTAGAATTTCGGTTGTCGACTTTCGTTTGATTTTAGTTTTATTTCTAGGGAAGCTTCTTGCCTGTTAGAATACTTATTGGCTATTCAAGAAGCTAGTGATGAAGCCTTTCTTCTGGCTATCTTTTCCTGTCTTAACAGTCTGGTCCCCAAGTTAATACTGAGGGGCCAATAGGAGTTTTCGACATGTAGTATAAGGTAGCTTTTTGGTGCCGTATTGTCCGGGATTACTTCTCCCTTTTCCACTCTGGCCAAGATTAAGTGCCACACTTGGTCTGTTTGTTTCATTCTTTGAAATAAATTTTCATACATCTTAGGTTGTGTTATCTTGTGTAAATTTATGAAACCTTATCTTAAAGAAACCTCATAGGTGTTATTGGTGAAATCTTGAGTGAATTACTCGGTGAATCTTGTAAATATTTTTTAAGTCTCACATTACCTGGGGAAATCTTGTGTACACTCTGTTTTTCTTTCTGACTTTTGATTCTAAAGCTTTGAATAAGCTATTGTCATGTATATGAACATAAGTGCTTTTATATCTATCACAACTCCATTATCCTTTCCTATAACTGAACCTTGCCTTTTCCATTCACCATTTCTTCAGAACACAATTACATTTTGTTTAAAATTTTATTTGTCTTCTCATTGCTCTTCGAATACTTTCTGATAACTTCACTGCCAAATATGCTTTTTGCATTTCCTCTGAAATTGTTAGATACTTTTTCATCACTTCAAAAATATTTCTATTTTCCAGTAAAGGGGGTTTGTTGAAGATATTAAATGGTAAATTTGGTCCTCCTAATTCTACAATAATTCACTTGTTATAACTTTTTCTTTTATCTCAACTTCATCATTTATCTTCGGTTGTATTTTAACAGTAGTAAATATCCTAGTCAGAACATTTTTCATGATTTTGTTCTTCATCTGTGGATATTCTGATAAAGCCAACTATTTTTGACGCTACGTAAGATTTGCAAAGCCAAAAATTCGTCATTGTTGATAAGGACATTTCTTATTTAGCTATTCAAACCTTATTATGTAGGCATTGATTCAGTTGGACAAGCAGGTACAGCCATGGGGAAGTCCCACCCCCGCCAAGCCATCATTATCCATTCAATTATCTGCCAAGTGTAATGTGAAGGGATTTAACTAACTTCCTACCAAATTAGTATATGGCACAAGTGTAATACAATTGCTGTGATGGTTAATTATTTCCTTTTCTGGTTTGGCCGTAAGTTTTTCAATTAGCTGTTAAGTAAGCTGAAATCTTTGAGTGGAAATTTAAGTCAAATTGGAAAGTTCAAGCCAGTACACCAACAACCAATGCAGGAAGACCCAAATGTAAACAAAATAGATTCATGTCTTGTCACAAGTTTGATTGAGTAGATGAAAACGGCGAATTTGTACATGTGTGAGTAATGCAATAACTTAGCAAGATGACATAACACTACAGATACCTTGATTTTAGATACATAAAAATTGGCAAATTTTGAAAAAGTTGTCAGTTGAGTCAGTTGGGTGGGGGGGCTCTTTGTGTCTCTGTTCATAGACCCTTACAGATCTTCTCTCTCTCTCTTTCGTGCAACTATATGCAGTCTGAACATCAAACAATAAATGATTGTTAATTGTTAACAGAGAGTGTTTTTTGTTTTTGAGTAGCCAACACCCACGCAACTTTGTTCCAACAGATTACCCTGACCATCAAAAAAGTTCCGGAGGGATTGTGTCATTCCCTATCTGTGAAATTTTCAAACACAGCATGGGCACGGACAGATTTGATAAACAGACTATCTGGAAATGCATTTGGCGCACTTACCAGGATAAGACCAATCATTATTATTACATTTGGTACTGCAAGTGTTGTTGTGCACAATGATATTACATTTAGCGCTGGTATCGGCGTTGATAGTCATGACCGCGATATTGTTACAGTGGTGTCGTGCCAAGATATTGTTACATTTAGTCATCATCATCATCGTGTCGTGCCACCAGCATGGATATCTCTGACCCTCTCTCACCACTTCTCCCTATCGTTCATCGCCTCTGGCAGGTCTTCAGGGCTACATCTCGTATCCTCACATAGCTGCTGTATGTATGTTTGAGGTGGTCGTCCTGCTTTTGCTCGGCCATATGTGGGGGTCCATAGGAATACATCACTTATGAGCTCGTCCCTGCTTCTCCAGCAGTGTCCGGCATGTCTGGTTCGTCTAACCTGGATAGTTTTCGTGGTGGGAGGTAGGTGACCGTATAGTTGGTGCTTTGTGGGGTGTTGCCTCCAGGACTTGTTCAATATTGCTCGCAGCATTCTTGTGTAATTGCCGTCTAGCTTTTTCTCCAGCGGTTTTGTTAGCGTCCAAGTAGTGCATCCATAAAGCAGTATCTACACGACCAATACTTGGAAGAAACTGCGTTTCCTTTTATCGGTAAGGTCTGACTTCCATATGATCAATAGCTAATCTATAGCTGTCCATACATTCGTTAACCGCGTGTCAATGTCATTTTCGGTTGATGAGACACTGCTTCCTAGGTAGGTGAACTTGTCCACCAGTTTCAGAGAGATTCCGTCTAGTGTGGAAATGTCGCCTGTTTGATTAAAGCACATATATTCCGTTTTCTGTGCATTGACATGGAGGCCAATGCCTGCGGCGGCTTGTTCCAACTATGCAGTAGTGTTTCGGCTTGGTTGGGTGTATCTGCCAGAATTACTATATCATCGGCGTAGTCGGCGTCGGTAATTGTTTTTGCGGTCTACCTTCTGCTTCTTTTCTTTGTCAGCTCGAAGCCGTTTGCTTTGATTTTATCAATCGATGTTCTAAGCACGTAGTCTAGACAGATGATAAAGAGGTATGGGGCTAGCGTGTCCACACCCTTGTAGTACTCCTGCTACAATGTCGAAGTATTCTGTGTCTCCATCCGGTGAACGTACTTTCACTTTGGTGTTTCTATAGAGAATCGTTATTGCTGCGACGGTCTCTTTTGGTAGGCTGTATGCTAGTAGGATTTGTTCCATCTTCCCTCTGTAAATGGAATCAAAGGCCTAAGTAAAGTCGACAAATAGTAATGTCGCCTGTAGGTTTTTTGCCCGTACGCCTTCAAGGATTCTACGTCAATATTTGTGAGGTCGTGGATCTATTTCTTCGGAAGCCATTTTGTATCTTCCTAAGAATGTTGTCAATTTTGGATTCTCTGCGGTTTCGTATTGTACCGTACCGAAACAATAACATTATAAATGGTAAATGATCCCAGAACATAGTATCACATTTGTTACTGGACTAAGCAATAATGTGCAGGGCCAAGCCATAATATATTTGGTCCTGTGCCCAAGATACGTTACCAGACAGTACAAACCGTAATGTTACATTTGGTGCCTGAAAATCCACAGCACAGCCAGACACAGCGATGGTAATGAAGGGGCGCTCCGCATTTCCTAAAGCCCCGGCATCACTGGAACCACACCATTAAATTATTTAGTGACATATCTAGGACACTCGTTGTTTTTTTTTTTACCCCTCTGTGGAGGTGCAGTCGGTGTATTCTACAACTCCAGCCAACTGGGCAAACCTGTAGTCAAGATTGAACCTCTAGATAATTTCATTAAGAAGTTCTTAAACTTAATACCTATATCCGTTACACCATGTGCCCTGAAGGACAATTTAAAGAAAAATCTTCTCATTTAAAAGAAAATAAAAAAAACACAAACATTGAGTAATGAAGGGAGCCTCTGGTAGTGTAATGTTTGCAAACTAGAATAGAAAAACTTCACAAGTGAATTCGAGTTTCATTGGGTTCCCCATATATTCGGCCTTTTTCCACATCTAAGCAAAAAAGCTTAGCAAATTACAACATTGAGTACCTAATCAGAATTTTTATGTGATGTAAAATTTATTTTGGGCAATGAGTTTCTTTTTCTTAAATGCAAGGGAAGTAACTCTATGAGACCGAAGGAATTACCTTCCTTCAAAACTCGTAGGTTTTGCTTGAGGAAGACATTAAAAATACATCCAGTATCTTGAAAGAAAAAAAGAAAAAAAATTCATTGTAAAAATACATGGCGAATGACTTTTACGGTGAAAATCCGTTGCCAGTGAATTTATTGCACTTGCATTTTTATTGAATTGGACAACGATTTTTACAACAAAAATGCATTGGGAACTATTTTTGCTATAAAAATGAAATGATTATATTACAATAATCCCTTTACAATGATTTTTATTACAAATATATAGTGGATAATGAAAATAGGATATGGATTTAATGATAAAAAGGTCATTGTAAATGTTTTTTATATAGTAGAAATGTATTTTATTCTATGAATTGTGTTTACAGTGACTTTTGCTATTCAAAATCATGAATCAATTTTTTTTGTGGGTTGGGGGTCTAAAATTTCAATTGATATTTATAATGAAAATTTGATCCCAATAGTTTTAAAAACTATTCTTGTCTGATTGATACTCAATTAAATTCATAAAAATTTCTTATAACAAGATGGAGTAATTAAATCGTCAGGGATTAATTTATGGACAATACTATTCTCAAATTATTAATATTAGAATAGATGTCTTTTTGTATTTTTTTTACCACAAACATTAAGAAACCAATCAGAATTTTCATCATTTCAGGTAAAAAAAAAATTCCACAGCTCTTAAGGGAAGTAACTTTGTTACACAGAATGAATTATCTCCCTTAAAAACTCATGGAAATTGCAAATTTTGTTTAAAGATTATATCAAAAGGTATGTCCATTTATAAGATCTGTAGTACACGAATTAACCTTGAGAAAAAACGAAAAGTTGTTGAACTGAGGAATGGTGGCTGTTTAAGTTTAAGATATTTAGAAGTGGAAATGGATCGTTTGGGGATTTAAACTTCATCGCAGTATCCAACAAAATCCAGAAAATCTTTGGTAATTCTGCTTCAGTTTTCAACTTCACTATGTAAATCTGCTTTCTCTACACTACAAATATCAAGACAAAGACAAGAGAAAATTTGAAAACCGTTGACAAAGAAATGAGAATTGTTTTATCAGCAATATGACCCAATATAATGAGAATCTGTAACATACCACCACCACCAAAGTTTAAATTACCCGTTGATATTAATTAAAAGGTCAACAGATTTAGAGTTTAAGTGAAATTTTCACAATTTTTGTACATACATTGTCAAAGGTTTTGGTGTTTGACAGCATTTATCTGAGCTTGAGGTCCCGTTTGTTGCATTTTGTTTATAATCGAAGTGTAATATCTGTTTTCTTATATCAATCAAATGTACCATTCTCTTTTGATGAGTGTTGCATACATTCAAGCATAGGTAAGGAGGGGGAAGAGGCCACAAAAAGGTTGGAAAACAACTGTTCAGACTTTCAATTTGGTGTGTTGATTGCCAATGAAACAATTCTTTAACTATGAAATATTCTTAAAGTCTATGTTTAGGATGAGTGTACATAGCTGTGTGTATCTGTATATAACAGAAATTGATGCATAAGTGAGAGAGAGAGAGAGAGAGAGAGAGAGAGAGAGAGAGAGAGAGAGAGAGTTCTATGTATTCATTAAGGTCTTCTATCACTGGCATAAACTACTCTCCAAATCATTCTATGAACTTTTCACCTTTATTCTACTCTCAATCCATAATGCATGTTCCAACCAACCAGAAATAAAAACATCCAAGCAAATTATCTTTGACTACACCCTTATGCCATCTTTTTTTAACTCTGCAGGTTCTTAATTGATACTCATGACTAAATCTTTCAATCTGACGAACACACTTTTGAATACCTCAACTTGAACCCTAATCCCCATCACTAACCCAATACATCAACCCTGTTTTGATTATCTCCCCCAATACAATGCTGCCTGTAATATCCCATCCCATCTTCCACCCTGCATTGAATACCCCTCTCCCAACTTTCATCCTGTCTTGATTATCCAACCCTGTCTTGAACATACTTATTCTTAATAAGAATAAATTTAATTACCAATCCCTAAATCAAACTCTTCAAGCTAATTACCTAAACCCTAACTGAGCACTAAAGCCAATCCCTAACACCTGCCTCTAATAATTCTTTCTATTCCTACCGCCATCCTGTAACTTTAACCATAGATCTAAATTCTGAGCCCAACCTAAAACTTATCCAAGTTAGATATACATTTATAAATTGAATTACCATGATCCGAAAAATCTGCAAGCACTGCATGCAAAATACAGATCCTGTTGACAGCTGTTATATGGTCTCATCAGCAGTGTATATCATGATTTCCCCCACTGGGAATCAAACCAGCAACCACACAATGCAGAGCTGAAACTCTACCCCTGAGCTACTGATACACATTGCATGATGCCAAATCAACCAGTCATAGTAAATGCATAGCCAATTAACTCGATGTGTTTTGTAGTTACATCCATACTCTTACAGTGGACATGGTCACCTCCATGGCTATGGCTTCCCAAGTGGATTGGCATTATGCATCTACATAATCATAACCTCATGGGCAAGGAAATAGATATATATTTTTTATTTTTTTAGAGAGAGGAATTCAATTTATACTATCCAAGTTGATTTTTAGAAGATATCTAATAAGACACTGGTATTTAATTACAGTTCTTTTATTACAATTCTCACCTTTTTCTGATGATATGGGTTGGGAGGAAAATTAAACAAGGACAGAAAATTACACAAATAAACACCCTCAAAAATTTTCCATATCTCCAAGCTATTCAGTTTTCTGTCATCTAAAAGAAGGAAGGAATGAATACTAACACTTAAAATGGGGAATGAAAAAAATAAAAATAGAGGAAATTCACTTTCATACACAAGTTGACCTTTGTCACAAAATGAAAAGCCAAAATCTATTCTAACTTACCTGGACTGGATCTACTCAACTTTTCAAAAGCCCAAGATCCTTTTCTAGGTCACGAAGTTTGACATTGAATACTAAATTAGCTCATCTTACTCGACACAAACACACAACACTCACCTTTGCTGAAATACGATACTGAGTCTCTTTCTCTCAACCCAAATCTTCACTTTTAGCTGATGTCTAAAGAATTGGATTAGGAGCTGAAGTGAAAAAGACTCATCTCTGTGAATACCTTTCCTCTGCACCACATCGTTGTCTATATCATGACTCTCATAATTCCAAGTAAGCACTGAAAGTTTCATCCTATCAGCAGTACAACATTGTTGCAAACACAAGAGGCTTTCAGGAGTGAAAACAGATCCCACAACCTACCATGGGATCCTTAGGTACCCAAACAAATCTGAACAGAGCTCTTTCTAGACTGTATAGAATGGTAGATAGGAAAGGAAGCCCTGAAAGTTGGCAAAGGATGGAGAGAGGGAAGATTTGCAAAAGACACATCATGACCATCCCCTTTAAAGAAAGGTTTTCATATGACCAGCTTAGATGCAACCACAACTTTTTCCAACAACTCCAACCAATTCATCTCCAACTGAAGTTTGGGACCAAGCCAGGTATAGAATATCTTGCCTAGTCTGTCTATCTAACTGAAGGCTAAACTCTTTCATGAAAACAACTGTAAACTGATAAACTTTTTACTGTTAATTTTGGTCACCTATCACTATTTCATACAATCAAATTTCTTTGCTTTGTCAATCTTGCCATTTCTCTTCATAAGCAAACTGACATTTTCAGGTAGAATACTTTGCCGAGATGAATGAGTTAGCTAAACCTCACACAGGACTGGATTTACCCTCAATTCATGTAGAAAAAGTTCCCACACAGGAACATGTAGCAAATGCAATCATGAACACCATTTATGATATGATCAAGACAAGACAAGACTCTAGCTATATTCCATTCACCCCCTTCATATCCCTAAGTTATGCATACAAAAAGATACAGCTGTGAAAGTTCAGCTTGAATTCAGCCACAATCTCCAGAAAACAATGGTCAACCCTATCAAAGGATTTGGACTGATCTAAATGGATTAGTATAGTATCCTCGTTGACTTTCACTCAGAATGTGTGTACCAAATCAAAACCGTTTTGAACAATCCTGCTCTTTACAGCACAAGTGTGCTCAGGAGCAATCAGATTAGGCAAGACATCTACAAACAGTCTGCTAAGACCTTTGCCAAAATATTCAGTGTTCAATATTGCTGGAGACTAGACCCCTGCTTCATCCAGTTGATATAGATAACATCTAACAAGAGTACAAATATAAACAGCCTCAAGTGTACTTTGTAGGAAATCTCATTGGTGCCTGGGGGTTTGTCCATTCTAACCTTCTTTAATACTTTCTGAATGTCTTCTGTCATGGCCTCCTTGCACCCAGCCACTTTGATTTCTTCAAGACCAAGGAAGATGACCAAATTAGAATCAAGTTCAAACCAAGTTCCCTAGAGAAAAGTGCTAGTAATAGGATTAAAATTTCTCATGTCTTTATATGCAGTTTAGTATCATCCATCAAGTGATATGTTGATAAACAGCATTGCCAAGTTCCTATGTGGCTATATTCATTGCTATTCTTTTAAGTCTAGCTTTAACTAGTATGGCTTAGTCTTTCTTATTGAGGAAGGTCAGCTCCATCAAAACCAAGTTTTTATACTATCTCTTGATTGGAAAGTCTACTCTAATATACATTATAGTCCTTGTCATTGCTAATGGCAAAGCCAAATCTTTGAATTTCCAGAGGTCAGCCAACGTATGTTCTGTGTAAGCTAAACAATAAAAGCTTAGGCTGCCAAAAATTCCTATATCAAATTCATCTAATTAGAACTCTATCAATGTAGCTAAAAATCTGCCTCAAGTTCAAGCCATCCCAAGTCTACACTACTCTATTTGGACGCTCATTTCAAAATTTATTGACAAGATCGCGTTTGTCTATAATTTTGAGAAAGTATTTTGCACCAAAGTGCTAGTGTCCCTGCTAGATCCCCCAGTCTGTCTTGGGATCAAAGACTGCATTCCAATCACCCACTAAAACATTCCTAGAATTTAGCCGATAGCAAAATACATCACCCATACCATAAATGCAGGTCCTCAGAAAAACAAGTGAGGTGAAATGAACTACTAGATTTTACTGAATTATACTATTAAAGCCTTAGTGAATTACAGGTTTGGATCTTTGGTAGTAGAGTTCCTACTCTATGTCCATTTACTTTGTGTTCCAGTGGTTAACATTTACTGTATTTGACAGTGTATAAGACACACACCAATTTCAGCAGGACAAATCAAGAAAAAAGAAACAAATTACTAATATTAAACATGATGAAATTAATATAATGAATATTATCAATGATAACATTTTTAATCTGCATGATAGCCTTTTAAATAATGACAATAGGTATTGAAAGTTACTCTAAAGTCTAAGAGTAAGACCTCCCCCAACGAGTATCCTGGATATGACACTAAATAGTTGGATGGTGAGGTCCCAGTAATGTTGGGGCCTTGGGGAATATGGAGCACCCCTTTATTGCCAATGCTCGCAGGTCCACTCTGGCCCAGCATGGTAGCACCTGATAGGGCCCTATGTATGGGTTAAATAGAACCAACGGCATACTGAATTGTTTGATTAAACTGAATAGCTTGAAATAGAAATGTTTTTGAAAATTAAACCATACTTACATTTAAACTGTGTGCTTATACTAAACTGAATTATTTGAAATTGAACTGATTTTTGACATTGAAATTGTATTTACTCTAAACTGAATTGTTTAACATAGAACTGTTTTGACATGTAACTGTGTGTAAACAAAATCTGTATTTATACTAAACTGAATTAGCTGAATTAGAACTGCTTGACTAAACTGAATAGCTTGAAATAGAAATGTTTTTCTCAATTAAACTGTACTTACATTTAAACTGCGTGCTAATGCTAAATTGAATTATTTGAATTTGAACTGTTTTTGACATTGAAACTGTACTTACACTAAACTGAATTATCATATATAACTGCTTGAATAGTTTGAAATAAAAATGTTTTTGACAATTAAACTGTGTACTCATGCTAAACTGAATTGTTTGAAATAGAACTGATTATTTACATAAAAATGGATTTTGCATTAAATAACCTACAAAGGTTGATATGCCATAAAACCCAACAAACCAAACCAAACCAAACCAAACCTAAATTCTAAGCTAATAGAAGTTGCCAGGTTGCTAATTTCAGCTGACTATCACAAATTTTAAATCTACATATGGCATAGAAGATGCCGGGAAACTTTTAAAAGATTTTTTTAGTAAAAAAGTGCACCTTATATGCCATCAAATACAGTAAGTAAATGTTATAAAGGCAAGCAGTGTCAAAATTCATCTTTTACCAAATAAAATTGCATATAAAGATAATCCAATGTTTTTAAGTTTTTTTTTTTTTGTTTTTGTTTTTTCCCCAGTTCAAACTGTGAAAATTGATCACAAACCAACAGAACAGAATGTTTAAAGTATTTCTTTCCTCACATATTTTGAGACATATCTGGAAATACATAAAATTATAAACTTCAAACTTAGATCAACAATTAATACTACCTCCTCATTAACATATATTTTATTACAGCATTTGAACAGTTTTTATTAGGTCATTGGGTCAAAGCAAGAAAGGATGATTTTCATCAGATCAGTGTTCATTGCCAATGGAATTGCCCCCTGCTAATTTCATCTATTCTCAATAAGTAGCATAGTAAACATAAATTAATGCTTATTGGTTCACTGAAGATCTGATGAGATCCAAGGATTCTGTTGCATATTTCTGTATTATTATATTGCAAAAGCAACAATAGGATTGTAGTCTATGAGGATAAAAGCAGATTTTGTGATGTTCACACGTTTACTCCTTCTATCTTTGTGTTCTCATCTCTGTCCTTCAGGCGATACTTTCTTTCTGCAATTTGTTCATTACATGTATCAATATGCTTGCTTAACACTTGATCAAAAGCAGTCACCAACTGATTCTGCTATTAACTTATGTAACCACTTTCATTACCTACAATTCTTTGCTTCCCCACCCCACCCATTACAACTCTGAATAAGGCAGTGTGATGGAGGCATGTGTAATTGCTCATTGTGCATTATGTAACCCCATGCTGAGATCATTGCAGATGCCAATCAAGGTGTACAAAACCTGAGACTGTGTCACAAGAGAAAACAAAGAACTGGATTTGCTCACAGATGGGAGTGTATGTCACTTTGAAACCATATTTAGCTCTTCTTCCACCCCCACATGTGCAGTGCAAATTCTAACTTGCCATTGCTCAGTTTTCAGACTTGACATGACATGGATCCTAGTATCACTTTGTCCTAGTAGGATCTCTCTAACCAACTGATGACACCTGTATATATATGGGAGTAAATCTTTCCCTACTTCCTGACCTAGGCCACCCATAGATTTGATATAAAATTATAGCCAGACTGTATTTCACCAGAACACCCTTAATAAAAAGAAAAAAAAAAAGAATGTAAAATTGAATTAAGTTGCCGGTTGGGCAGTCTTCTCAACCTTATATGACTATCTCCACTTAGACTGGGAGAAGCGAATGAGTAGTCACCACACAAACACACATACTCAACATATGCTTAAACTTATGTAGGTACATAACTATGCACATATGAACACACAAATACATACCTACACCTACTCATGTGTACTGTGATATTCATATACATGCACACACATCCATCCACAGCACATACTCCACATAGGCTTAGATATGCTCACAAATATGCTTGTGTGTATATATACATATATATACACATACACTTAGATGCTTTTTTTAATATATATATATATATATATATATACATATACACAACCCTATGGTCAACTAACATATCTAAATCTATATACTACAAAAGGTCCATTGTGCCACTACAGGTAACATCCATTATAAATGATCGAGAATTTTCTTTTCTTTCATTCATCATCCCATCATCTTGTCGTGCCACCAGCATGGATATCCCTGACCCTCTCTCGCCACCTCTCCCTATCATTAATCGCTTTTGGCAGGTCCCCAGGGCTACACCCCATATCCTCACCAAGCTGGTGTATGTAGGTTTGAGCTGGCCGCCTTGCTTTTGCATGGCCATGTGAAGGGGTCCATAGGAGTACATTACTTATGAGCTGGTCCCTACTTCTCCAGCAGTGTCCTGCATGTCTGGTTCGTCTAACTTGGATAGGTTTCGTGATGTGTGGTAGCTGCTGCTTTGTTGGGTGTTGCCTCCAGGACTTGTTCAATATTGCTTGCAGCATTCTTGTGTAATTGCCGTCTAGCTTTTTCTCCAACTGTTTGGTTAGCGTGCATGTAGTTCATCCATATCGACAGTATCAACACGATTGCTGCTTTTATTGGTCAGGTCTGAGTTCCATATGACCGATAGCCTATTGATAGCTGTCCATGCCTTTGTTAGTTGCGTGTCAATGTCTGTCTCGGTTGATGAGACACTGCTTCCTAGGTAAGTGAACTACTCTACTAGTTTCAGAGAGCTACCGTTTAGTATGGAAATGTTGCCTGTTTGATTAAAGCACATATGTTCTGTTTTCTGTGCATTGACATGGAGGCCAATGCCTGCGGCAGCTTGTTCCAGACTATGCAGTGGGGTTTTGTCTTGGTTGGGTGCATTTTACCCGTGTGAAGAGCGATGTGGTTTGGACATGTGGTTTGAGTGTTGGACATGGTGATCTTTCAGTGGCTGTTTTCTTTGATCTTATCGATCAATGTTCTAAGCACCTAGTCTAGACAGATGATAAAGAGGTATGAGACAAGTGTGTCTCCTGACAGTACTCCAGCTACAATGTCGAAATAGTCTGTGTCTCCATCTGGAGAACCTACTTTCACTTTAGCGTTTCCATAGAGAATCATTATGGCTGCAACGGTCTCTTTTGGTAGGCTGTATGGGAGTAGAATTTGCTCCATCTTCTCACTGTCGATGGAATCAAAGGCCTTGGTAAAGTTGACAAATAATATTGTTGCCTGTAGTTTTTTGCCCATACACCTTCAAGAATTCTATGGATGGTCAATATTTGTAGGGTCATGGGGGTTCTCTGTGGTTGCGTAGTTGGACATTTTATATTTTGGCTGCTATGCATGTAAGTGTTATACCTCGGTAGTTCTTGGCTAATCTGAGGTCACCTTTTTTAGGGAAAAGGAGGATGCATCCCTTCATCCATCTGTCAATCGGATTTTGATTATAAAATGCATTACTGTGTCGGAGCAGTATGTCATCAAATTGTCTGGTCTTCCTTATTTCTAGGGGAATTTCATCAAGCCCAATGGCTTTTTTATTTTTAATTTTTCTAAGTACAGAGTCGAGTCCTTCTAGAGTAAATGGTCTTAGTTTGATGTCTAATTGCTTACTGATAATTCTCGTGATTGGTTCATGTATAACTTTCGGTAGGTTTCCTTGTAGATTCTGGAAATGCTATTTCCACAGTTTTATTCATTCTTGTTGGTTTGTAGCTTTCAGTTTAGCTTTGGCAGTGCTATTCCTTCTGCTCACTTTGTTTATCGTTTGCTATGCTATCCTAGATTGCCTATCTTCCACTGAGTTTCTAATCTTATCTATCTGATTTTGTATGTATTCTGTCTGTTCTTTTAAGTATATGCTTGCTAATTCATTTTGTGCCTTTTTTAGTTTCAGGGTATTTGTGTTAGTTGTGTTCTTCCTATTGCATTTGGAGGCAGTTTTCACGTCTGCACGTTTTTCTCTAACCGCTAATATCTCCTATGGGACTCTAGATTTAGTTCTATGTTTTATTGGTATGTATTTCGCTGCTGCTTCTAGGTGAGCATTGACAAAATTCTTATATTCGTCATTTGGAGTACGTATTTCTGTCTTCTGTAGTCCATTGAATTTGTTTCTTAATGCTATAATATATTTATCTCTAATATCTTTGTTATTAAGAAGGGCCCAGTCATTGTGTATAGTGGTCGTTGTTTGGGTGGCATTCTTTCATAGGCTCAATCGTATTTTTGCCATGACAATTCGGAGATCAGAGGACACACCTATGAATGATGAGTAAGCCTCGCAATTCATTGTGCTATTTTTCCATTTCTTGTTTATAAAGATGTAGTCTATCTGTGCTTTAGTATTGTTTGTGTATGTGTAGGTCCATAATTTTCCCTCCTTCTTTTGAAAGTTTGTATTGAGGCATGTTAATCTATTTTCTATTGTGAAATCTGTTAGATGTTGTCCATTCCTATTTGACAAGTTGTGTAGGTTGTATTTGTGGCTTCCGTTTTTCCAGATTTGGGCATTTATGTCTCTGCCAATGAAGAGAAAGTTGTATTTCTGGATGCTACGCACTAGAGAGGATAGCTCATCATAGAAGGCAATGAGTTCAGTTTCTTCAATAACATTGGTAGGGCTGTAGCAGATGATTGTTGCTCTGGGGTTGCCATTAAAAGTAGCTAACATCATCCTTGGGTGTATTTTCTCTATGCTATTTAATGATTTTAGGGCTTGTGGTCCAATAAGCATACCCACTCCTCCTATTGTGGCATTGACAGAGTTTTTCCATGCTGATGCAGTGGCTAGCATCCATCCATTGCCAGTATTGCTCACTATGTGTGTATCTGTGTTCTTGATTGCATATTATGTCTATTTTATGATCTATGGCAGATGCAGTAAACTCCAGTAGTTGTCCTATTCTATTTCAGGTTCTAACGTTACATGTTGCTATTTGTGTGTTTGCATTTTAGTAATTTTTGTCGTGTGAGCTCTGTAGTTGATTTTTCGAACACTGAAGCCAGGGCTCCAACCTCAGCAGGACGTACCCCTTTTTTACCCGTGCGAAAAACGATGCGGTTTGGACATGTGGTTTGAGTGTGGGTCATGGTTATCTTTCAGTGGTTGTTTTTATTCTCATCTATAGAAGCCACTCTTATAGATGAGCAGCAGTAGTTCCCCTATCGAACTAATCGATCCTGTCTGAAGAACCATTGGGTTCATATGCCAGGGCCATGTTAGGCATTGCATTGAACTGTCAGAGGGTTTATCTGCTTGCTTTTATGTCCACCACTCTGCTTCCCATGGATTCCGTATTTTTTTTAGGTGGGGGGGAGGTTAGATGCGTTTAGAGGGGGGGTCTGATGTTTCTTTTATTATTAAGTTTTAACTTAGTTAAAGTCCATGTCTATTTTTTTTTTGAATTCATCAAAGTAGGTTATTTTTATGTTTCTTAGCATCCTTGTGGCATTCTATTTTACGTTTGCTTAGGTTCTTGGGTTTTAATTGCGTTGGTTTCTTTGACCAGGTTCAAATATTAATTTGGATTTACAGTAAAATTGCCTTTACATTTAAGACACAGATAATGTACAGCCGTGATTTTACAAAGAAAGAAAATATAATTTTTAAGTAAAATCATTCATGCATTTTAAATGATAGAAGAGTTAAAGACAATATCATACTGACCAGCTTTTGACTTGTCTTGCAGTGGAACATGGGTCTTCTTTCATAGCTTGGTTTGTCTTGGACTGTCTCGTGTCATTTTATGGACTTAAATAGAATTTGTTAGGGCTACTACTTGGATTGGGGAGGGGTGAAGAGGGTCATTGATGTATTTGTTTCTACCCTATCGTTTTTATTTTTTTATTGTGGGGAGGGGACTTTCTTTCTTTACTTAGGCTGAATATTCTACACTAGTATAGGGGTCTGGAAATAAATCTACCCAAGTTTTTAAAAAGAGTTTCATGTACCAAACGTGTTAGCTCCTTTGACAAGATTCAATGTTAATTTGGATTTATGGTAAAATTGCCTTTACATTTGAGACACAGATAGAGTACAGTTTCTTTCATTAAAATAATGGAAAAACAAAACAAAACAAAACAAAAACCTCCCCACTCATATTTAAGACCACTTTCACGTGATGTAATCATGTATCCATACTTTGCGTGTCTCTCTTAGAGATTTTGGTATTGATGTCAATACATTTCCATCTCCTAAGTTTTCAAGATGAATGCACTTTATATCCACAATATGTTGTGGCATCCTATGAACCATAAATTTAGTGATTGCATACTAATCCCAATTCCTATCCACCATTGTGTTGGACATGCATTTGGTAGTTTCATCAAAACCGGCTCTGTTTTGTAGAAGTGGGGATGGGAGGGCAACCAAACGGGGAATTTTTTCCTTTGATGACTGCTCCCTTTCCCTACCCCACAAAATTTCAAGGCTTCATGCCTTCCTTATAAAATTATAAGGAAAGAAACGGAGTTCACCAGAGTTGATCCAAACCTACATGACACAATCACGTGAGACACCACTTGTGTAGTGGACAATAGTCGCTACCCTACAGGACTTTCAGCTTCCAATTAACTAACTACTGTCTAACCCAGTTCACTTGTATCTTATTTCTGTTACTTGAATATATGTTTTTCTATCTACCTTTTTGTGTTCCTGTGTCTTTCTTTTTCCCGCATCACAACAAAAACTAAACTTGGTCAGTAGTTCTCCCAGTATTCAGTTAGTGCAGTTTGATGCAGCATATATCATTGATTTTCCATGGCGAGAAACAGATCATGTTTCTCATGATCCCAGCCTTAACTCAAATGGTGATTTTGATAAAATAATTGAAGGTATTGATCTTTCTTAGAAAAAGGGATAAGGAGGCAACTAAATTAGCCACGTTTTAATTAGTTTCTATTTTCTTTTAGAGGTCTTATGTTTATTTTTTCCTCCCAGTCCACTCCCTTATTGTAAATATCACTCATTCATTGTTTTGTTTTTCTATTGGGTTTTAAGTAGAGCAGATCATAGAGTTTGGAGGTATTTTGTTCTAAGTAGATTGCAAAATATTGTATGAATGTATTTATCATATATGAATGGGTCAATCAAAGTAAATTTAATGATAACTATTCATCTCTTTTTCTTTCTTTTCTCCATTCGTTCAGTCAATATGCTTGCTCGACACTTGACCAAAAACTGTCAACAACTGATTCTGCCATTGATTTACATAGCCACTTTTGCTACTCACAATTCTTTGTTTTTTCCCTACCCATTATAACTCTAGATATGGCAGGTAACATCCATTGTAAATAATCTAGAACTTTCTTTTCTTTCATTCAACCCACAGATTTATATCTACTAAAACTGAAAATCACCTTCTCTTGCATAAATAGCTCCTCATGATCTTTTTTTCATTCTGTGGAATTTACAACTTTTAAAAACACCTCAAAAACACACACAACTCGTTTTTTTTAACATCCCATAGCAATGTAATAAACTGCTAAATGATAAGTTAGTGATAGGCTTTTTGTCATGCCTCAAACAAAATGACAAAGTCAAACACCTTTAAGTTTTCATTTTATTTATTACTTTGGTTAGACAGAGAAAGAAAAGTTGGATGAAAGATATTTTCTTCAGTCATCTTACTACCTTTGATCACATCTGCTGACTGGTACTGTCTGGACTATGGATGATAGCTCCTCTTCATCTAAATCTGCTGGCAGAGTCATCAGTTGATTGATCTCTCTCTCTCCTGTCAAAGAAAAATGTTTTCAGACAATGTCAGTTCTTCCTATGAATTTTTTAATTTCCGAGTAATGTCAAAGATTTCTTCTTCTTCTTAAAAAAAAAAAAAAAAAAAAAAAGAAAATTAATTAATTTATACTACTAGCAGAGGTAATTCTATGCCTAGACGATTAGAAATTGTACAGTTTAATTCTTATCCAATACAAATAATTAGCAAACAGATCTATTTGATCTTTAAATGGGACCCTAATAGGTACCACCATTCCAGCTTAATGGACCTGGGTGTAATGACAATGATGGGGTGCCTCACTCCTAATTTTGAAGGGGAGACCTTACCCCTCTGCAGGAGATACAGTCAACATATAGTAAGCCCCATTAACAAGGTGTTTTAGATATCTATTTTGACAAACATTTAAGTTTTAAGTAAAAGTGAACGAAAGTATCTTAAAGTATGGGGAACCTACTTATAATATGCATCTTTATGCAAATACTTAAGAACTAAAATGATTTTCTTTTTCATTCTGAAAACCAATCTATTTTAAGGGAAAAGATACCATTTTAATGAAGCTACTCATTATTTATATCCAATAAAAAAGATCACATGCTGACAACTGACATTTATAAAACCAAGTGTAACATAAGGAAACAAATAAATACCTCTCCTGAAAACTTTGGAGTCTTTCATATGTCAAGCTGAAAGCTCAATAAAAGCTTACTAAAGAAATATGCATCTAGTCAGTATAATTTAAAGGTAAGATGCATTCAGATTAAGAGACTTAAGAAGAGAAGAGTCAGATTTTGGTTTTAATTTTTGTCTCCCTGGTGGGAAACTGGGCTGATTCCTGGAGGTACTGCAATACCAGGCCAACCTGTGGCAAAGGCGGAGCAAGTCCCTAGCTGTTCGCCTTGTTCCAAAAATCAGTTTAATATCATAGTCACCATATTGGGGACGTATCAGATATCAAGCTGATAAGAACAGATACTACACTTTGATCTTAGCCAAAAGGCCGAGAAGCAACGATTATTTGTTGCTGCCTCCCACCAGACAGGACTTGTGGGGATAAAGAGGAGGGGAAGGTCAGGAACGAGCCGAGACTCGAACTGTGCTAGTCATTGACCCACTAAGTGCAATGTGGGTCTAATGAGTCAAGGAGTATCATGGATCTACATCTAGATCCGGGTACGTATGCCAGAATGTAGCTTGAACTAGACCGTGAAGTCTAGTGCTATACAAGGGGTGCATAGGAGTCAAAAAAGCAGCTTGCCCACCCAAAGGTGGCCCAACCGAAGCTGGGGGATTTTTGGCCTCGAATCTGCCATTGATCAATCTCCCATCTGGCACGAATGCCAGATGGCCCAGCCAAAAGGCCGGGGAAGCGGTATTTGTTGCCTGCCCCACCAAACGGGCAAGTATGGCACAGGGCCTTTTTTATGGTGGGTTTCGGGTGCAGGGCCGTAGCCCACACGCATCCGGCAGTTTCCAAAAATGCCCTCGGCCCCGTCGGCATTCCCCTTATTAGGGGCGCCTCAGGCGCCGGGCGATAAACCCAACCCTCCCGAAGGAGGTAAAAGCCTAGGGGGAAGGCCCCCTGAGACCGAAGGATAAAAAAACTTCTCGCTGGCCAAAAGGCCGAGAAGCGATGGTTATTTGTCGTTGCCTCCCACCAGACACGACTTGACACAAGGTCAAAAGCCCGAAGGCCGATTAAAGTGGGGATAAAGGGGAGGGGAAGGCTGGGAACGAGCCGAGACTCGAACCCTGCTAGTCATTGACCCACTAAGTGCAATGTGGATCTAATGAGTCAAGCCGTTTCACGGACCTAAATCTAGGTCCGGGCACGTATGCCTGCATATAGCTTAAACTAGACCGTGAGGTCTAGTGCTATACAAAGCGTGCAAAACGGATCTGAGAAAGCAGCTCGCCCACCCGAAGGTTGCCCAGCCGAAGCTGGGGGCCTATTCGGCCCCGAATCTGCTCTTGGTTTCGATCACCCATCCGGCACGAATGCCAGACGGCCCAGCCAAAAGGCCGAGAAGCGATATTTGTCGTTGCCTCCCACCAGACACGACTTGACACAAGGTCAAAAGCCCGAAGGCCGATTAAAGTGGGGATAAAGGGGAGGGGAAGGTCGGGAAGGAGCCGAGACTCGAACCCTGCTAGTCATTGACCCACTAAGTGCAATGTGGATCTAATGAGTCAAGCCGTTTCACGGACCTAAATCTAGGTCCGGGCACGTATGCCTGCATATAGCTTAAACTAGACCGTGAGGTCTAGTGCTATACAAAGCGTGCAAAACGGATCTGAGAAAGCAGCTCGCCCACCCGAAGGTTGCCCAGCCGAAGCTGGGGGCCTATTCGGCCCAGAGTCTGCTCTTGGTTTCGATCACCCATCCGGCACGAATGCCAGACGGCCCGGCCAAAAGGCCGAGAAGCGGATATTTGTTGCCTGCCCCACCTAACGGGCAAGTATGGCACAAGGCCTTTTTTTATGGTGGGTCCGGGTGCAGGGCCGTAGCCCACACGCATCCGGCAGTTTCCAAAAATGCCCTCGGCCCCGTCGGCATTCCCCTTATTAGGGGCGCCTCAGGCGCCGGGCGATAAACCCAACCCTCCCGAAGGAGGTAGAAGCCTGGGGGGAGGGCCCCCTGAGACCGAAGGATAAAAAAAAAAACTTCTCGCTGGCCAAAAGGCCGAGAAGCGATTGAATTAGATGTTAAGTTCTATTTTTTATAGATAGGCATTAAAAAGAAAACTTACGATTAACACAAAAACATAATTATAAAAATCTACTGCCAAAGATTTTAACAACATTTCATCTAAAAGATTTTTACTTTCTATTGGAAAAAACTTCAAGTCATTCATTTTTAAATCAATGTATCCAAACATTAAAAATATACAAAAAATAAACGAAGTTTCGTGTTTGCTGTGTATTGTACATATGGCAGCATTCAAAATAGTCCCAACCAACAAACCCGTGGCATTACAAGTCTTGATATTTAATTATCAAGACAAAAAAAAAAATCAACCCTAATAAATTATTCGTGTTCAAATAATTGATGAATAAATTACCGTAAAAATATTTATCTGAAAAAAAAAAAAAAAAAAAAAAAAAAAAGATTATTTTTCTGGTTTATTCCACCTTCTGGCTCAAGAAAAAAGCTCAAGGTCAAATTTTGTTTTGTTTCCCTTTAACTACCGAAGAAAAAACAAAACAAAAAAGAATAAAACAGAACTAATAAAGTAATCTAGTCAAGTAAGCAAAGATTAATAAATGAAATGTCATTAAAATCAAACACTAACTTGGACTACAACATTAAAATTTAGATTTTATTAAAATTTTGGTTGAATAATGTTTAATTTTCGAGATGATAAAAACATTGAAAATAAAAACCTCGTCATGTTTTGTGAATTAATTCCCCATGTTAAATATAAATTATAATTTGTTTAAAGATCTGAAAATTGGACAGTTAAAAAGACAAAGGAGCTAGATTTTTTTTCTTTCTTCCCCTCACCTGTGCAAGAGACAAAGTAATGAAAAGAGATCATTTTTAAAGAGAGCACAGTATTTTGTGATGAATATATTAAATTTTGATTTTGTTTGCAAAGAAGAAAAAGTTTCATAAAAAATATACTTTTGAACTTCAGTTTTTAATTAGTACAATATGTCATTGAAATTGCAAATTGAATAATTATAATTTACTTCGATTAAGTAGTATTTCTACGATTGATCATCACAACTATTTCAGAAAATATGATTTAAAACAAAATTTTTTACTTGTCTTAAAAAATTAAATTTATTAGCATTTCATTTAATATAGAAATATTAAATAACCTAATTTTTCAAAATTAAATCCCTTGGTTCAGGTTTATTGCGATCAGTTTTGTACTTAAAGCAACAGCCTTATGGCTCATCTGATAAAGACGTTATCAGCTTAAATGAATAGAAGCTCATCACTTGAACACACCTTAAAAAGAAAAAAAAAAAAAATCTAATATAAATTTCTGAGTTTTATTACAATTCATGACTGTAAGATGATTTAATTAGATAAATGAAGTTCAACAAGATACTAAATGAAGATTAAATTTATAACATTTAATTTTCATAATATTAACAAAAAGTTAGTAGGAACGGATCAGCAGCAAAGTTCATTTCAAGTAGAAAGCAGATTGCTTTGGGAATTTTTTTCCTTAAGTATGTTCATTTAACACTTGTTTCTGAAAGGGATTAAATAAGTGAAATTGACTCATTGGAGGTTTGTTTAATGTTTTGTTTTAAACACACTTTCGAGAACGAGATTGAAAACTGACCAAACTGATAATTACTGAATGTGCAAATTAATTGCAGCTTAAGTTTTTCTCATAAGAGTAATCAAATAAGATACAAAAATGATTTTAAAATAATTAGTAAATTAATATACCAGTTGGCTAAATAGATATCAATTCATTTGTTATACGTATTTTTCATTTTTTATGTAGAACTGTTGCTCGACTAACATAAAATAGTTCTGATTGCATAGATAAGATCTATGTCTGCGGTTATTTAATCTAAAATAAAATATTCTGACTTTCCAACATATTGCTTTTGGCAGCCTATTTTCTGTGGGGTTAAGGGGATGGGAAATACATCAGTATGAAAATGTATGAATATGAAAAAGCAACAGATCTTCAGAGGATGATTTTGCTAACGTCAAAAAACAAACTTTTAACTATAAATAAAACCATCTTCTGAAGACCTTTTTTTTCTAAATTATATATGTAACATTTAACTATGATAGGGCTAGGATTAATGTATAAATGCTACAGCATTTTCCTCTTCAAAAAAGACCCCCCCATAAAATAATCTTCCCCTTCAGAAGTAAAATGAAAAAGAATAAAAATAAAATAATTCGACCAGTCTGGTTTGGTTTTATGGCATATCAATTATGCCTAATCATGTTTATCAATATTTATATTAAAAATATATGATTTGTAAACACATTTTGTTGATAATATTTTTAAATGAGCCTGAGATCATTTATTTTCTTGCACATGGTTAAATGATTTCAAGTATTGCTATATAACAGTCACAATTTAACATCAGTAATTTGTTTGCACACATTTAAATAGATATATACATGATATGTAAGATATTAGTTTGTCAGTAATTTCATTTTTAAATGAGAAACTAAATTGTTTGCACACTAGTATTGCTATTGTTTCTTGATAGTTGAACGGTTTCAATCATTGCTACCTAACACTTCTAATTCTATTCAATAATTATCATTTGTTTGCACACAGCGAAGTGGCTATAATTATTCTATTCAACATTACTCATTTGTTTGCACACAGTTAAATGATCAAGTAGTTCTATTTGACTCATAGATAGGACCCTATCAGGTATTACCACTCTGGGCTAGAATGGACCTGGGAGCGATGGCAATGAAGGGGTACTCCACATTCCACAAAGCTTCAGCATTACTGAAGCCTGACCATCAGACTGTTTAGTGTAATATCTAGGACAAGGGTTGAGGGGAGGTGCGTGTTAACCCCTCTGCAGAGATGCAGTTGGTGTATTCTACAGCCTCAACCAACCGGACTATCGACCTATCTCGTACTTGTCTTTTCCAATGCGAACTCTTCCAGAAATAGGTTATCTTTTTACATAGAAAGAAAATGTCAAAGTAAAATCCCTTATAAAATGTAAAATCACCTCCCCCACCAAAAAAAATGCAGTGAGTATGATTGGTTGGTGGGCTTTTATGGCAAATCCACCTTTGTAGGTTTACGCCAAATCCGTTTTTATACAAATAATCAGTTCTATTTCAAACAATTCAGTTTAGCATGAATACACAGTTAAAAAAAAATATTTATTTCAAACTATTAAATTAATCAAACAGTTCTTATTCAAACAATTCAGTTTAGCATAAGTAAGCAGTTTAGTTCTATCTAACATATAGATAGGCTCTATCAAGTGCTACCATTCCAGGTCAGAGTGGACCTGGGAGCAATGGCACTGAAGGGGTGCACTGCATTCCCCAAAGCTCCGGTATCACTGGAACCTCACCATCAGATTATTAAGTGTCCTATCCAGGACACTCTTTGGGGGGGGGGCTTCTGCAGTCTGTGTATTCTATAGTCCAGCTGACTGTGCAAGTGGTGAGTATGAGGGTCTAATTAGTTCAAATGACAAAAAAAGTTATGGGAAAACTTTTTCCTGGTAAACTTGAATGGGTGCCCCATTTAACTACAAATAATCCTTTGTAAATTTGACGCACAAATGGGACCCTAACAGGTACTATAAATCCAGATTGGAGTGGGCCTGGGAGTAACAGCAATGGAAGGATATTCCACATTCCCCCAAACCCCAAAACTGGAGCTTCACCATCAGGTGCAGTGTAGTGTCATACCCAAAATTATTGTTGGGGTGGGACTATTACTCCTTTGAAAAGATGCAGTCAGTGTATTTTACAGCCCCAAATGAGGAGGTAGTATTTGTTTTTGTGTTCTTGAGTATTTTACCTGATAGTTACTTCTGGAAGATGATTGGTTGGGTTTTATGGCATATCAACCTTCGTAAGTTATTTAATGCCAAATTCTGTTTATACACATATTAAACCAAAGATTTCTTAATGAATACTTAATGCCAAATTCTGTTTATACACATATTAAACCAAAGATTTCTTAATGAATACTTAGGAAGATAATATTTTAAATGAGCTCATAAGTTTGCCCACAATTAAATAGTTTCAAGTATTGCTATATAATACTAAGAATTCAATTTCACATCAGCAATTTATTTGACACTGTTAAATGGTTATACATACAATGTGTAAGCAAATTGTTCGTGGGTTTGGTTTGGTTTTATGCAATATCAAACATTGTAGATTGTTTAATGTCGAATCCTGTTCATACACATACATTAAATACATATGATTTGTAAACATTTTGGCAATAGCATTTTTAAACAAGCCCGAGCTCATTTTTCTTCACAGTTAAATGATTTCAAGTATTTCCATCTAATATGAATCATTCTATTTACTTTTAATCATTTGTTTGCACACAATTAAATGGTTTTGAGTATTGTCAAGTAACAGTAACAATTTAACATCAGTCATTTGTTTGCACACATTTAAATAGATATACATGATATGTAAAAGATTAGTTTTTTGGTAATTCCATTGTTACTTTTTAGGTTGATGGTTTGTAAGTAACATTTAAAAGAGATTGAGCTCATCTGTTTGCATAGAGTTAAATGGTTTCAAGTATTGTATTCATTTGTTATATCTTCTAGAGTGATGTTGGCAACTATGTGGTCTGTGTCACTATTCATACTTTCTTTACAATAGGATCTTTGTAGAGATTATGTCAATCCCTGAGCACTGCATTGTTTATTCATTCTTATTGGTGACTTTGTTCTTGATGTTGAAGGGACTGTATCGAATTTGCCTGAGGACAGTTAGAATGCACTTCCTGGTCTTTCATCGTTCACTTTGGTGTTCATATGTATTTTGGTCAATGGGAGCTAGTGGGTTGTGTTTAAGTTGTTCCAGCTTTTTGGGTGACATGTTGTTTAGTCTGTCTTACACAATTTTTGGTGGATGGATTGGATGAGATTTTGCACTTTTAGGAGTGGTTTGTGTTTGAGAGGTAGATTCTGTGTGTGTTGTCGCTTAGACTATCTCACATTGGATTTCTCTTCATTTTTAACTTGTTGAGTTTGTGCTTGCTGAAATTTGGCCAAGTGTATTTTTTTTCAGGTGATCCTGAAACTTTGGCCAATCATTTGGTTCTAACTGGATCCTTTTCTCCACAAGAGCTCTGTATTGCTTGATTGGATCCACTCTCCATGCAACAGAAGCATGTTTTCTCCCACAAAAGACCCTATTGTTTTCCTTGCTTTCTGGAAGGACACATTTGTCTTGGGTTTTACTTCAGATATTTCCTTTTCTTTTTTATCAATATCATAAGATTTTGCGTAAGTCAGATGGCCTTGTTGGCAGTCTGAACATCTGATTTCTTTTAAGCAATCTTTTGCCATGTGGTCCAGATCCTTTTCACTGCACTTGGCACATGTCTGTTGGCCTCTGCAGGCTTCATGTGGTGTCCATATTTTTGGCATTTGAAGCACCTTAGGAGTATTGGGACATACATCTCAACCCTCTCAAGACAATATTCGATCTTCACCTCCTTGGGAGTATGGAGCTGATTAAATGTCAGGATGTAGCTGTTGGTCTGTATTTGTTTTTTTGCCTTTTCTAATGGAGATTCTTCTGATGTTTTTCACTCGCTGTTTTCCAAGCGCTACTGTCATCCTCTGCTATAGCCAAGGGCAACTTCCTACTGCTGATAACTCTTTTGGATGTGTTCAGTCTTTGGTGTGGAAAATTTTCATTTTGAGGATGTTTTCTGCTTGCCTCAAGCTGTTCACCTTGACAAGTAAGTTTTCATTCTTTGGTTATTCTCACGTTTTTTGTAGCTCGAGTTGATAATACTTTTTCTATTAGAAAAGGGGAGAATTAGGCTAGGCAAACCTCCCCCAAAGATTCAATGACAATGATTCTGAGGAAGTAAGCTGCCTCATTCTCTGAGTCCGATTCAGATAAATTTCTTTGTTTTTAGTTAGAAGACACCATAAGTGATGTTTATTTTTTGCTGGCCATGTGCTCCACCACACAAGGAGTAAACTCATTCGCCTTGGTTGAGATGGGCATACACGACCAGTATACTTGAGCTAGGAGTAGGTTTTTGAGCCATTGCCAATTTCAGGTTTTCACCAATTATCAAATTCCTATTCTCTCAACACAATTGACCCTCAGCCATTACCTTCTAGCACCTAAAAGATAAGGGTTGGGAATTTGCTGTAAGTGCAGATTGAAAAGTACGGTCAGGATAAAACATATAGATGCTAGGGCCTGACACAATCAGCCATTTGATTGGGTTGGACCTATCCAACCACCCATCTAGCTCAGTAAGGTCCAAAGTGGTGTGTTGCAAGTGACTTGACCACTCAGATGTCGGGCTATGTACTACTCCACCACGAAGATCCCGTCCTTAGCATCATAGGTTGCCGCCCATGGCAAACAGGTGGCTTCATTGGAGGAGTCTTACTCTTCTGCAGAGGTGCAGTCAGCATATTGTACAGCCCCAGCTGAGAGGATGCTCATTTGTTGAGTCAAATTGGTTGGTTGGGTTTTATGGCATACCAACACTTGTAGGTTAATACCAAATCCTGTTTATACATATATATTAAATACATGATTTGTAAATGCATATTTTGTAGATAACATCTTTAAAAGAGTCAGAGGTTGTTTGTTTGCATACAGCTATATGGTTTCAAGTATTCCTATGTAACACTACCAATTTAATTTAATATCAGTTAATTATGTGTAGTTAAATGGATATACATACATAGTTTGTAGATAAGTCCACCACTTAAAAATAAATAAATAAAAATTTGTTTACACACAAGAATTGATATTGTTTGCACACAGTTAAATGGTTTCAATTATTACCAACACTAATAATTCTATTAATATTAATCTTTTGTGTGCACACAGTGAAGTGGTTACAAGAATTGCTATTTACCACTGATAAATTTTTTTGACACAATTCATTCATTTGCACACAAAGGGTTTCAAGTATTGCTAAGTAATACTCAATAATTCAATTTTTGCACAGAGTTTAATGGTTTTAAGTATTCCACACTAATAGTTTTATTTACACAGTTCCAAGTATTGCTATGTAACACTAATGATTTGATTTAATATCATCTGTTTGTACACAGTTAAATGATCAAACAGTTCTATTTGACCACCCCGGGTCAGAATGAACCTAAGAGTAATGGCAATGAAGGAGTATTCCATATTCCCCAAAGCTTCAAGACACTTGTTGGGGGTGTGGTGGAGTCTTTTCTCCCTGCAGAGATGCAGTTGGTGTATTCTACATAACGAGCCGACTAGGAATTATATTAAGCTCTGTGATATTGTTAGTTACATCATATGTAATGGTTGGTTTCTTTGTTCAATGGCTTGGCAACTTTCGTAGGTTATTCAAAGTCATCCTATATAAATACAAGTATATCAACAAATTTGTAGTACAATATTAAGTAGCAATATACTTCCCCGGCCTTGGCTGGGCCAGATGGTGTATCAAAATCAATGGCAGATTCGAGGCTGAAAGGCCCCCAGTTTTGGCTTGGCCATCTCCGGATGGGCAAGCTGCAACATTGACACCTTTGTCCCCTATGTATAGCACTAGACCTTGCTGTCTAGTTTAAGCCGCAAACTGGCATACGTGCCCGGACCCACATTTGGGTTCGTGAAACTGCTTGCCTCATCAGGCTCACATTGCACTAAGTGAGCCGATGAGCAGCACAGACAAGCAGGGTTCGAGTCTCGGCTCGTTCCCGACCTTCCCCTCCCCTTTATCCCCACTTTAATCGGCCTTCGGGCTTTTGACCTTGTGTCAAGTCGTGTCTGGTGGGAGGCAGCGACAAATACCACCCCCGGCGAGCGCCCCGGGGCCTGTTCTGGACTTCGGTCCGGAGCGTGGCCCTGGAAAAGGAACAATGGCAGACTTGGGGCCTTTAATTAGGCACCTAGTTTCGACTAGGCTACCTTCGGGTGGGCGAGCTGCATCTTTGTCTCCCTTGTACGGCACTAGACCATGTGTCTAGTTTAAGCCGCAAACTGGCATACGTGCCCGGACCCACATTTGGGTTCGTGAAACTGCTTGCCTCATCAGGCTCACATTGCACTAAGTGAGCCGATGAGCAGCACAGACAAGCAGGGTTCGAGTCTCGGCTCGTTCCCGACCTTCCCCTCCCCTTTATCCCCACTTTAATTGGCCTTCGGGCTTTTGACCTTGTGTCAAGTCGTGTCTGGTGGGAGGCAGTGACAAATACAGCAACGCCCCCGGCTCACTCCCGGCGAGCGTTCATTTTTGTCCTGTGGTGGGGCGCTCTCGACCGGCTGTGATCGCGTTGCTGCACGGTTCGGTCGGGTGTGTTCCACCACTGGATACATCACCTCTGGCCTCAGGGGGCCGTCCCCCCAGGCTTTAACCCTCTTCGGAGGGGTTGAGTTTATCGCCCGGCGCCTGAGGCGCCCCGAAAAGGGGAATGCCGACGGGGTCCGAGGCATTTTTGGAACTGCCTATCGCGTTGGGCTTCGGCCCTGCGACAGGACCCACCTTAAAAACGGCCTTGTGCCATATTCGTACGTTGGTGGGACGTAGGATAAATACAGCAACGCTCCCGGCGAAGCTCATTAAGGAGGAATCCCGCATTCTGTGCGGTCGCATTCACCTTAACTTACGGCGTTGGCCCCACTTCTCGTGGTAGACCTGCCTTTCTTCCACCTACATAGGTATGCACAAAGGTCCTTTTTAGGACCATAAGAGGTCTCTGTCTGCGGGTCAGAGCATCTCTGACTGGTCAGTAATGACCAGTCGAAATAGACGGCCAGGCGGCAAACACGAAGACGGATTCTAAGACCAACCGGTCTTAACCTCGGTTCCGATTGTCCGATAAGCTGCGCAGCGCTAATGGCACGGTCCAGCCTTTAGCTACTGCTTCGCTATCTGCGCAGCGCTAAGATAACGCCCATCTTAGCCTCGGCCTCATGGCCTGTCCGCTCGTTCGCACGGCTTTGACACGGCAAAGCCTTCGCTCTCGTCCGCTCGCCCGCACGGCTTTTACCCGACAAAGCCTTCGCTCTCGTCCGCACGTCCGCACGGCTTTGACACGACAAAGCCTTCGCTCTCGTCCGCTCGCCCACACGGCTTTGACCCGACAAAGCCTTCGCTCTCGTCCGCACGGCTTTGGCGCGAACCTAGCCATAGCCATTGTCCGCACGGCTTTGACACGGCAAAGCTTTCGTTCCCGTCCGATACGTCCGCACGGCTAGGGGGCCCAGCAAGGCCCTAGCCTTTCCTCGACCTCGACACTCTTGCAAGGTACAACGCAGTCCACGTAACGACTCGCTGTTACGGACTGTTCTACCACTGCAACAACTGGCTCACGTACGACCCGCTGTACGAGCCAGAAACCCGATCGACACACCCCCGGTTAACCCAACATATCGTCATAACCGAGGATGTCGATCTACCGAACTCGACACTCTCGCAAGGTACCACGCAGTCCACGTAACGACTCGCTGTTACGGACTGTCCTACCACTGCAAACACCTGACTCACGTACGACCCACCGTACGAGTCAGCAACCCGATCGACACACCCTTGGTTAACCACAACAAACCGTCACAACCAGGGATATCGATCTACCGACTCGACCGACCTCAGCTTACCAGCATCCAACATCTAGCTGAACTCAACGACTCGACCGACCTCAGCTTACCAGCATCCAACATCTAGCTGAACTCAACGATTCGACCGACCTCAGCTTACCAGCTAACACCATAACCCATTCTAGCTGAAGACTACATACAACCGCTACGGACATTTACATTCACGCTTGTAAATATGACAAAATAAATTGTCATTTGTTATTATCGTTACCTCGCCTTTGTTCCTTCCTATTGCTTTGGCTGTTCCTCATTCACATAATTCATTTGCGGGGTCGACATATTTATCAGCTCCGCAACAAAATAAAAACAATCATAACCCTATCAAAACAACTGCCACAATGAAAGTCATAAAGACTGCCCTGACCATTATTAGTCACTTTTAGAAGGTTAATAAAGTCGAAACATTTTTAGAACAAATTTATAAAAAATAAAAACTCGAAATACCTATTCACTTTTCATTTTTTTTCTCGTTTTTTGTTAAAAGTTATTTGTAAATTGACTTGTTTTTGACAGAAAACTCAAATCTTCAGTTAAATATTACTAAGTATTCTGACAAATATCTTATTTGATTTTTATATCAACAGTCAGTAAAGAATATATCTAAAAAAGACAAATTCGTACTCCTTGAAAGACATTTACAAAACGCCAAATAATTACGAAAAACAAATTAAAGTCTTACCTCTTGTGAAAAGTTACCCCCTCACCCCCCCCACATTATCTCTCTCAGTCTTCTAACCATGTCACTTCTTAGCCGGCCGGTGATCAACTAGTGGTTCGAGGGGGCAACGCACATTTCTTGCCACCACACAAGAATACGATCGAGGGAGACAGGAGAAAATAGGAAGACAAACGAACAAACAAAGCTTGGGGTTAACCAAGAGCAGAGGAAGGTATGCAACACTACATGCATGTGCATTCCTAATAGCAGATATGGACTAACGCTAGAGTGGGTTACTAGCGAAAATTCCACAATGCTACTGGAATCAGACATCTTGAGACTCTTCTTCACTGGACCCTATCTTGTCTCCTCGCCTCTCTGCTCGGTGTCTGGTGTTGACTGCCCCTCCGTGGATCCACGCCAACCTCTCTGTTCGCCTCTCTCTTGTCCAGTCTCAACTGCCTTCTGCTGCTTGCCTCTCTGCTCTCCAGCCACCAACTCTTCTGCTGGTCTCCAGCCACCAACTACCTCTCTTGGTCTCCTGCCACCAACTGCCTTCTGCTGCTTGTCCTTGCCTCCCTCTGGGTCGCGTCGTCAACTCTCGTTCGCGTCCCTTTACCACTTCCGGATACGGCGAGATTTCAGGTCCAAGAATCCTTTGTCTGGTTTCGCGCCAAAACAGATTCGTCTGCTTTGGCGGCCTACCTCCATAGTGCTACATACCTCCCTCTCTTACCCTTGTCATTTATTCTCAATAAATTACATCACGATTTAACAACAAGCAAAAAAAAACAAGAATATTCACAGGAAATAAAAACCGAAATTACAAAATTTTAAAGGGGTTCGGTCGTCCCCTAAAAAAAATAATAAATAATATAACAACACCACATCATCATACACATAAAAAAAAAATTTTTCAAATAAAAAAAATATATTGCTGGATTAAGCTCTTCCACCTTGCTCTCCTGTGAACAATTCTGGGGTCTCCTGACTCATCCCTATTCTTCATTCCAATAGGACTTTTCGATTCACCTCCAACAGTATTCAATTTTTCTTCAATTCGCCCCGCCCCCACCCAACAGAACACAGGGGAATTTTAACCACCCCTACCCAACAATTTCAGGAGGATTTTTCCATTCACCTCCAACATTATTCAATTTTCGAACATTTCACCCCATTCTTCAACTCATCAGAACACAGGGGAATTTTAACCACCCCTACCCAACAATTCAGGAGTATTTTTGGACTTGTCTCCCCCCTTTCCTTACGACGTGGGAGCATCAGTAATCTCCGCAGTTCGATCGGTGTCGTAACAGGAATAATGTTCCAGAAAGCACTGTGGAATTCACTTCCCAACCTGGGGGCCTTCACTGCCCCCTGCAACAAACAAAACAAGTCTCTCAGCCATCAATCACCATGGATTTTCAAAAGATAAGAAAAAAAACAAACAAAGCAATTGACACCATCTCCCAGATCGTCCAGCCATGACCAGCCAGGGGGGAGGAGCAACCGGACACCGCCCCGCGCCCAGGTATTGTCTTCCCAACCCATCGTCAACCGTTTCCTCGGTACCATTTCATCAATTCCATGTCAACCAGGCCACTCGCCCTCCCAAATCATCACTTGTATAACTTACTACCCCTCGATACCAGTCCGCGAAACGGGGCTCCCGTGCACCCAACCCCCCCAGGGGAACAAGATCAGACGAAGTGAAGAAGTGCCAAGAGCAGTTAAACTTACGAAAAATAAACCCAGAAAATCCATGAAGGTAAAACAAAAATAAAAAATAAAAATAAATTAAATTAAAAAAAAATAAAATAAAATAAACAAATAACAATAAACAACAAAGCAAATGACACGGTAAGCCCAGTCCCCCAAAACCAACAAAAAACAAGGCAAAGTATAACAAAAAAAACAAACAAACAAAAAAACCCAAAAAAACAAAGGATAGCAAAAAAAAAAAAAATCCACACAAGTTAAACAAAAAAAAATTAATAATAAACAATTCACAGACAACAAAAAAAATAAAATAACTACAATTGACAAATATATAAAAATAAAATTGTTCTGAAGGAATATGTCACACATCCACCTTCTAACCCTTGTCTCTCTTCCCTTGAGATCTCTGCCCACTTCCACCATTTCTCTTTGCGTCTTTCTTTCCTTCTCTCCTGTCCACTTGAATTCTTCCCTCTACCGGGGGTGGTGTGGGAGGGGATAGCGTTTGCTTCCAACCGTTTTTTTTTTTAAATCCACAAAAAACAAACACCTTCTTTTCTTCCTAAAATCCAAAGTTTACTTTTTTTTTTTTTTTTTAACTGAGACAGGCATGGATGCAGTGACAAAAATTCCTTAGCAATCTTTCTTTCTTTCTACTTTTCGTTCTCTCTTTTTCTTTCTTTTTTTTTTCTTTCTTTTTCATGACTTTATCTGTTCTTCCTTCTTTTTCTTTGTTCAAATTTTTCCGCCATTTTTATTTTTTTTTTTAACTTTTTTATATTTTCCATTTTTTTTTGTTTTTGTGGTAGAAGCTTTCCTCCACCTTCTACCCTCTGCACTCGGATGATCCGACTTTGACCAGTCGATTTTAACCTAGAAATCTCACTTTCTCTCTAATTTCTCTGGGGTTTTGAAATACCACAATTTTTTTTTCTTTTAGTGAACCTTGCAGCAAAAAAAAAAAAATTTTTTTTTTTTAACCCGTGACTTATCACCTTTCCAGCATAAAATAAATTACTATAAAACTTCCCAGAACTGACTTTCTTTCTTAAGCCACTGGTCCTAACACTTAAGTATAAAAATTACTATGTGAAACTGCTACGAAGAAGGAAAAAAAAAGCATTTGAATTCTACCGGTCAAGTTAAGTGTGAAAAGCGGGTAGGGGAAGAAGACCTTCCCTTACCTTCTAACAAAAATACAACAAAAATTATCAGCAGCTAAGGGGTTAAACATACACACACACACACCCAAAAACGAAATAGATTACTTGTTTTTTTTTTTTCTACATCTTAAAATTTCCCCTTATCTAACAAATCTTTCTTTTTTTTAATCGGTGACTTATCACCTTTCCAGCATAAAAAAAAATTACTATAAAACTTCCCAGAAGGGACAATATTTTTTTTTTTTAGCCACTGGTCCTATCACTTAAGGATGATTATACTATGGAAAATGCTACGCAAAAAAAATCATTTGAATTCTACTGGTCAAGATAAGTGTGCGAGGAGGGTAGGGGAATAAATTCTTTCTTTCCCTTCTAACAAAAATACAACAAAAAAAATCAGCAGTTATGAGGGGCTTAAACATACATACACACACACACAAACGAAATAGATTACTTGGGTTCTTTTTTTTTTTTTTCTCTCTACATTTTAGATATCCTTAATCTAAAAAAAAATTTTTTTTTCTTATATTCGAGTGCAGGTGGGTGGGGAATGTGTATTCCTACCTTTGTAGATTTCTTCCTTTTCCATCTTTTTTTTTCTTTTTCTTTGTTTCTTTCGTTTTCTTTTTCCTTCTTTTCTTTTCTCGTTGCTCGCAGGGTCCTTATTGCATTTTTTTTTCTTTCTTCTTCGTCCGCTGGCTTCCCGACTCCTTCATCCCTCGATTCATTCCTATTTTTTTTTTTATCAGGTTTTTTTTTTCCATCCTGGTCAACGGCGCCATTGTGAAACGTTACACCCTCACCCCCACCACATTATCTTTCTCAGTCTTCTAACCATGTCACTTCTTAGCCGGCCGGTGATCAACTAGTGGTTCGAGGGGGCAACGCACATTTCTTGCCACCACACAAGAATACGATCGAGGGAGACAGGAGAAAATAGGAAGACAAACGAACAAACAAAGCTTGGGGTTAACCAAGAGCAGAGGAAGGTATGCAACACTACATGCATGTGCATTCCTAATAGCAGATATGGACTAACGCTAGAGTGGGTTACTAGCGAAAATTCCACAATGCTACTGGAATCAGACATCTTGAGACTCTTCTTCACTGGACCCTATCTTGTCTCCTCGCCTCTCTGCTCGGTGTCTGGTGTTGACTGCCCCTCCGTGGATCCACGCCAACCTCTCTGTTCGCCTCTCTCTTGTCCAGTCTCAACTGCCTTCTGCTGCTTGCCTCTCTGCTCTCCAGCCACCAACTCTTCTGCTGGTCTCCAGCCACCAACTACCTCTCTTGGTCTCCTGCCACCAACTGCCTTCTGCTGCTTGTCCTTGCCTCCCTCTGGGTCGCGTCGTCAACTCTCGTTCGCGTCCCTTTACCACTTCCGGATACGGCGAGATTTCAGGTCCAAGAATCCTTTGTCTGGTTTCGCGCCAAAACAGATTCGTCTGCTTTGGCGGCCTACCCCCATAGTGCTACACTCTTTCATGAATATAGGATTAAAAACAAAAGCCTTCAGATTATTTAACATTAATCTTCGCTACTGACAAGTGAGAAAATTCTTAAAAGACAATTCAAAAATCCATGACGTCACATAACTCTTCTCCCTCCTCCCAAAATGTTGTTACAAAAAAAAATTACTTTGCTTAATTGCTTTTTGTTATATTCTGAGTTGTTGATATCTGTGATATGAATGTTGTGGACGAGAAATGCGTATGGTTGCAAAACAAAGAACGTATAGATACTCACAATAACACAGTAATGATGTTGTAGAAAATTTTTATAGATAGATTAAGCACGGAGAATAGAATGGAGAAATATGTTCATAGTTAAAGAATGAATTCAGTGGTAGTAGTTACAAAGTTCATATACAGTACTTGTCTCGTGGTGAAGGGATGGTTTTCTCGGAATAAGGGCAGCGTTCCTAGCGGCGGCGATCGTTTGAAGTATCGGATGACAGTCGCCGGTCAGTGGCGTAGAATCTTTAGCGCGAGCAGTGTGAAGGAGCAAGTCTATTTATTTCCTGTTAATTACAGGAAGGCACAAGGCCTTAAGTTTTTACTAAGGGGACCTAGTTAGCCACTTTCGCCGACCCATTCAACAATACAATATATAGTCATTCATCCGTCTCCATGCGCGCTGCTACCACCAAAATACCACATTTGCTCTATGAAGAAAGACCTACTTAAAACCCCGGAGGTGATGCATGATTTTATTTACAAATTGTGATTTTTACAAATGAATTCATATGATGGGGATGGGTGAAAAACCCCGAAATATATACAAAAACAAAGAAACAAAGGAAAAATCCCCCGTTTGGTTGCCCTCCCATCCCCCCGTCTATAAAATTGGAGGCCGACTGTTTTCCGGGGCGAAAGAACCGGAAACAAGTCGGACCTGCCCTAGGTGGGACTGGGATTCTAATCTATAGGGGAGAAAAGAAATAAAGGGTCGGACGCGGTATGGGTCGATATAAGCCGGTAATATGATTTTTATACATATGAATGTTCAAGATCTTCAGAAAAAACGGACTGGGATACGGCTTGAGGTACAAAAATAATAGGGATGGGGAAGATCTTGAATACTCATAACTAGATGACGGGGACAATGACTGACAACATACTGCTAACTAGGTTGCAAGGGGAAAACATTGCCTACTTACCGGGGGTGGGGTCCCGAAGGACCCGTACCGTAGACGCCATGGGCCGGCAGAGGAGGGAAGGATGACTCCAACGTTGCCCCCTTTTTTACGACCAGGCTCGCTGCATTCACCCACCTTCTGTTGAATGTTATGCGATCCAAGCGTTTTCTATCGCATCTGATTTTGACCCTCAGCTGATGCCGAAAATACAAAACCAGATCGCGATGAGAAAAGTTAGCATCGTCATACAATCCCTTCTTTCGCGTAATCCAAATCACCATTCGAGCTACAGCCAGGATCGCGAGAAACACCACACGCTTCTCACCCTGAAACGGAGGAAGAACGTTGTCCACGACGTAACCAACGTCGAGCAGCACGAGCTGCTTGGGTTCGATGCGAGCCGTCCACTCCCCGACGTGATCCCAAAACGGGCGAACTCGCTCGCAATAGTAGAAGGCGTGCTCAGCCGTTTCTTCTAATCCACTGCCGCAGCGAGGACAATCAGGGATGTCTGCTATGCACGCTTTGTAGTTCAAGCCGAGAAGGCGTAACGCATTCCGTACAAGTCGCCAGGTGAGCGAGAACTCGGAGTTGTTCAAGAAGCTCGATCCTGGCGCCCAATTCCAGTGAGAGCGGATCTCCTCCGCCGTCCAGCCTCGCCGCTCGCTAAGAGGATCGGAAGCGGAACCCACCACTAACTCCCGATATAGCTCTTTCCGAGGCCGTGAAAGGTCACTGGACCCAAGAAGGTTACGAAGGGCCTTTCGGCACTCACGGACAAACAGTGCTTCGCCCAAAGGCTTACGTCGACCTTCAGCCTTTGGGTCTGACTTGAGGCGAGGAAAATTCCGACTTGCCTTTCGTCTCCACACTGAGTCTCCTGTCAAGGACCGGCCCAGGTATGCAAGTCTTTCAGCAAGCCAGTGGCTCTCCAGATCAGGCATACCCAGACCCCCGTTGCGTGTACGTTGGATACAGACCTGCCTACGGACCATCGGCCTTGCACCTCCCCAGAGCAATCTGGAGAGGGATTGTTGCAGTGCCAACCGACGTTCCTTAGGCAGAGGAAGTACAGCCAATCGGTAAAGGATCAGAGGGAAGACGTACGTGGCGCACGCCTCCGCCCTGCTCTTTAAGGACAACCTCCTTGAAAGCCAGATTCCCACCTGAGCATTCACCTTGGTTTGTACTTCCGACCAATTTCGCTCCAGTTGGAGGTCGGGCCCGAACCACACCCCGAGGATGCGGATGGGTCCGTCACTCCAGCGGAAGGGCTCTGGAAGAGTATTGCTACCCCTCCAAGCACCGAGCCGCAAACCTTCGCTTTTGTCAAAATTGACCTTGGCTCCTGCGATCCGCTCGTACTCGACAACCGCCTCTTTCACAGCCTTTATATCCAGACGGCGGGACACAAAGACTGTGATGTCATCAGCGAACGCGGAAACCCTTGCCGCAAGGCTGCTAACAAAAGGTATACCGCGCAGGGACGGACTTGTCCTCTCATCCCTAAGCCTGCGCAAGAGGGGCTCCAAAGCGAGGACATAGAGAAGAGGAGACAGGGGGAGCCCTGCCGGACCGAACGCTCGATCGCGAATACCCTCGAACGCCTTCCGTTCACCTGCACCACTGCCTAAGGGCTGTGGTACATCATGCTAATCCATCTGCGGAACTCCAGTTTGAATCCGGCAGTCTCCAAAACAGACGCCAAGAACCTATGGTCAACCCTATCGAAGGCCTTGGACTGATCTAAACTGATCAGCGAGGCTTCTGTGTCGTCTTCTATCCCCTCTAGGACCTCGCGAATCAAGTGCAGATTGTCCTGGATCGATCTTCCCTTCACAGCAAAGGTCTGTTCAGGGCCGATCAGATCACTGATGACACGCTGCAAACGATTCGCCAAGACCCGGGCCAAAATCTTTAACTCTGTGTTAAGCAGAGTTATGGGCCTGTAGTCATCTAAACCCTCCCAAACATGCCTGCCACCTTTCTTCAGCAATGTGATCACGCCCTTGGTAACGCTACCAGGGATGGCTCCCTGGGCGAACCAATGGTTGAACATATCCGTCAGAATAGGCACAAACATGTGCGACATCCCCAAGTACACTTTGTAGGGCAAACCATCTAGTCCCGGCGACTTGTTGAGGCCGACCTGCTTCAACGCATCACGGACTTCGCATTCAGTAACCACACCCTCGCAGCTAGCCGCTTCAGCCACCCGAAGGCGGGGGAAGTCGGCAAGATAGGAAAGTGCGCCCGAAAGGCATCACGCATCTCACGACTCGAATGCAGCAGTCGCCCGTCCGCGGTCTTGACAAACGCGATGTACCGATCGGGGAACCTTCGCACTTCTTCACGCGCAGTCGCGTTCGATTTCACAGCTTCGTAGAGAACTCTATTTAACCTAGATCTAACTACGTGTCCCTTGTAGCGCTCGCTATTCTCACGCTCAAGGTCCCTCCTAGCTAGTTCTACACATAGGGAGTTCCCCCAGCCACCGCCCGGGAAAGTCTATCGTCTATAGACTTCGCCTCCTTGGCCTTATCTAGCTTGAGCTGTTGACCGTATTTGGTGGCGAAGTCTCTAATCCTATATTTGAGAGAAACCCACCACCTATTCCCGGTAACCGCCCCCACTAACGCCCGCTTAATTAGGGATTCTAGCCGGTCCCGGAAGTCCCGTATCTCCAGTAAGGAGGTATTGAACTTCCAGTAGCCGGCTAGACTAGGCCTATTGGCTAACCGCAGACTGACCCTAACAAGCTTATGGTCAGTCCATGCTATCAGGTGGAACGTGGGACAACTAACGAAGTCAATGTCAGCTCGTCTAACTAACACTCTGTCCAAGTAGGAACCTACTTTGGCAGAGGGCGAACTATCTATCCACGTCCACATCTCCCGCCCTGGGTGATCAAGACGAAACCTGTCGAAGAGACCGTGACGAGTCACGAAGCCGACACCTTCCCGCACGACTAGCTCCCCGACCGACCTTATCTATCTTGGGATCAAGGATCGCATTCCAATCACCCATTAAGACTAGCCGCTTCGTATCGTACAGGAACGGCGCCAACCGACGAAAAAAGGAAACCCTCTCCGCAGCGATATTGGACGCATAAACCGCAGCCAGACGAAACTTGAAACTTTTCACAGCAACATCGGCCACAACCAGCCGGCCCCCGTCACCTGCAAAAACAACGTCAACATCAGCATCAAGGCTGCGTCCAACTAGCAAGGAGACCCCAGCGCTGACGTGGCTGCCGTATGCTGAGAAAACGTTAAAGTCGTTTTTCAGCACCCGACAGTCAGCATCGCAAGTGAAGTGGGTCTCTTGCACTGCAGTAACATCTACGCAGAGGTTCTTGAGTTCACCAAGCAAACGCGCACACTTGCTTGAATCCCTCAGTCCCCTCACATTCAAACTGGCAAGGTTTAAAGCCATCAATCCAACTTACCTTACTCAGTGTCGACTACGGGCCGGAAATCCTTGGGTGTGAGGATGCCGATAGCCTGACGCAGGGAACCGGTGCCGAGTTCAGTTGTAACCCGGTTGTCCCTGGTGATTCCGCCGACATCTATTGGGAACTGCAGCTTTAGGGACCTATAAAGGGACGGGTGAACCAAAATAGGGACCCTGCCCGAACAAAAAGGAATACATTTTTTTAGGGAGGAGTGCTTAACTCCGCCAGCTTTATGCCCGTATCAGTCTGACAAACCGTACTCAAGAACTTCCATACGCCCTTGGTACGGTCGCCAGCTGACCGGACCAAAGTTGTCACCATGGCTGCACTCCTGAAATTCGCGGGGTTTGATACATTTAAGTTTTTTACTTTTTCTAAGCTGAGCAACGGCTTTAGTGCCTTCCGGAGCTGGAAGTCTCCAACTGCCTCCAGCTCCGCAGAGCACAAAGCCGCTGCCCGCTGTATCTGTCCGATTGATAGTTCAGTTTCTTTCCAAGTGGGTTTCTTTTTCCCAGCAGGAGGGTCAGATTTTCTTTTAGGGGAAATGATAGCAGGGAAAAGTTCTTGTGATAATATGTCTGACGGACTGAGTGAGGGAAGGGATGGGGTTCGAGCTGTGCCCGAGGGTTGTGCCCTTTCAGCAGACTGAGATTTGGGGAGGGGGATTTTTTATGGGCGGTGATATTTTTTGAAAAATTGTTCATGTTGGGGTGAAAGAGGTAAAAAAGGGTCCATTTGTTGGGGAGGATATTGTAATGTTATTTTTTGAGGTGGAAACGGTGGTGGAGGTAGTGGATGTAGTGGTGAAGGTACTGGTGGGGATGGTAGAGGTAACTGTGGTTGAGAGGAGGGGCCTGCCTCAGGATGGGTTTTTTCCGGGCACATTTTCTTTGCTGCCCCTTCCCCACTGTCCCTTCTCCTCTTCAGATTTGTTGTAGTTTCCATATCTTCTATGGTTTTGTTTTTTTGGGGTGATGGTGCTGCTGGTGTCTTGGGGGTGACTGGTTTCTTTTGGTCTTTTGGTTTTTTTTTTGGCGTTGCTGCCGGTGATTCTGTTGTTCTAGCTGCTGCTGCTGTCGGTGGTTCTGTTGTTGTTGCTGCTGCTGCCGGTGATTCTGTTGTTGTTGTTGTTGCTGCTGCTTGTGTTGGGGCCTTGGTTTGTTTTTGAGGAGGGGATGTAATTGGACTTTTTTCCCTTTGTTTAGGGGATCCCCTCCTCTTTTTGGTCACTTCAGTCCAGTCCTCCTGGTTGTTTTTGGGCTGGACCTGACCCGGGCCCTTGGCCTCCGCTTCTTTTTTGATGGTGATGGTGGTGGCCGCTGCGTCTTTTGTTGTTGCTGTCGGTGTAGACGCCTTATCTTTATTTTCAGGTCGCTGGGGGCAAAACTTAGCGATATGTCCGACTTGTTTGCACCCCCAGCACCTGAGGCGTTTTCCTTCCACCATCTCCATCATCTGCCGATCCCCGCAAATCAGAGTTTCAGGGATGGCTTTGAAGCCATCACTTGTCAGGCACAGCCGGAAGGCATAATTCCCGTAGGCTGTCCCGGCCGGGGATCTGAGGAGGTTAAACTCCTCGACGTGGCCATAGGCACTTAGATACGCCGCGAGGACCTTCCCAGTGATGATGGCCGGGACATTACAGACCGTGACACGGAGCCTACTGGTGCCTTTGTACTCCGGCTGTAGCCTGAAGTGCTTAGTGATGATGTCCGATTCTGCCGTTTTGGCAGCTTGTTTTTCTGTAGGAAGGAGGACATCCCATGTCGCAAAACTTTTACGGCAAAAGTATTGGCATGGGATGCCTGCCTTCCTCAACAGCTTCTCAAAGACTTCTTTAGTCAGCCCCACCAGCCTTTTTGTTTTAAGGTCGGAAACGACCAGCGAGAGGACTCTTGGGGTAATTTTTTCTGCGATTTCCGGGATGGGCAGTATTTCATTGCCTTTGAAGTACTTGGCAAATCTGCCCACCCGGTCTTTCTCTTATTTTTCCGGTCCTCTCTGCTGGCCTTTCCAGGCTGTGAGGCTTTGTTGGGCCGGCTGAATCGGGCTGTCTTCGGAGACTTCGGTTTCTTGTACATCGTCGGGGATCGGCAGTGAAGGCCAATTTGATCCAATTAAGCTTGTCCCAGTGGTAGGGGTTGTAGTTTTCCCCTCCATGGCTGAGGTAGGATTAGCAGCCAGGAGGGTAAAAGAACTAAACCTCCACCTGCTGCAAGTATGGAGGGGGTTTCTACTGTTTAACTAAAAAAGACGCAAAAATAATAAAACACAAAAACAGTGAAAAATGCCACAAAAACACGTAGAACCCCTGAAAATAAAAAAAACCCCGACAAAACAAGCAAATAAAAATTAAAGACACAAAGGCAAATAACAAAGTCCGACGACAAAAACACAAGTCGGATAACAGGTAACAAAAACAAGAGACTGACAAGTGTCACAAATAAAGAATTCTCGGTAAGACCTAAAAAAAAAAAATAAAATAAAATAAAAAAATAAAAAATCAAACAGAAAAAAACAAAGTCTTACCGAGATAACCAATTTAACGTAATCCAAATAACAAGTTTTGCTTTGCAAAGAAAAATTCGACTTCTAGTCAACGTGAAGGAGCAAGTCTCACTAATAACTATTTGGTCCGTCTATTTATATATTTTTTGTAGGCTCAGAAACGGAAATTTTTGTGCCCTGCGGGAAGCGTTCCGATTGGATATCTATTAATGTACTTTTTTTTGTTAATTTATCGCAAACGGAAGTTCTGCGCGGAGCCGATGCGTGAACGACTAACTTTTCATTTTGAGTTGAGAACTCGAAGTGGTAACTTCCGTTTTTTCTTTTCTTCTTTTCTCCTTTCTTTTTGTTTTTCAAATCAAGGCAAGATCTCGTCTTGTAACAGCTCCCCTAGATCTTACCATGATTTGAGGTTGCTATGTCGTTAGTGCTTGCTTGCGTGCGTGTTTTGTTTTTGTTTGTTGGTGTGTGTATTATTTAATTTGTTTTTTGGCACATAACGAAGTCTTTAAAGCGTGCTGGGAGTTGCCTGCGTGTTGTTCGTTTCGTTGGGTTTTGGGTATTGTCTCCGGAACTGCAGTCATTTGCGACAAGATGCTCCCCTGACGAAAGTGTAGGGAGTCGTGACAACGGGTGATGGGTAGGTTGCCGGGGTAGACAAGGAGGTAGGAGTTGTCGTGTCGACGGGTGATTGGGAATTTGGTGAGGTGGGGATAGAGCTGGAGGTGGGGGTGGTCGATGCATGTGCTGCAGGTTATTTGGTCGCGGTACGAGTCGACGGACGTGTCCGCGGTGAACCCAATGCGTTTCACAGTTTTCGTTTTTCACTTGGACCACCAAACCGTTCGTTTTGGTGACCTCAAAGTCACCTATCCAAGGCAGGTGAGACAAGTGGGCTGTTGCGGATTGCGGTCGGTGGAGTAGCACCTTGTCACCAACTTGTATCGGGTCTTTGAAGATGCTGCGGTTCAGTTTGGCTTCCATTTTGTGGTCAGCCTCGTTGTTCGCTAAGGCGACTCTTTGATGCACCTGTCGGAGCAAAGCGTTTATCTGCATACCGTAAGCACCTGGGTTGTTGTTAACGATGTCTTGGCAGGGAATCTTCGGTAGACCAATGTTTGGTTGGCGGCCGGTGATAATGTAATGCAGGGATGCACTAGTGGCGGTGTTGGCTGTGGCATTCATTGAGGAAACTGTCGATTCGAGAACGTCCGTCCATTCACAGTTTCTGTCTTCGCAGATCATGTAAAGGGCGTTTTTTAAGGTCCGGTGTTGCCTCTCAGTGTTCCCCGAGCTTTGTGGTCGCCACGGGCAGTGAAGTTCCCGGGTGATTGAGGTTAGGTCACAAAATTCCTTGTAGACCTCACCAGTGAAATGGGTTCCTCGGTCGGAGGAGACGATGCGGGGTTTTGAAAAGTCATTACTTTTTCAATAACATTAATTTCGCTTCTTGTTTACGTCTTTAAGCGTAAGCTTCAAACTAAAATTTAACATTTGTTTTTAAATGCTCGATAGATTAAATTTTATCAATATATATTCTTATAAATAACTACCAGAGAAAAATATTAAAATAAATTTTAAAATAAATTTCAATAGTGTAAAATTTTACATTATGGTAAGATCAAGCAAAACTGGTTTAAAAATAAATATGTGCGAAACGACGCGTACAAAAAGAACATATAAAACAAAGCAGTACAAACAAAGTAAAATTTATATATCAACAATACATTCAATGAAATATTTCAAAACATTACTAGTGTTTTAATAAAAGTAAGTAAGTAAATTGGCGACCGTAATCGAGGGCGACCAGAAGGCTCCTTTTCAATAGTTACTACACCAAGGTGTAGGGGAGGGCACCGCTCCTTTCCCTAGATTGTTCTAATACTGTTCGTTAAATATTCCTCCGTTTGTGTGTGTGTGTGTAACTAACACTAATACTACAAAAAGGACTATTTAACAAAAGTGTCCAGTGCGTGTTGACTAAATATTTCTACTGTTTGTTTCTTTCTGTGGTTTGACGAAATTTCTGTTTTCGAGGCTGGAAAAAGTCTCACCGAAAGAGTATAACAAGAAAGATAATGGTTGCAGAGAGTATACATTTTCGTGGCGGTTGACTGCTGGAAGTCAAATGTAAAAAAGAGGAAGAGTGTGTTAACTCAGTTAGTCGAAATAAAGAGAGTGAGAGTGTGTGGGGTTTAAAGATTTTTATGAAGGTCAGAGGCTAAGGGCAAGACTGTGTTGCTGTAAGATATCTGAATGCATATTTTGGTTATTTTGCTTTACCCCACGTTAGTTTTGGCCGGTGCAATGCCTTGCCCAAAGAAGGTCCATAAGAAATATAAAAAAAGAGAAGATAGGAACAGACAGGAGACGAAAAACTTTTCTTTCAGACTTTCCTTTATTTACCTGGTGAATGGACTAACCAACGCTACGTCTAAAGACATAGCGTGGTGCCCAAAACACCAGATAGTAAAAACGGTGTTGTCGGTTCGACGTCACTACCCGAAAAGAGAGAGGTTCACAGAAAACCTGAGTATTTATCTCTTTTCACCGGCTCCAAATTCGCCACTCCAAAATTCTTCTAATTTTGGCGCGACCGCTTCTCATTGGCTACTTTACATTTTATTATTTTTCTTTTTTTTGATTTTAACCGGATGGATGCGTGGAGCCTTATGCGTGGCGACGCATTTATATATTTTGTATCAGGCAGCCAACGAGTCAATATCCGGTTGGGAGTTTTTTCTGTTAATTCCTAAATCGCCACAAGTGTTCTCTCTGGAAGTTATAATGGAAAGAGAATGAGTGTTGGAAGATGAGAATATTTATAGAAATTGTTGTCATGCAGTAGGCTCCAAAAACGCGGGACAAAATTGAAGTTGCGGACGTAATTGTGAGCACTAACCACGTGGTTTTCCTAGCCAATAGGTCTCCGAGGCTGATTAGTTTACCGACGTCTGCCATCTTTGTTTCGGGAACAAGTGGCATAACGGCCATTTTAAGATATAGGAGTGTAAATACTATGGTACTCGTTCTGTTCTTGTTCTCGATCTCCTTTATTACTATTATTTCCATTAATTTATGTGTACTCGTAACTGGGTTTGGGTCGACCTGCCGGTGACTTCAAAAAACTACCAACCTTCGGTTAAATTTCACGCCGAATTCCACTTCTAAATTTAGCTTAAAAAATTGCTTTGAAACCATAACAATAACCTTTAGCTGTCACCGTTTTGTTTTTAAAATTCCCTTTGTTATCAACCCAACTCAGCCCTTGTGGCAACTTGCCCTCTAATCAAAGCTTTTGCGAATTCTTTTTCATAAAAACAATTCCAGTGATAAAACAAAACTTGGTTTTTTCCTACACTACCCAACGAAAATCCATTACGTTATTACGCATTCATAATGTATTTCTCTATTCTTCTAAAATCCACTTTGAGTTCTTTCTTTTTTCTATTAACTTTTAACTCGAGACAACACATCAAGTAATTTCAGAATTTAATAAAGATGGATGAACCTGACCAGTCACATTTAACTGTGCCATGCAAATACATGCAGTTATGGAGTTCAAAATATCAATTAATTGCAAATTAGAATAATTCATGTGTTTTTTGTCTAAGAACTACCTAAAACTACAAGTGATATATTACAAAAATTCTATCGGGTATTCGCTTGGTTACTTTATTTTAGGACCCCACCTCTTTAGAGGTACCAGTTACATTTTACAATATCAGTTTCTCTCTTTAGGGACCTATCTCCCCCCCCACCTTTTCGGCATACATATCCGTCAACTAAACTTTGACCCTCCCCCAGGACATGTCTTCTAAACAAATACTAAATCTTAAAAAGTGGCTTGAATCGCAAAAACTGCAATGAAATGAAATCATTGTTTATTTGTAAAAAAAAAATTATTTTTTCTTTTTTTTAATACAGTAGATACATTTTAATTGAGAGTATTAGTCTAATTTATGGCAATTCATTAATGATTTAAAATATCTGAAAATTCTTTATTTTTTTCGACATGGAAATTGAAGTGTATTTCAAAAACTTGTCAAAATTGTCTTTCATTCCCAGAATTCAACAACACGAAAGAAATTCATAAGATGCAGACGTCACTAGCAGACATGTTTTTTTTTTTCTTCTGAGAGATGACCAAATCAATTGACTGAACTTTTGCTGGTCTAATAAATCGGTGCACATTCATCAGTGAAGAAGAAGTTTACTTCAATTTAACGCATTGAAATAATTACAGCCTATAAGACATTTCTGAACCGCCAAAGACAAAGTTAAATTGCTAAGTCACTCAGATCATCATCAAGCATCTTTCAGCTGTCTACAATAAAATAATTCATTTTTCAAAAATAAAGCTATTCGAAATTTTCATCATAAGAAAATGTAAGTATTTTGACTTCATTTTATAGTTTTCTTTTCTCCCGAATATTTTTGTAAAGAAAACATTAATGGGAAATAAAGTAATATTTTAAAAACAACAAAAAAGAAAACACAATGGAAGTTTTTATCTTTTAGAAAATAAACATAAATTAAATCAAGTGACTTTAACTTTTCTTTGAAAATCAATTTAAAAAGCATTGCATTAAAATTTAATTTTAAACAAAAACCCAACATTAAGCATGAAAATTACTTTTGTTGTTAATTTTTCTTCTCTTTCAAAATTAAATCATCCGTAACGAATAGATTTTATTTAAAGTAACAAAATTGATTTATTCATAGATTTTAAAAGATGAAAACTTCTATGAGCGACAATTTTTCGAAGTATATTTGATTTTGATAGATGAATAATTACAGAAAAACTAAAAAGAACAAAATCACCGAAAGGTAAATCACAAAAAATATCGAGAAAATTTACGAAAATTTCATAAAAATCTTTTTTGTTGTTTTCCTGTTGTTATTGTTATATTTGTATTCGCTGGTGAGATTAAATTTTAAAAGTTTTTATTTATTTATTTACTCTAGTATTAAGTGTTATATTTTCTGGTATATTAATGCACACGTTAATTAGTGACTTCCAGTCTCATTGTGTGGCCCTTATTTCTGGCCTTGTGCCACAAATAAGCTAAGCTTAGTAAATAACTAGTTCCTATTGATATTAACTGTGAGCACTTCTCGTACTCCCATAGTGTACTGGTTTGTAAAATAGACAAGCAAACCATTCATAGTTACTTCAAGTCTCAGTAGGTGCCTCCAAATTCCTGACTGTGCCACAAATAATCTAAGCTTATTAAATAACTATTTTCCTGTCTATTGCTAAGGGTTAAATATGCAAATGTTTTTATCGATTGAGGATTAATATTTCCTTTTTTTTCTTATTACTGTCATAATTTTTTAATGTTTAAAAATATATATACATAAAAATAATAATAGTTAATAGCAATAAGAATTAAAATTTAAAAAGGAAACTTCATTGGCCTGTTGAATAGAGACCGGGGTTCAATCCCAGGTTAAGTCATACCAAAGACTCAAAACTAGTACTTGATGCCACCTTGCTAAACACTCAGCATTATAAGGTAAGGATCAAGGTAAAGTGGAGCAATCCAGGGAATGGAGTAGCGCCCTTCTCTACACCTCTGTGTAGTAGCTATCGAAAAGGGAGCCTTTGGGTCACCTTCGATTAAGGTCGCTAACTTTACTAAGTCTCTAGTAGTTTGTAGCAACATGAAATATATGATAGCTAGTGAGACAAGTCTTCGAACTAATTAAACAACTGTCGGCAACAGATAAATTATCAATCACATGGTAGGCTCCCATAAATAAACACTCCACAATAAAATTCTTGGCAATAAGCACCATAGGTTACCCCCCCCCCAAAAAAAAACTTTAATCTCGAGTAATGCCTCTCAGACAAAATGCTTTGCTTTTCTAAAAGGACCAGACAATTTTCTTGAAGAAATCTTTGTTTATGACCCCCAACTTCGTTGAGAAAAACCAAAAGAACATTGAATGGAAAATATCCCTGCTGGATCTGAGTATAAATCCACAGGATTATTATCCACTAAACTCACAGACATCTTGTTTTATTTTTCTTCCAAGAGATGAAGTAAACAAATAAATTGGTTGTTTTTTAACAAATGCCAGGAAATTATATAAGGATGAGAGTGACTGACTTAACAAAATGTTTGTGAAGCAATAAATTGCATCGAGAATGACACTTTGTAGAGCTTTTCGAAAATAAAGTAAAAATGTTAATTAGGAAGATGGCTTACTTCTTTAGAAGTTAAGAAAGGGAAAAACACGTATTGTTTCCAAACAATTGCTTTTTGAGCTTTAATTTGCTTTTCCCCTCCATTTTTGGCCTTATGCCATGTTTGTAAAAGCTATTACAATAATGTCCTAAAAGAAAAGATAAGGCTTGGAAAAAAAATGTAGAATTCTACCTTGTGTGGAAAATAGTCATAATGCATTAAATAAGAACAATTAATCTGAAAATCTGGAAGAAAATCAAAAATAGGAAAAAAAATTAAAATCTTTTTTTGTATTTTTTATATTTGTATTTGCTGGTGAGATGAAATCTTTAAAGAATTTGTTTATTTATTTTCTTACTCCGGTGTCAGTAGTTATATTTTCTGGTTTATTTATGCAGACGTTATTTAGTGAATTCCATTCTCACTGTGTGCCTCATACTTTTGGCTTTGTCACAACTAAGCTAAACTTATTAAATAACAATTTTCTATTGATAGTAACAGTGAGCCCCTCCCGCACTCCCGTAGTGTACTGTTTTTTTTTTTTTTTAAATAGACTAGCAAACCATAGTAATAAAAATAACGAAATAATAACAATAGTTAATAGCAATTAGAATTAAAATTTAATAAAGAAACTTACTGTCACTTGTTCTCTTGGAAAGGGCACTCGTTTATAAGAGCATAAAATATCTGCTGATAGCTAGTGTGACAACTTTTAGAATTAATTTAAGGGCTGTAAGCAAAAATAAATTATCAGTCACATGGTAGACTCCCATAAATAAACGCTCATCCCTTACCCGAATAAAATGCTAGACAATTAGCATTAAAGGTAAAAGAAAAACCCTTTGATCTCGTTTGATACCTATCAAACAATATGCTTTGCTTTTCTAAAAAGACCAGACGATTGTCTGAAAAAAATGAAAATTTTATTCCTCTCTGTCACTGGTCCTTGTATCTTTGACTTGACTTTGAGTTTTGCAAAGTCAGTTTCGTTTCGAATTCTGAAAAAAAATTCGGGAAAAAAAAATTAAGTCATAGGATTTAAAATTAAAAATAGCCATGCGTGATATAAGATATAAATCTGCGGGATTATTATCCACTTAAAGACTTTGTAAGTACAAGACAAAAATTTCTCAAATATTTTAAAAACTAAAAAAAAAAAAAAAAAAAAAAAAACGAAACATAAAAACAAATCCAAACAGTTCACCTCTGTGAACCTTTCATTCAACAATAATTATTTACAAATCCCTATTCGGTTTTTACATAAACATTATTATGTATTTATGTATTTACTAATACTTTTAATGTTTGTGTTTATTTTTATTGTTTCATAATTTTGTCAAAAGCCTAATGATTCTTATATTCTAATTAACTATTGAATAAATATTGAGTATATTGTATGAGAAGGATTGTTAGCGGCGATTATATATCTGAATCCGTTTAATATAAAATGTATTTATAGTTGAGAGATATCGAATTAAAAATCCGATAACCAAACCCATCTGCTCGAGAATAAGGTTAAAGAAACTGGTCGGTTAATACTTTCTAAATGTATTAAACTTTTTTATTTAGTGATATTATGATTGCTGTTTTCTAAATTGATGGAATCATTTCATATTTTCAAAGATTTTACATATTACATTGATAAAACCTTCGTTTGATGATAAATATGTTAATATTTTCGGATGTTTTCTATCTTCCACTATTCTTTACTAACATCCAACTTAAATAATAATAATTTTATGTCCTTAGATTTTACTATTATTTCATCCCTAATTTTTACTATTCTCATAACAAGTTTCCTGTAACGGATGAAACTAATCCAAAAAATGATCAGATTGAAAAAGTATTGTTCACACACTTATTGTTTCCGTTGTTGTGTTTATCAATTCACCTGTCTTATGCTTTTACTCTATGTGCCTTTTCGTGAATTTTATTTTTGAATTTACATATTTGAATAATACTTTTCAATTTTATTTTCATATTCCAATTTTTCATTTGCTTCCATGTTTTCAGATTGTTTTTGCTGAGTTAAAGCATTATGACACTTTCTCATAATTGGTAGAATTCTACATTTTTTTCCAAGCTTTATCTTTTCTTTTAGGAAATTATTGTAAAAGCTTTTACAAAAATGGCATAAGGCCAAAAATGTGGCGGAAAAAGGCAAATTAAAGGTGAAGAAGCAATTGGGACCAATGAATATAAGACCAACGCACTTCTATGACTCGTTAGAAATAAATATTCCTTCAATATAATTTTGCAATATAAAACAAAACTAATTATAAAATTTAAATAAATAAATAATTATAAATAATAAATAAAATAAATAAAACTTCTCGCAAGTCTTAAATTTTATGAATAATTAAAAGGACGTTTTTTATTGGTTGAGAATAAAAAGCTGTCTTTGTGTATATGTTAATTTTATAAATCAATAAGCAGACGACTTTTAGAAGACGCAGTCAACAAAAACTTTTCAAAATGGAAAGACAGTGCTTTTAAAGGACGTCGCTTCAATTCACCAACGTTTCACACACACACACACACACACACACACACACACACACACACACAAAAAGGAATCAAACCGGAGTCAACTATTCTTTGATAAGAGAACATGAAAACCTAAGGTAAGTGTTTATTTAATTGTGATTTTGTTTGGGTTTATATATGTATATATGTGTATAAATACTTGAATATGTGCAATTGAAAATTGACTAAGCTACGAGTTCACTTTTCTTCGAAAACGTTTACAAATAAAAGTAAATATTAGTTTGGTTATAATATAAATTACCAATAGATCTAGCATTGTTCAGAATTCAAATGTTTTTGTCCACTTTTTTAAATACTGAAGAAGTAAGCCATCTGCATTAACAACATTTTTATTTTATTTTCGAATAGCTTGACAAAATGTCCTTCTCGATGAAATTTTTGCTTCACGAATATTTAAGTCAGTCACTCTCGTGCTTATATAATTTCCTGAAATTTGTAAAAAAGCAAAAATAAAATCTCATGTAGAACTGAAACACTTATTAATCTTTAAAAAAAAAGTGTCTTGAATCGACAAAAAACTGTAAAGAAATGAAATTGTTTATTTTTATTTTTTTTAATACAGTAGACACATTTTAATTACGAAAGTTTATTAGTTGAAATTATGATAATTCATTAATGGTTTAAAATATCTGAAAATTCTTTATTTTTTCCACATGAAAATATATCAATGTTAACTAAACCTAACTATATCACAAGTTCCACACAAATGCGTGGTTTTAATCTTATTCACTCATTATGTAGGTATGTATCATTATTATTTCTGACAATCTTTCTATTTTCTATATCACTCACTGATTATCGATCAATCAAACTCATTACCTATCTCATTATCTACAGGTTCGATAAAAACTTGCTAGAATTGTCTATTCATTCCCAGAATTCCACGATAACATTAAAAGCATTAAAGAGAGAAATTCCTAAGAAGCAGACGAAACTTGCAGACATCTTGTTTTTTTTTGTTTGGTTTTCCTTCTGAGAGATCAACAAAGTAATTGCCTGTACGTTTGCTGGTCAAATAAATCAGATCACATCCATCAGTGCAGAAGAAATTTACTTCAACTTAATGCATAGGAATAATTACTGCCTATTAGATAGTTTTAAATCGTCCAAGACAAAATAAAATTGCGAAATCCCTCAGATCATTATGATATCAGGCATTCTTCAGCTGCTTACAAAGAAATAATTTATTTTTCGAAAAGAAATTTGTTCGAAATTTTCATTCTTAGTAAATTTACTTAATTTTACCCTAATTTCTTACGAATACAATATTTTGGAAAGAAAAGATTGATGGAAAATAGAATAATATTTTTAATAACAAAAAACAAAAAAAAAAAAAACCCCAAAAAACAAACAAAAAAAACCAATTTTTTATTTTTGAAAATGATAAATAAATGCGAATTAAATCAAGTCACTTAAACTTTTCTTTGAAAACCAATTTAAAGAATATGGCATTAACATTTAAACAAAAACAAAACAGTAAACATAAAAATATTTTTTCTCGTTGCTTGTAATTTTTTTTTCTTTCCAAATTAAACCCTTCATAAAGAACAAACTTTTATTTTAAGTACCAAAGATTTATTCAGTAATTGTTAAATGATGAAAACTTTAAAAAAAAAAAAAAAAATTGGCACAGGGTAAAACACAGGAATAATAATAATAAAAAAAAATTTCCACCAAAGTTTTCAATAAAGAATTTTTTCCGACACAATTACAGGAACTTTCATTAAGATATGTTTTGTTATATTTGCATTTACTGGTGAGATTAAATTTTAAAAGTTTTTATTTATTTACTTACTTACTTTGGCGTCAAATGTTACATTTTCTTATATATCACTGCAGACGTTAACTAATGAGTTCGAGTCTCACTGAGTGCCCCCATACTTCTGGCCTTGTCTCACGACTAAGTTTAGCTTTCAAAATAAGTATCTACTATAAATGACTGTGGGCACCTCTTGTCATGTACTTGTTTGTAAAATAGACTAGCAAAGCATTAATAGTGAGCTTGAGTCTCAGTGGGTACCCCATACTTCTGGCCTTGTATATCTAATCTAAACTGTTTAAGGGACGAACATAACTGTTTTTTATCGATTGGGAATGAATATTACAGTTTTTTCTTGTTACATTAACTTAAAAAATGTATTGCAAAATCATTTCGTGTGACGACAACTTCCGTCTCTTTTGCTAATATTAATTATTTATTAAGCTTTATAAGTTGTAGCACAAAACCTGATACATAGAGCACCCAATGAGACTTGAACGGTTCTTCGAAGGCTTATCACTCCTTTTTTCCCCTGCCTCTTTTCACTGTTTTCTTCGTGTTACGTTATATCCTCCATTCAATAAGCTCTGTTGTTTTTTTTTTCTTCTTTTAGGAATTACTTATCTCTACGAATTGGTATAAAAGTCTCATCGTTATTAAGCAAACCTAGACATAAATTAGTCCATCTTTCTATCCGAGAAGAATATTGAATATTCTCATGAATAGAAACTTGATTCAAAATAAGTTAGTTTTTCATATGATCATAATTTGTGCTTAAAAAACTGTATGTTATAAAAATTTTAAGATTACCTTCAATTCTACTTATGAAGTCTCAGTAATAATGAAGTTTAATGTACGTAAGCATTTATATAATTCCTAAGGTAAATTAATAAGCTAAGTTTACCGAAATTTGAAAAACAAAATGGGAAACAAAAAGTTGCTTTCGAATTAGAATTTAAAAAATCATTTCTGTAAATAAAAATGTGTTCTTTCACCTAAAATGAACGCGAGGTAAGACTGGATATACGTGTGACAACGCAACTTTTATCCTAAGCTAAGAATGTGTGTGTGTGTGTGTGTGTGTGTGTGTGTGCGTGTCTGTGTGTACGTCAGTGTGAGTATGTGCATGTGTGTTTCTCTGTGTGAGTGAGAGGAGAAATAATATGAAATAGATTATGATGTGTCAAAACATTCTGTCATCTTGTCGACAGGGCTTAGAAACCCTTTTACTCTATTCCTTGCTGAATAGTACGCCCCCCACCTCTCAAATAAAAGGAGTGACCTGGATATGACATTAAAGTGCATCCGGTTGTGAGATTTCAGTTAATGGGAGTGTAGACTACTCCTTCGCTGACAGTCTACTCTGACTCGGAGTGGTATTACTTGTTTGACTTTCATCTATGCGTCATATAGATTTATTTGAAAATTATTTGTATTAGATTAGAATACTTGATACCATGTAACGTTGTGTAAATTATTTGTATTAAGAATAGTTCCTTGAAGCTATAATTGCTTATTAAGGATTATTATTATTAGTTACTCGAAACTATATAACTCCAAACAGATGAATATTATTAATTAGGAATAGTTACTTGAAACCATGTAGTTGTGTATAAATTACTGGTATTAGACAGGAATATTTTTCATCACACAACTATGCAAATTATTTCTATTAGATAGAAATACATGATATCATATAACCGTGTGGCAAAAAAAAAAAAAACTCTTACAAAACAACCAAACATAAAATAGAAATATAATATTAGGCACGAGTTTTTCTAGGGTCCATGCATAAAATAACTTTAGACAGATTGACATGCCATTAACACAAACCAATCAACCAAAACATTCAAGGAATACTATGTTTCCAAGGAAAAAAAATCTTAATAAATAAAATTACCTGTCTTGATAATAATGACTGAAATTGCCAAAGGAAAGCCACTTGCCAAAGAATTAAAATGTTTTTTTTTTTTTTTTTTAAAGAAAAGATTAAAGTATATCATAAAAATCTATTTTTATACAAAAATACAATATTTTGCTATTAGTTAGTCAATGATATCCACACAGATTTCTGATTAACTGAATCATTAATTATGGTATATTAAGTAAACCTTTCACTTTTAAAATTCATCTTACTGCTACATTGATGTTGATTGATAAAACTTGTATTATGGATGTAATTTATCAAGTATGCATTTAGTTGTGTTTTGATGAGAAAATAGACTTGCATTCTGTTTCAAACAAGAAGGTGTCATAGGGTCTTACAATCATCATCTTGCTTTGGTTTATATGGCATATTATATGAAGAAGAAAGCAAAATCAATTCCAGTGGTTGGATAAATATTGATATCTTTGGAACATAGAAACATGATATTGTATATTCACATTACACTCTAATGTTCATTATTAATTATAAATTCTTCATATCTTCAACAGTGATTGACAGGCCAAAAACAATGTAGTAGCTCTTATGATCCTCCCACAAGACAAGAGCCATAAGTTGCAACAGACAAGATTTAACAGTATCCCTTGAAAAATTGCTAAAATAGTTACTTGCTATGGCTGACTGTTACATAACCCTAGAAGGGTGCTTTTAATGTTGAAGGTAGCATGATGGTTATGAAAATCTAATCCTCAGGCCTGCTGCGACCAGCCTACGAACGTAAACAGATCGGATTACACCTTTCACCCTAGAAAAATAACACCCAGGTACAGCCGGAAATGATGAAGCCCTTTTCCGACTCTAACCAACCGTTACAGCTGGGAAAGCGATAAATTAATATTATCAACATTTGCAAAACACTTCTGCCAGAAATAATTCTATAAAAATGGAAGTAATACTTTTTGCTAGCCTATACTGGGCTAAAGAAATACTTATTTTCTGCGTCCATTTTTTCGTAGAAGAACTTTCTATCCACGTGGCGCGACAGAAGTGGAGTTCCCTTTCTTCCATATAAAAAGGCTTCAGATGGCAAAAATACGGAGGTCAATGCGGATGCTCTCAGGGGCCACTCGGCTCCACGAGGCTCTGGTCCTACGTTATCATGGTTTCACCCACCTCACCACCACTTCTAGTGGTAGATTCAACAACCTTTTTTTTACGGTCCTTTTTAAGGGTTATGAGAGGTCTCCTTCTGTGGGTTGGAGCATCTCTAACTGGTCATTAATGACCAGTTGAAATAGATGGCCTGGAGGCAAACACGAAGAGGACTCACTAAGACCAGCCGGTCTTAACCATCGCTCGGTTCCGCTCGTCCATTTGGCTGCGCAGTGCTAAAAGCCTGGGGTTGGCCCTTAGCTACCGCTCCACCATCTGTGCAGCGCTAATGCCAATCTTAGCCTCTGCCCCCTGGCCTGTTCACTCGACAGTGCAGAGCTTTGGCGCGAAACAGCCTTAGCTACCGCCTGGATACGTCCGCACAGCTTTGGCGCGAAATAGCCTTAGCTACCGCCTCGATACGTCTGCACAACTTTGGTGCGAAACAGCCTTAGCTACTGTAAATGATATGCCCGCACAGCTATCTGGCGCAACAAAGCCATAGCTACTGTAAACAATATGCCCGCACAGCTATCTGGTATGACAAAGCCATAGCTACTGTAAACGATACGCCCGCATTGCTATCTGGCACGACAAAGCCATAGTTACTGTAAACGATATGCCTGCACTGCTATCTGGCACAACAAAGCCATAGCTACTGTAAACGATACGCCCGCACAGCTATCTGGCACGACAAAGCCATAGCTACTGTAAACAATACGCCCGCACAGCTATCTGGCACGACAAAGCCATAGCTACTGTAAACAATACGCCCGCACTGCTATCTGGCATGACAAAGCCATAGCTACTGTAAACGATACGCCTGCACTGCTATCTGGAACGACAAAGCCATAGCTACCGTAAATGATACGCCCGCATTACTATCTGGCATGACAAAGCCATAGCTACTGTAAACAATACGCCCGCACAGCTATCTGGCACGACAAAGCCATAGCTACTGTAAACAATACGCCCGGCAAGCTATCTGGCATGACAAAGCCATAGCTACTGTAAACGATATGCCCGCATTGCTATCTGGCATGACAAAGCCATAGCTACTGTAAACGATACGCCCGCACTGCTATCTGGCATGACAAAGCCATAGCTACTGTAAATGATACGCCCGCACAGCTATCTGGCATGACAAAGCCATAGCTACTGTAAACGATATGCCCGCATTACTATCTGGCATGACAAAGCCATAGCTACTGTAAATGATATGCCCGCACAGCTATCTGGCACGACAAAGCCATAGCTACTGTAAACGATACGCCCGGCAAGCTCTCTGGCATGACAAAGCCATAGCTACTGTAAACGATACGCCCACACTGCTACCTGGCATGACAAAGCCATAGCTACTGTAAACGATATGCCCGCATTACTATCTGGCATGAAAAAGCCATAGCTACTGTAAATGATACGCCCGCACAGCTATCTGGCACGACAAAGCCATAGCTACTGTAAACGATACACCTGCACAGTTATCTGGCATGACAAAGCCATAGCTACCGTAAACGATACGCCCGCACAGCTATCTGGCACGACAAAGCCATAACTACCGACCACTACGCTCCTGCAATGCAGTCCATGTAACGACTCGCTGTTACGGACAACCCTAGCAATGCAGCATCTAGTCCACGTAACGACTCGCTGTTACAGACTACACTAGCATTGCAGCGTCTGGCCCATGTAACGACTCGCTGTTATGGGCTAGCAACCAGATTGACGCACCCCCGGTTAACCCAACGTACTGTCAAAACTGGGATATCGATCTACCGACCACAATGCTCCTACAATGCAGCATTCAGTCCATGTAACGACTCGCTGTTATGGACTGCCCTAGCATTGCAACAACTAGCCTGCGTAACGACTCGCTGTTATGGGTTAGCAACCAAATCGACACGCCCCCAGTTAACCCATCAAAATGTCAAAACTGGGACATCAATTTACCAACGACTCGACCGACCTCAGCTGCCCGCAATGACTCGACCGATCTCAGCTTACCCGTATCAAACATCTAGCTGTATCTCCACAACTCGACCTACGCCAGCTACCCTCATCGAACGTCCTGCTGCGCACAACTACAACTACAACTCGACATAACCCATCCTAGCTGAAGACCACATACAACCGCCTCGGACATTTACATACACGTTTGTAATTCCGGCAAATAAAATAGTCATTTTTGTTGTACCTATTAACTTGCCTTTTTTGCGCACATAAAACCCCTTAAATTCATTTGCGGAGTCAACGCGCTTATCGGCTCCGCAACAGGCCCTCACAAGCACACACATAGCAATGTTTAGAATAAGAAAGATTTTCCCATTTGACAGCAATCTACTTAAGATACTGAATTACCTGGTTCATGTTACACACCATATTGACCAGAATGTAATTAAACATAAGTCATTACAGCATTTGATATCATATGGGAATATCAAGCCTAGTGAGGACACTGAAAGTAAAAAAAAACAAGGACAAAACAATATTGATAGACACATCATGCACTGAATGTACAATCGGATTTGCAGAAAACAAAAAACTTCAGTAAACCAGTTTCTAAAGTCAAAGGCAAAAGAAAGCTGAACACAAGCATAAAATGCAGACAAGAATGGCAAGAGATTGTTGTAGAACTGTCAGTCAAAAAAAAGCAGTACGCAAAGAACAACAATCACCCGCTCCTGCTGCTGCTGCCATGCTCTTTTATGCAAGTTCTGGCACATAGAAATTTACATGCATTGTAGATTTCTTCTCATTAGAGACGAGATCGGCCCACTATAACTTCTGCCTCCAGAAGTGAACATATTTTCTAGTGCTTGACACACAAGGCATAGTCTTACATGCTTTGATCCAGGAGGTAAGTTTCTTCTCTCGCTACAGAGATATATTGTGGTGATCATGAAAGTTGGAACATAAGAACTCAGTAGTGTAAGGTAAATACTCCAACACTGATATATAGACAATAAAAGAAGCAAATATGGAAAATATTCACCATGTAGATGACATGTAAGTATCCTATGTTATAAAGAAAAGAAATAATTATATATATAATAAAAAGGTTACAACTGAAGACAATATAGAAATAAAATGTCTTTCTCACCTACTCTAAAAAAGGAAATAAGATATTTGTATTTCTTTAAAAAAGCAGTTGATATTATACCTGTAGAAAATATAGCAACTGTATTTATTACCTGACCCTTAAAAATTGGGGAGGACTGGACCAGATAATAATAATAATTTTGAAAAAGATTTGTCAGTTTTCATTAACAGCAGTCAGTTATGACTACTATCTACTTGAAATGTTTATCCTTCTGTACTACATAATGTAATTTTGCTTGACATTGTATATTTAGTTGCTATTTATTTATCTATTCATTTGTTTTTATGCCTCCTTGGTCATGTCTTCCATCTTCTCACATAAACCTTAAGATAAAGGGAAAAGAAACTCTTTGCACAGAAAATCTATATGCAGTTGCAAATCCGTTTATGAATTTAACTGATATTTCCCAAAAATGCCTTCTTGTGTTCTTTTTCTTAGCATTTTTTCTGAAATCATCCAATTTAATCTTTTTTTCTACTCTATTGCTGTTTTTCATTATATTAGGCATTTTGTCTCAAAAATATATTAGCCAAGAAATTCCACTTGTTTAGTCGACTTAATTTTTAACATCTGTCTTGATAGTAAATTTAATTTGTGAGAAAAAAATCTTGAATAAATATATCCCAGAATTAGAAATTCCACAAATTATTTTGAAAGTTTCAATTAGATCACCTCTCATTATTCTTTTTTGTGGTGAATCCTCATTTCTCTAATCCCTTTATAATTAATCCTTACCTGTTTTTTTTATTTATCTCATCTTTCTTTATTATTGCTCCAATCACAATGATACAATGCTGGAACCTGTGTACAGTAATCTATATAAGGTCATATCATGGTTTCATATATTTCTAAAACAAAATTTGCTTCCTTTGAAATGAAATTCACCATCTAGCTAATCATTCCATTTGCCCTTGATACAACCAAGAAAATATGAATGTCACCTTTAAATGAAGCATTAAAGTCAATTGTTACATTGCATTCCTGGTCTACTTTTCTGATTTCCCTGTTGCTTAATTTCTATTCAACAATGATGGCCCCAGTACTGAACCCTGAGACAATTTTGTGTTTCAGAATAATTGTAACCAATTTTGTCTTTTGTACTTCTATGTAATAAAAAATAACTTACAATATTTAATATTATTTTAAAACTGCCTATTTTTTTCATTTTCCCTAGTAAACTATAATGAGATACTGTATAAAAAGCCTTTTTAAAATCTGAAAATATATTATCCTCAGATTCCCTTTCCATCTAATAATTACTAAATTCCAAAATTTTAGACAATGATGATTTACTATTGAAGAAACCTTCTTAATTATAACTTATATCATCCTTGATAAAATTTAATATGTAATATATAACTAATTTTCAGAAACCTTACACAAAGATATGTGGAACCCAGAATTTGTAATGTTTAGAAATACATAAATATAGACACATAAAGAAAGAAAAAAAAAATAGTTAATAGCAATAAGAATTCAATTTGAATAAAGACACTTGCCATAACTTGTTCTCAATAAAATGCTAGAAAATTTGCACTATATGCCAAAGAAAAACTCTTTAATCTCATGTGATGCCTATCAGACAAAAGACATAGCTATTTGTTTAAAAAGGACTTAAATTATCTGAAATAAATCTTCATATATGACCACCTGTCATGGACCTTGTATCTTTGATTTTCTTTGGATTTTGCAAAGTAAGTTGTCTTGACTTTAGACATCTAAACACCCCCACACCAAAAACAAGAAAATGAAATACGAAAGACTTTAAATTTAAAATAGCCCTGCATGATCTAAAATATAAATCCACAGGATTATAAGCCACTAAATGAATTTGTGAGTACAAGAAAGATTTTGTAAAACAAACTAATTTTAAAAACTAAAAAAGAATACATTCACCTCTGTCTGTGAACCTTTCATTGTAAAATAACTATTTATAATCCCTATTCTTTTTTTTTTCTCACATAAAACATATATTTACAATTTCTTTTATATTTGTTTGATTGTTTGTGTGTTTATTTTCATTGTTTTACATTTTTGTCAAAAACCTAATGATTCTTATGTTCTAATTTTTTTCTTTTGAATAAATTGTTAGCTGTGATTATATATCTAACTCCGTTTAATATAAAATGTATTTTTAGTTGAGAGATATCAAAATAAAATTCTGATTACCAAACCCATCCGCTTGAGAATAAGGTTAAAGAAAGTGGTCGTTAAATACTTTCCAAATGTATTTTATTTCGTGGTATTCTGTTTGCTGTTTTCTAAATAGATGGAATCATTTTATATTCTTAAACATTTTACATATTACATTGTTAAAACCTTCCTTTGATGATAAATATTTTAGGATTGTTATAGCAAAATACATCAAATCTCTTCTGATCCACCCACTTAACTCTTCACACACCTAACTACTAGAACGCATAAAACACAGACTGACAGACATTGGCACTGCAGAAGAAAATAACAGCTACAAGATGTTGACCCAACAACGGCCAGTATCAAACTGAGAAAATCATGGCTTCTGCGCATAGGCTCCGTGCATTGTCTATTCAAAATCCCCAGAAAATTCTCAGTTATAAAAGAAGGTCTATTTTTCAACCAATCATTTTTTTCTACAAATAGTATTTTCTGGAGCTGGTGTTTGAAGTCGGGAACACACAAATAGGGCAAGTGCAGGTCACACAGGCAGTTGAATCCCCGGCCGTCGCTGAGAGTGTCACTCAACAACACCATCAGACTAGATCAAAGCAACCGCTTGCTGCCAACCAGATAAACGCCTGTGAGCCGGCTAGATTTTTCATTTGCTTGTTTATTTTATTTATTCAATAAACAAAATAAACTAAATCTTCCTGTCAGTCTTATTTTTCTTGCAACCACAAGCTTGTATATAAGAGGATGTATTCTCTCTGGTACCATTAGCTTTATGTCTTTAGCTTGTCCTATTATTTCATCCATAATTTTAATTTTTACACTTATCGTAACAGCTTTCCTGTAATAGATGAAACTCTTCCAAAGAATGATCAGATTGAAAAAATAATGCTCATACACCTGTTTCAATTGGTGTGTTTGTCAATTCACCAGTTTTATCACGTTTTTACTCTACAAATGTTTTTTGTGAATTTTTTGATTTTACATAATTGAATAATGCTTTACAATTTTATTTTCATATTTCAATTTTTCATTTGCTTCCTTGTTTTCAAATTGATTTTGCTTAGTTAAAGCATTATGACACTTTTCCATAATAGGTAGAATTCTACATTTTTTTTCCAAGCTTTATCTTTTCTTTTAGGAAATTATTGTAAAAGCTTTCGTAAAAATGGCACAAGGCTCAAAATGGGGTTGGAGGGGAAAAAAGCAAATTAAAGCTGAATAAGCAATAGGGACAAAAGAATATTAAACCAATACACTTCTGTGGCCTAGCATTGTTCATAAACAATGTATCAGTATTTTTCCACTTTTTTAACTATTGAAGAAGTAAGCCATCTTTCTTAAAAACATTTAATTTTATTTTTGAAATGCTCGACAAAATGTTTGCTCAATGAAAATATTGCTTGACAAATATTTGTTAAGTCACTCACTCTCATTCTTATATAATTTCCTGAAATTGTTAAAAAATGAAATCTCTTTTAGAACTGAAATACTTAGTGTCTTCTAAACAAATGTTATATCTTAACAGTTTTTGTGATTCAAGACACTTAAGAAATGAAATCATTGTTTATTTGTAATTTTTGTTTTTACTATAGTAGTCACAGTCTAATTCAGGAAGAGTATTAGTTGAATTTATGGTAATCCATTACTGGTTTAAAATATCTGAAAATTCTTTAAATTTTTTCCACATGGAATTATCTCAAAGTTTACTAAATCTAACTACATTAGAAGATCCACACAAATGGATAGTTTTTATCTTATTCACTCATTATGTAGGTATGTATCATTTTTAATTCTGAAAATCTTTCTTATTTATCCATATAACTCACTGATTATCAATCAATTTAACTCATTACCTATCTCATTATCTACAGGTTCTATAAAAACTTGTCAGAATTGTCTATTTATTCTTGGAATTCAACGACAACATCAAAAACATTGAGAAAGAAATACCTAAGAAGCAGATGAAACATGCTGACATCTTGTTTTGTTTTTTTTCTCTTCTGTGAGATAAACTAAACAATTGACTGAAGTTTTTCTTGATTGGTGCACATCTATCATTGAAGAAGAAATTCACTTCAACTTAATGCATTGAAATAATCACAGCCTATTAGATATTTCTGAATCGCCCAAGACAAAGTTAGATTGCAAAGTCACTCAAATCATCATCATCAAGAAGCATCTTTCAGCTGATAACAATGAAAAAATACATTTTTTGAAAAGAAAGATATCTGGAATTTTTATTATAAGAAAATGTAAGTATTTTGACCTAATTTTGGTTTTATTTACTTATGAATACAATATTTTGAACAAAATGATTTATGGGAAATATATTAATATTTTTGCTAACAACAAAATAAAAAAATGCACTAAATTTGTTATATTTTAGAAAATAATAAAAGGACATGAATTAAATCAAGTCACTTGAACTTTTCTTTGATAAGCAATTTAAAAGTTAAACAAAAACAAAACACCTAATATAACAGTAAGCATCAAAATAATCTTCTTTTTTGTTATTTTTAATTTTTTCTTTTCTTTCCAAATTAAATCTTCTGTAATAAACATAAAACCAGGTAAATGTTTTTTTAAAGTAACAGAATTGAGTAACAATTTTTTCAAGTATATTCAATAAAGAAATCATTGCAAAAAAGAACAAAATTGCTGAAATGTTAATCGTATTAAAAAAGAAAATCTCTCCAAAATTTTCAAAGAAGAATTTTTTTCGACTAAATTTATGAAAATTTTATTAAAATCCTTTTTGTTGTTGTTGTTAACATTGTTATATTTGTATTTACTGTTAAGATTATATTTCAAAAGGTTTTGTGTATTTATTTATTTACTTTCTCTGGTGTCAGTGGTTAAATTTTTTGGTATATTAATGCAGACGTTAATTTGTGACTTTCAGTCTCACTATGTGCCCCATTTTTCTGGCCTTGTGCCACAAGTAAGCTAAGCTTACTAAATAATTAGTTCATATTCATAGTAACAGTGAATACCTACCATACTACTTTAGTGTTATGGTTTTTAAAATAGACTAGCAAATCATTAATAGCCAGTTCAAGTCACAGTGGGTTCCCCAAACTTCTGGCCTTGTGCAACAAATTATCTTAGCTTAGTAAATAACAGATGATCCTACCTATTGCTTAAGGATTGAACATAATAGTGTTTTTATCAATTCATTTTTTCTTGTGACAGTCATGTAAAGAAATTAGTGTAAAATTATTTTGTCATGAAAATATATGTGCCCAAATTTGAAATGTTCAGAAATATGTAAATATATATACATGTAAAATTATAATAGTAATAATAATGGCTAATAGCAATAAGAATTGAAATTTAAGAAAGAAACTTGCTGTCACTTTTTGTCTAGGAAATGCCACTCTTTTATAACAGCATAAAATATCTGATGATAGCTAAATGATTTTTCTTTGACTTTTGCAATGTCAGTTGCTTTTTTACTTAGGACATGTAAATGTAGAGAAAATATAAAAGTTAAAAAAAAAAAAAAAAGAACTTTGAATGGAAAATATCCCTGCTCGATCTAAATGTAAATCCACAGAATTATGATCCACTAAATGGACTTAGGGTGTACAAGACAAAATTTCTAAAACCAGCTCATTTTAAAACTAAAAAAAACAAACAATTAACTGTCTGTAAATACTTTCATTGTAAGATAACTATTTAAAATTTTTTACACAAAACTTTAGATATTTACAAATTCTTTAATTGGTGTTTTTTAGAGTAGTTATTTTCTTGTTGTGCATGCCCATCGAAGGCCTGATATTTCTAAAATTCTAATTTGTTCTTTTTGAATATATATTGACTTTAATGTATTAGGAGGATTGTTAGGAGTGGTGATATCTCTGACTACATTTAAAGTAAAAGTATTTCTAGTTTAGAGATACGAAATAAAAATCTGATAACCAAATCATCCGCAACAAACTCCTGTACCTTTTGTTCCTGTTAATTATTCATTAAGCTGCAATAGATTGTGGCACAAAGCCTGGTAGATGAAGCAACCAATAAAACTTGAACTTCCTATTAATGGCGTTTCTTTGAAGGCTTATCTCTCCTTTTTTCCCCTGTCTCATTTCACTGTTTTCTTCATGTTATGTTTTATTCTCCATTCATTAAGGTCTGTAAGGTTTTTCTTCTATTATTATTATTAAGCAAACCTAGACATAAATTAGTCCATCCTTTTAATTCTACTTATGAAATCTCACTAATAATGAAGTTTAATGGGCATAAGTATTTATATATTTCCTAAGGTAAAATAATATGCTAAGTTTACTGAAATGTGAAAAACAAAATAGGAAACAAAAGCGAAGACTATATAGGGTAAAATGCTACACTGAAGATGAAGCAAGTTCTAAAGTAAAAGTTTAAGAAAGGGAAAACAATTTAATATAATAATAATGTAGGATTGAAGTTGTGTGTAAAGATGATTTCTTAATAATTTTAAGGAATATTTTTACCAGTTACAAGAAAATAAATGATAAAATACTTCAGCAAAAATTGCTTTTGAATTTGAATAAAAATTTGTTTTTATCCATTAAGAGGTTCTTTCACCTAAAATAAAGGTGAAGTAAAATGTGGATATTTGTGTGACGATGTAACTTTTATTCAGTACTATGAGAGCGTACTTGTGTAAGTGTGTGTTAGAGAGTCTGTGTTCATGTGTGTGTGTGTGTGTGTGTTGGTGTCAATTGTGTATATGGGAGAAGAAATAAAGGACAGTAGCTATATGATAGGAAAGATTTTCCATTTCATTATTTTACTACTGTTTTTTCCTCTCTTGAAACAATCATAGGGCTTAGAATTTGCTGACTCTATCCCCTCCTTAATGTTAAGACCCCTCCTCTGTAACACATCATCATTGTTATAATAATAACAACATTAGCCAATGTGTAATGAATTCTTCTTAGTTGTTTCATATTATTTGTAGTTTTGGATGATTTTAGTTTTGATAAAATATCTTTAATATATTTTTGTAGTTCTTATATCAAATAAAGAAGGATATATGCATATTTTGACTCAATAATAAAATTTACATATTAAAGTCATTGTTTATTGTTAAACTAGACTATGTAGAAGATTTTCATGCCTCTCTAATGCATCATTAGAATTTGTGTGATGGAAAGTTTTCCCTTGAAAGATTGGCACACACACACAAATATACATGAAATGTAATTGTTATAATAATGTTTATGCCATTAACAAGAAGAAAAATTAAAGACAATTTTCATATAAATATTATCTCCGTACAACTTATAGAAGCAGAAATATTTGTGATAATGTTAGTATGAATGTCATAATATGATCTAAGGTCCAAAGGAAGCAACCCAGTGCAACTCTTCCCTCTTCTCTATAAAGATAAACCAAGGATACCTTCTGGTTCCTACCGTCATACACGTGTCATGATTTTACCACATCTCTCCACAAGCTTGAAGTGGAAAAAATACACAACATAGTGTCAGAAGTGGAATTAATTAAAACACCCCTAATTGAACAAAGACTCTGAAGAACCAGAAAACAGCCTCAGAAGAAAACATCAAAGAAAAGCGTAAGTAACAAAATCATACCTTACAACACACACATTGTGATAGTGAATTCTTGTATCAATAAACAAAACTTGTTCCTTGTACTTAACAAAAAATAACGTGTGAGAATGGCAGACAAATCTCCAAAGATGGGACTGGATAAGTCCAGGAGACCTTCACAAAATATTCAAACAATATAAATAAAAATGGGAGCTGATTTTGAAGGGCCCACTATATGATACAGAGGAGGCGAGGAAAGTAAGACAAATGCTTCTTTGGATTGATGACAAGGGGCTGGAAATATACAACACAGCCACCTTCAATAACCCTAAGGTTAGACTAAGGACCAATGCAGTCTTTGAAAAGCTGGAGACTTAAGCAAACCTCAAAATAACCAAATTCTCATCAGGTACAACGTAAGAGGCCTAAAACAATGGAAAATGATAATAAAAGAATTTGTCACCAAAGAAAAACAATTGGTCAAGGAGGCTAGGTACCCTGAAAAGATGAGACAAAATTATGAGGTATAAACTGATGTTCGGTGTTGAAACTGATCAAGTTTGCATAGACCCCATCAAGATAGGTGATACCCTCACCTATAAACAAGCATACAACTTTGCAAAAATGGAGGAGAGCACCATAGCACAGATGGAGGTTCTATCCATAAACCCTAGGGACAAAACCCTTATCAACAAAATCAAATGCAGTCCTGGGCAAACAGCAATGACCAGATCCCCAAAGCACAACTCCACCCAAAATAAGAATCAGGCCAGTGGACAGCCAAATTTACCTGAAGCAAAGAATGTTATGGATATGGAAGAAACCACCAATAAAGAAACCAATGTCCTGCTAGAGCAGCACAGTGCAGGTACTGTAAGCATGCATAAAAAAAAGCAGCTACAACTTCATGAAGTCCGAGACCAGGAAGAATACTAGACAAACGAGGCTTTCTCAGAGGAAGATGAACCAGATCAACCATCAAGCAGCATTGGGACAATAAGCCCAAGCAGCAAGTGTATACACTCGTTTTCTAAATATACAGACACTTGTATCCTAACAGAAAATCAAATGCAGCTGCTACCCTTCAAACTAAAGATAAGGATAACCAATACAATACTGAAGATATATGAATGTTCAAGAATAACAAACATTGTGGCGACCAATCTAAAAATAATTCGGAAGAACAAAAGAATAAGAACAAGATTGGACATCATAAAAACACCCCAAGCAGCCCTCTGTTCTTGGATGCAAGCAGACACAAGAACTAGGAATCATCTGTCAACTTAAATCAGATAAAAATACAGCATAACAGGGCTAGAAACACTGAAGAAAAAGGAATTTATAGAAAAACACAAAATCTGCTTCAACATAGGATGTTTCCCAGGGAAGAAATATCAAATAAAAATGATAGAAAATCTCAGGCCAGTGATACACCCACCTCGATCAGTCCTTATACACATTCTCCCACTCTACAAATCAAAGTTGGCAAAAATGGAAAAGGAGGACATCATAGGCAAAGTTACAGGCTCAACAGATTTGTTAAAGTACATCATCTATCAGATAACCACAATCAACAATAGAACATCCAAAATCAGGCTATGTATGGACCCCCAGGAACCTGCACAAAAACATAAAAAGGGGACACTACCCTATCAAAACCATAGATAGGCTACTATCCTTACCACATGGAAAAAATGTTTTAGCGTCATTGACGTAAAAAAGAGATGCTGGCACCAAGAACTAGACTATCAATCCAGCCTGCTTTGCACCTTTAACATGCCATTTAAAAGATACAGATTAAAATGTTTACCATTTGGCTTAACTATATCCCATGACATATTCCAACAAAACCTGGATACAGTATTTTCCAGAATTAAAAATGTCATGGGTATAATGGATGATATCTTGGTAACAGGATCAACAGAAGAGGAGCATGGCACAGTCATAACCAAAGTCTTGAAAAGAACCAAGGAGAACAACACTGGATATTATCCTGATAAACTCCAAACAAAAAAGAGTAAACCTCTATCATAGAACATTGCATATCACCTACAAAAGATAAGCTTCAAGCTATAAAGGACATTCAATCCCCTCAAAATGCAAAAGAACTCCACACACTGATGGGAACGATTGCACACCTCAATAGGTTCTCAGTGAAACTATCACAAATGACTGCACCACTTTGAGAACTGATGAAAAAGAATGTGCACTTCTTATGGCAACAGCAACATCAAGAAGCCCTGGAAGAAATAAAAACAGAACTGTGCAAGGCACAGATAATCAGTTACTGTCATAGACCCCAACTCAACCACAATATTTCAATGTGATGCCAGTACCCTAGGTGAGGAGGCATGGATAAGACAGATCAATGAAAGAGGTGCTGAAAAAATAGTAGGAATGGTATCAAGGTGTCTCATTCCAACAGAGTCAAGGTACTCCAACATAGAAAAAGAGTGCCTTGCAGTCACATACGGCTTACAAAAATTTGAATATTTCCTACTGGGGTGAAAGCTAACTGTAGAAACAAACTATTCACCACTTGAACAAATCTTTGAGAAAAATCAATTTCTGACCTTATCAAGATTTCAATGGTTCATGCTAAAGTGCTTAAAGTCAAATACAAACCAAGGAAGACAATCCCAGTTGCAGATGCTCTGTTAAGAGTATGCTTCACTGAAAATAGAAAAGATACAGCACAACATCAACTTCATAATGACAAACATGAAAATAATAAACACAGAACCGGTAAAAGGGGAATTAATAGCTGAGCCAGCAATGAACCCTGTTGAAGGACACAATATACAGAGGATGGCCATAATACAGAAAATAATACCTGACAACACTTTTGGAATACTGGACCTTCTGGTACAACCTCATTCTAGAAGATGGATCAATCCTCAAGGGAGACAGAATTGTTGTCCCAGAAACACTGAAACACTCAGTATTTAAAATACTATATACATGCCACCAGGAAAAAAAAAAATGCATCATATGCAGCAAATATCAACCACTGCAACCCAAACTACAACTGATGCAGCCAGACCTCCCCACACGCCCTTGGGCAACAATAGGTATGGACATCTGTGAGCAAGATCAATATGAATATCTCCTAGTGGTAGACTACTACTCAAGATTCCCAGTATTCATAACACTTCCAGACACTACTGTCTGTGAGCAGTTCACCCAGGTTCTAACAAAATATGGATCATCAACAACTATCATGTCTGACCGTCGCTCACAATACATGAGTGAAAGGTTTAAGAGGAAATTCCACGACTCAAACATAATGCTAAAAACCAGCTCACCATACCACCACCAAACAAATGGAGTAGTGGAAAGAACTATTGGAACAATCAAGGCCCTTTTAAAGAAGGCCCAACAGAAAAAGAAGTGCCCGTACACAGCATTATGGATGTATAGAACCACCCCCAAAAATAATGATATGCCATCCTCATATGAACTACTGTTTAGCAGAAAACCTAGAACAATGTTGCCTACAGCAAGGGGGAGGCTACAATCTTGCCTCTCTGGAAAGGAGACATTTCCAAAAAATGAACAAAACCAAGCAAAGCAGAAACAGAATTATGCAGGCATTCCAGCCAGGGAAAAGAAATACTGGACATCATGAAACCAATCTATGCAAGGGACACACTAAGCAACATATGGATAACCGGCACAGTTCTTGATAGACCACAATCCATCAGGGAACCAAAGACATACCTAATAAATGTCAGAGGTAAGGTATACAAAAGAACAAGGGAACACCTCAAACCAGGACCTACCACAAACATAATCAACATACCAAGACAGGAGATACTATCTCCAGCACCCAACACATGCACTACACAAAAAAAGGAAGGCTATTACGATGGCAACTGCAAACAAAGAATCAAACACACAAAAAAATTCTACAGAATACCAACCACACCAAGAGAAAGACCACCAACATCATCAGTTCAGAAAATATACCAGCTACAAAGCTGCACAACGAGATCGGGAAGGGTCACCAAGAAAACTGAAAAATTTAAGGACTAAAAGGTGTAATACAATTATAACATAATAACTATATATATATATATATATATATATATATATATATATATATATATATATATATATATATATATATATATATATATATATATATATATATACACATTTGCATGAGAAACACCACCAACTAAAAATAGAAAAAATAAAACCAAACAAAAACTTAAAAAACTAAACATTATCACAAAGGTTGGGAAATGTCATAACATGATCCAAAGTCCAAGAGAAGCAACCCAACCCTAGTCTACTTTCTCTACAAAGGATACCCATTTCGGTTCCTACCATCATACATCTGCCATGTTTTTACTACATCACTCCATGTGCACAAAGTGGATCAAACACACAACGATGAAAACTGAATTACTGTAAACTGAATTTTTTATGAAAAAAAGTATTCAAGCAAAATATAATCAATAACACTATGATGTTAAAACTCAATGAAATAATCAATTATTGGATTTAAGAAAATGTTTGATATCTGATAAAATAAAATGTGTTTTGAAAAGAAGTTTATATTCCAGATTTTTGAGGCCTTATTTCATGGATACACTCTGTCTTTAATTTGATTTGTTTTACTCATACAAAGTATTGAACATTGATTTTCTACCCAAGTAAATGTCCCAATAGAAATAAAATCTGTTTGCTTTTTTTAATACACAAAGTCAGATGGGTTCATACAAATGTGCTGCTTTTGACAAAAGAAAAAACCGAACCAAACCAAACCAAACCAACCTGGAAAATAGATTAAGATATTGCTTTTTCAGGCAACTTTTTATCCTCAATTTCTAACTTACAGTTTAGGTCCGGTCTATATGAAGAAAACAAAGTATTCATGAAATTTTTTTATCTTTCAGAGATTTATTTTATTTAAGTGAAAAATCCTGTTTTTATACTTTCACTTGCAGCAACTGATTGAATTCTTGCAATTAAAAATCTAACACTGTTGACTAAATAAATATGACTGATATCAGTCATATTCTCAAGATTTTGTATTTTAGATTTTCATTGGATATTGTTGTGTTTATGAAGAATTTTAAGTGTTATAATTATACCCCTTTGAAAATCATCTTTTCCATCAGTATAAACCTTTCTAATAAGATGTTTATTCTTCTTTGAATAAGAATGAGAAATTCTTTTTTTTTTGTACTATCGTTCAAGTTCATATAATTTTTGAAATGGAAGTTTATTTACTAGTCTTTTGATTTACCTAATCTTGAAAGGAAGGTACATATTTCTGTTTTCTTATGGTCCAGCAAATTCTTAGCAAGCTGAAAATTATCTTGATAAATGAAAAGAAAGATATAAGCAGACTGAGATTGGTGCATGTCTAGTGAATACGTCATTTATCACTAATACAATATAGAATTTTGAAATATATTATGGGACACTTTTTTACATAGGCACACACAAAATGTCTTAAAATAACCTAATATTTCAGTGTGTTAACTTACATATGAAAAAAATTGGATTCTAACTTAAATTTACTAAAAAGCTATTATAGCTCAAAAGCTACAGACTTGAAAAAGTTAGTGACTTTCAAAAGAACATAAGTATACATGTTATTGATAATATTTATTTGTCATTTAGAGATTTTATTTCTCTGCCATGCTATCTACTTTTTTTAAAAGAATGTACCCAGTGTTAGGCTTATCATTTCACAGAAGACAAAATTCTGTCATGATGTAAGGAGATTTTTTTAAAAGCTCCAGCATTGCTAAAATTTAATTTCTTAACCAATTTTAATGTTTTTCAGCATCACTTCACTCATTTTACTATTCTGCCATATCAGATTGGTTGATCTGTGTGTTTTGCAGTGGTATTTGGCACATAAAAATTTCCATTGGTTGTTCAATTTGGAGTTTCATCCTATCCCCACCCTACAAAAATTTAGATAGTTTGAGTTTTCTTAGCTAATTGATTGCACAGAAAAGTGGCAATTCGTGTGAATGAAATATAAACAAAGAAGGTTACTTGTTTAAGAAAAAATGGCTTGATCTCTTAGTACACTAGTGATGGCCAGAACCTTATTCCCCACTCACAAATTGTTCTACATTTTTTCTTTTAAAGTTTATATAGAATATTCATAAATTTATAGAAAAAAAATCTGAAACACAAACACTTCAAATAATTATGAAGAACTAAAAGTTGATTGAAGGAAACCATGAGATTTTATTTTCATTAATCTCTGTCTTTCTTTGATTCTTTCATAGTGTTGTATATCAATAAGATGACATCACATCTAAGCAATATGTAAAATGGCTTTTGTCTGCCTCTCCACTTTGAGCAGTATAGCTCAAGGCTAGAGCCGAGAGTGACATGAATCTGGTGGTCACTTCACAGTCACTCCATTGAACTCTTCTTCAAGGGTGAGAATCCCTTGTATTTTATATTGCACCCTTCACATCTGCTTTTCTCTTACTTTTATTCAAAAGGAGCAGTCCTCTCCAAATTTGGAATTATTACAATTTTATGTTCACATGACATGACGTCAAAAACTATTAAATCACAATGATAAGAGAAATGATTTAAAATTTTCCATATTAGAATTTAGAAAAAAAATTGCCATTCATGTATTTCATTTCCAGGTTACTGATAGACAAGCCCTGGCCTTCAGGTCAAATATCTGAGCTGATTCCTTCTTATCCTGGCTTGTAGTCAAAACAACTCCTGTTTGAGTTTCTGATTCATAAAGACAAATGAGTAACAATCCTCTTATCATTTTTTAATATTTTTTTTTTCGTCATTCTCTTTCTGGTTAAACAACCTATTCCTGCTTTATTCCTTCTGAATTGATTTTCATTCATTTTCACATTTGAAAATGTCCTGATTTCATTCTTCTATAATCTGCCTTGGTTAATTCTCATTTTTATGATCAATAAATTTCCTTGACTGATCTATAAGGACACATTAGATAAAATCTTGGAAATCATGAAACTGTGAGCAAACAAATGAGCTCTGGCTTGTTTAAAATCTTACCTACAAACTTTTTGTTTACAAATCATATATATTTAACATATATATGTACAAACGTGATCTGGCATTAATAAACCTATAAATGTTGGAATGCTATAAAACCAACTAACCAATCAAATTGCCAACCGACACGTTAGCAATGAACTTTGATAAAGTTTTCCTTATTTTTTCTTTCTATGATAAAAAATTAAAACACTCATACCTTGCAATTACTTTAGGTTTAAAATGAGTCATTGAAATATCAACTAAATCTTTATAGTTACATTTAGTTATTATTTTAGACTAAAACAAGATTTTGTACTAAAGAATCAATCTAAGACCAATGATAAAAAGAAAACCTTGGATGTTTTCCATTATCTATAATTTGCTCACAGAAACAAGTAAAAGATAAGTTTGCCTGAGTATAGTAACATTCGGTGTCTTTTACAACTCATTATTAGGATGAACAAAAAGACTGCCCTTTATATAATGTTATATTCTGAGTTGTTGATATCTGTGATATGAATGTTGTGGGCGAGAAATGCGTATGGTTGCAAAACAAAGAACGTATAGATACTCACAATAACACAGTAATGATGTTGTAGAAAATTTTTATAAATAGATTAAGCACAGAGAATAGAATGGAGAAATATGTTCATAGTTAAAGAATGAATTCAGGGTGATAGTTACAAAGTTCATGTACTGTACTTGTCTTGTGGTGAAGGGATGGTTTTCTTGGAAACAAGGGCAGCGTTCCTAATGGCGGCGATCGTTTGAAGTATCGGATGACAGGCGCCAGTCAGTGGTGTAGAATCTTTAACACGAGTCGTGTGAAGGAGCAAGTCTGACTAATAACTATTTGGTCCGTCTATTTTTATATTTTTTTGTAGGCTCAGAAATGGCAATTTTTGTGCCCCACGGGAAGCGTTCCGATTGGATATCTATTAATGTATTTTTTTTTTGTTAATTTATCACAAACTGAAGTTCTGCGCGGAGCCAATGCGTGAACGACTAACTTTTCATTTTGAGTTGAGAACTCGAAGTGGTAACTTCCGTTTTTTCTTTTCTTCTTTTCTCCTTTCTTTTTGTTTTTCAAATCAAGGCAAGATCTCGTCTTGTAACAATAAGTAATTGATTGTTTTATAAACTTTGATTAAAAAATAGATAAGATAATGATAATTATATTTTATTGAGGGGGAAGTTTATATATAATGAACTGTTTCTCTACTGAAAAAATCAATTAGCGAAAGACATTCATAACAAAATATTACAGGGTGGAATGATAAAAGTGTCGCCCTAGAAAAGACATGATTCCATTTCCATTTAATGAAGACCGTTTTTTTTTTTTTTTTTTTTTTTTTTTTGTTGCAGACCATCTACTAGTTGGCTAGTTGTGTACAAATCCCAAGAGTGATAGGAGCCTTCTATCATGTCTGAAAGTGACACAATGTTCAACAAGCAAGGTCGGAGATGTGCCGCTGTACAACTCATGCTCTCTACCAATCCAAGTTATTGCCTTGGTGAGGCAACTAGTCTAGGAGAAGGAAAACTCTGAATTCAAACCTGTTAAACTCCGCTTAAAAATTGACCTTGTGTCATATCCTGCCCGAGCGGAGGGGTTGGTAAATAGTACCAATCCAAGTTATGACAACAGGACCATTGCCAGCACCCTCAAAATGCAAATCTGGATTGCTATGAATATCAGGGACATGCCCAGGGTGATGAAGTTTCCAGCTATGGTTATGGTCTTTGATGTGGTTTCAAGTGAGGCCCCCATCACATCTTCGAAGTCGGCTTGAAAGTCAACACCAAAGTGTACCTGGATGTGCTGAAGAGTATGGTGATCCCCTGGTGCAATCAGGTGGCTGGTGACAGACCCTGGGTGTGGCAGCAGGACTTGGCGCTGGCCCACAAGTCCAAAGAGATCCAGGCTTGGCTTCAGAAGGAATGCTACGACTCTGTACCCTTCTCTCACTTGCCCCCCTTCTCCCCTGACCTGAACCCGCTGGACTACTTCGTTTGGTCATACATTGAGAACATCACCAACATGACCTCCCACAACTCCAAAGCCAGCCTGATCGCCGCCATCTGCCAGCGCTTGTGGAAAAGGCATGCTCCCAGTTCTGGATCCATATTGAGGCGGTGATTGAGACTGAAGGTGGCTACATTGAATAGATGTCAGCTCTACTACATAATCAAGTTACCTGAATTGATTTTTTTCAGTAAAATTTTAAAAATAAAGCTGTAGTGTTGTTTTCTTTAGGATGACAATTTTATCGTTCCACCCAGTACAATACAAAGAACATGTGAGCAGCATAACATATTAGATATGTAACTGTATATATAATTTCTGGTAGATGTGAAATGTATTTTAACTTTTGGAGACAACAACCACATTTGTTAGGCCTAATATATGTTCTCTTATCTCGTGATAATCAATCATTGCTATAGTCTGAAACCGAAAATAAATTTAACTTTCCTATTTTCATATTAAGCAATCATTATATAAAGAACATGTTTTTTATGAGAGGAAAATGCCAACATCCAGCAATAAGTGAATGAATTCATTTATGAAAGGGACTTCATAGATAAATAGTTACATGGTTGTAGGTCTCTTCAAGAAATAAATAAAACAATTAACATAAAGTCATTAGTTTTCAAAAATGAAAGATGATGTTTAAAATATTTACAAGTAAATTTATATCTAATACTCTTTATAAATAACTTTGGTATTTTCTTCCCTGTAGAAATGATTTATTTTACCATGAGTACCTAGTTAATTCTATCACTAATAAAATACACACACACACACACAAAATTAGTCTAATGACCAAAATGAATTAGAATGATTTAAGATTTTAAGTACAATAAATCATTGTTAAAACTTAAAACATTATGAATATTATTTGGTGTTTATTTGGTTATAAAATATATTGAGTATATAAAGATAATGATTGCATTTTAAACTGAAATGACCTTTTATGTTGAAGTGATACATTCAACATCAACACAAGCACCTTCTTTGATATTGTTCTTGGATTTCTATAAGCTTAAATTATTCCATATTATAAGCAAGAGTTAAGAACTCTTTATTGAAATGAAATATGTAATTTGGTTATTCAGAAACACCATCACTGAATGATTAAGAAGTAATTCTTAAACTGGTAAGAATTTGCATGCTGAATTGAATTGTAAGCTAATGTGATGCCCCCCCCCAAAAAAACAACAATTTACTCAGAATCATTGGACACACAAAGTATTTTTTGCTAATCTTTTAACTATTTGTGGGTTAACACTTTATTTTTATGTAAAATCGTATCTTATATAATTGATATTAAATATGTTCTCAAGCAACCATTTTTTGATTTTGTTGTTGTATTTTAAGTAAATTTTTGGGAAATTAATATAAAATTAGATTGACAACAAAACTAGCATATAGACTATGGAATAGAATTAAAACTAATTAAAATTAATTAATAAGGAAAAAGATGATGATAGAATTAGAAATCATATCACTTTAAAGTTTTCAATGGCACACCATATAAATGTGTTAAAAACAAAAGAAATAAAATGCATTGTGACAGAATTTAAAAAAAAAAAAATTCAATAAACAATTGAGACATTCATGAGATTTTTTAAAGTTAAAATGCAGTTTCCTTGCAGAATGCACTAATGAATGACATGGGGCAAATGTAAGGGAGGTAACTTGATACCTATAGATAACTTGACCAAATGAAGTTTTTAAGTGCTTAAGTAAAAGAAAAGAAAAATATTTGCATGTATATTGCAAACAATTTATAATTAGTCATTAGGTACAATATTTATATATAATATCTGGATAGTTTTCAAGATACAAATAATGATACACTTATGAAATTTATTCGATAAAATTTTTTATATCACTAAGATTTGCAGCAGTCCAGCTCAGACTTCAAAATTAGTATGAGACGTAATAGTGGTTTAAAAGCACACAATATATTCTTTTAAATTAAACAGGGAGGAAAAAATTATAAATTGTTTACTAGTAAGGTGAGTAGCTGAAAATTATCATCACTATTATGCTTGAAAGGAAACTTGTGTAAAACATAATAAAATAAAATCTATTGTTTAGAGAAAAGTGAAAAATCTTAATAATAGGATCGTTAGATATGAATTTTCAAATTTCTTAATTGTTTCTTTTTTTTTTTTTTTTTTTTTTTTTTTGAAAACTGAGCTTATTCAGTAACTGTTTATATTCAATCATATTAACTAATATTTTTGATATATTCGGTCATGATTTTTGAAAAGTAATGATAGAGTATGAAAATCATTAAAATTCCATTTTTCAACACAAAGTATTTATTCGGTCTTATTTAAAGTATAATTTCTGATAATTTAACAGTTATTTTGATGCTTAATTTCTCCTTAGAATATGTTTATGAACAATATGCAAGAATACCTGCTTGCCCTGTTAACTGGGGATATAGACTATGCCAACTGTATCCCTCTTGAGTGGTATCCCTCCCACCCACTAACGTGTGTCCTGGGTGTGTCAGTAAACCATCAGATGGTAAGTCTCTACTCCTGGAGGTTTGGGGAAATGTGGAGTACGTCTTCATTTCCTTTAGTCCCCTGTCCACTTAGCCCCAAAGTAGTAGTAGATATTAGTGTCGCTGGGTAAAATAGAAGTATTTAGTCCTTTACTGTATCATTTATATACCATGTCTTTATGTGCAAAATTATATTGAAATATCAGTAATACACGCCAATACTTTAAACCATTTAACAGCAAATAAAGGAATAATGTTGAATAGAATTATCAGTGTTAGACAGCTACCTTTGAAATCATTTATTGTCTTGGATATGACATTAAACTGCATCTGGTACTCCAGTCTTGCAGTTTCTGGAATGTGCAATCTTCCTTCATTACCATTACTCTCAAGTCCACTTTGACCATATTTGGTAGTACCCATTTATGGGTCAACTAGAAATATTCAAACTTTTACTTGGGATTATTATCAATATTAAATCAAAATATTAGTGTTAAATAGGTACACTTGAAATGTAAATATGTGCAAACAAATGATAAGTTTTATGTAAGATAGTAACACTTGATAAAGAGAAATAATAATGTTAAATAGCAGTACATGAACCCATTTAACTGTGTAAACAATGATTAATATTAAATATTAATATTAGAGTTCAATTGCAGTACTTGAAACCATATAACTGTGTGCTAACAATAAATAGCAATATTTGAAACCATGTAACTCTGAAATTGAATGATTAATATTAAATAAAAGTAATAGTGCTTGATAAAAATACTTACAATTACTTAACTGTATGTAAACAAATAGGATTTAGTTCATTTTAAAATGTTACCCACAAATTTACCATTGTTTTATATATATATATATATACTGGATTTACCATTGAATAACCCAGAAGGGTTGATATGTTATAAAACAATGCTCAATTAAACTAAAGGATACCTGCATACATTTAATTGATGAAATGCCATTCTCTTTTGCTGCAATATTTTATAAAAATGAAATTTTTTGATTTTTCTAAGTAGCCATCTACATACATTATATATAATGTGTTTTACATACATGGGTAAAATGTTAAGCAATGATAAGAATATTTGAAATTGTAAAGATGTATACATGAATGAAAATGAAGTATGTGAAAACTTTAAACAATAACCTTCATGATTTAGTCAATGTCAATTCATAGATGTGTATCATAAGAAAACTTTGTGTAATAATTTAATATAGAAATATTTTTAAATGTAATTATATTATGTATGACATCAGAATGCATTGAGATTGATTTTTAAGTGGATAATTTAATATGATCATTTTGAAAGAAGGATAAATGGAAATAATTAACAGTTAGTTAACATAAAGTGTAAAACTCTTTCCATTGTTTTTATAATAATATTTCTGTGTAGTATTTGCCATAAAAATGTTATCTTTTTTTACAATTATAAATTTCTTCTAAAATATATCTGATATTTTTTTACTGGTGTTATACATGCATATATGTAAAAATTTAAAAGACATTCAAATGATGCTAAAAAAATCCCTCCTTTGAATGTAAATTCTACCTGATTTTATTGTTAGGTATATTGCAATCAATGCTATAATCCCCCACATAAAAACTGGACTAAAAATAAAAATTTACTAATTTCATTATACTGCATATATAAAGAAATAGAGAATAAGGAATTTATGAAAGTAAAGAGCATTTTTTGCTTTAATATAAAAATTCTTTAGAGATTAAGTTACTAAACGTTCATGTATAAATTAAGATTTAAAACTGTTGTAGGTATTTCTGTTAAAAATAAAATCAATTGCTACCATTCATTATTGAATGAAGTAATGTTAAAGAATTCACTAATATATCTAAGAAACTTGTTAATTGAGAAGAAAAATATGCATAGGAAACCCACTGAAAATAACACATAAACCGATCACCAGAATAATTAGTAAACAATTGGACATTAAACTAGGACCGTTCACACAAGAAGAACTCGACTCGGTTCTCAGAAAAATTAAAAATAAGAAAGCTGCAGGGCTGGACGAGATTCCCCCAGAAGTATGGAAGACCAGACAATTTGACGACATACTGCTCCGACACTGCAACGCAGTATATAATCAAAATCCGATAGATAGATGGATGAAGGGATGCATCCTCCTCTTCCCTAAAAAGGGGGACCTCGGATTAGCTAAAAACTACCGAGGCATAACACTTACATCCATAGCAGCCAAAATCTACAATGCCCTACTGCAAAACTGCATAGAACCCAAAATCGACAACATCCTTAGGAAAAAACAAAATGGCTTCCGAAGAAATAGATCCACGACCTCACAAATATTAACCATCCATAGAATCCTTGAAGGTGTACGGGCAAAAAACCTACAAGTGACATTAATATTTGTCGACTTTACCAAGGCCTTCGATTCCATTCCCAGAGGAAAGATGGAACAAATCCTACTAGCATATGACATACCTAAAGAAACTGTAGCAGCAATAACGATTCTCTATAGAAACACCAAAGTAAAAGTACGATCACCAGATCGTTGTAGCAGGAGTACTACAAGGGGACACGCTAGCTCCATACCTCTTTATCATTTGTCTAGACTACGTACTTAGAACATCCATTGACAAAATCAGAGAGAACGGCTTCGAGCTGACAAAGAAAAGAAGCAGAAGGTACCCCGCAAAAACAATTACCGACGCCAACTATGACATAGCGATACTGGCAAATACACCCAACCAAGCCGAAACACTACTGCATAGTTTGGAATGAGCAGCTGCAGGTATAGGCCTCTATGTCAATGCACACAAAACGGAATATATGTGCTATGATCAAACGGGGGACATCTCCACTCTAGACGGAACCCCTCTTAAACTAGTAGACAAATTCACTTACCTAGGAAGCAGCGTCGCATCAACCAAAAAGGACATCGACACGAGGTTAACGAAAGCATGGACAGCTATCAATAGGCTATCGATTATATGGAAATCAGACCTAACCGATAAAATAAAACGCAGTTTCTTCCAGGCAGCGGTCACATCGATACTGCTATATGGGTGCACTACATGGACACTAACAAAACGGCTGGAGAAGAAGCTAGACGGCAATTACACAAGAATGCTGAGTGCAATCTTGAACAAGTCCTGGCGGCAACACCCCACAAGACACCAACTGTACGGCCACCTGCCTCCTATCACGAAAACTATTCAAGTTAGACGAACCAGACATGCAGGACACTGCTGGAGAAGCAGGGACGAACTCATAAGAGATGTACTCTTATGGACCCCCACACATGGCCGTGCAAAAGCCGGACGACCAGCACGAACATACATTCAGCAACTATGTGAGGATACTGGATGTTGTCCAGAAGACCTGCCTGAGGTGATGAACGATAGGGAAAAGTGGTGAGAGAGGGTCAAGGATATCCGTGCTACCAGCACGACATGATGATGATGATGATGATGTACCATGGAATGGGCATTAAATTAGATAAACTTTGCACTATGATTATATTGCAATTTCTTGACATGTAATTATTTGTAATTGATAATCTGAAAGTATTGATAACAGATTATGTGTATATTTTCTAAATCCTTATCATGCAATTAAATTTTCTGATTTAATTAGAAATTTTGCTTAGTTTTTTAAAAGAATTTAGCAAATGTATTGTTTATAGTACATTATAATTAAACCAGTAATACCCCAAAATGCCGACAAAACAAACCAAAGATTGGCATGGTTACAAGATGAGTGTTAAAGTGAGATTAATTAATGATTCCAATGAAAGTAGGAAAAGCAATAGAAGAAATGTTATGGTTGGGAAGAACTTTATTGGAAATTGAGAGTACTTATCATCCTGTATTTACACTTTCCAAAATTTTAGGAAAATGAAATAACACAGAAAAGATTTAAAATTGTATCAATCAAAATGGTTTAAAAAGATTTGAACTTGTTGATTTTTGTGTCTGATTTCAATTCAACAATAATATGGGAAATGTAAAAATATTTTTACATTATTTATGTTGAGATTATATGTAAACTTTGTTAACATGAAGTGTTTGAAAATACAAGTCTTATATTAAACAAGTAATTAAAATCCACACTAATTATTGCTTTCCAGTTAAATAGATAAAATTCAAAATGAATTGTTAAAACTTCTGATATATTATATTGATAGAATATTGTTTTAAGTGTGTGCTGGAAAATTTTTGTGACCTGAACAGAATAAATGATTTTAAAAATTGTTATGTGACTGATTTGAAATTCATTGAATAATTTTATTTTTTTCCAGTGTAATGAATTGTGATAAGAAAATAGCAAAGATAAGGGAATCACTGAAAGGACCACTTCTAAAGTAAGGTTGGTCCTTTTACTGAGTAAAAAAAGAATCACAAAATTAAATACAAATCTCCAAATACAACTTATAAGTATGCTTAAGATTTCACTGAATTTGTGGAAATGAAATTTAAGTAAAACTGACCGATACTCAAAAGTAAAAAGTACAACAAAGAATATATTCTCAAAACATAAATGTTGAAATCATGAGACTAATTTTGCCCATTGAAATCCAAATTCAATGTTGAAACCTGCTGAACACAGGCAAAACTTTTTCATTCAGGTAAGAATAAAACATTTTTACATTTAAAAAAAAAAATGTTCATTTGTGTATTATTGATAAGTTTATGTTATAAATAATAGTATCATTAACAGTTAAAGAATTTTTTAGTGTAATAAGTAAATGAAGACCTTTATAATATTAAAGTTTATACAGATATATATAAGTAATAGCTGGATATTATAAACATCCTTATTTACTGTTTCCAGTAAAAAATGTTTAACTGCTTACAATAAAGCTTTACTCCTGTTAATCTCACTGAATATATGCATGATTGCAGAAATATGAAGTATTATTAACAATGTGACATAAAGTAATAATGTATATTATTACTCTTGTTAAAATAGGTGAATAAATAACAATATGCAGGAAAATTAGGATAAATACATATTTAAAGTTAGAAAAGGGTGTTAGTGAATTATTTGGCTTATCTGTATCAGTAAATTTTTGCGTTAAAAATTGAGTTCCCTTTTTAGGTAGTTATATTGATTTACTATGTGGCATTTTGTATGTGTGGCAAAATTGATAACAATACAGCAGACTGCTCATAAAATTGTTTATTATGGCAGAAATCAATTTTATGTAGAATTCAGAGAGGGACAAAAAAGCAAACCTATATCAATAGTTTATTTATTTGATCATGACTCAATAAAAAGCTTCACATCATAATGATTTTTATCATAGTAAGATGTGTGATGCTCTAGTTCATAGAATAAAGCAAAATGACTTCAAATTGTGATTGGAGGATAATTTTGATATGATCTGTGTTCATGCCCAACATAATGTTTAAATTATCCCATTTTCTAAAAATGAAGTGATAAATATACCATTTCTCTATGTAAGTGTCATGGAGCCTTGCTTCAATGAGAAAAGAAAATGTTTCTTGTTCATCTAGTATAAATTTCTCGGTTATCTACTGCAGAAGACTAACAAGAAAAATGAAGATTATGCCATGGCAAGCTTCCAATTTAGTTGAGTGTAACTTGAATTTTTGTCTTGGCTTTTATTCAGGATTGAACACTGATCATTGAGAAATATTTCAGGTATAATCTGAGCCTAGATTGACATACTCTTGGTGTGGAAACTCCCCCAAATCGCTATACCAAGAGCTCATTGTGTAACTACATAAAGGATTAGATTTCATTGTGTGAGTGAGTTTACTTTGGAACTATTCATATATGTTTGCCTTGTTTATCCTTTTTTTAAAATTGATTTTTTTTCTTTCTGCCAATTCTTTTACCTATTGCTCTTTGTCACATTTGATGATGTATTTTCTCCGATTGCTATCATTATGACTCATTGTTTTTTCATGATTGGGATTTGGTTTTGTTTGCAAGAATCCAGATTTAAATTAGGCATGGTTACAGGCTGAGTTTAATCAAATAGGCTTTTAAAGAAAATCTTGGTTTTATATATATATATATATATATATATATATATATTAAACTTATTGTTGACAGGTTTAGGTTTTAGAGTGATATGTTGGGATTTGTAGAAGAAGTGGGCCCCATACATTTTCTATAATTTCTTTCAAAAGAAACAACTTGTGTTATCAATTGAGATATTTATTTTATCTTTTAAAAACTCTGTGATTCCATTAAATTAATTTTGATTTAGCTGCCAGACTGGAAAACAAGGATTAATATTAGTAAAATAAAGGGAAATAACTCAATTTTATTAATGGCATAAAAATAAGATTCATTTACAGGGAGATAACTCCTTTATAAAAGATTGATTTCGCTTTCAAGTGGAGATATAGCCACGATTAAAATTTGTTTAAAGTAAGGGAAAGTTGTTCTTCCTTGTTAAAAGATATTTGATGTTTATCTTTGTTCAATGGGAAATGAGAAATGCTTTTAAGAAATGTCTAAGTTCTCTTAAAGAGTTTGGTTTAACAAATCATCTTCGGCAGGGTTAGATTTGAGTACGGATAAGGGTTTGGGTTTAGCTCCTTGATTGGCTGGTTGCTTGATTCCTTGTTTGATAGTTGCTTGATTGCTTGGCTGTTTTGTTGGTTAATTACTTGATAGGTTGGCTATTTTGTTCTTTGTTTGTTGGCTCACAAAGGAAAGGAGTCAGTGCTCTTCTCTACATCTTGGTGTAGTAGCTATTGGAAAAGGGAACCTATGAGTTGCCCTTAACTACATTACTTTTTTACTATTTGGCTCATTGCTTGCTGATTATTTGGTTGATTGCTTTATATATTAGCTATTTGGTTCCTTTCTTGGCTCAGTTGATTTCTTAATTGATTTGCTCTTTGTTTCCTTGTGTAGCTATTTGTTAATTGACAGGTCATCACTTGGCTGTGGCTTGATTGGTTAGCTATTTGGTTGCTTGATGGTTGTAAGTTGGCTTGTTGCTTTCTGGTAGCTTGATAGATTGGCTATTGGCTAGTTGACTGATTGGTAGACTCACTTAATGGTTTTTGGCCCTTTGCTTGCTTGCTTGATGGTTGGTTGCCGGCCACGGTATCTCATCTCTCTGTGGCAGTTTTGGCCAAAATAAAATCACACAGGCTCCCTTTGTTGAGCTGAAGGAAACACTACTATTTGTCATGTTGTGAATTTTTTGATCCGAACAATGGTGCTCTGTTCTCTCAGAATGGTCCAATTGTGGGAGTTGATTAGGCTGGGTTCCATGCCGAAAGGAATCGCTATTAATGAAGAAAATAGTTCCTGTCACAACCACAAGGACACAAAAAGAAACAAGCTACACTTTTGATTCCTGTATAATAAAAACTTTTTTTTTTTTTAAGGCTATTGTCTTTATCTCATTACAAAAGAAATTACAAAAATGTGTAGAGTACAAAAAAGGTTACACAAGATTCCCTTGTTTGGTCGGAAGGGACAAAGAGAAAAGGTGAACTCTGTCAGATCTATTCAGATGATATAAGGGAGACAACTACGGATTTTTGTTCCAGACACATTAACTTGGTGGTTTGTTTTCTCGGTTTTGTTGACAAAATTATCTGGATTCATAAAGATTCTATTTCCATCTCTTGGTTCTGATCGGACCAGTGAGATTCAACAAGTCGTTTTCTCTGTCTGATCATTCAAATGTCTGTCTTCCCTCTGGACTACTCAGTTCTCCTCTGCCGACTGCTTATATGGAGTACGGCGGAGTATCGACAATTTTTGGCCCCATGAATTACAATATGTAAATTGCTTCGACCACCATGAATTTTTGCATAATCTCTGAAACTCTGCAGGTGACTGCTTTTCAAGTGGTATTAAAAATGAATTTGGATTCCCTGCTGAATTTTCCTGCAGCCATTGTTTACTTAACTTGTCTCAAACCTTGGGTCTGGATTTTGTCCAAAGACCACCCAAAATCCCATTCATCATTTATTGTAAGCTTTAATTAACGAACACATCCATCAACCACCTCGAACCATCACCTCACTCAACTAACAAACTCAACCCCAGATTCCAAAAGGAAAAAAAATATGGAAATTACTTTTCTTTCTCTGTATTAAAAAAACAACAACTTATTTCTGGAATTACCCTTCTATCCATTTAAGTAGTAAATTTATTCCAATCCCTTAGAGCATTTAATTAATAAACCCACCTGGGGAGGGGCCTCTCTCTCTTTGTCACAGATTGGCAGATATAAACTGTCTGAGATAAGTGGGTATATTCATATGTGTTTTGTGCACATCTAGTGAATACATCATTTATCACTTATACAATATATGATTTTTCAATATATCATGGGACACCTTTTTTGCATAGGCTCACTCAAAATGTCTTGTAATAACTTAATATTCAGTGTGTTAACTTAAAATATTTCTAAAAAAAGGATTCAGACTTAATTTTAACTAGTTGAGACCCTTGTAAATTACACAGATTTTGCCAAAGACTTCTGAACAAAACCAATAAAATGTTCATGCTGTTCAACATATTCAACACACAATTCAACATGCTTGGCACATGGTTTTTGAAGACTTTTCAAAAGTTAGGAAACATAAAATTCATTAATATTTTTAAAGGGAATTTCCTTTCTAGGTGGTTATAAGTCATTACTGAAAGACAGTTTAAGTCAAACTAAGTCCTAATAAAATAAATCAATCTCGTTAAATGTAAAATACGAGGTGCCTTCAATAAGTTTCCAGACTTTTTTTGTACAGGCATTTGAATTTGTTGTAGACTCTTGAAAATTCACTATGTTATTGCTATACATCTTATGACTGACCAATTTTGATGATTTCACGTTCAAATGAACAGCTACAGTAGTTATTGGAATACACCCTCCTGAAGCCTGATTGCCACAGCTGGTGAATTTCAAAAATGCAATTTGGATGTTAGGACACTTTAGAAGAATGATATGCAATAAAATTCCATTTTAAACTTGGAAAAAATGCCACAAAAACGTATGAAATGCTTCAGACTGCTTTTGGAGCATCTTGTATGAATCACGCATCAGTTTTTGAGTGGCATAAAAGATTCAAGGAAGGCACTGAGTCTGTGAGGGATGATGAGAGGTGAGGGAGGAGTAAGGAAGTCAGAACACCAGAGTTGATTGGCCAAATAAAGAATTTCATGGATAGGCATATTTACCAACCCCTTCACTCAGGCAGGATATGACACAAGGTCAATTTTTAAGCAGAGTTTAACAGGTTTGAATTCAGAGTTTCCCTTCTCCTAGACTAGTTGCCTCACCAAGGCTGAAGAACCTAATCTGCCCTACTATTTACCCATAGCTGGAGGGAGAATAATTGGATTCATACCTTTCCCAAGGGTATTAGTGCTATGTGAAATGCAATCAGCCTCGTCCAGGATTTGAACTTGTATCGCCGTATCCATTTCCTACAACGATAACCATTACACCATGGGCATTTCATGGATAAGGACCGTCGTGTGTCTATAGAGACAATAAGTGCACAGTTTGATGTCATTGTGAGAACTGTACACACAATTATTCCCGAGGAACTGAACATGCAGAAGATTTGTGAGAAGTTTGTCCCAAGGGTGCTCAGAGGAGATCAGAAAGAAAGACGTCATGATAGCAGGGAGATGGGCAAGCTGATTAATTCAGATCCCGCAGTTTTTGATGCTCTGGTGACCTGCGATGAAAGCTGGATCTATTGCTATGACCCTGAGACTAAGAGAAAGAGTTCCCAGTGGAAGCATGCTGGCTCTCTCAGACCCTAGAAGGCCAGACAGAGCAAATCTCATATTTGTTAATGAGTGTGTGTTCGGCAGCTCAAGGATCCAGAAAAACTGAGTAGTGGTGCTTGTGTGTTGGGCGCATATGTTTGGGAGGAGCACGGTAAACTTAGATGGCGACGCGACGGCGAGTGTCTGAAGGTTCCTGACGTACTTACATGTCGTGGCATCTTTTCTCTGTGTGGGTGGCTGAGCGGGCATTTTCCAGTGTGCGTCTGGCTTCGCATTGCAACCGCATTTGTGAGAGCAAACGCTTTAACAACAGGATGGGACGATGAATCACAAGATCCCATGTTGCGTCGGATGCTTGAAGAAATTGTGTTGAGATCATCACAAACTGATCCAGCACATGATGACTGGTATGCGAATGGTCAGGAAGTCATTGTGTGGGTGGATGCAAGCTTCCTGACCACCGGTGTGGCTATTAAATATGACGCAGCCATAATTGAAGACGCAGGTTGGCTATGACCGGTGCACACAGATAAGCACATCAATCTGGCAGAGCTTGATGCAATGATAAGGGGCATTAATCTGGCACTGCACTGGAGGGCGAGCATGATTCACCAGCACTGGTGGATTTCTGACACCCTGTCCGAGAAAGCAAGGTACAGATTAAGGTGGTGTCGGAGATGCTAATAAGTTGGGGACTGAGTACGCGCCATGAATTAGCAGCGGAGTATGGACTGACAATTGAGGTGGCACCCGTTAAGTCTCATGCAAACTGAGCTGATCCACTCACTAGAGTGCACCAGCAATGGCTGGATGTACTTAAAAATGAAGCAGAACCTATTGAACCAGTATGCGCTGCATCCATGGGGGAGCTAGATCCCTCTCGTATTCGGACCATTCACCGATCTTGTGGACATCCTGGCGTAAAGCGCACACACTTTTTCGTAAAACTGGTGAGTCCCGAGGTCTCCAAGGCAGCTATGCGGGAGGTAGTTAGAGAGTGCGAGGAGTGTCATTCCATAGATCCAGCTCCGGTGAGTTGGAAGGCAGGCAGACTGGATGTATGCGAGAACTGGTGGAAGGTTGGAATTGATGTGACCCACCTTGAAGGTCGGCATTACTTAACCTTAATCGACTGCAGTCCCAGTCGATTTGCTATTTGGAGGCCATTATTGTGCCAGGATCCTGCCAGCATCATTCAGCAGCTGGAGACTGTATTTTAGCCTGTTAAGCTACTCACAGATAACGCCACAACCTTTAGCAGAGAGACGTTCTCTAAATTCACCAAGCACTGGGGCGTTCGGATAAGATTCCGATGTGCATATGTACCGGCTGGCAACAGGATTGTGGAGAGATCTCACCATACAATAAAGCGTATTGCCACAAGAACACAGTGATCAGTAATGGAGGCAGTGTACTATTATAATGTGACTCCCAAAGACGATACGTCGGCTTCAAACGCACCAGCCAACGTGATATACTCTTATCCGACCCGTATAAAAGGCATTGATATCATATTACTACTGGAGGAGGCTGGTCCCAGCAGTTATAAGGTAGGGGATAGTGTTTGGGTCAAGATCCTGTATGGGTGATGTACAACCTAGTTTGGAAAGGGAACAATAACGGGTGTGTACAGCCTACATTTGGTCCTTGTTGACGGGACACCTCGCCACGTAAAGGATGTTCGTCCACTGCGAGGAGTAGCCACCACTAATTGCAGCATCACTTTCTCTGAAGACGAAGCGCCGATGCTGTATTTAATGTGGGAGGATCCCGCAGCATCTGAAAGCAATCACAGTGACCATGGTCAGCATGGGCCCAGAGACACATCCGAAGACGAAGATATTGCCAAGAGTGTCCTGCTTAGACGAAGTAGCAGACTAAAGAGACCTGCTCTGCGCTGTACATTGTGTGATTCCCAAATCAGTGGGGAGTGTGAATGTAATGGACACAATGTACCTGGACATTAGAAGTGCACACAGACATGTCTGGCCAGTAGAATGGAAGCAAGAAACAGATATGGCTGCTTCAAGCACTATATGTAATATTGGGAGATCTTGAACCAGCAAGAGTCAATTTTGCACGTATGCAAATTCTTTCAAATTCAGGCAAGCATAAAAACGCACAGTGACGGCTGGAACGGGTGATTCTTTCTGAGTGAATCAACTGACGAGCATGCTCAAAAGTTTTATTACAACTTGAAGGAGAGAAGGAAGGAAAAGGACAGGAAGAGAAGAAAAGAAGTGCTTGTGTTAATATGCACAAGCCTTGGGAAACTGAATTGCCAAATCCATTGCAGCATTCTAATACAATAACTTTTATGTGGCCACATTAAATTTCAAAAGATTTAATGGTCTGAAAGAAGTAAACACTGTTTTTGTCCTTAATTTTCATTATTTCCATCGGCCAAAAAATTTTAAAGAAATCATCAAGAATTTTTTTTTCATGTTATTTCAAATGGTTCAAAAACTTTGATGATAATATTATCCTTTATTCAAGTTTTATTGTGTTAAAGATGAGTTGGTAAGGGCGGGGTAATACTTTGGCCTTCTAAAGCTTTTCATAAGATCCCTAATTTGATTGGTTCTTGCTAACCTAGTTTTGACCGATAGGATTATTGTCTAAGCATAATGGTTGTACAAACTAACATGGTTTTATTCTATTACTATATAGGATAAAAAAACTATTATTGCTCAAAAGCTTCAAAATTGAAAAAGTTCGTGACTTTCAGAAGAACATATAAGTATATGTTATCTGTAATATTCATTTGTCATTTAGAGATTTTATTTCACTGCCATGCCATCTCCTTTTTTTAAAAGAATGTACCTAGAGTTTGGCTAATCATTTAACAAAAGTGAAAATTCTATCATGATGTTGTCACATCACTCATCTCACTATTCTGCTATATCAGGTTTGTTGATCTGTATGTTTTGTGTTGGTGTTTGGCATTTCCATTGAATGTTTAATTTGGAGTTTCATCTCATCCGCACCCTACAAAAACTTAGTAGATAGGTGGAATTTTCTTAGATAATTGGTTGCAAAGAAAAGTGGTAATCAGTGTAAAAGAAATATAAACAAAAAAGTTTACTTGATGGCTTGATCTCTTCATACATTAGTGATGGCCAGAACCTTATTCTCTACTCAAAAATTGTTCTACATTTTTTCTTTTAAACTTTGTATAGAATATTCATAAATTTATGAAAAGAAATCTGAAACACAAACACTTTAAATAATTATGAAGAACTAGAAGTTGATTGAAGGAAGCCATGAGATTTTATTACCATTTACCTCAGTCTTTCTTTGCTTCTTTAATAGTGTTGGTGGAGAAGGAAGTTACTTACCAAGTAACAGAAACTCACCAAAAAGTGAGCAGATAGAAGACACTCCTTTAACCATTCTTATTTCCACCGAGCAGTTTTAACTCCATGCTTGTTTTGGGGTCATCAGGAGTGAATGTGCACCTTTTTGGGGCCTTCCTCTTAATGGTTTTATTTGCACATAGGCCCCCCCCCTCACTGACATGAAGCCCCATTAAAGCATCCTGACAAATCAACGTCTAACAGCAAAATGTAAAAATTGTTGTATATTAGTAAGACTACATCATGTCTAAGTAATATGTAAATATGGCTTTTGTCTCCACTTTGGGCAGTCTGGCTCAAGGTTAGAGCCCAGAGTGACATGAATTAGTGGTCACTTCATGCTCTCTCTATGGAACTCTTCTTCAAAGGTGAAAATCCCTTGTATTTTATATTGCACCATTCACATCTGCTTTTTTCTTACTTTTTTCTTAAAAGGAGCAGTCCTCACCAAATTTGGAATCATTACAATTTTCTGTTCACATGACATGATATCAAAGACTATTAAATCACAATGAAAAGAGATATGAATTAAAATTTTCCATACTTAGATTTTTAAAAAAATTGTAATTCCCAGATTTCATTCCCAGGCTGCTGATAGACAACCCCCCCAACCAAACAGCCAACCAAAATGTTAGCAATGAACTTTGATGTAGTTTTCCTTCTTTCTTACTGCCTATGATAAAACTTGAAACACTCATACCTTGCAATTACTTGAGGTTTAAAAGGAATCATTGAAATATCAACTAAATATTATAGTTGCATTTAGTTATTATTTTTGGTAAAATCAAGGTTTTTTTACTAAAGAATACAATCTAAGACCAATGATGAAAAGAAAGACTTAGAAGCCTTCCATCATCTAGAATTAGCTGAAGGAAACAAGTAAAAGACAAGTTTGCCCAAATATAGTAACATTCAAGGTCTTTTTCCAATTCATTATTAGTGAGAACAAAAGATTGGCCTTTATATAACTATTTTTTTTCAAACTTTTGATTAAAAAATTAAAAAAGATAATGATGATCATTTTTTATTGAGAGGGAAGTTTATATGTAATGAACTGTGTTATTACTAACAAAAGAAATTATCAAAAGACATTTATAATAAAATATGACAATACAAAAAACATGTGAGCAGTATAACATATTAGATAGAATGAGAAGAGTTTTATATGATGATGATGATAGTATAATTTTGAAAAAACTTTTTTGGAATATTGTCATTCATGAAAACCTACAAGTCATTGGAGAAAAACAAAGAAAAAATTAATTGTTGAACACCAAAACAATATAGACTCAGGGGGAACTCAATTGCTTATATATTAATGATCTAATGAAGGATTTGTTTGTGATAATAAACAATTCTTTTGAAAGCACCATCATCATCCATAGAACATTTATTGAATTTTTCTAATGTCTTCTTATAGCTATATAATAAAGTGATTGTTGTACTTCTTCAGGGGCCATTGATTATTGTTGTAATAGTATGCACCACAAAATCATATTTCAAACATATTTAGTTATTGGTTGTTCAGTTGTATCCACAACTTTGGTTTCACAAAGAATGAGTGATTGAATGATGAATGAGATTTCAATGAGAAATTTGAAAGCAAACTAGAAACAACTTTGCAACACTGCTCTCATAGATTAAAAAGCATTAGAAAAATAACTTAGATTTCAGAAAATAATTTATATGGTTAAGATCAAATCAAATGTATTTACATATAGAAGTCGAACTTATCCTATAAGATAAAATGCAATTTCTTAGAAGCCGGGGTTGTGTCAATTATACTAAATGGATCCACTACATGGACTCTGATTAAGCGTATTGAGAAAAAGCTAGACGGGAATTGCTCAAGAATGCTACAAGCTATATTGAACAAATCCTGGAAGCAACATCCCACAAAACAGCAACTGTACGACCACCTAACTCCCATCTCTTAATCTGTCCAAATAAGATGTACATGACATACAGGACACTGCTGAAGAAGTAAGGATGGACTCATAAGTGACATTCTTCTATGGACCCCATCACACGGACATACAAGTGTTGGATGACCAACTAGAACTTATCTACAACAGCTCTGTATGGACACAAGATATAGTCTAGAAGACCTGCCAGAAGTGATGGATGATGGAGACGAATGGCGAGAAAGAATTAGGGAAATCTGTGCTAGTAGCATGACATGATGATGATAATGATGAATTTATGTGGGTCAATGCAATAACAGACCCCCCAAAATATTCTTGCTGCTTGCTTATTTTGATTGTTTTGACAACTTGCTGGAGTGCAGAGTGCACCTTTTCACTGACCTCTTAAAATCACTTTTGAATCTTTTTATGTGTACTGAAAATGTAAATAAGTCAGTATTCTGATATTTTTATTTTAAAAAATTGCTGTTTCTTGATGTTTAAAGAAAAGTATTATTTATTTCATATATTTTTAGTACCAGTATGTATGTCATATTGCTGTAATGCAAAGTAGGTCTTGTTTATAAAATTGTAATAGTTAATACTGTTCAGTTTAACTCCTTCATCAACTTTGAATGATCTAATAATGGTTCGGTTTACAATTCTAGTCTATTTCATCACATTACCATCTCCTTGTTTTCTTTTATCCACTAGCATGTGTGAATTGAACAAAAACTATCCTTTGGCCCAGCCCTCCAGTCAATCAAATGCACTTTTTGATTAGTTTTTGAAAATTACTTTTTGTAAAGTCAATTTTCATGTATTTCTTGGCCCAAATTTCACATATTAAAATATTTGCATTACTAGATTTTTTGTTTTTTTTGCAGATCCCAAATCACAAAGTATTTATGTTTTGTCCTTGATTCCTTCAATTTCAAGCTATTCAAATTTTGAGCACTTGTTAAAGTGATTGTTTTGCTATAAGTCACTATATTTTGTGTTCATCTTGAGGAAGTAAGTTCTTAAAGTCATTTCTTTTGCTTTGAGTTCTCAACTTAATTATATCTTCAGCAACCATGTTTATTGTTTGATGATTTCTTTCAAGCTCCTTTGATATCTCCCAAGGCAACATTTTTCACACAATAACTCTGTTATTTTCTGTTTTTCAGCAATTGTTAGATCTGTCCTTTTACACATTTTTCAACATATTATGGACATATGTCAGAGGTCTTAAGCTAATATTTATTGAATTTTTGTATTATCCTATCTCAGTCCATTTTAGTAAATTCAAAATATCTCAAAAACTAATGATGAAAAATGGCAGACAATTTGGTCAAATATTTTACTAAAGGTGTAAATGAATGAGATTAAATTCAAGAAATACTGGTTAAGAACATTTTGACTTACTGAGGTTAATTTAATTTGCAGAATAACTTCAGACAAATTGCAGATATATCAGCAGCCATGTTGATACATAGTTATCAATCTTCAAAGTCATTTAGGTAGGGAAATGTTATCTTTTATGTTCTTTAGAAACGTTGCCTTACATTTATTTAAGTAAAACACATGTAATGAACATTGAATAAAGAAGACTGTCATTTCAAAATGTAAGCTGAGGAATTTAAGAGGAATTTTTAATCATATGTAACTGTATATATCATTTCTGGTATATGAGAAATGCATTTTAACTTTTGTAGACAACAGCCACATTTTTTAGGCCCAATATATGTTCCCTTATTTCATGATAATCAATCACTACTATACTTTGAAACAGAAAATAAATTTGACTTTGTTATTTTCACATTAAGCAATCATTATATAAAGAACGTTTATATGAGAAAAAAAAAAGCAAACACCAATTGCCCAGTCGGCTGGGGCTGTAGAATACACCAACTGCACCTCTGAGGAGGGGTAAGATCCCCCCAATGAGTGTCCTGGATATAACACTAAACAATCTGATGGTGAGGTTCCAGTAATGCTAGAGCTTTCGGGAATGTGGAGTACCCCTTTATTGCTATTGCTCTTAGGTCCACTCTGGCCCGGAGTGGTAGCACCTGATAAGGGTCCTATCTATGGGTTAAATAGAACTAAACCGTGCTTCCTTCACAATACTGATTTTTTTCCATTTAAACTGTGTATTCATGCTAAACTGAATTGTTTAAAATAGACCTGTTTTGATGTCTAAACTGTGTATTTATGCTAAACTGAATTATCTGAAATAAAACTGTTTTGACATTTAACTCTGTATTGCCCAGTCTGCTGAGGCTGTAGAATACACTGACTGCACCTCTGCAGAGGGGTAAGATCCCTCCCTAACAAGTGTCCTGGATATGACACTAAACAATCTGATGGTGAGGTTCAAGTAATGCTGGAGCTCTTGGGAATGAGGAGTACATTTTATTGCCATCACTCCCAGGTCCATTCTGACCCAGAGTTGTAGCATCTGATTAGGGTCCTATCTATGGGTTAAATAGATCTAACTGCATACTTATGCGAAACTGAATTTTTTCATATAAACCCATTTGTTTTCAAAAATTGAAAGATGATGTTTAAAAGTATTTGCAAGTACATTTATATTTAATACTCTTTACAAACAACTTTTGTATTTTTACCATATACAAATAATTTTTTTTACCGTAAGTACCTGGTTAATTCTATCACTAATAAAATACATAAGAACTCACACACACATATACTTAAAAAAATAGTCTAATGACCAAATTGAATTAGAATGATTTAAGACTTTAATGATAATTAATCATTATGGTAAAATTTTAAAAAGTATAAATATTATTGGGTGTTTATTTGGTTATATAATACATTGAGGATTTAAAGATAATAATTGTATTTTAAAAAGAAGTATTATGTTGAAGTGATATATTCACCTCAACATAAACACCTTCTTTGATGTTGTGCTTTGATTTCTATAAGCTTAAATTATAGCAGATTATGAGCAAGAGTTTACAACTCTTTACTGAGATAAAAGATATAATTTAGCTATTCAGAAACACCATGAGTGAATGATTAAGAAGTAAATCTTATACATGTAAGAATTTGTATGCTGAATTGAATTGTAAGCTAATGTGATGCTAAACAAAAAACAATTTACTCAGAATTATCGGACACACAGAAGGTATTTTTGATAATCTTTTAAAAACTTATGTGTTAACACTTGATTTTTTTTGTAAAATCATATCTTATATTTTGATATTAAATTTGTTTTTTAGTAACTATTTTAAATTTTATTGTTATATTTCAGTATGTTTTCTCCTTATACCATTATTGATATACCAACTTTTCAGCTATTGGAAATTAGTATAAAATTAGATTGACAATACAAATAGCATATGGACTGTTGAATAGAATTAAAACTCATGATATTTAGTTTTGATAATTATTATACAAATGATGTCTAATTAATAAGAAAAAAGATAATAATGATTACGTTATGGTTAACTAATAAAACAATAACATTTAGGCAAAATTCAACATAGCCTTCTTCTTGGTTGATACCTTTTTTGTAGAATGATTTGTCTTTGGCCTCGAAATATGCTTCAGTTTCAGATTTCACTTTTTCTTTGGAGCCAAATCTCTTTCCTGGAGCATTCTTTTGAGGTCTTGCTAACAGCCAGTAGTTGCTGGGAGCCAGATCTGGAGAATATTCCCCCTGTCGGCTGGGGCTGTAGAATATGCCAATCTCACCTTTGCAGAGGAGTAAGACACCCCACCTGATGGCTGCAACCCAAAAGGTGCTAAAAAGGGATTCTGGTGGTTGTGCAGTCATTGATCTGGCAACAGAGTGGTCAATGGTTTGTAACACACCACTTTGGCCCTTACTTGGTCTGACAGGCTGTCGGATTGGGCCTGGTCTTATCAATCGGCTGGTGTTGTCATGCCCTAGCACCTGTATGTTTTTCTCCCAAATGTACTATTCAATCTGCATTTGTGGAACAATTTCCAACCCTTTTATTTTATAGGTGCTAGAATGCGGGGTCTGAGAATCAATTGTATTGAGAGTAGAGTTTTGATCACTGTTAAATTTTATGGCACTAAAACCAGAAATTGGCAGTGGCTAGGAATTTTGCTCTTGATATGAGTACACTGGTAATGTATCCCTGTCTCAGCCAGGGCGAATGGGTTTCCCCCCTGGCTTATTCCCAACACAAGTTGGACTGGGTGGTGGAGCTAGGACCAATGAAAAATATACACCAATCATGGCTTCTTCTCTCAAAAAATCCAAAAGATATTTATCCAACTTCGACTCAGAAACAGAAAGTGACTTTCCCAGATTCATCATTATTGAATCATTATAAGATGTAAAATTAGATCAACTGTCACTTTGATCGAAAAAAATATCCAGTTGATCCAACCCAAAAACAGTAAAGAAACTCCAAACTGGAAACCTCCTTGTGGAAGTGGAAAGCCAAAAACATGCTGAAAACCTATTAAAAATGGAGAAATTTCATAGTCTCAAATGTTGTGCCTATCCACATGCCAAATCAAATACCGCCAATGGTGTTGTAAGAAGTAAAGAACACACACTAGCAACACCAGAAGAGATTGAAACGACTTTCAAAGAGCAAGAAATAAAAGAATACAGAAGCATCACTATTCGCTGAAATGATGAAACTATACAAACCCATACATACATTCTGACTTTTGAGAAACCATCAATACCAAAATAAATCGGAATTGGCTTCACAATAGAAAGGGTAGAGCAGTATATACAAGCTCCCCTGAGATGTTTCCAATGTCAAAAATTTGGACACCACAAAGAAATAGGCAGAGGATGCCAAGTATGTGACAAACTGGCAAACGTGATCCAGATCATATGGAAAAATGAATGCAAGAACAAAAAATGTGCAAACTGCCATGAGGAACACCCTGCCTTTTCAAGAAGCTGTGCCATTTATAAGAAAGAAAAAGAGATAATGTTTATCAAGCACACAAAAGATATACCTTTCCCTGAAGCAAGGAAAATTGTTGAAAGGTATATGGGAACCAAAACATATGCTAATGTAGCACTAAAAGTAAGTCAACCACCCCAGGATAGCACTTCAATCGATAAATATCAAAAACTAAAAGTAAAATTGATAAATTTAAAAGCTAACGAATGGTTAACATTCCAAGAAAACCTTAAAAGAATGCATTCAACTGAAATGAAACAAAGCGAGCCTTCCATAAAAATGAAAGTAAATACTAATACCAATACAGAAAAAAATCCTAAAACCACTGAACAAGCTAAAGAAAAGTGACAAAGGTCACTGGTACAACTCCAGATATTAACAAAGATATAAATGAAAATAAAATAAAATATATTACCATTAAAAAAACAAAACCCAATTAAAAGAATTACTCAAATACAGCCCACTCCATATCAAACAAATTTGAAAAGATCGAAGAAATGGAAATTGAAAATAAAACTCCAACCAACAAATCTCAACCAAAAAAGTCCCAAAAATCTAAACTAAATGAATAAAATAATCCAATGCAACACCAGAGGAGCAAGAGTCAACTACTCTGAATTGTTACTACTTATTACAAAATACTGCCCAGTAATCATATGCCTCCAAGAAACTCACCTCAAAAACAACACCACCATCAACATGAAAAACTATTATTCATACAACTATATAAAACAGTACACTGATATAGACCTTGTGGCAGATCATCTATAATCATTAACAACAGCATCCCTCACAGCGAAATTACACTAAATACAAACATGCAAGCAGTCGCTATATCAGCAACCCTCCACAAAACGATAACAGTGTGTTCGCTAAAAACCAAAGCAAAAGTTTTCAAATTATCTAAACAAAAGCAAAAAAAGTTAAAATCAAATTTCAATGCAAAAACACCAAAAGCTACAACCAACCTTTCTCTATAGCAGAACTAAAATAATCCCTCAACAAGGCACACAATACAGCAGTCAGACCTGAAAAAATACATTATCAGTTCCTGAAAGAATTACCTGAACCATCCACAAATTTCCTCCTATGAATCATCTATGATTTATGGAACAGAGGTGACATACCAAAAATATGGAAAGAAACCAGTTATACCGATACCCAAACCTTTGAAAGACAATACAAATGCAAAAAATTACAGACCCATTTCTCTTGGCAATTGTGTCTGCAAAATATTAGAAAGAATGGTAAATGCCAGATTGATCTGGTATTTAGAAACCAATAGATTAATAACAGAATACCAATCTGGTTTCAGAAACCAAAGAAGTCCTATAGATCACCTGATTCGATTAGAAATATTTATCGGAGAGGCTTCAATTAAAAAAGAACATCTAGTGGAAATAGGTGTACCTCAAGGCAGGGTATTGTCTGTCATGCTGATCAATATAAAAATTAATAATATTGTGAAAAACATTAACAGCAGAACAAACTGTACTTTGTATGTGGATGACTTCTTAATCTGCTACAGAGCAAGAAACATGAACCATATTGAAAGATAACTTCAAATATGCCTTGATAAGCTCCACAAATGGACCACTGAGAATGGATTAAAATTTTTCAAAGAAAAAACGAAATGCATCCACTTCTGCAACCAATGTAAGCTCCACCTAGATCCAGTACTGAAAATTGACCACACTGAAATACCAATTGTTGAACACTACAAATAGCTAGGAATCATTTTTGACTGCAAACTCTCCTTCATTCCACGTATTAAATACTTGAGAACAAAATGTAACAAAACCATACAATTACTTAGAACTATAGCACACACTAACTGGAGAGGCAGCAAAGAAACATAATTAAAATTACATTGCTCATTAATCAGATCAAGACTTGATTATGGCTGCTTTATATATGGGGCAGCCAGAAAGACATACTTGAAAGAAGTAAATACCATACACCACCAAGGACTTAGACGAGACCTTGGAACATATAGCACTTCTGTTGAAAGCCTATACACAGAAGGTGATGAATCACCTCTTACACTAAGATGTGAAAAACTGGCTCTCCAGTACTCCATAAAGCTGAAATCTTGCCCATCCAACCCAGCTCATGACTGCACCTTCAACCTGAAATACAAGCAATATTTTGAAAGAAAAGAAAAAACAATAAAACCTTTCAGCCTTCGGAGGAAGTCGACCCTACAAGAATCAAAAATACCACTTAATCACATACATGAAAGCACTTTTCCACAAACGCCACCCTGGATTATTAAAACCCCCAAAGTGATTCTCAAACTGAATGAACATTCCAAAACTAAAACCCACCCCAGCACTTATCAAGAGAAATTCCACAATATTCTCCAATACCATCCCGACCCCCTCTATGTCTTTATGGATGGCTCCAAGGACAACAATAAAACAGTGTGTGTGGCTGTTTTAAACAAAACAATTCTTAAGAAAGCTCTTCCAATGGAAAGCTCTATCTTCACAGCAGAAGCCCATGCAATAGACGTAGCTCTCAACATCATCTTGAAGAGTAAACATAAGAAATTTATAATATTCTCAGACTCACTCTCTGTCTTGCTATCATTAAGAAATAAAAAGTTTCATAACCCTCTTATCATTAAATTGTTGAGTAGATTAGACTCTATGTCAAGTAGAAAAGAAATAATTATATGCTGGACTCTAAGCCACATTGGTGTGAGAGGGAATGAAAGAGCAGACTTGGCAGCCAAATCAGTTTTAGATCTGACCCCTGATAAATCCAGGATTCCATATACTGACCTGAAATCAACAATTAATAAATTCCTTCACAAAAAATGGCAACAACGATGGAGCAATAACATCCAGAATAAACTCTCCCAAATTCAGCCAACCTTGGGAGAGTGGAGACCATCATTGAAAGAATCAAGAAGAGAACAAGTCGTTATATCCCAATTGCGCATTGGTCATACAAGGCTTACTCACTCTTTCAAACTAAAACAGGAACCAGTGTTTGACCTGTCAGACAACTTGTTCAGTTAAACACATTCTTATAGAATGCAGAACTTTTGCTGTCATCAGAAAGTGACTTTTCAAAGTGAATAGTTGAACTGATCTATTTGAGAATGTCAAAATAGATGACGTTCTGTCCCTCTTGAGAGAGACAGGGTCGTACGAAAAATATGACGAATTAAAACTGGTTAATCAAGTGCAAACAAATGAAATCCTGCTAATAGAAAATTTTACCTACTAAGTATTCGCTTAAAAATTTTTGGTTGAATGTATATACATATAAACAGAATTTGGTGTTAAATAACCTATAAAGGTTGATATGCCATAAAACCCAAAGAACCAACCAACCAACCTGGAGAATAGTGTGGGTCCAGAAACAGTTCGAAGTGCAATTCATATAGTTTTGCCATTGTTGCGATCAACTTTTGACACGGTGCATTGTTTTGGTGAAAGAGCACTTGCCCACTGATGTTTGCGTCTTTGGTCACTTTGAACAGGTTTGACCTGCTGTACAATGATGCTTGTTATGGCAAGAGTTAATGTAATGACGACTCTTCGACACTTCACCATTGATGTAACGCTGTAACCTAACCCCACTCAACCACCATCCTTCACAATTTTGTCTGTGATTTCAGTGTTACAGGTTAGACCTAATTCGCTGGGGACCCTCACAACAGCCCATATTGTGATTGATTCTGTTGAGCAGTTATAGAGTCCAAAGATTATCTGCTGGTCCACCTGCAGGACCATCAGGCTAGAATCGTGTTAGCATCAGAAAAAAATAACCAAGCTGATCCGGTTTTATGGAAGTTCTTTTTTTTTTTTTTTTTTTTTTTTTTTTTTTATAGATAATAATACCAACAATACATGAAATAAACACAGTTCATAAAGAAAAAGTAAGTAAATTAAAACGTCTCTTATATAACAGTACCTCGAGTTTTGGTTGTTAGAGAGATGGTTTTTTTATTAACTTTTGTCACCCTGTCGGCTGGGGCTGTAGAATATGTCGACTGCATCTCTGCAGAGGGGTAAGACCCTCCCAACAAGTGTCCTGGATACGACACTAAACAATCTGATGGTGAGGTTCCAGTGATGCTGGAGCTTTGGGGAATGCTGAGTACCTCTTTATTTCGATTGCTCCCAGGTCCATTCTCGCCCAGAGTGGTAGCACCTGACAGGGTCCTATCTATGGGTCAAATAGAATGTTTTGACATCTCAACTCTGTACAAACAAACAACTTATGCAAAATTGACTTGTTTGAAAAAGAACTGTTTGACCATTCAACTGTAGGTAAACAAGTGCCTGATGTCAAATTGAGTTGTTGGTGATAGTGATTTTAAATACTGCTATCTATGTACAAACAAATAACTAACCCACCCCGTCGGCTGGAGCTGTAGAATACACCGACTGCACCTCAGTAGAGGGGTAAGACCCCCCTAAAGAGGACACCTGTTGGCTTTGAGTGGCGACCCATGATGCTTTAAGACTGGATCCTTGTGGCTGAGCTGTCTGTGACCCAGTTGCCCAAGTGGCCACATGATTAGCAACACTCCACTTTGGCCCTTACTGGGCTAGACGGGCGGTCAGAGAGGCCCAATCCGACCAATCGGCTGGTCATGCCAAGCCCTTTTTCGGAGGTCTGCAGAAAACCTTTTGTAGGTCTCCAAAGCAGAAAGTGGTGGCTATAGGGTCAATCACTCTGAAGAAAGACCTATGTTTTCCCTCTTTTCTCTAGGTGAGTAATAAACTTGGGAATGAAAACCTAGAGATCCCAAATTGCTGGTTCGTTTCCTCAGTGTGAGTACACTGAATGTGTAGCCCTGATTTGCCAAGGTGAATGGGTTTCCCCCTTTTGCATTTCCCTTCATAGGACTCCATGGTGGGTGGGGAGCACAGTCAGTGAACTCAGCAAAAATCCCCATGGATACAAAACAAAACCAAAACCCAAGCAAAAAACCCAAAATTAAAGTGTCCGCATGCAGAGTCTGACTCCGACAATGACTCTGACCAGACCCTTTTCCCCAAATTTATCGTGCCGGAGTCAATGGAGGGTACTCCAATCACAAAGTTGTCTCCTTTCATTATTGAAAAAACCCTTAACAGTTTTATTAAAGCAAAATCTGTTAAAAAATTAATCAACAATACACTGCTGATAGAAGTGGAAAATTTTTTTTTCAGACCTACTACTAAAACAAAAATACTTCTACAACTTAAAAATTCAAGTTTACCCCCACAATACCCTAAATTCATCAAAGGGTATAGTGAGAATCCCAGACCTCTCCCTGGGCACTTTAGATGAAATAAAAAAATAACCTCCGTGGACAAGGCGTCACTGATGCCAAACAAATATCTATAAAAGGAACAATCAAATAATCCCGACAAATACTTATATTCTAAACATTAACACTCCAAAACCACCAACAGAAATAAAAATTGGCTATTTAATAACAAAAGTAGAAACCTATATACCAAATCCTTTGAGATGCCACAATTGCCAAAAGTTTGGGCATCACAAAGAAAAGTGCACCAGACCTCCAATATGTAAGAACTGTGGAGAAACTGGAAATCACATAGATTGTCAACAGCCCCCAAAATGTGCAAACTGTAAACAAAATCATTCAGCAGATTCAAAAGAATGTGAATTATGGAGAAAAAAAAAGAATACTAGGAGTAAAACACACCAAAAATATATCCTAGCCGGAAGCAAGGAAGTTCATTGAAAACTCTCTAGCCACAACTACTTATGCAAATATAGTCAAACCCACAAACAACTCTACCCAAAATCAAGGAATGATTCCCCACTTTCATATAACAAATCTAATAAAAGAAATACCCTACTCAAATTATTAAGGGAAAGCTTGACCAACTTGACAACTAAGCTCCATGCTGGACCAGATCTAAAGAAGAACTTACACCCACATAGTAACAAAACTGAAGACACCAAAAAAATAAACCAAACAATAACTCAACCCACACAACTACAAACTCCAGGCATCCCTCCCATCGCTACAAAACCTAACAATCTTCCTCCCAAAAAAAAAATTGGACAATATCGAAAGCCCACCGCTACCCCCCCAATCTCCTTGGAAGAAGGAAACTAACAAACATAAACCCCAAATCTCACTAATAGAAACTGAGAATAAATTCGAACTGATGGAAACAGAGAGCCAAGAAAGTCCTCCAAAACAGAGAAACCCTAAACTCCCCCAAAGCCTCAAAATCAGGTCAAAAAGTCTAGAAACTTTTGAAATTTCTGATTCCAGCCAAATGAAAAAACAAAATACTAAAACCAAAACTACACCTAAACAAAATAAACATCAAACACACAAAAATTAAAAAGTATGGCCCCTAAAATAATTCAATGGAACTGCCGTGGCTACAAAGTAAACTATGATGAACTACTTTTATTAATAGCCGAACTTAACCCTACTGCCATATGCCTCCTAGAAACCTTCAAAAATCATAGTGACAAACTAAATATAAAAACCTTTGAATAATATGACTACATACACGATATTGGACAAAGAGCTTCAGGTGGAGTATCAATCCTAATTAGAAAAGATATCCCCCAAAATAAAATCAGCATCAACACTCACCTGCAAGCAATTACAGTCTCAGCAACCCTACATAAAACCGTCACCATCTGCTCACTATATATCCTACCTCATGACCCCATAAATGAAAATGAATTAAACAATCTAATAGAACAACTCCTGAAACCATTTATCTTGATGAGAGATTTTAACAGCCACAATATAATATGGGGAAGTAAAACAACAAACAAAAATTATCAATAGAAATAATTTATGCCTCTTTAATCAGAACTCTCAGACCCACCTCAACCCATCCTCAGGTTCATTTTCTGCCATAGACCTAACCCTTAGTGATCCATCAATCTTTACAAATTATAATTGGAGAATGTACAAAGACCCCTGTGCCAGTGACCACTACCCAATAATAATAGAAAATTCTACAATTAAAAATTCAGAAACACAAATAAAACTTCCATGATGGAACTTTAAAAGAACAAATTGGGAATCCTACAAAAAACTATGCCTTACCACACTAATCCCAGAGTCAAATACAAATCAAGAAGAACCCGTTATACATTTTACCAACACCCTCATTAACATAGCAAATAAAACCATCCCCAAAACACAGTAAACCATGGTTCACAGAAGATTGCCAAAACATGATAAGAGAATGTCAAGCAACTCTCAGGAAATTCAAGACAAACCCCTCATCAGAAAATCTAAACAAATACAAACAACAAAGGGCAAAAACCTGATACATCATCAAAGAAGCTAAAAGATCCTCCTGGAGAATCTTTATTTTGAAGATAAATTCTAATACAAATCCAAAAATATTTGGGACTTCATAAAGAAAATAGCAAATAAAAACACCAACAAACCAATAAATCACCTCTCTCAAGGAAACACAAAAGCTACAAAGGAAAAGCACATAGCCAACCTGATTGCTGAAAATTTTGCTCAAGTTTCGTCTACAAAAAATACTCAAGTCAATTTAACTCAATCAGAATCAAAGAGGAAAAGAACAAAATAAAATTCACCTCTGACAATACTGAGAGTTATAACCAACCCTTCACCCTAACCGAACTCCAAAACTCAATATCCAAATCCAACAACTCAGCCCCTGGTCCTAATGAAATTCTCTACACCCTCCTCAAAGAGCTCCCAACAATATCTTTAAAATATATTCTAGATATATACAACAATATCTGGATCTCTGGTAACATTCCTATTTATGGAAACAAACCATAACGATTCTTATCCTCAAAAAACAAAAAGATCCCACAAACCCTACCAGTTATAGACGCATAGCTTTAACAAGCTGCACCTGCAAAACCCTTGAAAGAATGATCAACCTAAGATTAATATGGTTTCTTGAATCCAATAACCTCCTTTCAAACCCACAATCAGGCTTCAGGGCCAAAAGAAGCACCATAGATCAAATAGTCCATATAGAAACTCTAATTAGGTAAGCATTCATCAAAATAGAACATGTAGTTGCAGTCCTCTTTGACCTAGAAAAAGCCTATGATACAACCTGGCCATATGGCATACTCAAACACCTCGGACTACAAGGCAGACTCCCCATCTTTATAAAACACTTCTTAGGAGACTGGACATTCCAAACAGGAATAAATAATACACTCTCCAATCCAAAACAACAAGAAATAGGTGTACATCAGGGTAGTATCCTATCCGTGATCCTATTCATGATTAAAATAAATAAAATAACAACCTGCCTACCCTCAGAAATCAATGGATCATTATATGTCGATGACGTCCTCATTTGTTACAGTTCTAAAAACATAGTGACCATAGAAAGGAAAATGCAACAATGCATCAACAAAATATTAAAATGGACCATGAAAAATGGTTTTAAAATCTCCCACAATAAAACCAAATGCATGCATTTCTGCAAAATCTGCAAAATGCATAATCAACCCACTCTAACATTAAATGGCTCTGAAATACCCATAACCCAGCAATACAAATTCTTGGGCATTACTCTTGACCCAAAATTATCCTTCATCCCACACATTAAACAACTGAGGATCAAATGCAATAAAACTATCCAACTCCTGAGAATCATAGCCCACACAGACTGGGGTGCTGATAAAAAAAACCTTAACCAAATTATACAGATGTCTGATACAATCAAAACTTGATTACAGTTGCTTCATATATGGAACAGCCAGAAAATCCTATCTTGAAACTATCCATCACCTGGGACTCCGTATTGCCCTAGGAGCCTTCGCTACCTCTCCAATTGAAAGTTTATACATAGAAGCAAATGAACCCCCACTTTCCTTGAGAAGATATAAACTTGCACTCCAATACTATATTAAACTCATCTCATGCCCGCAAAATGCTGCCTATAATTGTATCATGGAAACAAGATACAAAAACTTTTTTGAAAATAAAGAAAAGGTAATTAAACCTTTTAATTTAAGAATTCAAACTCTCCTAAATGAAATTAAAATCAATCCCAAAATGGTACATAACACAATCCTCCCCAAAACAGTACCATGGACCATAAACCAACCAATAATAAAGCTAGACCTAGCCAAACTTTCTAAAACCAAAACACACCCCATCACCTTCCAAGGTAACTTCCTCAACATCCAAAACAACTTCCCAGACCACCACCACATCTATACAGATGGATCCAAACAGGGAATAAAAGTTGGTTGTGCTGCTGTCTTCCAAAACCAAGAACTGTTTAAACGTCTCCCAAATGAATCCTCAATCTATAGTGCAGAAGTCATAGCTATTGACCTAGCAATGAACATTATAGCAAATCACAAATCCTCTAAATTCATCATCTACTCAGACTCCAAATCAGTCCTCCAAGCTCTACAGAGGAAAAATTCATCAACTCCTCTCATCACAAGACTACTAGATAAAATGAACACACTTTCTAAAAACAATAGTATTCTTACTTGGATACCCAGCCACTGTAGTTTTGGGGTGGATGATCTCCCTGAGTGTTGAACCCGGGATTGAACCAGAGACCTTTAGATTTCAGTCTAAAGTGCTTGCAGGTTTCTTGCTACACCACTTCCCTCTTCGCATTCCTCCTCCACTTTCCTCCTTCTCTTCCTCACTCTCCTTTTTTCTCTCTCTCTCTCTCTGTGCTTCTCCTTTCTTTTTTCTTCCACCTTTTTTTCCTGTTTCTTCTTTTCTCTGCTTCTGCTTCTTGCCGAGAAACTGACGCAAAAAAAAACAAGTCGTCACCGGAGGAATTGGTCAGTTTTTATTCACGCCACTCTACCCATAATCCATTTCCTCAGCCTATAAAAATTCCTCTCGGGGGGCCCCCCTCTCTTTTTTCCTTTAGAATGGGCTGAAGGTGGATTATTGAAACAGCGGTGAGTATTTTTCTTTTCTTTCACATACAGACCGACTCACCGTAATGGTGGTGTTTCTTTCTTCGGATCAGATTACTGTCCTGTATGCCAGACACAAACGAACCCTCTTTTGTCGAAAGCTACCGTTAGTCTCACTTTTATATCCACAGCCACATTGGCATACAGGGAAATGAAAGGGCATACAGAGCTGCCAAAAAAGCACTTCAGACATGTATATCCAATACAAAAATTCTATACACCGACCTAAAACCACTTAATAACAAATTTATAATTAAGAAATGGCAAAAATCTTGGGATGATCAAACACAGAACAAACTCCACTATATTCAAGATACCATAGGTGAATGGCCAGCAGGTTATAGAAGAAATAGAAAAGAAGTGATAATATCCAGACTTCGTATTGGTCACACCCATATTCCCCATTCACACCTCCTAAAAGGGGAAGACTCCCCAGTATGTCTAACATGCAAAGTACCTCTCACCATCAAACACATTCTCATAAACTGTGATAGATTCAGACGAATTGGCCCAAAACATTACCAAACAAATAATTTAAAGAACCTCTTCAAAAACTCCAAACCAGAGGAAATTTTAAGCTTTCTAAAAGAAATCAATCTCTTCATTAAAATCTAGTCAAATATAATGAAACATAACTAAAACTCATACCTTAAAACCTAAAACATGCATAAAAGACAAAAGCAATTTAACCCTTCTGGCATTAAATGACCCACAAAGGTTGATATGCTGTTAAACAAAACTCAAACTCTTAACTTTCGGTTTAGCAGCTTGTTTAGTGATTTTTGTTTGTCAGGCTTTTCAACGGCACATGTACCTGCAGAATGGCTGATTCATTTTCAGATAGGTTTTCTCGATGGATGAAATCACATCCGCCCAGAGATGATTACTTCACACCGGGTCTAAGCCATCTCTTACACATCAACAATCCCAGTACGGACCAGGAGTAATTGCCTCAGCTGTCATAGCAAAAACTCTCACATCGGCTTGAGGTGAGGCTTATTTATTGAGAATATCTTCACCTCCTGCTAATCACATGTTGCTATGCATAATTGATTCATCCATCCTCTTGCATGTGTGCCACCTTCTGATATTGCCCAAAGTACAATTTCATGTTCTGATTTTCTTGCATCCTACATTCTGATATAAACAATTCATATAAACATCTATTAAAGTTAGGGGTTTTTTTTCTGTAATCCATACGGGTTATATTTCCAACTTAATTTTAACTGTTAAGTTCACGTGATATTATTTTTTTTTAATATACCAAAGTCCTCAGGGCCAGTGAACCTCCATGGTCTTATCTATCTTGATTAATACTCTTATTGTTCCTTTTTCGGGGTGAAATTGCCCCTACCACATGCTGCTACCCGCTCAGTTGACTACTGATTTGACTCTGAAGTGAAGAGGTGGATCCATGTTTTATCTATTGTCACATGTTAAACAAAAACTTATTTTTTGTTGCGTTAAAACAGTTGCAAACATCACTCTGAATTGTTGATGCGTTGTTTTTTATCAATTGTGAACACAGCTTTCTCATTGACAAATGCTCATGCAAAATGGTGAATACACAGCCTTCTGATATCTTCAACTCCTCTGTTATCTCACACAACTTCAATTTATGATCGGCCAAAATGAGTTTGTGGAGTTATTTGGTGTTTTCAGGGACAACTGTTGATTTTGGGCGACCTGAGTATTCAGCATCATTTGTGTCTGTATGACTGGGTTTAAAGTTAGCATACCACCTCTTAAGAGTTGTTTCTGACAGAGTAGAGCCCAAATAACACTGATCAAGCCATTGCTTTGCTTGAACAGTATTTTTCCTATCAGAAAGCAATGCTTTATCAACACACGGAATTATGATTTTCCTATTTTTTGAAAATTTGCAACAGTAGCTTCACTTAAATAACTGAAATTTGTAAACTAATAATCTGATTGGGCACAAATTTTGAGACATGTCATTTGAAGGTTATCACTTCATAAAAATTATATGGATTTTTTATTAGTAGCGCCATCTATATGTCAGGCCAGGATTTATGGAGTGATGTGTTAAGTAGATAAAATTCAGAAGGAATTGACAAAACTTCTGATTGTTTGAAGTGTGTGCAGAAATATTTTTGTAACCTGAATAGAATAAATGAGTTTAAAAATTGTTATGTGACTGATTTGAAACTCATTGAATTATTTTTTTTCCAGTGTAATGAATTGTGATAAGAAAACAGCAAAGATAAGGAAATCCCTGAAAGAACCACTTGTGAATTAAGGTAGATCAGATTCCCCATAAGTGTTCAATAAAAAAATACAAAATTAATGACAAATCTCCAAATACAACATATAAGAAAGCTTATGATTTTATTATAATCATCTTCAGGGAATTTCTGGAAATTAAATTTAATTAAAACAGACTGATACTTAAAAGGAAAAAGCACAACAAAAAATATATTATTAAACATATGAATACAAAATTCATTGGACTAACTTTGCCCATTAAAATCCAAATTCAATGTTGAAACCTGCTGTAAAACCATGTCAAAAATTTTCCATTCAGGTAAGAAAGAAACATTCTTACAAGAACAATTTTTTTTAGAAATGCATCTAAAATTTTCATTTGTCTACTATTGAGAAGTTAATATTATAAAAATTAGTATCATAAACAGTTACAGAATTTTTTAGTAGAATCAATAAATGAAGACCTTTATGATATGAAAGTTTATGCAGATATATGTGTATGTATATATATATATATATATATATATAAATGATACTTGGATATTATAAACATCTTTATTTACTGTTTCTTGTAAAAAATGTTTAACTGGTAATGATAAAGCTGTACTCCTGTATTATTAACAATGTGACATAAAGTAATGGGTATTTTTAATGTTGTTGAAATAGTTGAATGAATAACAATATGCAGAAAAATTAAGATAAATGCAAATTAGAATTTTTAAAAAGTGAATGTGTGTTAGTGAATTATTCAGCTTATCTGTAATCAGTAAATTTTTGTGATAAAAACTGAGTTCCCTTTTTAGTTGGTTATATTGATTAAAAATGTGGCAATTTGTAAATGGGCCAGAATTGATAACAATACAGCAGACTACTCATAAACTTGTTTATTATGGACAGAAGTCAATTTTATGTTGAATTCAAACATGGACACGAAAACAAACATATATTAGTAACTTATTTGATCATGTCCCAGCAAAAACAGTACATCATAATGATTTTTTTATCATTGTAAGATGTATGGTGCTCTAGTTCAGGGAATAAAGCAAGATGACTTCAAATTGTGATTGGAGGATAATTTGGATGTTTGAATTATCCCAATTTCTGATATTAAAGTGATAAATATACCATCGTTCCTTTCTCTATGGAAGTACCATGGAGCTTTGCTACAATGAGAAAAGAAAATTTTCTCGGTCATCTAGGATGAATTTCTATGCTATCAAGTGCACAATACTAACAAGGAAAATGAAGATTATATCATGGCAAGCTTCCAGTTAGTAGAGTGTAACTTGGATTTTTGTCTTGGATTGAACACTGATTATTGAGAAATATTCCAGTTATAATCTGAGCTTAGATTAACATATACTATAGGTGTTGGAACTCCACCAAAATCTATACAAAGGTTTCATAATGTCACAACATTAAGGATTAAATTTCACTGTTTGATTCGTTTTATATTGCAAATGAACCTAAATTTGAATTATTCATATATGTTGGCCTTGTTTATCCTTTTTGAATTTCTTTATTCTTCCTGCTAATTTTTTCTTATTTCTCTTTATCACATTTAATGATGTATTATCTCTGATTGCAATTATTTTATGACTCATTTTAATGTATTTTTTATATGCCCCCCACCAAGTGTACAAGTATGGCACAAGGATGTTTTTTAGGTGGGTCCGGGTGCCGGACGGAAACCCACATGCGCCCGGCAGTCCCAAAAATGCCTCAGGCCTCATCAGCATTTCCCTAAAAAGGGGGACCAGGTGATGAGACCAACCCCTCCGAAGAGGGATAATGCCTGGGGAACGGCCCCCTGGTGCACGAGGATGCCAGTCATTACTGACTGCCACCTGAGCAAGGACACACCCGGTGGGAACGTGACTCACCTACACATCCAACCAAAATGTATCCCAGTTATGTACCATAATACTCACAGGTGAGCTGAAGGACTACTGAAAGGCTTGGCTATAAATAGAACGAAAGTCGTATCACTCTGTTAGGGTCACGTGGACAAAGAGTTCATCCATAAAAAAATAAAAGTGGAAATACAGTCCTTCGTTAACCTGAAATAGGCTTCTGAAGATAATCCACTTTATTTTGATAGAGTGACTTTCGAAAAACTGGTTCTGTTATTGTTGTAAAAAAATTGATTTTTTTCTTTCTTTCACTAGGGCAGCCGGTCAAGGCTACAAGTAATTTCATCATTTCCGGATGTAGCTGGGTGAAGCGTTTTTTAGGGATTAGAGCAGGTTGTTGTTTTTTTTTACGCTTTTGAACAGAGCATGACTACATCGTCAAATCTCAAATTACATGATATAATCTTGCCTGAAGAAGGGAAATCCATGTTTGTTGATCAAATTATACGTAAATTGATGTGGTGAAATCTCAGGTGAAGAGGTGAAATATGGTATTTGCTGAGATCTCAGGTGATGAGTTAAAGTCTCACCTGATGAGGTGAATTCTCACGGTAATTTATTAAATCTTGTGGTACTTGGTGGAATCTCGTGTTTGTTGGTAAAATCTTGAGTTATGTCTTGAAATCTCAATTTATTTTGTGATATCCCATCTAAAAGAATTTAGAGTAAAATTTGCAATATAATAGAATTTAAAAAACAAAAATTTGCAATATAAAAGAAATTTAGAGTACGAAATTCACTATGAAGAGAATGACATTAAAGCCAAATCTAGTATTTAACTTGGTATGTTTTTAGGGTGTGTAATTTTAAATGGTAAGTTCTGTGGAATTCTAGTTCAGATACTGATCCAAAAAGATAACACAGACAATAAAGTTTTTAAAAAGGAATTTTATACAAAAGAAACAAGAAAGAAAGGGATAGAAAAGATGGAAAGGGTCTGGGAAACAAAGTTCTTTGAATTTGAGTATTTTTTTTTTTTTAGTTTTGTCAAAATGTTTCAGTTTTCATTTAATTTTGACTCTTCTGAAAGGTTGTTTTTTTCAACTGAGTTCACGAGTTGAATTTTATCTTTCAATTGATTTTAATCGAGTCTTTTTAATTTTCATTTGATTTCAATTGAGTTTTCTGTAAAGTTTTCTTTTTAACAGAGTTCTTGGGTCGAATTTTCTTTCAGTTGTTTAACTTTGTAGAATTTCGGTTGTTGACTTTCGTTTGATTTTAGTTTCATTTCTTGGGAAGTTTCTTGTCTGTTAGAATACTTATTGGCTATTCAAGAAACAAATGATGAAGCCTTTCTGCTGGCTGTTTTATCCTGCCTTAACAGTCTGGTCCCTAAGTTAATGCTGAGGGTCCAATAGGAGTTTTCGGCAAGTAGTATGAGGTAGCTTTTTGGTGTTGTATCGTCTGGGATTACTTCTCCCTTTTCCAATCTGGCCAAAATTAAGTGCCACACTTGGTCGGTTTGTTTCTTTGTTAGAAATAAATTCTTATACATCTTAAGTTGTGTTAGCTTGTGTAAATTTATGAAACTTCATCTTATTGAAATCTCATGGGGGTTGTTGGTGAAATCTTGAGTGAATTACTCAGTGATTCTTGCAAATATTTTTTAAGTCTCACATTACTTGAGAGAATCTTGTGTACACAGTGCTTTTCTTTCTGACTTTTAACTCTAAAGCTCTGAATAAGCAATTGTCATGTATACGAACATGAGTGCTTTTATATCTGTCACAACTACATTATCTTTTCCTGTAACCGAACCTTGGCTTTTCCATTCACTATTTCTTCAGAACACAATTACATTTTGTTAAAGTTTTATTTGTCTTCTCATTGCTCTTCGAATACTTTCTGATAACTTCACTGCCAAATATGCTTTTTGCATTTCCTCTGAACTTGTGAGATACTTTTTCATCACTTCACAAATATTTCTATTTTCCAGTAAAGGGGGTTTGTTGAAGATATCAAATGGTAAATTTGGTCCGCTTAATTTTTCAGTAATTCACTTGTTATAACTTTTCTTTTATCTCAACTTCATCATTTATCTTCGGTTGTATTTTAACAGTAGTAAATATCCTTGTCAGAGAATTTTTCATGATTTTGTTCTTCATCTGTGGATATGCCGATAAAGCCATATGTTTTCAGTTAGCTGTTAAATGAGCTGAAATCTTTGAGTGGAAATTTAAGTCAAATTGGAAAGTTCAAGCCAGTACCCCAACGACCAACACAGGAAGACCCAAATGTAAACAAAATAGATTCATGTCTTGTCACAAGTTTGATTGAGTAAATGAAAACGGTGAATTTGGACATGTGTGAGTGATGCAATAACTTAGCAAGATAACATAAAACAACAGATACCTTGAATTTAGATATATTGGCAAATTTTGAAAAAGTTGTCAGTTGGCGTTCAGAGAGTTCAGTTGGATTGGGGCTCTTTCTGTTTCTGTTCATAGACCCTAACAGATCTTCTCTCTCTCTTTCGTGCTATTGTATGCAGTCTGAACATCAAACAATAAATGATTGTTAATTGTTAACAGAGAGTGCTTCTTGTTTTTGAATAGCCAACACTCGGGCTACTTTGTTCCAACAGATGACCCTGACCATCAAAAGAAATTCTAGATGAATAGTGTCATTCCCTATCAGTGAATTTTTCAAACACAGCATGAGCACCGACAGATTTGATAAACAGACTATCTGGAAATGCATTTGGTGCTGTTACCATGATAAGACCAAAGTAAAAGTACTATGACAACCATAGTACTGCATTTGGCACCGTGACTAGAATAAGACCAATCCTTATTATTACATTTGGTAGAACAAGTGTTGTCATGCACAATGATATTACATTTGGCACTGGTATCAGCGTTGATAGTTGTGACCGCAATATTGTTACAGTGGTGCTGTGCTAAGATATTGCTATGTTTAGTACTGTACCAAAACGATAGCATTACAAATGGTAACTGACCCCAGAACATAGTGTTACATTTGGTACTGGACCAAGCAATGATGTTATAATTGGTGCAGGGCCAAACCATAGTACTATGGTTGATGCTGTGCCCAGATGGTACAAACTGTAGTGTTATATTTGGTGCCTTAAAATCCACTGCACAGCCAGACACAGCATCACTGGAACCTTATCATCAAATTATTTAGTGTCATAAACAGGACACTTATTAGTGGTGGTGGGGGCTTATGCCTCCACGGTGGTGCAGTCGGTCTATTCTACAGCCCCAACTGACTGGACAAACCTGTAGTCAAGATTTAACCTCTAGATAATTTCACTTAGAAGTTCTTAACCTAAATACCTATATCCGTTACGCCATGTCCCCTGCAAGATAAGTTAAAGAAAAATATTCTTCTCATTTAAAAAAAAAAACAAGCCACAAACATTGAGCAATGAAGGGTGCCTCTGGTAGTGTAATGGTTAGCTAACTAGACGAGCAAAACTTCACAAGTAAATTGGAGTCTCATTGGGGGCCCCGTTCCGATGCCTTTCACCGCAATCCACTGGTCAAGATATGTTTCTTTCTGCCTGAAGAACTCAACGTAGGTTTGGTTTTCACCCATTCTGCAATCTCTGAACCTTTGTCTATAGGGGTCCAGTATCATTTCGTAATTTCTCAGAATAGCCGTTTTTATGGTGTCATAGTTGTTGCTGTCTGTAACTGAAAGGGAAGCAGATGTTTCCTGTGCTTTACCTTTTAAAACTGTCTGTAATAACGTCGGCCAGGCTTCAATAGGCCACTCTAGATTTGAAGCGATTTTCTCAAAGTGTTGGAAATACTTGTCCACATCTTCTTCGTTGAATGCGGGTACAAGTTGAATGTGTTTGGTGAGGTCGAAGTTATTCTGTTCCTTCTCGCGTCATGTGCGTTCCTCTTTTAATTCTTTGAAATGGATCTCTTGATTAATCTTTACTTGTTTAATCTGGGTTCTGATCTTGAGCTTCTCTAATTCAATTTGCAAAATACATAATAAATATATTTCTTGTTATTTATCTATTTATTTTCTACCCCATGTAACAATATCCTTTGTTTATTTTTATAGAAAATAGGGTAGAGTTGGGTTGGGTTACACACCATCGCTAACAATATTTCTAATACAATAAAGTCAATACTTATTCAGAAAGAACAAATTAGACTGTTAGAATTATTAATCCTTCAATTGACATGCAAAACAAAAAATAACTAGACAGACAAATGACTATAAAAGAATTTGTATATGTATAGTTTTATGAAAAAAATTGTAGTTATTTTACAATGAAAATGTTTACAGACAGGTGAATTGTTCTTTTTTTTCCTTTTAAAATGAGGGTGTTTTAGAAATTTTTTCAGTAATCATTAAGTCCCTTTAGTGGATTATAAAGTTCTTTGGTTTTGTTTCGGGTGGGGGTTACTTTTGGTTTTTCTCTGACGATTACACATCCAAAGTTGAAAAGCAACTGAGTTTGCAAAAATCTTAGAAAAATCAAAGATACAAGGACCAGTGACAGGTCATAAATTAAAATTTTGTTCAGACAATTGTCTGGTCCTTTTAGAAAAACAAAGCTTTTTGTCTGATAGGCATCCCTGCTGAGCATTTTATTGGGATAATGGTTGAGTGTTTATTTATTCAGTGTAACTGAAATATTGTGGTAAACAAAGAAGGTTAATAGTTTTAGTAAAATTGGCTTAATCTTTTAGTACATTAGTGATGGCCAGAACCTTATTTCCCACTCACAAATTGTTTTACATTTTTTCTTTTAAACTTTGCATAGAATATTCATAAATTCACTGAAAAAATTTCTGAAACACAAACACTTTAAATAATTATGAAGAACTAAAAGCTGATTTAAGGAAGCCATGAAATTTTATTACTATTTATCTCAGTTTTTCTTTGCTTCTTTTATATTGTTGTATATCAATAAGACTACATCACGTCTAAGCAACACATAATATGGCTTTTGTCTGCCTCTCCACTTTGGACAGTCTGGCTCAAGGCCACAGCCCACAATGACAGGGAATCTAGTGGTCTCATCATGCTCTTTCCTTGGAACTCTTCTCCAAGGGGGAGAATCCCTGGTATTTAATGTAACACCCTTCATATCTGCTTTTCTCTTACTTTTACTCAAAAGAAGCAGTCCTCCCCAAATTTGCAATTTTTACAATTTTATGTTCACATGACATGATGACAATAACAGTTTAATTATAACAATAAGAGAAATAAATCAAAATTTTCAATAACTGAATTTAAAAAAGAAATATTGCTCTTCGTGGATTTCTTGGGCTGCTGATGGACAAGCCCTGGCCTCCATGTCAAATCTCTGTGCTGATCCTGCTTACCCTGGCTTGTAGTCAAAACAACTTCTGTTTGAGTTTCTAATTCATGAGGACAAAGGAATGACAATCCTCTCGTCATTTTTCAACATATTGTTTTTTTTTATCATTCTCTTTCTGGTCAAAACAATATATTCCTTATTCATTCCTTCTGAACTGACTTTTGTTTATGTTCACTTTTTACAATGTACTAATTACATTGTTTTATAATCTGCTTTGAGTAATTCATATTTTTATGGTCATTAAATTTTATTGACTGATCTATAGGGTCACATTAGATAGAATACTGGAAACCGTGAACTTGGGCTAACAAATGAGCTCTGGCTTGTTTAAAGATTTTGTATTAAAGAATACAATCTAAGACCAATGATGAAAAGAACTTGGAAGTTTTTCATCATTTAGAATTAGCTGAAAGAAACAAGTAAAAGATAAGTTTTAGTGAGTATAGTAACATTCAACGTCTTTTTCCAACTTATTATTAGGATGAATGAAAACATTGGCCTTTATATAGTTAATTGACTTTTTAAGAAAAAATTTAGTTTGATAAATAAATAAGATTATGATGATCATTTTTTGTTGAGGGGAAGTTTATATGTAATGAACTGTGTATCTACTAATGAAACAAATTAACAAAAGACATTCATAACAAAATATTATAATACAAAGAACATGTAAGCAGCATAACATATTTGATAGAATGAGACGAGTTATGTGATGATGATGGTATAATTTTACAAAAAGTTCTTAAGGAATATTGTCTTTCATGAAAACTTGCAAGTCATTGGAATAAAGGTAAGAAAAGATTAATTGTTGACAACCAAAACAACATAGACTTATGGGGAACACAATTGTTTATACATTAATGATCTAATGAAGGATTTGCTTGCGATAAGAAACAAAATTCTTTTGAATGCATTATCATCATCATCATCCATCGAATATTTGTTGAATTTTTCTAATGTCTTCTTAAAGCAATATAATAAAGTGATTAATTGTCATACTTCTTAATAGGCCATTGCTTATTGTTGTTATAGTATGCACCACAAAATCATATTTCAAGCATATTTAGTTTTTGGTTGTTGCATTGTATCTATAACTTTGGCTCACAGAGAATGAGTGATTGAATGATGAATGGGATTTCAATGTGAAACTTTTAAATCAACTCGTAACAACTTTAAAACAATTCTGTCATTGATTAAAAATCATTAGAAAAATAACTTAGCATTTAGAAAATGATTCATATGGCTGGGATCAAGTCAAATGTATTCAATAAAATAAAATGCAATTTTTTCCAAGCAATGGTCATATCAATTCTACTATATGAATGCACCACATGGATGCTGACTAAGCATATTAAGAAAAAGCTAAACGGGAATTGCTCAAGAATGCTATGAACTATATTGAACAAATCTTGTAAGCAGCATCCCACAAAACAGCAGCTGTACGGCTACTTACCTCCTATCTCTAAAACCATCCAAATGAAATGGACAAGATGTTGGATACTGCTGGAGAAGTAAGGATGAACCCACAAATGATGTTCTCCCATGGACCCCGTCACACACATATGCAAATGTTGGACAACCAACTAGAACTTATCTGCAACAACTCTGTATAGACACAGGATGTAGTCTAGAAGACCTGCAGGAAGCAATGGATGATAGACGAATAGCAAGAGAAAGTCAGGGAAATCTGTGCTAGCAACATGCTATGACGATACATGATGAGTTTAGATGGGTCAATGCAATAACAGGCCCTCAAATAATATTCTTGTTAATTGCTTACTTTTATTGTTTTCACTACTTGCAGGTGTGCAGAGTGCAGGTTTTCACTGACCTTTTGAATAGACTTATGAATTTCTTTATGTGTACTCAAAACCTATATAAGCCTGTATTCTGAAATATTTATTTTTGAAAATTACTGTTTCCTGACTCAAAGAAAAGTAATATTTTTAACATAAGTTTTTAGCACTGGTAGATCTCTCATTGCTATAATGCAAAGTAAGTATTGTTCCTAAAATTGTAATAATTAACTCCTTCACTGACTTTGAATGGTCTGGTAATGGTTTGGTTAACAAATCTAGTCTATTTCATCACATTCCCACCTCCTTGTTTTCTTTTATCCACAGTCATGTGTGAATTGAACACAAACTATCCTTTGGCCCAGCCCTCCAGTCAATCCCATGCCTTTTTTGATTAGTTTGTAAAGTCAGTTTTCATGTATTCCTTGGGCCCAATTTGACATATTAAAAAATTTGCATTTTTGAGAGTAGGTTGCCTTGGATTTTTTTTTTTTTTTGCAGATCCCAATTCACCAAGTATTTTACATGTATTTTCCTTTTTGATTCCCTTAATTTAAGGTTTTTCAAAGATCCCTGCACTTTTCAAGTGATTGGTTTGCTATTAGTCACTTGATTATTTTACATTCATCTTTAGGAAACATGTTCTTAAAGTCATTTCTTTTTCTTTGAGTTCTCAATCTTCTTTATTATTTGACGATTTCTTGAAAGCTTCTTTGATATCTCCTAAGTGAACATTTTCATGTGCAATAACTCTGTTATTTCCTGTTTTTCATCAATTGTTAGATCCATTCCTTTACACATTTTTCAACATATTATGGAAATATTTCTGAGGTCTTAAGCTAATATTAGTTGAATTTTGTGTTAACCTATCTGAGCCCATTTTTGTAAAATCAAAATATCTGAAAAATTAATCATGAAAAATGGCAGAAAATTTAATCAAATATTTTACTAAGGGTGTAAATGTTCAATATTAGATTTAAGAAATACCGGTTTAGAACTTTTTGACTTATTGAATTTAATTTGATTTGCAGATTAACTGCAGATATTTCAGCAACCATGTTAATACTTCGTAGTTATTAATCTTTAAAGTCATTTAAATAAAGAAGTGTTATTTTCTATGTTCTTCAGAAATGTTGCTTTATACTACTATCCATGAGAAAGTAAAACACATGTAATGAACATTGAATAGAGAAGACTCTCATTTCAAAATGTTTGTTTAATATTGATGTGTCATGTCATTGAGAAATTGGTGACAACAACCACATTTTTTAGGCCTAATATATATTCCCTTATCTGATGGTAATCAATCACTGCTATACTTTGAAACAGAAAATAAATTTGACTTTGCTATTTTCATATTAAGCAATCATTATATAAATAACATATTGTTCACACCAAAAAAAATAAAATTGCCAACATCAGGAAAAAGTGAATGAATTTATTTAGGCAAGTGATTTCATAGATGGATAGTTACATGGTTGTTGGTCTCTAAAAGAAATAATATTGAAAAATTAATATAAAGTCATTAGTTTTCAAAATTTGAAAGATGATGTTTTAAATATTTGTTTAATACTTTTTACAAACAACTCTTGTATTTTCTTCTCTATATAAATGATTTTATTTTACATGAGTATCTAGTTAATTCTATCACTAATAAAATACACACACTAAAAGGATTAGAAAAATGAAAAAGGATGATTTTAAGATTTTAAATACAATAAATCATTGTTAAAATTTAAAATTTTTAAAATATTATGTAGTGTTTATTTGGTTATATAATATAGTGAGCATATAAAGATAATGACTGCATTTTAAACAGAAGTGAACTATTATTTTGAAATGATACATTCACTTCAACACAAACAACTTTGATACTGTGCTTTGAGTACTGTAAGCTTAAATTATACTATATTATGAGCAAGAGTTTAGAACCTTTTACTGAAATGAAAAATATAATTTAGCTTTTCAGAAATACCATGAGTGAATGATTTAGAAGTAATTCTTATACAGATAAGAATTTGCATGCTGAATTGAATTGTAAGCTAATCTGATGCTAAACAAAGAATAATTTACCCAGAATCATTGTCACATAGAAGGTTGTAGTTTTGGGGTGAATGATCTCCCTGAATGTTGAACCTGGGATTGAACCAGGGACCTTTAGATTTACGTCTAAAGTGCTTGCGGGTTTCTTGCTACACCACTTCCCTTTTTGCGTTCCTCCTCCACTTTCCTCTTTCTCTTCCTCACTCTCCTTTTCTCTCTCTCTCTCTCTCTCTCTCAGTGCTTCTCCTTTCGTTCCTCTTCCACCTTTTTTCCTGTCTTTCTGCTTCTCGCCGGGAAACTGACCACAAAAAAAAAAACGAGTCGGTTTTTATTCATGCCACTCTACCCATAATCCATTTCCTCAGCCAATAAAAATTCCACTCAGGGGGCCCCCTCTCTTTTTTCCTTTAGAATGGGCTGAAGGTGGATTATTGAAACAGCGGTGAGTATTTTTCTTTTCTTTCACACCGTAATGGCGGTGTTTCTTCCTTCGGATCAGATTACTGCCCTGCACGCCAGACACAAACAAACCCTCTTTTGTCGAGAGCTATTGTTCGTCTCACTTTCATGTCCACACTCCCCGCTGGACAATGATCTTTTGCTTTATTTTGCTGAGCAACTGCCATCAGTGGGATCAAACCTTTCGCGATAGTTCATCACTGCCCTCACTTTTGCTTTATTTTGCTGAGCAACTGCCATCAGTGGGATCAAACCTTTGGGACTCCAAGTTTCTCATCGGGGTAAGGAATTAACCAGCCAACCTTGATCCATTCGCGGAGCTCCTCTTCGCATGCTGGCCTTATTTGGTCGGGCATATGGTACTTGGCTACTCCGTTCCGCAGTTTAACTGGTTCCTGATTTCCAGACTACCTCCATGAGGCAGTCCAAGCCTTCTGGTGCTGGTCAAATTCGACACTAAAGTCTGGCTGGTCAATCCTCAGCACTGCGCACACCGGGGTCTTCTCCTGAAACTGTACTGCCCCTGTCTGCGTTATGTGAACACCACCTTGGGCTCTGATGGCATCATAGCCTAGAAGTAGGTCAAAGCTCAATGGTTTTTCGAGTGCTACTAGCGCCTTGACATGGGCTGATTTTCCAGTTCTTGTGCGGATGTTTACCGCGCCCACCCCACAACATGTCCGCGTTTCTCCACTGATGGTGGTCATCCTGACAACCTTCTCCTTCCAAGTGCGGCAGAGGTCTGTCAACACTATGGTGTGGGAGCAACCGGAATCATCTAATTTCTGCTTTGGGGAAAGGTTGATGCTGGCACCCTGCCCCAGGCCCCGTTTCCCGCACAATCCCGGGCCATATGTCCGGTCTCATTACACCGGTAGCAGCGAACAGCTGTCAGTCGCCGCCTGCAGTTCCTCGCAATGTGGCCCTGGTCATTGCACCTATAACACATGACCCCACCACGCGGGCTAGGCCCTTGAGACGGTCTATCATCACTCAGTGTGGATTGTGCAGCAGCGATTACCGGATCTTTTAGCCGGAATTATCCTTCATCACGGTCCTGGCCCGGTCTACCATTAAGGGACAATGAGGCTATGCTTGAGCTCGCACACAGGAGCTGTTTTGCTCTGGTTGGGAGCCCCGCCAGAAATTTGTATGCCAAGGCCCGCTCAGCCAGCCCACCGAACAACACTGTCAACTTCATCAGCTCGGCCAAATACACATCCACAGTTTCACCTGGACATAATGTTCTTGCCTCAAATTGCTCCCAGGCAGTGGTGGGGTCGATAGCAAACACTTCTTATAGTGCTGCCTTGATCCTCTCATAATTCTGTTTTTCCTCAGCACTGAGCTGTTAATACACTGTGAAAGCCCCACCGGACAGACGTAAAGGAATCACATGTTCAATGCTCTTTACGCCAGACCAGAGACAATGCAGTTCCACTTTTTCCACCCAGTCAACTACTGGGGTCGAGCCATGAATTGTGGAATTAATTTCAAGTCAAACCTGTCCCCCATTATGCCGAAATAGCTTGTAGTTTTGGGGTGAATGATCTCCCTGAGTGTTGAACCCAGGATTGAACCAGTGACCTTTAGATTTCAGTCTAAATTGCTTGCAGATTTCTTTCTACACCTCTTCCTTCTTTGCGTTCCTCCTCCACTTTCCTCTTTCTCTTCCTCACTCTCCTTTTCTCTCTCAGTGCTTCTCCTTTTTTTCCTCTTCCACCTTTTTCCCTGTCTCTCTGCTTCTGCTTCTCGCCGAGAAACTGACCACAAAAAAAAAATGAGTCGGTTTTTATTCACGCTGCTTTACCCATAATCCATTTCCTCAGCCTATAAAAATTCCACTCGGAATTCCACTCTCTTTTTTCCTTTAGAATGGGCTGAAGGTGGATTATTGAAACAGCGGTGAGTTCTTTTCTTTCACACCGTAATGGCGGTGTTTCTTCCTTCGGATCAGATTACTGCCCTGCACGCCAGACACAAACAAACCCTCTTTTGTCGAGAGCTACCGTTAGTCTCACTTTCATGTCCACACTCCCCCCTGGTCTCAAGATCACACCTGTGGCATGGTGGATGTGGTCGTTTGTTACGGGCACTCCTATGAAGGGGGATTGTCTGGACTTCTACATCTGAGCTCTCAGAAGTGGCATCGGAACTGTCGGCATCAGCGTCGAGGTTTGCAGTCGGATCATCAGGCTCGCAGGGTATAGGTCGGATCCACAGTTCATCGTTGGATGATTTACCATTGCCACTACTTGCCAACGGATTCGTGTTTAGGGTAGGCCGGATGTCCCTCACATGGCGTAGAGTGCCATCGACCAGCATGGCCTGCTCTCTGATGATGCCGTGATTTGTCCCTTTCGAAAACTGGTGGTGCACCGGCTATTGGGAGGCTTCACCCAGACGGTGTCTCCAAACTCATACGGCCCTCATGTTCCCTGCTGATTAGGCAGATGCGCGTCAATGCATTGGTGGGTGTGCTCGCAGCAGTCACAGCATCCTTTGGTGTTGTATTATATCTATAGACCGCTTCCGCGATCATGCACGCCTTCCTAGCCGCGATCCTCTTCATGTTTTGCTGAACCGCTCTGTAATGCCGTTGCCACTCGGCACATACGCACACCGGTGTCTGAGCCTGATCCCCCACTTGTCTACGAAACGCCTAAACTCTATGCTGCAGAAGGCTGTGTCGTTGTCCGTGAGGATCTCTTCAGGCAGTCCCCTTTCGTAAAATATGGACTCCAATTCATGGATGACACTGGAGGAGTCCTGCCTTACTAACGGGTGCCAGATTGCGAACCTCATCGGTCCGCAATCTATTAGTGTGAGGAAGTACTGGCTGCCATAATGAGTTATGTTCATACCCAGTCGGCTCCAAGTCGTGTCTGTTCCCAGCCGACCCTTCCGCCATCTAGCCGGGGCGGGGTCGATTGACTGGTATGTTTGGCATTCCTTGACCACCGCTCTCACTGCACTTTTTGACACTGACGGATTGGTCAATTGCACAAAATAGCATGTCCGTCATGGTGTATTTCCCTGATCTCGTCCACCGCCTCAACAGAGGCAGCACATAGTAACGGTACTGGCCCAGCTTCTTTCTTTATGGCGTCATACCATCTCTGTGGCACTTAAGTGAGCCTGTCAGCGAGGTTGCAGTTTGAGGTGACAAGTACCGCATCCACAGACAGATTGTACTCCGTTACCAGCTTTCTTATGGTCTCCAACCTCCATCTGATCAGCATCTCAGTAGTCGCCTTGGTGCACACCCTGGCCTTGCCTGTCAGTGTGTCCGATATCCAGTGGTACACGCATAGCAAATCAGTGTGTATGTGTAATTTCCTGACTTTCCACTGGAGTGCCAGGTTGATGCCTTTCATCACCGCATCGAGCTCTGCCAAGTTGATGTGAGCAGTGTCATTCATTCATCGCAACCAGAAGGTGTCCTCAATCACAGCTCCATTCTTCTCCAACAACACGCCAATCGCCAGAGAGCTCGCATCCCCCCACACATTCAGTTCGTCTCCCTACACGCACCAGTCTCCTTTTGCGGGGTCATCCTGCTTTACCCTTGCGATGGTCTCCTTCACCATGCGAACCAACAGATCGTCCGTTGTTTCATCGTCCCAGCCTTTGGTGACTGCACTTGCCCTCCTTTTTATGGTGCCTGTTGCCGCACGAGTCGATCCACACACTGGTAGGTGCCCCACAAGTTTTCCACTCAGGGAGAAGATAGCTCGTCTTGTGAAGACATGGGGTACTTCAGGAACTGCAGTTCCGCGCCCCCACTTCAAGGTCCCCCGCTCCTGTCGAACCGTCAGGCCCAAGACACGGGCGCCATCCTCCAAATGTTCTGGGTCCTTGTAAATCAGACCAAACTCGGCCAGTTTGGACCTTACGCGTAATGACGACACAACGTCTCCGCTCACATATATGTCATCAAGGTACGCCGATGTCCCCTCTTTTATTGTTTCTTGCTGTGACAACACAGCATTGACGATGGTCTTCATTATTTGGGGTGCCATGTTCAGCCCGAAGCCCAGTCTGGTAAGGCAGTACCTTCTGCCGGCAAATACCACCGTCTGAAATGGCCACATCGTCTTGCTGACCTGGACCTGCAGGTACGCTTTTCTTAGATCCAGTAGGGACACATAGGAACCCAGCTGCACCATTCTCGTAGCTTGCTGGCACAAACGTCAGCATTTGCCATGAATGCATCAACATGCGCGTTTAGTTCGCGATAGTCCATCACTGGACTCATTTTTGCTTTGTTGTTCTGAGCAACCGCCATCAGTGGGATCAAACGTTTGGGAGGTCCAAGTTTTTTATAGGGGTCAGGAATTAACCAGCCATCCTTGATCCATTCACGGAGCTCCTCTTCTTATGCAGGCCTTATTTGGTCGGGCACATGGTACTCGGCTACTCCGTTCCGCAGTTTAGCTGGTTCCTGATTTCCCGACCATCTCCATGAGGCAGTCCAAGCCTTCTGGTGCTGGTCAAATTCGACACTAAAGTCTGGCTGGTCAATCCTCAGTGCTGCGCACATGGGGGTCTTTTCCTGAAACTGTACTGCCCCTGTCTGCATTATGTGAACAACACCTAGGGCACTGATGGCATCATAGCCTAGAAGCGGGTCAAAGCTCAGTGGTTTTTCGAGCGCTACTAGCGCCTCGACGTTGGCCGATTTTCCAGTTCTTGTGCGGATGTTTACCGTGCCCACCCCACAACATGTCCGCGTTTCTCCACTGATGGAGGCCACCCTGACAACCTTCTCCTTCCAAGTGTGGCAGAGGCCCGCGAACACTATGGTGCGAGAGCAACCGGAATCGAGGAGTGCTGAGCACAATGTCTCGTTAACATAGACCTGAATGATCGGAAGCGCCTCATTTAATTTCTGCTTTGGGGAAAGGTTGATGCCGGCACCTTGCCCCCAGCCCCGTTTCCCACACAATCCCGGGCCATATGTCTGGTCTCATTACACCGGTAGCAGCGAACAGCTGTCAGTCACCGCCTGCAGTTCCTCGCAATGTGGCCCTAGCCATTGTACCTATAACACATGACCCCACCAAGCAGGCTAGGCCACTGAGACAGTCTGTCATCACTCAGTGTGGATTGCGCAGCGGCGATTACCGGATCTCTCAGCTCAGAATTATCCTTCATCACGGTCCTGGCCTGGTCTACCGGGTCATTAAGGGACAATGAGTCTATGCTTGAGCTCGCTCGCAGGAGCTGCTTTGCTCCGATTGAGAGCCCCGCCAGAAATTTGTATGCCAAGGCTCGCTCGGGCAGCCCATCGAACAACACCGTCAGCTTCGTTAGCTCGGCCAAATATACATCCACAGTTTTGCCTGGATGTAATGTTCTTGCCTTAAATTGCTCCCAGGCAGTGGCGGGGTCGATAGCAAATGCTGCCTTGATCCTCTCATAATTCTGTTTTTCCTCAGCACTGAGCTGTTGATACACAGCGAAAGCCCTGCCGGACAGACGCAGAGGAATCACATGTTCAATGCTCTTTATGCCAGACCAGAGACAATGCAGTTCCACTTTTTCCACCCAGTCAAGTACTGGGGTCGAGCCATCAAATTCTGGAATTAATTTCAGGTTGAACCTTTTCCCTATTATGCCGGAATAGCTTGAAATTTTAGGGTGGATGATCTCCCTGAGTGTTGAACCCAGGATTGAACCAGGAATCTTTAGATTTCAGTCTAAAAAGCTTGCGGGTTTCTTGCCATACCACTTCCCTCTTTGCGTTCCTCCTCCACTTTCCTCTTTCTCTTCCTCACTCTCCTTTTCTGTCTCTGTGCTTCTCCTTTCGTTCCTCTTCCACCTTCTTTCCTGCTTCTGCTTCTTGCCGAGAAACTCACAAAAAAAAAACGATTCGGTTTTTATTCACGCCACTCTACCCGTCATCCATTTTCTTAGCCTATAAAAATTCCGCTTGGGTGCCTCCTCTCTTTTTTCCTTTAGAATGGGCTGAAGGTGGATTATTGAAACAGCGGTGAGTATTTTTCTTTTCTTTCACACCGTAATGGCGGTGTTTCTTCCTTCGGATCAGATTACTGTCCTGCACGCCAGACACAAACAAACCTTCTTTTGTCGAGAGCTACCGTTAGTCTCACTTTCATATCCACACAATGTCAGTTCATAGATGTGCATGATAAGAAAACTTTGATGTGTAAAAATGTAATGTAGAAATATTTTTAAATGTAAATATATTATGTATGTCATCAGAATGCATTGAGATTGATATTTAAATGGATAATTTAATATGATCCTTTTGAAAGAAGAATAAATTTAAATAATAAACAGTTAATGTTAACAAAGTGTAAAAATCATTCCATGGCTTTTATAATAGTAGTTACATGTAGCATTTACCATAAAAACCGTAGAATTTTTATTTCTCACCATTATAAATTTATTCCAAAATATATCTGATGGTTTGCCGATGGCCCGGGAGTCCTGGGTTCAATCCCTGGTTGAGTCATACCAAAGACTCAAAAAATGGTACTTGATGCCTCCTTGCTTAACACTCTGCATTATAAGGTACGGATCAAGGGTAAAGTGGAGCAATCCAGGGAAAGGAGTAGCGCCCTCTCCTACACCTTGGTGTAGTAGCTATTAAAAAGGGAGCCTTCGGGTCACCCTCGACTATGGTCGCCAACTCTTTTATATATATATATATATATATATATATATATGTATGCATATATAAAATTTTAACACATGCAAATGATGCCAAAAGATCCCTTCTTTAAATTTAAATAATTCCTGACTTTATTATTAGGTATATTGCAATCAATGCAATAATCCCCCAACATAAAAACTGTGCACTAAAATTAAAAGTTTACAAATTTCATTATACTGTCTTGAATATAAAAATTCTTTTGAAATTAAGTTACTAAACCTTCATCTCTGAATTAAAATGTAAAACTACTGTCAGTATTTCTGTTATGAATAAAATCAATTGCTACCATTCATTATTGAATGAAGTAATGTTAAATAATTCACTTATATTTCTAGGAAACTTGTTTATTGACAAGAAAAATATGCATTTGCCATGCAATAAAGTAGAGTATGTACCATGGAATGGGCATTAACTTAGATAAACTTTGCACTATACTCATATTTCAGTTTCCTGCCATGTAATTATTTGTAATTGACAATCTGAAAGTATTGACAACAGATTATGTGTATATTTTTTAAATCATTATCATGAAATTAATTTTTCTAATTTGATTAGAAATTATGCTGAGTTTTTAAAAAGAATTCAGCTAATGTATTGTTTATAGTACATTATAATTGAATCAGTAATCCCAAAAATGCCAACAAAGTAAAGCAATGATTAGAACGGTTAAGAGATGAGTGTTAAAGTGAGATTAATTCATGAATCCTAAGAAAGCAGGAAAAGCAATAGCAAAAATGTTTGGGTTGAGAAGAGCTTTATTGAAAGTTGAGGGTACTATTCCTGCTGTATTTTCACATGTCGAAATTTCAGGAAAATGAAACAACAGTAAGGATTAAATACTGTTTCAATAAAAATGGTTTATAAAGATTTGAACTAGTGGATTTTTGTGTCTGATTTCAATTTGTAGAAATATTCTACAATAATGTATGAAACATGTAAAACTATTTCTACATTATGTATGTTGAGAATATATGTAAACATCATAGTATTTGAAAATAAAATCTTATATTAAACAAGTAATTACAAATCACACTAATTATTGCTTTCCAGTTAACACATTACTCAATAAGTCCCAGGCCTAACTAATAAAACAACAACTTTTAGGCAAAATTCTTCTTGGATGATACCTTTTTTGTAGAATGATTTGTCTTTGGCCTCAAACTTCAGTTTCAGATATCACTTTTTCATTGGAGCCAAATCTCTTTCCTGGAGCATTCTTTTGAGGTCTTGCAAACAGCCTGTAGTTGCTGGGGGCCAGGTCTGGAGAATAATCTGCCCTGTCGGCTGGGGCTGTAGAATACACCGACTGCACCTCTGCAAAGGGATAAGACACCCCCCTGATGAGGCCACCTGTTGGCTGTGGACGGCAGCCCATAAGGCGCTAAGACGGGATCCCAGTGATCGAACTGTCATTGATCTGGCAACAGAGTGGTCCATGGTTTGTAACACACCACTTTGGCCCTTACTTGGTCTGATAGGCTGTCAGATTGGGCCTGGTCTGATCAATTGGCTGGTCCTTTCATGCCTTAGCACCTGTATGTTTTTTTTCTTGAATGTACTATTCAATCTGCATTTGTGGAACAATTCCCTACCCTTTCATTTTATAGGTGCTAGAAGGTGGGTCCTGAGAATCAATTGTATTGCGAGTAGAGTTTTGATCACTTAAATTTTATGGCACTAAAACCAGAAATTGGCAGAGGCTCAGAATTTTGCTCTTTATATGAGTATGCTGGTCATGTATCCCTTTCTCAGGCAGGGTGAATGAGTTTCCCCCCTGGATTATTCCCAACACAAGTTGGACTTCGTGGTGGAGCATAGGACCAATGAAAAATATACACCAATCATGGCTTCTTCTTTCAAAAAACCCAGAAGATATTTATCCAACTTCGACTCAGAAACAGAAAGTGACTTTCCCAGATTAATCATTATAAGATGTAAAATTAGATTAACTCTCACCTTTCTTGATCGAAAAAATAATATCCAGTAGATCCAACCCAAAAACTGTAAAGAAAGTCCAAACTGGAAACCTGCTTGTGGAAGTGGAAAGCAAAAAACATGCTGAAAACCTATTAAAAATGGAGAAATTTCATAGTCTCAAATGTCATGCCTATGAATAAAAGAATACCGAAGATTCACTATTTTCCAAAATGATGAAACCATGCAAACCCGTACATCCATTCTGACTTTTGAGAAACCATTAATACCAAAAGAAATCAGAATTGGCTACTCAATTGAAAGGTTAGAGCAGTATATACAAGCTCCCCTGAGATGTTTCCCATGTCAAAAATTTGGACACCACAAAGAAATAGGCAGAGGACGCCAAGTATGTGACACTGGCAAACGTGACCCAGATCATATGGAAAATGAATGCAATAACATAAAATGTGCAAACTGCCATGAGGAACACCCTGCCTTTTCAAGAAGCTGTGCCATTTATAAGAAAGAAAAAGAGATAATATTTATCAAGCACACAAAAGATATACCTTTCCCTGAAGCAAGGAAAATTGTTGAAAGGTATATGGGAACTAAAACATATGCTAATGCAGCATAAAAAGTAAATCAACCACCCCAGCATAACACTTCAATCGATAAATACCAAAAACTAAAAGTAAAATTGATAAATTTAAAAGCTAATGAATGGTTAACATTCCAAGAAAACCTTAAAAGAATGCATTGAACTAAAATGAAACACAGCGAGCCTTGTTTATAAACAAAAGTAAATACTAATACCAACAGAGAAGAAAACCCTAAAACCACTGAACAAACTAAAGAAAAGTGACAAAGGTCACTGGTACAACTCCAGATATTAACAAAGATATAAATGAAAATAAAATAAAATATATTACCATTAAAAAACAAAACCCAATTAAAAGAATTACTTAAACACAGCCCACTCTAATAATCACATCAAACAAATTTGAAAAGATTAAAGAAATGGAAATTGAAAATAAAACTCCAACCAACAAATCTCAACCAAAAAAGTCCCAAAAATCTAAACTAAATGAATAAAATAATCCAATGCAACACCAGAGGAGCAAGGGTCAACTACTCTGAATTGTTACTACTTATTACAAAATACTGCCAAGCAATCATATGTCTCCAAGAAACTCACCTCAAAAACAACACCACCATCAACATGAAAAACTATTATTCATATAACTATATAAAACAGTACACTGATATAGACCTTGTGGCAGATCATCTATAATCATTAAGAACAACATCCCTCACAGTGAAATTACACTAAATACAAACATGCAACCCTCCACAAAACGATAACAGTGTGTTCAGTATTTATTCCTCCAAATGAAGAATCCAAGGAATTGGAGCTGAACAATTTTTTAGAACAACTACCAAGACCTTACATTTTAATGGGGGACTTTAATAGCCATAATGAGATCCGGGGAAGTAAGAAAACCAACAAAAAAAGCAAAGTCATAGAATCTTTATTAAATCAACATCGGTTGTGTATGTACAACAACAAATCCAACACGTATCTGCACCCAGCAACAGGCACATATCCTGCAATAGACCTATCAATATGTGACCCTTCCTTGTTTCTAGATTACAACTGGAAAGTACATGGCGACACCTGTGGAAGTGACTATTTACCGATTCTATTAGAAGACAGCACTAATGAATTGAGTGAAAGAACTCCAAGCTGGAACCTAGGAAAGTCTAATTGGGATGGATTTAAAACTTTATGCCTTGGCTGACTAACCCCAGAAGCCAATAAAAACAATGAGGAAAACATCTTTTTTTTATGAACACACTGTTAAACTAAGCTGAAGAACATATACCCAAAAGCTCTACCTCTACAAAATACAATAGGCCATAGTTCAAGGAAGAATGTAAAAAAGCTGTCAGATTACGTAGAGCAACTTTTAAAAAATTTAAAATAAACCCAACATGAGAAAATTTAAACACTTATAAAAACAGTTGAGCCAAAACCTAATAAATCATCAAAGACTCCAAAAGAAATACATGGAGAAATTACGTTGCTAAAACTAATGGTAACACAAAGCCAAAAAAAGTATGGCAGATGATTTGGAAAATAACTGGCAAAATAACAATACTCCTATAAAACATCTCACTCACAATAATCTGAAAATCACAGACAAGAAAGATATAGCAAATCATCTAGCCTAAAATTTCTCGTGAAATTCATCCGCTAAAAACCAAAACAAAAGTTTTCAAATTATCAAAACAAAAGCAGAAAAAGTTAAAATCCAATTTCAAAGCAAAAACACCGAAAGTTACAATCAACCTTTTTCTATAGCAGGACTAAAAGAATCCCTTCAACAAGGCACACAATACAGTAGTCGGACACGACAAAATACATTATCAGTTCCTAAAAGAATTACCTGAATCATCCACAAATTTCCTCCTACCAATCTTCTATGATTTATGGAACAGAGGTGACATACCTAAAATATGGAAAGAAACTACGGTTATACCGATACCCAAACATTTCAAAGACAATACAAACGCAAAAAATTACAGACACATTTCTCTAAGCAGTTGTGTCTGCAAAACATTAGAATGAATGGTAAATGCCAGATTGGTCTGGTATTTAGAAACCAATATATCAATAATGGAATACCAATCTGGTTTCAGAAGCCAAAGAAGCCCTATGGATCTCCCGATTCGATTAGAAACATTCATCGGAGAGACTTCTATCAAAAAAGAACGTCTCGTGGCAGTGTTTTTTCAATCTCAAAAAAGCATACAACGCAACCTCAATGTATGGCATTGTAAGAGATCTGAAAAACCTCAGATTTGACGGCAGAATGCCAATATTTATCCAAAACTTCCTTCAAGATAGATGATTTAGAGTAAGAATGGGAGAGGTTTTCTCTGAAGTAAAACAACAAGAAATGGGTGTACCTCAAGGCAGTGTATTGTCTGTCATGCTGTTCAATATAAAAATAATTAATATTGTGAAAAACATGAACAGCAGAACAAACTGTTCTTTGTATGTGGATGACTTCCTGATCTGCTACAGAGCAAGAAACATTAACCATATAGAAAGACAACTTCAAATATGCCTTGATCCTATTTACCCAACCCCTCCGCTCGGGCAGGATATGACACAAGGTCAATTTTTAAAGCGGAGTTTAGCCTTGATAAGCTTCACAAATGGACCACTGAGAATGGATTAAAATTTTCAGAAGAAAAAACGAAATGCATCTGCTTCTGCAACCAACGTAAGCTCCACCTAGATCCAGTACTGAAAATTGATCACACTGAAATACCAATTGTTGAACACTACAAATATCTAGGAATCATTTTTGACTGTGAACTCTCCTTCATTCTGCATATTAAATACTTGAGAACAAAATGTAACAAAACCATACAATTACTTAAAACTATAGCACACAATATCTGGGGAGGAAGTAAAGAAACATTATTAAAATTATATAGCTTGTTAATCAGATTAAGACTTGATTATGGCTGCTTTATATATGGGGCAGCCAGAAAGACATACTTGAAAGAAGTAAATACCATACACCATAGAGGACTTAGACTAGCTCTTGGAGCATATAGCACTTCTGTTGAAAGCCTATAAACACAAGCAGATGAACCACCTCTTACACTAAGACACGAAAAACTGGCTCTCCAATAATCCATAAAGCTGAAATCTCTCCCGTCTAACCCAGCTTATGACTGTACCTTCAACCCGAAATACAAGCAACATTTTGAAAGAAAAGAAAAAACAATAAAACCTTTTGGCCTTCGGATGGAGTCAACCCTACAAGAATCAAAAATACCACTAAATCACATACATGAAAGCACTTTTCCACAAACGCCACCCTGGATCATTAAAACTCCCAAAGTGATTCTTGAACTGAATGAACATTCCAAAACTAAAACCCACCCCTGCACTTATCAAGAGAAATTTCACAATATTCTCTAACACCACCCTGACCCCCTCTATGTCTTTACGGATGGCTCCAAGGACAACAATAAAACTGTGTGTGGCTGTTTTAAACAAAACAATTCTTAAGAAAGCTCTTCCTATGGAAAGCTCTATCTTCACAGCAGAAGCCCGTGCAATAGACGTAGCTCTCAACATCATCTTGAAGAGTAAATATAAGACATAATATTCTCAGACTCACTCTCTGTCCTGCTATCATTAAGAAATAAAAAATTTCATAACCCTCTTTTCATTAAATTGTTGAGTAGATTAGACTCTATGTCAAATAGAAAAGAAATAGTTATATGCTGGACCCTAAGTCACATTTGTGTGAGAGGGAATGAAAGAGCAGACTTGGTAGCCAAATCGGTCTTAGATCTGACCTACGATAAATCCAGGATTCCATATATTGACCTGAAACCAACAATTAATTCCTTCACAAAAAATGGCAACAATGATGGAGCAATAACATCCACCATAAACACTTCCAAATTCAGCCAACCTTGGGAGAGTGGAGACCAGCATTGAAAAATTCAAGAAGAGAACAAGTCGTTATATCCCAATCGCACATTGGTCATACAAGTCTTACTCACTCTTTCAAACTGAAACAGGAACCACAAACACAGTGTTTGACCTGTCAGACAACTTGCTCAGTTAAACACATTCTTATTGAATGCAGAACTTTCGCTATCATCAGAAAGCGTTTTTTCAAATGGAATAGTTTAACTGATCAAAATAGATGATGTTCTGTCCTTCTTGAGAGAGACGGGGTTGTACCAAAAAATATGATGAATTAAAACTGGTTAATCAAGTGCAAACAAATGAAATCCTGCAAATAGATAATTTTACCTATTAAGTATTTGCTAAGAAATCTTTGGTTGAATGTATATACATATAAACAGAATTTGGCATTAAATAACTAACAAAGGTTGATATGCCAAAAAGCCCAAAGAACCAACCAACCAAGCTGGAGAATAGTGTGGGTCCAGAAGCAGTTCAAAGTGCAGTTCATGTAGTTTTGCCATGGTTGTGATCAACTTTTGACATGGAGCATTGTCATGGTGAAAGAGCACTTTTTTCTTTTTCATTTGTGGCCGTTTTTTGGTGATTTCTTCCTTCAAATGCACCATTAATGCTAAATAATATTTGCTGTTGATGGTTCTTCCTTTCTCAAGGTAATTGATGAACAAAATACCTTGCACATCCCCAAATATGGAGGCCAAAAACTTGCCTGCTGATGTTTGCATCTTTGTCACTTTGCACAAGTTTGACTTGCTGTACACTAATCCTTGTCATGGCAATAGTTAATGTAATGATGACTCTTTGACACTTCACTATTGATGTAATGCTGTAACCTAACCCCACTCAACCACTGTCCTTCACAATTTCAGCTGTGATTCCAGTGTGACAGGTTAGACCTAATTCTCTGGGGATCCTCTCAACAGCCTATGTTGTGATTGATCCTATTGAGCTGTTATGGGATCCAAAGATTATCTGCTGGTCCACCTGCAGGACCATTAGGCTGGAATCATGTTAGCATCAGAAAAAAAGTAACCAAGCTGATTCGATTTTATGAAAAGTTCTATTTGTTTTATATAGATACAAAGTGCCTTCAATAAGTTTTCAGACTTTTTTTTCGTATGGGCACTTTTATCGATAGTACACACATTAAACTCTAGTCCCCTTCGAAGTAATCTCCTCCAGGTGCAATGCACTTGTACTGTTCCAACTACTTCTGGAAGGCCCCATGGAAGTCCTCTTGTGTGAGCGTGTCAATGACCTTCGTCACAGCCTCTTTCATCTCCTCAATTGTCTCATAACGACAGCCTCTGAGCTTAGAGAATAATCAAAAGTCACAGGGAGCAAGGTCTGGACTATAGGGAGGATGAAGACCTGTCTTGATGCCCATATTGGTCAAATAGTCTGTGATAAGGATTGAGTTGTGGACTAGTGCATTGTCCTGGTGGAAATGCCACTGACCCGATTTGAATAGTGCCGGCCTCTTCCGACGGAATCTCTTCCTGATCTCCCTTAAAACCTCAACAGAGTATTCCTTGTTGACTGTCTGTCCAGTGGGAACCCAGTGCATGTAGATCATGCCAATGCTGTCAAAAAATGTTTGGTTTGATTTTATGGTATATCAACCTAGGTAGGTTATTTAATGCCAAATCCATTTTTATGTAAATAATCATTTCTATTTAAAACAATTCCGTTTAGCATGAGTACACAGTTTGTCAAAAACATTTCTATTTCAAACTATTCAGTTTATTCAAGCATTTATATTTAGAAATTCGGCCCAGTGTAAGCACAGCTTCAATGCCCAAAACAGTTCAATTTCAAATAATTCAGTCGAGCATAGGCACGCAGTTCAAATTTAAGTACAGTCCAATTGTGAAAAACATCTTTACCTTGAGCCACTCAGTTCAATCAAGCAGCTCCAACTCAGCTAATTCAGTTTAGTATAAGTACAGATCCCGTTTATACACAGTCACATGTCAAAACATTTCTAGGTTAAATAATTCAGTTTAGTGTAAATACAGTTTCAATGTCAAAAAACTGTTCTATTAGAAATAATTCAGTTTAGCATAAATATGCAGGCAGTATAAATCATTCAATTTACTTTTCCTCATTTGTTTGCATACAGTTAAATTATTACAAGAGTTGCTATGATATAAGAATGTAACATCAGTCATTTGTTAGCAGACATTTAAATAGATACGTATGATATGTAAAAGATTAACAATTCAAAAAAGTGATTGAGCTTATATGTTTGCCGACAGTTATGTGGTTTCAAGTATTGTAGTTTTTGATTGGTGGGTTGGGTGTTTGAGTTTTATGGCATATCAACCTTTGTAGGTTATTTAACGCTAAATTTTGTCTCTGTGTATATACATTCAACCAAAGATTTCTGAACGAATACTTAGTAGGTAAAATTGTCTATAATTTTCTGATGACAGCAAAAGCTCTGCATTCTATGAGAATTTGTTTAATAGTGCAAGTTATTTGACATGTCAAACACTGTGGTTGTGGTTCCTGTTTCAGTATGAAAGCATGAATAAACCTTGTATGACCAATGCATAATTGGGATATAACAACCTGTTCTCTTCTTGATTTTCTAAAAGCTGGTCTCCATTTTTCCAAGGTGGGCTGAATTTGGAAGAGTTTATTATGGATCTTCATGTCCCATTGTTGTTGTCATTTTGTCTGAAGGAATTTACTGATTGTCAGTTTCAAATCGGTATATGGAATGGAGATAACTTTAGGGCTTAGATCTAAGGGCGATTTTTGGCTGCCAAGTCTGCTCTTTCATTTCCTCTCACTCCGATGTGGCTTGGAATCCAACACAAAATTATTTTTTTATGACTAGACCTTGAGTCTAGTCTATTAAGCAGTTTAACAATTAATGGGTTCTCCAGCTTTTTATTTTCCAGTGATGTTAATACAGAGAGCGAGTCAGAGAATATGATAAATTTGTTATGTTTGTCCCTGGAAATGATGTTGAGAGCAAGGGCAATACCACATAGTTCTGCAGTGAAGATGGAGCTTTCGATTGGAAAAGCCTTTTTGCAAATTATTTTATTTAGGACAGCTGCACACACTGTTCTAATGTGGTTCTTCGAGCCATCTGTGAAGACATGTAAATATTCAGGCGAGTGTAATACAATATTATGAAATTTTTCAATATAAGTGCAGGGATGCATTTTTATTTGGGGGAGTTCATTCAACTTAAAGAATACTTCAGGTTTTTCAAGAATCCAAGGTGGTGTTTTAGGAAAGATGTCTTGATGTATATTTTTAATGATATTTTAGATTGTTGTAGCATTGATTTCATCTGAAGGCCAAAAGGTTTTATAGCCTTTTCTCTTTTTTTGAATAACTCCCCATATCTCAGATGGAATATAGTATTATATGCAGGATTACTAGGGCACGATTTCAGTTTTGCATATGTCAGCGAACAAGGCAGAATGTTTTTGAATATCTTCTATCGAATAATTTAAAAATTCGTAAAGAAAGCCCTAACAGTAGTTTAGAAGAAAAAGCCTAGAACGCCTAATGCTACCACAGGCCCCCCCCCCTAGAGAATGGGAAAAAGGAAAAGAAAAAAAAAAACCCCCCAAAAAAAAAAAAAACGAATTCTCCCCTCCACCCCAGTAGACCGCCCCCAAAGCTACCTAAAATTTCAGTAGTAAATAAAAGTCCAAACGAAGAAGAAGCATTTGAACTCAGGAGCCAAGTGGAAGAAATATGTCAATATTGGTCAGTATGTCTTTAAGCCTTATGAATTTAAAATGCTGAATTTTACAATGTTATGCTGTATTTTGTTTGTGAAATAATGCTTAAACTATGCGTTTTAAATGTAAAGGCACGCTTACTCTACTATAAAGCCAATTTGATATTAAGCCTATCCACATGTCAGCGAACAAGGCAGAATGTTTTTGAATATCTTCTATCGAATAATTTAAAAATTCGTAAAGAAAGCCCTAACAGTAGTTTAGAAGAAAAAGCCTAGAACGCCTAATGCTACCACAGGCCCCCCCCTAGAGAATGCCAAAAAAAAAAAAAAAATCTCTATAATTCCTGAAGCATACTAAGTCCCCAACTGTAGAAAAAAAAAAAGAAAAACCCAGGAAAAGTCCCAATACTGCAAAAAAAAAAAAAGTATAAGTCATTACTAGTGAAAGTCATACGAAAGTACCTTAATGTTGGACTTTAACTAAGTTAAAACTTAAAACAAATTTACCCCCCCCCCTTTTTTTTTTATGTACACATGGGAAGCAGCATGATGTACGTAAAGGTATTTGAATGAACCCATGGACGACCAAACTCAATACCCAAATGGGTCCTGGACGTGAGTTTGATGACTTTTCGCTCAGGATCGCCAGTTCGATCGGGGAACTACTGCTGCTCCTCTATAAGAGTGGCTTCTATAGAGGAGAATAAAACAGCCATCGAAAGATAACCATGACCCACACTCAAACCACTTACACAAACCGCATCGCTCTTCGGGCGGATAAAAAAGGGGCGCGTCCTGCTGAGGTTGGAGCCCTGGCCTCGGTGTTCGAAAAATCAGCTACAGAGCTCAAACAATCAAAACTACTAAAATGCAAGCAAACACTACAAATAGCCACATTTAACGTAAGAACCTTAAATAGAATAGGACAACTCCCAGAGCTAATCGCATCGGCCGAAGAACATAAGATAGACATAATATGCATACAAGAACACAGATACACGCACACAGAAGATATCAAATATCACGAAACTGGCAATGGCTGGTCGCTCGCCACTGTATCCGCATGGAAAAACTCTGTCAATGCCGCAGTAGGAGGGGTAGGATTGCTTATAGGACCTAGAGCACTAAAAACGCTTAATAGCGTTGAGAAAATACAACCTAGAATGATGGCAGCTACATTTAACGGAAACCCCAGAGCAACAATCATCTCATGCTACAGCCCCACCAATGTTAGTGAAGAAAATGAAATAGTCACCTTCTACGATGAGTTATCCTCATTAGTACGTAGCATCCCGAAACACAACATGTTAGTCATTGGCGGAGACATGAATGCCCAAATCGGGAAAAACGGAAACAACAAATACAGCCTCCACAACACGTCAAATAGGAATGGGCAACATCTAACAGATTTCATGATAGAAAATAGATTAGCATGCCTCAATACAAACTACCAAAAAAGAGAGGGCAAACTATGGACATACACGTACGCAAACAATACTAAAGCACAGATAGACTACGTCCTTATGAACAAGAAATGGAAGAATAGTGCATTGAATTGCGAGGCATACTCCTCTTTTGAGGGTGTGTCCACCGATCACCGAATAGTCACGGCAAAAATACGGTTAAGCCTACGAAAAAACGCCAAACGAACAGCGACCACCAAACACTATGACTGGGCCCTATTAAACAACAAAGATGTAAGAGATAAATACGTATTAGAATTAAGAAACAGATTCGAAACACTACAAGAAAAGATGGAAAAAAGTACACCAAACGACGAATACGAAAATTTCGTCAATGCACACCTTGAGGCAGCAGCAAAATACATTCCAACAAAACTTAAAACTAAATATAGAGTCCCATGGGAAACTTTAGCGGTGAGAGAAAAGCGTGCACTAGTGAAAACAGCCTCCAAAAACTATTGAAAAAACCCAACAAACACAAATGCCTTAAAACTAAAAACGGCACAATATCAATTAGCAGGCATATATATAAAAGAACAGACAGAATACATTCAAAATCAGATAGATAAGATTAGAGACTCGGTGGAAGATAGACAATCTAGAATTGCCTGGCAAACAATAAACGAAGTGAGCAGAAGAAAGAACACAGCCAAAGCAAAACTTAAAGCAGCAAACCAACAAGAAAGAATAAAACTGTGGAAACAGCACTTCGAAAACTTACTTGGAAATCCACCAAAAATAACGCATGAACCAATCACCAGAATAATTAGCAAACAATTAGACATTAAACTTGGAACGTTCACACAAGTAGCACTCGACTCGGTTCTCAGAAAAATTAAAAATAGGAAAGCTGCAGGGCTGGACGAAATTCCCCCGGAAGTATGGAAGACCAGACAATTCGACGACATACTGCTCCGCCACTGCAACGCAGTATACAATCAAAATCCGATAGACAGATGGATGAAGGGATGCATACTCCCCTTCCCTAAAAAGGGGGACCTAGGATTAGCCAAAAACTACCGAGGCATAACACTTACATCCATAGCTGCCAAAATCTACAATGCCCTACTACGAAACCGAATAGAACCCAAAATCGACAACATACTTAGAAAAAACCAAAATGGCTTCCGAAGAAATAGATCCACGACCTCACAAATATTAACCATCCGCAGAATCCTTGAAGGTGTACGGGCAAAGAACCTACAAGCGACATTAATATTTGTCGACTTTACCAAGGCTTTCGACTCCATTCACAGAGGAAAAATGGAACAAATACTACTAGCGTACGGCATACCTAAAGAAACCGTAGCGGCAATAACGATTCTCTATAGAAACACTAAAGTAAAAGTACGATCACCAGATGAAGACACAGAATACTTTGACATTGTAGCAGGAGTACTACAAGGGGACACGCTGGCTCCGTACCTCTTTATCATTTGTCTAGACTACGTACTTAGAACATCGATTGACAAAATCAAAGAGAATGGCTTCGAACTGACAAAGAAAAGAAGCAGAAGATACCCCGCAACAACAATTACCGACGCCGACTACGCTGATGACATAGCGATACTGGCAAATACACCCGACCAAGCCGAAAAACTACTGCATAGTTTGGAACGAGCAGCAGCAAGCATAGGCCTCCATGTTAATGCACACAAAACGGAATATATGTGCTATAACCAAACGGGGGACATCTCCACTCTAGAAGGAACCCCTCTTAAACTAGTAGACAAATTCACGTACCTAGGAAGCAGCATCGAATCAACCGAAAAGGACATCGAAACGAGGTTAACGAAAGCATGGACAGCTATCAATAGGCTATCGACTATATGGAAATCAGACCTAACCGATAAAATGAAACGCAGTTTCTTCCAGGCAGCGGTCACATCGATACTGCTATATGGATGCACTACATGGACGCTAACAAAACGGCTGGAGAAGAAACTAGATGGCAATTACACAAGAATGCTGCGTGCAATCCTGAACAAGTCCTGGCAGCAACACCCCACAAGACACCAACTGTACGGCCACCTGCCCCCTATCACGAAAACTATTCAAATTAGACGAACCAGACATGCAGGACATTGCTGGAGAAGCAGAGATGAACTCATAAGAGATGTACTCTTATGGATCCCCACACATGGCCACGCAAAAGCAGGACGACCAGCACGAACGTACATTCAGCAGCTATGTGAGGATACAGGATGTTGTCCTGAAGACCTACCTAGGGCGATGAACGATAGGGAGGAGTGGCGAGAGAGGGTCAGGGATATCCTTGCTGCCAGCACGATATGATGATGATGAATTTATTATTCCTTATATTTGCAGGTAGCTTCTGCATATGGAATTTTGACTGGAGACATTCGGAAGGCTCCAAGCACCAACCTCAGGCCTCCATGGTAGATCGGATAAAGTATTTTTAAATAGGTCTTTCTAGCTGACTAGTATAAAAAAACTACTGTAATCCAGCTTTGATCTAATCAGTGACCTATATAATTTCAGTAGAGTTCTTCGATTTGGTCCCCACTCTGTGTGTGTGTGTGTGTGTGTGTGTGTGTTGGAATGCTGCTGCAATTGATTTCGCAAATCAGTTTCCCAACGATTGAAAGGCTTGTGCATGTTAATATGAGTGCTTCTTTTTCCTCATCTCCTTTCCTTTCTTCCTTCCTTCTCTCCTTCAAGTTTTAACAGACTGTGCATACTCGTCAATTGATTCACTAAGAGAAAATGACACCTTCTAGCAGTCACCATGCTTTTATATGTGCGCCCAATCTCAAAAGAATTTGCATACGTGCAAATCGACTCTCACTTGTTCAAGATCACCCAACGTTACATATAGTGCTTGAAGCAGTCATATCTGTTTCTTGCTTTTACTCTACAGGCCAGATATATCCGTGCATGCTTTGAATTTCCAGGTACATTGCATCCATCACATTCACACTCCTCCCTGATTTGGAAATCACACAACGTACAGCGTGGAGCAGGTCTCTTTAGTCTGCTACTTCGTCTATGCGGGATACTCTTGGCAATATTTTCATCCTCGGATGTTTGTCTGGGCCCATGCTGACCACGGTCACTGTGATTGGTTTTAGATGCTGTGGGATCCTCCCGTGTTAAATACAGCATCAGCACTTTATTGTGCGGTGAGATCTCTCCACAATCCCATTACCAGCCAGTACGTATGAGCATCGGAATCTTATCCGGACGTCCCAGTGCTTGACGAATTCAGAGAATGTCTCTCCACTAAAGGTCGTGGTGTTATCTTTGAGTAGCTCAATAGGCACCCCCTCTCATAAAATACAGTCTCCAGCTGCTGAATGATGCTAGCAGAATCCTGACACAATAACGGCCTCCAAATAGCAAATCGACTGAGACCGCAGTCAATCAAGGGTAAGTAATGCCGACCTTCAAGGTGGGTTACATCCATTCCAACCCTCCTCCAGTTCTCACATATGTCCAGTCTGCCTGCCTTCCAACTTACTGGGGCTAGATCTATGGACTGACACTTGTACTCTCTAACTACCTCCCGCACAGCTGCCTTGGAGACCTCGGGACTCACCAGTTTTATGAAGTAGTGTGTGCGCTTTACGCCAGGATGTCTACAAGATCAGTGAATGGTCCGAATGCGTGCGGGATCCAGCTCCCCCATGGATGCGGTGCATACTGGCTCAACAGGTTCTGCTTCTTTTCGAAGTATGTCCAGCACTCTAGTGAGTGGTTTGGCTTGGTTTGCATGAGATTTAACGAGTGCCACGTCAATCGTCAGTCCATACTCTGCTGCTAATTCATGGTGCATACTCAGTCAGTGTCTTATTAGCATCACTGCCGCCGCCTAAGTCCGTACGCTTGCTTTCCCAGACAGGGTGTCAGAAATCCATCGGTGTACACAGTCCGAGTCCATCCGCAGGGGAATCATGCTCACCCTCCAGTGCAGTGCCAGATTAACACCCCTTAACACTGCATCAAACTCTGCCAGATTGATGTGCTTATCTGCGTGTACCGGTCGTAGCCAACTTGTGTCTTCAATTATGGCTCCATTACATTCAATAGCCACACCGGTGGCCAGGGAGCTTGCATCCACCCACACAGTGACTTCCTGACCATTCACGCACCAGTCCCGATGTGCTGGATCAGTTTGTGATGATCTCAACATAATTTCTGCAAGCATCCGATGCAACATGGGGTCTTGTGTTTCATCGTCCCATCCTGTTGTTATGGCGTTTGATCTCCATTTCACAAATGCGGCTGTAACCCAAAGCACACTGGAAAATGCCTGATCAGCAGCCCACACACAGAAAAGACAGCATGATGCGTAAGTACGTCAGGAACCTTTGGACGCTTGCCATCACAGTTTACCATGCTCCTCCCAAACGTATATGCCCAACACACGAGTGCCACTACTCAGTTGTTCTGGATCCTTGCAAGTCAGCCCAAACAGTTCAAGATGTGTCTTCACTTGAGCTGCCAAACACACTCTCATTAACAAATATGTCATTGATGTATGAGTAAGTATCGCCATTGACAGTTTCATCTTGCCCAATCGCAGCTTTTACGATGGACCGCATGATCTGTGGAGCTATGTTTAGCCTGAACCCCAAACGGGTAAGGCAATACTTCTGCCCTTTAATTTTCACTGTTTGGAATGGCCACAGTGATTTGTCAATGTGAATCTGCAAATATGCCCAGCGCAGGTCCACTATAGCAGCTTTTGGCCCCTGTTGTCACCATTCCCTCATGGTTTGAGCACACACGTCCACATTCGCCGTACAAGCATTCACATGCTCATTCAGCTCATGATAGTCCATTACTGGCCAGCCCTGCTACTTTTTTTCTTGTAGTATAGCCATTAACAGTATCAGGCCTTTAGGAGGTCCCTGTTTGCTCTCCGGGTACGGAATCAGCCAACCATTCTGAATCCAAGCCTGCAACTCCTGCTCATATTCACCTTGGAGTCGCTTAGGGGTAGGATATTCTGAGAGCCTGTTTTTAAGAGATACAGGCAGCTGGTCGCCGGACCATTTGCAAGAGGCAGTTCATACATGTTTGGCCTCATCATATTCGGTGTGAAAGCCAGGTTCATCAAGGGTGATGGCAGCACTCATCAGTCTTTCACACTGAGAAAATCTCACTTCGCCACTGTCAGACATAGCCATTCCACCCAGTTGTCTGATCACATTCAGCCCAAGTAGCAGATCATATCCAAGCAGATTCCCATCTACAACCAGAGCTTGTACGGTGACTTAAGGTCCATTGCCGACCACACTCTCTCCACAACACATTGACGAACTCCCTCCAACAACTAGCAAGGGGACCTTCTTTTTCTCCCTCGTCTGACAGCATGGCTTGTGTACTAGGTTTTGTGTGCAACCTGTATCCACCAGGGCAGTATGCCTTACTAGGTCAATCTGCACAGTGACTGCAGGCAGTGTGCCATTCAGATGAGGTTTTGGGAGGAGACTGGTGCTGAAGACTCATCCCCTTGTTTGTTTTCTGGACTATTTCGTGCGATGTGACCCTGTCGCTTGCACTGATAACAAGTGAGAGATTTTCGGGGCCTGGGACTTTCGCACCACCTATGTCAATCTCGAGCCATATGGTTGGGTCCTTGACAGATGTAGCATCTCCTTGGAGCTGTGGTCTCCTTTTCCTGACATCCTGGTAGCTGAGCTGCTGCGGCTGCCAACCCTGTACCTGTGAAGCTGTCCTTCAATATTGCTTGGGCATGGGCCAATATTTCAGATATCGGCAAGGCGTCTACCCGGGTAGTGGCCTGAAGAAGTTTCTCCACATGCTCCGGCAACTCAGCAATGAACTCACAGACCAAACCCTACTTCGTCGTACCTCCAAAATGTCAACTGTTTCCCCTGGACGTAAGTGACACACCGCAAACTGCTTAAATGCCATCATGGGATTGAGGGTAAATGCCGTGTATAAAACATCTTTTATACAAGCAAAGTTGGCCCTCTTTTCTTTACTTAGCTGCTGATAAAATGCATATGCGCCACCCGAGAGGCGCATTGGAACTACACACTCAATGTTCTTCACCCCACTCAACCGGCACACTAACTCTGCCTTCTCCACCCATTCAACCACCAACTGCCCAGAATCGGTCCCGTCAAAGAGAGGAATTAATTTGGGGTTGAAGGCCATAATAGCCGAAATAGCTTGTGTTGGAATGCTGCTGCAATAGATTTTGCAAATCAGTTTCCCAATGATGTTAAGGCTTGTGCGTGTTAATATGAGTGCTTTTTTTTTCCTCCTTTCCTTTCCTTCTTTCTGTCTTTCGAGTTTTAACAGACTCCGTGCATTCTCGTCATTTTCTGTTGCCCTCTTATTTAACTTGTCTAAGCCTTTTTGGAGTTTACACTCAATGGCGTGTATATATTTTGACCTGTAACATATTAAGAGGTCATCCACATATAAAGATCCGTCAACTCTGGGGGTTAAACATTTTGTGATGTTGCTTATTTTAATGCTAAACAGACTTACAGATAGTACACTACCTTGAGAGACTCCCTCTTCCTGATTTTTCATATTGGAGAGAGTAAATCCAATGCGGACTTTAAATTTACAGTCTGATATGAACCCACAGATAAAATGTGGGAGTCTACCTTTCAGTCCAAGATCATGCAGATCTCTCATCATTCCATATTTCGACATTGTGTCGTAGGCCTTCTCCAGATCAAAGAAAATAGCAGCGAGATGCTCGTTCCTAATGAATGCCTCCCTTATAACTGTTTCCAGGCGATCCAAGTGGTCTGTTGTACATCTTTTACTACGGAATCCACATTGTAGATTAGAAATAAGACCATTGGATTCCAAATACCAAACCAATCTATCATTTATCATCCTCTCCATTGTTTAGCACACACAACTGGTCAATGAAATTGGTCTATAATTTTGTGGGTCCGAGTTGTCTTTCCCTTGTTTTGGAATTGCTATTACTGTGGTTTGTCTCCATATATCCAGAAATTTACCTTCTGTCCACAATTTGTTATATATTCTTAAAAGTAGTTTTAATGATTTTGAAGGAAATTGCCTCAAGAATTTGTAATGGACTTCATCCTGTCCTACGGAGGTATTATGAGATATTTTATTGAGTCCTTTAATTCTTTTAATGAAAACAGGTTATTGTTTCTGGTTTTTTGATTTGAAATTTAATTTGTACTTTTCCGCATTTTGTTTGACCGTAATAAATTTCGGCTTGCAGTTTTGTCTTGATGAATTTCGTGAAAAAGTTTCAGGTAGCAAATTTGCAATATTCTTTTCATCAGTTTTGAAGAAGTTATTTTTGGAGAGGTGTTTAATTGGTGTTGCTTGATGTTTACTGGCAATTTTCCAGATCATCTCCCAAATTGCTTTTGGTTTGGAGGAGAAATTCAGTCTGCTGACATATTTTTGCCAGCATTCTTTTTTCTCTGCCTTTATCACCCTGTGAGCTTTAGCCCTATTCAGCTTATACTGTATCAGATTGGGAGTAATGGGTTGTTTTTGAAACCTTTTCAGAGCAACTCTTTGCAATCTGATTGCTTTTCGACATTCATTGTCGAATCAGGTCAAAAAAAAGGGATCACCAAAAGTTTGTGTGTGGATTTGCTCTGTCTGGCCGACAGAGCAAATCCACACACAAACTTTTGGTGATTCTTGGGTCTGGGAGGACCAGCATGCTTCCACTGGGAACTCTGTCTCTTGGTCTCTGGGTCATAGCAGAAGATCCAGCTTTCATCACAGGTCACCAGAGCATCAAGAACTGTGGGATCTGAATTTATCAGCTCGACCATTTTCCTGCTGTCATGACAATGTCTTTCTCTCTGATTTTCTCTGAGCACCCTTGGGACAAACTTCGCGCAAATCTTCTGCATCTTCAGTTCTTCATAAATAATTGTGTGTACAGTTCCCACACTGACATCAAACTGTGCACTTATTGTCTCTATAGACACATAACAGTCCTTATCCATGAAATTCTTTATTTGGCCAATCAACTCTGGTGTTCTGAATTCCTTACTCCTCCCACTCCTCTCATCATCCCTCACAGACTCTTTGCCTTTCTTGAATCTCTTATGCCACTCAAAAAACTGATGCTCGATTCATGCAAGATGCTCTAAAAGCAGTCTGAAGCATTCCACACGTTTTTGTGGCATTTTTTTCAAGTTTAAAACAATTTTATTGCATATCGTTCTTCTAAAGTATCCTCACATCCGGATTGCATTTTTGAAATTCACCAGCTGTGAAAATCAGGCTTTAGTAGGGTGTATTCCAATTCCTGCTGTAGCTGTTCATGTGAAGCTAAAATCATAAAAATTGTCAGTCATCTCATAAGATATATAGCAATAACATAGTGAATTTTTAAGAGTCTATGACAATTTTAAATGCCTGTACAAAAAAGTCTGGAAACTTATTTAATGGCCCTTGTAATAATACCAACAATACATGAAATAAACACAGTTCATAAAGAAAAAGTAAATGAATTGAAACGTCTCTTATATAACAGTACCTTGAGGGTTGGTTATTAGAGAGAGATGGTTTTTCTCTTAACTTTCGGTTTAGCAGTTTGTTTAGTGATTTTTCGTTTCTCAGGCTTTTTAAAGGCACATGCACCGGCAGAATGCCTGATTCATTTTCCGACAGGTTTTCTTGATGGATGCAGACACATCCGCTCAGGGATAATTTCCTCACACTGGGGCTTGGCCATCTCTTACACGTCAACAATCACAGTATGGATCAGGAGTAATTGCCTCAGCTGTCACAGCAAAAACTTTCACATCAGCTTGAGGTGAGGCTAATTTACAGAGAATATCTTGACCTCCTGCTAATCACATGATGCCACGCATAATTGATTCATCCATCCTTTAGCATGTGTGCCACCTTCTGACATTGCCCTGGGTACAATTTCATGTTGTGATTTTCTTGCATCCTCCATTCTGATATAAACAATTCATATAAATATCTATTATTGAGAATATCATTTATTTCTAGAAGTTAGGTTTTTTTTTCTGTAATCAGTATGGATTATATTTCTGTAGGGAAAATCATAACTTACCTGAATAGTGTGTGGCTGCGTTTCGTACATTTCAGTCGCTTAACAAGAAAAAAAAACAAACTAAAATGGTACACACAGTTGCTTTTGTATTTACTAATCTTGCGTGAAGTAACGCAGACTCTCGGCTCTCCCATGCAAATGAGATTGTCTGAGTGAGTGACATTATTGAAGTCAACTTTCAAACTACAAGCTATTTCAGCAAGATACTACATTTTGGCGATGGAGGGCAAGATGTTTGATGTCCGGCTGATTCCAGAGTTTAGTAGTGCTGCGACTGATATGCCCATTGTTGAGTGGGTTGAAAATCTGGAACTTGTGTGTGAGCTTTGCACTATGAAGAATGTTGAGTGTGTCCTGCCATTGAGATTGTGAGGGGGAGCTTTAGCCATATACAGGCAATTTAGCATGGAGCAGAAGGTAGATGCAGAACAGATCAAGCAGGCTCACATAACTGCATATGCTACTGATGCATTTAATGCATATGACCAGTTTGTCACTCAACAACTTCGCCCGGGTGAGACGGTGGATGAGTTTTTTGCTGAGTTGCAACGACTGGCCCGGTTGGTTGGGGGACCACTGCCCGAATGTTGGTTAATGTGCGCATTCATTTCTGCTTGCAGGATCGCCAAGAGAGACCGGACAGTCGGATGCTAAGGTTTGTTGTGAGATACATAACTACAGATGCAGTGGCCTTGACATATAGCATCACAGTGCCAGGGAAACACCAAAGGTGGGGGGGCATCAGCATCAGTCTCCTCCCTGATCAACTGAACACTAGGAAACTTCCCTCTATGAAAGTACGTGTAGATGGGCTAGAGTGCACTGCGTTGATTGATTCTGGGTGCTCTCAAACGTTGGTGAGTAAAACCGTGTGTCGCTTTAGGAAGCAGAAATCAGCGGGAGTCCTAACAGCTGACAAAAACATTGAATTGCCTGGATATAGTAAAATAAAAGTGGAGGTTGGCCAAGTTCCGGCTGTCGACATTGAAGCATTAGTTTTAGATAAACAGCTGTTGGGCTTTGATCTGCTATTGGGGATTGATGCAATCAAGGAACTTGGTGGTGATTAACTGACGGAATCAGGCAAAGCACGTTTTGGAAGCCTGAACAGATGTCCTACCATCTCTATCAACGAGCCGGACTTTTGCCTGACATATGATCGCAGGAACAAAGAATGGACTATGTCATGGAAAGTGATTCTGAGGATAGTGAGCGTTTAATCTCTCTGAACTCAGATCCGCTCAACAGTGATTCTGATGTGAGTAGCCTCCCAACTGATGAAGTGTCTATTGAAACTCGAACAGCAGACAAGAATACATATGAGGATGAAGCCTGCATGATTTCCCTTCAAAGAAGTACCCGACAAAGACGAAAACTACCCCCCTGCACTGTTTGTCATCATGATATCGGGGGGGGGGAGTGTAGGGAAAATCATAACTTACCTGATTAGCATGTGGCTGCGTTTTGTACGTTTCTGTCGCTTAACATGAAAAAAAAAGCTTAAATGGCGACACACAGTCACTTTTGTATTTGCTTATCTCGTGTGAAGTAACACTGACTCTTGGCTCTCCCATGCAAATGAGATAGTCAGGTGTCATAAAAAGAGCCGTCGAGGGAACGGGGATCAGTTGAAAGAAGGCGTGTTGTGTGGACCGACAACAGGATTGTCTGAGTCAGTGACGTTATTGAAGTCAACTTTCAAATTACAATTTCCAACTTTAAGTTAACTGTTAAGTTCATGTGATATTATTTTTTTTTAATATATCAAAGTCCTCACGGCCAATCAACCTCCTGGGTCTTTTCAGAGATGCACCTTTTTTCACTTGCCATTTTCTAATTGTACGGCATATCTATCTTTATTAATACTCTTACTATTGTCCCTATTTCAGGGTGAAATTGCCCCTACCACATGCTGCTACCCACTCAACTGACTGCTTATTTGACTCAGAAGTGAAATGGTGGATCTGTGTTTTATCCATTGTCACATGTTAAACAAAAACTTATTTTTTGTTGCGTTGATACAGTTGCAAACAATGCTCTGAGTTGTCGATGCGTCGTTTTTGATTGATTGTAAACACAGCTTTCTCATTGACAAATGCTCATGCAAAATGGTGAATACACTACCTTCTGATATCTTCAACGCCTCTGTTATCTCATACGACTTCAATTTATGATTGGCCAAAACGAGTGAGTGGTGTGATTTGGTGTTTTCAGGGACAACTGTCGATTTTGGGCGACCTGAGCATTCAGCATCATTTGTGTCTGTATGACTGATTTAAAGTTTGCATACCACCTCTTAATAGTTGTTTCTGACAGAGCAGAGTCCAAATATCACCTATCAAGCCATTGCTTTGCTTGAACAGTATTTTTCCTATCAGAAAGCAATGCTTTATCAACACACGAAATTATGATTTTCCTTTTTTTTTTTTTAAATTTGCAACAGTAGCTTCACTTAACTGAAATTTGTAAACTAATCATCTGATTGGGCACAAATTTTGAGACATACCATTTGAAGGTTATCACTTTATAAAAATCATATGGATTTTTTTATTAGTAGCACCATCTATATGTCAGGCCGGGATTTAATGAGTGATGTGTTAAGTAGATAAAATTCAGGAGGAATTGACAAAATTTCTGATTGTTTGAAGTGTGTGCAGAAATATTTTTGTGACCTGAATAGAATAAATGAGTTTAAAAATTGTTATGTGACTAATTTGAAACTCATTGAATAATTTTATTTTTTTCCAATGTAATGAATTGTGATAAGAAAACAGCAAAGATAAGAAAATCCTTGAAAGAACCACTTGTGAATTAAGGTAGATCAGTTCCTAATAAGTGTTCAATAAAAAAATACAAAATCAATGACAAATCTCCAAATACAACATATAAAAAAGCTTATGATTATATTATATTCATCTTCAGTGAAATTCTGGAAATTAAATTTAATTAAAACTGACTGACACTGAAAAGGAAAAAGCACAACAAAAAATATATCATTAAAACATATAAATAGAAAATTCATTGGACTAACTTTGTCTATTAAAATCCGAATTCAGTGTTGGAACCTGCTGTAGAACCTTGTCAAAAATTTTCCATTCAGGTAAGAAAGAAACATTTTTACAAGAACAGTTTTTTTAGAAATTCATCTAAAATTTTCATTTGTCTATTATTGAGAAGTTTATATTATAAATAATAATGTCATAAACAGTTTAAGAATTTTTTAGTAAAATCAATAAATGAAGACCTTGATGATATGAAAGTTTATACACACACACACACACACACACACACACACATATATATATATATATATATATATATATATATATATATATATATAGATGATATCTGGATGTTATAAACATCTTTATTTACTCTTTCTAGTAAAAAATATTTAACTGGTTATGATAAAGCTCTACTCTTGTAAATCTCACTGAATATATGTGTAATTGCAGAAATATGAATTATTATCATATTTACCAACCCCTCCACTCAGGCAGGATATGACAAGGTCAATTTTTAAGCGGATTTTAACAGGTTTGAATTCAGAGTTTTCCTTCTCCTAGACTAGTTGCGTCACCAAGGCTGAAGAACTTAGTCTGCCCTACTATTTACCCATAGCTGGAGGGAGAATAATTGGATTCATACCTTTCCCAAGTGTATTAGTGTTATGTGAAATGTAATCGGTCTCGTTCAGGATTTGAACTCAAGTCTCCATGTCCATTTCCTACGGCGTATTATGAAATATGAAGTATTATAAACAATGTGACATAAAGTAATGTGTATTTTTAATATTGTTGAAATAGGTGAATGAATAACAATATGCAGAAAAATTAAGATAAATACAAATTAGAATTTTAAAAAAGAGAATGTGTGTTTGTGAATTATTCAGCTTATCTGTAATCAGTAAATTTTTGTGATAAAAACTGAGTTCCCTTTTTAGTTGGTTGTATTGATTAAAAATGTGGCAATTTGTAAATGGGGCAAAATTGATAACAATACTGCAGACTACTCATAAACTTGTTTATTATGGACAGAAGTCAATTTTATGTTGAATTCAAACATGGACATGAAAACAAACATATATTAGTAACTTATTTGATCATGTCCCAGCAAAAACAGTACATCATAATGATTTTTTATCATAGTAAGATGTATGGTGCTCTAGTTGAGGGAATAAAGCAAGACGACTTCAAATTGCGATTGGAGGATAATTTGGATGTTTGAATTATCTCAATTTCTAATATTAAAGTGATAAATATACCATGGTTCCTTTCTCTATGGAAGTATCACGGAGCTTTGCTACAATGAGAAAAGAAAATGTTTCTCGGTCATCTAGGATGAATTTCAATGTTATCAAGTGCACAAGACCAACAAAGAAAATGAAGATTATGCCATGGTAATCTTCCAATTTAGTTGAGTGTAATTTAGATTTTTGTCTTAGATTGAACACTGATCATTGAGAAATATTCCAGTTATAATCTGAGCTCGGATTAACATATATTATAGGTGTGGGAACTCCACCAAAATCTATACAAAGGTTTCATAATGTCACAACATTTAGGATTGAATTTCACTGTGTGATTCATTTTATATTGCTAATGAACCTAACTGTGAATTATTCCTATATGTTGGCCTTGTTTATCCTTTTTGAATTTCTTTATCCTTCTTGCTAATTTTTTCCTATTTCTCTTCATCACATTTAATGATGTATTATCTCTGATTGCTATTATTTTATGACTCATTTTAATGTATTTTTTATATGCCCCTACCAAGTGTCCATGTGTGGCACAAGGACGTTTTTTAGGTTGATCTAGGCACAGGACAGAAACCCACATGCTCCCGGCAGTCCCAAAAATGCCTCGGGCCCCATCAGCATTCCCCTAAAAAGAGGCACCAGGCGATAAAACCAACCCCTTCGAAGAGGGCTAATTCCTGGAGGACAGCTCCCTGGGGCTCGATGATGCCCAGTCATTACTGACTGCCTCGTGAGCGAGGACACACCCAGTCGGAACGTGACACGCCAATACATCCAACCGAAATATGTCCCAGTCAAGTAGTATAATGCTCACGGGTGAGCCCAAGGACTGCTGGGGCTATAAATAGAACGAAAGTTGTATCACTCTGTTAGGGCCGCATGGACAATGAGTTCATCCATAAAAAAATATAAGTGGAAATGCAGTCATTTTTTAACCTAAAAGTGGCTTCCGAAGATAATCCCCTTTATTTTGATAGAGTGACTTTCGAAAAACTGGCTCTGTTATTATTGTCAAAGAATAGATTTTTTTCTTACTTTCACTAGGGCAGCCGGTCAAGGCTACAAGTAATTTTATCATTTCTGGATGTAGCTGGGTGTAGCAATTTTTAGGGATTAGAGCAGTCTGTTTTTTTTCTTACACTTTTGAACAGAGCATGACTACATCGTCAAATCTCAAATTACATGATGTAATCGTGCCTGAAGAATGGAAATCCATGTTTGTTGATCAAATTATACGTAAATTGATGTAGTGAAATCTCAGGTGAAGAGGTGAAATATGGTATTTGCTGAGATCTCAGATGAAGAGTTAAAGTCTCACCTGATGAGGTGAATTCTCACGGTAATTTATTAAATCTTGTGGTACTTGGTGGAATCTCGTGTTTGTTGGTAAAATCTTGAATTATGTCTTGAAATCTCAATTTATTTTGTGATATCCCATCTAAAAGAATTTAGAGTAAAATTTGCAATATAATAGAATTTAAAAAACAAAAATTTGCAATATAAAAGAAATTTAGAGTACAAAATTCACTATGAAGCGAATGACATTAAAGCCAAATCTAGTAATTAACTTGGTATGTTTTTAGGGGGTTTTAGTGTGTAATTTTAAATGGTAAGTTCTGCAGAATTCTAGTTCAGATACTGATCCAAAAAGATAACACAGACAATAAAGTTTTTGAAAAGGAATTTTATACAAAAGAAACAAGAAAGAAAGGGGTAGAAAAGATGGAAACTTATCTGAGAGAGTGTCTGGCAAACAAAGTTCTTTGAATTTGAGTATTTATTTCTTTTTAGTTTTGTCAAAATGTTTCAGTTTTCATTTAATTTTGACTCTTCTGAAAGGTTGTTTTTTCAACAGTGTTTACGAGTTGAATTTTATCTTTCAATTGATTTCTTTTTAATTTTCATTTAATTTCACTTGAGTTTTCTGTAAAGTTATCTTTTCAGCTGAATTCTCTGGTCGAATTTTCTTTCAGTTTAACTTTGTAGAATTTCGGTAGTTTACTTTCATTTTGATTTTAGTTTCATTTCTTGGGAAGCTTCTTGCCTGTTAGAATACTTAATACGAGTGACAAAACTTCTCTGCTGGCTATTTTATCCTGTTTAACAGTCTGGTCCCCAAGTTAATGCTGAGGGTCCAATAGGAGTTTTCGGCAAGTAGTATGAAGTAGCTTTTTGGCGTCGTATCATCTGGGATTACTTCTCCCTTTACCCCTCTGGCCAAAATTAAGTGCCACACTTGGTCGGTTTGTTTTTTTGTTAGAAATAAATTCTTATACATCTTAGGTTGTGTAAATTTATGAAACCTCATCTTGTGGGGGTTGTTGGTGAAATCTTGAATGAATCACACTGTGATTCTTTCAAATATTTTTTAGTCTCACATTACCTGGGAGAATCTGGTGTACACTGTATTTTTAATTCTGACTTGAATCAAAAGCTCTGTATTAGCAATTGTCATGTATACAAACATGATTGCTTTTATATCTGTCACAACTACATTATCTGTTCCTATAACCGAACCTTGGCTTTTCCATTCACTATTTCTTCAGAACACAATTACATTTTGTTTAAAGTTTGTCTTCTCAGTGCTCTTTGAATACTTTCTGATAACTTCACTGCCAAATATGCTTTTTGCATTTCCTCTGAACTTGTGAGATACTTTTTCATCACTTCACAAATATTTCTATTTTTCAGTAAAGGGGGTTTGTTGAAGATATCAAATGGTAAATTTGGTCCTCCTAATTCTTGAATAATTCACTTGTTATAACTTTTTCTTTTATCTCAACTTCATCATTTATCTTTGGTTGTATTTTAACAGTAGTAAATATCCTAGTCAGAGCATTTTTCATGATCTTTTCTTCATTTGTGGATGTGCTGATAAAGCCAACTGTTTTCAGTTAGCTGTTAAGTGAGCTGAAATCTTTGAGTGGAAATTTAAGTCAAATTGGAAAGTTCAAGCCAATACACCTACGACCAACACAGGAAGACCCAAATGTAAACAAAATAGATTCATGTCTTGTCACAAGTTTGATTGAGTAGATGAAAATGGTGAATTTGGTTATGTGTGAGTAATGCAATAACTTAGCAAGATGACATAACACTACAGATACCTTGAATTAATGTAGTAAGATATCACTGCTCCCTGGATTTTCAAATATCAGTTTGGTGGTAAGAGTAGGTGCAAATGACAATGTGAAATTGATCCTTGTGTTCACTTTCAAAGCGGCCTCTGTTAGTTAAGCGAAACTCCTTTCTATTATCTGTATGTCACACTAGCAGAAACAACAACAACTGAATTCAACGATCCTCGTATCAACACTCCGTATTCTCAAAGCGATCTGCTTTTATTCATTTGGAGACCATCTCATTTGCATCCGAGCAGTGATGATTTGCACGACTTTACGAGATCAGATGGTTATAAAAAGACGCGGGCGCCATCTTGAATTTCTTTGTTTCCCGGCCTGTTTGAACGACGCACACGCGAGGCCGCCAAAAAAGTAATCCCCCCTCTTCATTTTCACGATTTCTGCCACATTTAGATATACTGGCAAATTTTGAAAAAAGTTGTCAGTTGGGTCAGTTGGTGTTCAGAGAGTTCAGTTGGGTTGGGGCTCTTTCTGTTTCTGCTCACAGACCCTAACAGATCTTCTCTCTCTCTCTTTTGTGCTCTTGTATGCAGTCTGAACATCAAACAATAAATGATTGTTAATTGTTAACCGAGAGTGCTTCTTGTTTTTGAATAGCCAACACTCAGGCAACTTGATTCCAACAGATTCCCCAGACCATCAAAAGAAGTTTCGGATTAATTGTGTTGTAGAGAAGAGGAAAATCTCATATTTTGTTTTGGCGTGCAATTTAATTCAACACTGAATTTCACCCAATCAGGATGACTTATCCTATTCAGCCCGGACCTTCATTTCCGGCTAGCAAAACGGGTGAGCGGCCAAACCCAATCTCTTCGGCTTGAGATGGCGACCAGAACAGACGTGCCTCTGGTCGTCCCTGCTTAGCAATGCTTTGTAGCTAGACAAGCCACCCAGTGTGGACATCTCACTATGGCTTTAACACTAGCAGCAGCAACATGGACACCCAACGAGGGAACCATCTAATTTATGGATTCTTTACGAGGAATCCCAGTTGAACATGAATTAGAAACATTCAGCATGCCTTCCACAGGCACCACTTCATGTCACCCCAAAAATTGACTATGTCGATCCGAGTGTAACTCCGCTCTCGACAACATGGAGATATTGCAGACTCTCCTCCAAAAACCAGATACAAAACTACACGGTGACTTTAAACACATCCCTCACACGTCCAACAACACGCTGCCATCTCAACATCCCGCTAAGCCATTTCGTCTCCAAAACTAACAAGTCTAAACACCACGAGTCTTGCAGCTTCCAAAAGCAAACCATATTCCATGCTGCAAATAAAGAACTTTTGTTGTTGTGTGTTAAAGAAAAGTTTCATAATTCATTTGTGTTGCCTTAAAAAATATAGTTTTCGGGAAAATAACTAATTCCCTCGAACCGCTATAGTGTCATTCCCTATCTGTGAATTTTTCAAACGCAGCATGAGCACAGACAGATTTGATAAACAGACTATCTGGAAATGCATTTGGTGCTGTTACCGTGATAAGACAAAAGTACTATGACAACTATAGTACTGCATTTGGCTCCGTTACTAGGATAAGACCAATCTTTATTATTACATTTGGTAGAACAAGTGTTGTCATGCACAATAATATTACATTTGGCGCTGGCATCGGCATAGATAGTCATGACTGTAATATTGTTACAGTGGTGCTGTGCCAAGATATTGCTACATTCAATACTGTACCAAAATGATAGCATTACAAATGGTAACTGACCCCAGAACGTAGTATCATATTTGGTACTGGACCAAGCAATAATGTTATAATTGGTGCAGGGCCAAACCATAGTACTATAGTTGATGCTGTGCCCAAGATAAGTGCCCAGATAGTACAAACTGTATTGTTACATTTGGTGCCTGAAAATCCATAGCACAGCCAGACACAGCATCACTGGAACCTCATCATCAAATTATTTAGTGTCATAAACAGGACACTCGTTGGGGGTGGGGGTCTTACGCCTCCGCGGAGGTGCAGTCGGTGTATTCTACAGCTCCAGCCGACTGGATAAGCCTTTTGTCAAGATTGAACCTCTAGATAATTTCGCTTAGAAGTTCTTAAACTAAATACCTATATCCATTACGACATGTGCCCTGTAGATTATTTAAAGAAAAATATTCTTCTCATTTAAAAAAAAAAAAACAGCCACAAACATAGAGCAATGAAGGGTGCCTCTGGTAGTGTAATGGTTAGCTAACTAGACTAGCAAAACTTCACAAGTTAATTCGAGTCTCATTGGTGCCCCATACATACAACCTTTTTTCACATTCAAGTAAAAAGCTTAGCAAATTAAATATTGAGTAACCTATCAGAATTTTTATCAGTGATGTAAAAATTATTTTGGACAGTGAGTTTCTCGAATGTATACACGTCTTTTTTTCTTTAATTCACGGAAAGTAACTCTATGACACTGAATGAATTACCTTCCTTGAAAACTTGTGGGTTTTGCTTCAGGGTGACATTAAAAATAAGTCCAGTATCTTGAAAGAAGAAAAAAAAAAACTTCGTTGTAAAAGTACATGGCAAATAATTTTTACGATAAAAATCCGCTGCCAGAGAAATTATTTCACATGCATTTTTATTGAATTGGACAAGGATTTTTACTACAAAATGCATTGGGAGCTATTTTTGCTATAAAAAAGAAATGATTTTATTACAATAATCCCTTTACAATGATTTTTATTACAAAGATAAAGTAGATAATGAAAATTGGTATGCATCGATATGGATTTAATGATAAAAAAGTCATTGTAAATAATTTCTATAGAGTAGAAATGTATTTTATTCTATGAATTGTGTTGACAGTGCCTTTTGCTATTCAAATACAGTAATCGGGTTTTTGAGGGCGGGTGGTTCTAAAATTTCAATTGATTTTATGATGAAAATTTAATCGCAATATTTTAAAAACTATTCTTTTCCGATTGATACTCAATTCAATTCATGGAAATTCCTTATCACAAGATGGAGTAACTAAATCATTGGGGATTCATTTATGAATAATATTATCCTCAAATTATTAATGTTAGCATAGATATCTTTTTGTATTTTTTATTTTACCACAAACAAAGAGAAACTAATCAGAATTTTCATCATTTCAGGTGAAACAGAAAAAAAAAAAGAAAAGTTTCCATAGCACCTAATGATTTAAGGGAAGTAGCTTTGTTACACCGAATGAATTATCTCCCTTAAAAACTCATGCAAATTGCAAATTTTTTTGAAATGGTATGTCCATTCATACGAATTAACCCAGAGAGAAACAGAAAAGTTGTTGAACTGAGGAATGGTCGCTGTTTAAGTGTAAGATATCTAGAAGTGGAATTGTATTGTTTGGGGATTTAAACTTCAATGCAGTATCCAACTAAATCCAGAAAATCTTTGGTAATTCTGCTTTCTCTACTCTACGAATATTAGGACAAAGACAAGAGAAAATTAGAAAACTGTTGACAAAGAAATGAGAATTGCTTTATCTGCAATATGACCCAATATTATGAGACTCTGTAACATACGACCACCAAGGTTTAAATCACCTGTTGATATTAATTAAAAGGTCAACAGATTTAGAGTTTAAGTGAAATTTTCAGAATTTTCGTACATACATTGTCAAAGGTTTTGGTGTTTGACAGCATTTATCTGAGTTTGTGGCCCTGTTTGTTGCATTTTGCTTATAATCAAAGTGTAATATCTGTTTTCTTATATCAATCAAACATACCATTCTATTGTGATGAGTGTTGCATACATTCAGGCATAGGTAGGTAGGGGGAAGAGGCCACAAAAAGGTTGGAAAACAATTGTTTAGACTTTCAATTTGGTGTGTTGATTGCCAAATGAAACAATTCTTAAACTATGAAATATTCCTAAAGTCTATGTTGAGGATGAGTGTGCATAGCTGTGTGTATCTGTATATAACGGAAATTATCGCATAAGTGGAAAGTTTACATGAGTGAGAGAGAGAAAGAGAGAGAGAGAGTTCTATGTATTCATTAAGGTCTTCTGTCACTGGCATAAACAATTTAAACTCTAAACCACTCTCCAAACTCACATCATTCTATGAATATTTCACCTTTATTCTACCCTCAATCCAAAATGCATGTTTCAACCAACCAGAAATAAAAACATCTGAGCAAACTATCTTTGACTACACCCTTACGCCACCATTTTAACTCAACATGTTCCTAATTGATATTCACGATTAAATCTTTCAATCTAATACACTTTTGAATACCTCAACTTGAACCCTAATCCCCATCACTAACCCAATGCATCAACCTTGTTTTGATTATTTCCCCAACTCCAATGCTGCCTTGAATATCCCATCCCAACTTCCACCCTGCATTGAATACCCCTCTCCCAACTCTCATCCTGTCTTGATTATCCAACCCTGTCTTGAACATACTTCTTCTTAATAAGAATAAATTTAATTACCAATCTCTAAATCAAACTCTTCAAGCTAATTACCTAAACCCTAACTGAGCACTAAAGCCATTCCCTAACACCTGCCTCTTATAATTCTTTCTATTCCTACCTCCATCCTGGAACCTTAACCATAGATCTAAATTCTGAACCCAACCTAAAACCTATCCAAGTTAGATATATATCTATAAATTGAATTACCAGGATCAGAAAATTCTGCAAGCACTGCATGCAAAATACAGCTCCTGTTGACAGCTGTTTTGATCTTATTTGGTCTCATCTGCTGTGTATACTATAACCGCCCCCAATGGGAATCAAACCAGCAACCACACAATGCAGAACCAAAACTACCACTGAGCTACAGATCCACATCGCACAATGCCAAATCAACCAGTCATGGTAAATTCATGGCCAATTAACCTGCTGTGTTTTGTAGTTATATCCATACTCTTACAGTGGACATGGTCACCTCCAGGGCTACGGCTTCCCAAGTGGAATGGCAATACGCATTTACATAATCATAACCTCATGGGCAAGGAAATAGATATATATTTTTCATTTTTTAGAGAGAGGAATTCAATTTATACTATCCAAGTTGATTTTTAGAAGATATCTAATAAGACACTGGTGTTTAATCACCGTCATTTCATTATGATTCTCACCTTTTTCGGTTGATATGGGTAGGGAGGAAAATTAAACAAAGACAGAAAATTAAACAAATAAACACCCTCAAAAATTTTCCACATATCCAAGGTATTCAATTTTCTGTCATCTAAAAGCAGGAAGGAATGAATGCTAACACTTAAAATTGGAAACTAAAAAAATAAAAATAGTGGAAATTCACTTTCATACACAAGTTAAGTTGATCTTGTCACAAAATGAAAAGCCAAAATCTATTCTAACTTATCTGGACTGGGTCCACTCAACTTTTCAAAAGCCCAAGATCCTTTTCTAGGTCTCTAAGCTCCACATTGAATACTGAATTAGCTCATCTTACTTGATACAAACTCACAAGACTCACCTTTTGCTGAGTCTCTTTCTCTCAATCCCGATCATCACTTTTAGCTGATGTCTAAAGAATTGGATTAGGAGCTGAAGTGAAAAAGACTCACTTCTGTGAATTTCTTTCCTCCCCACCACGTCATTATCTATATCATGACTCTCATAATTCCAAGTAAGCACTGAAAGTTTCATCCTATCAGCAGTACCACATTGTTGCAAACACAAGTGGCTTTCAGGGGTGAAAACTGATGCCACAACCTACCATGGTATTCCTAGGAAACCAAACAAACCTGAACAGAATACTTTTTAGACTGTACAGAATGGTAAATAAGAGATGAAGTCTAATCTAATTTCTTTGCTTTGTCAATATTGCCATTGCTCTTCACGAGCAAACTGACATCGTCAGGTAGAATACTTTGCCGAGATGAATGAGTTAGCTAAACCTCACTAAGGACTGGATTCACCCTCAGTTTATGCAGAAAAAGTTCCCACACAGGAACATGTAGCAAGGGCAATAATGAACACCCTTTATAATATGATCAAGACAAGACAAAAGAGTCTAGCTTTATTCCATTCACTCCACTCATAGCCCTAAGATATGCATACAAAAAGATACAGCTGTGAAAGTTCAGCTTGAATTCAGCCACAATCTCCAGAAAACAATGGTCAACCCTATCAAAGGCTTTGGACTGATCTAAATGGATCAGTATAGTATCCTCATTGACTTTCACTAAGAAAGTGTGTACCAAATCAAAACCGTTTTGAACAATCCTGCTCTTTACAGCACAAGTGTGCTCAGGAGCAATTAGATTAGGCAAGACATCTGCAAACAGACCTTTGCTAAAATCCTCACAGTTCAACATCACTAGAGACTAGACTCCTGCCTCATCCAGTTGATGGAGATAATAGCTAGCAAGAGTACAAATATAAACAGTCTCAAGTGTACTTTGTTGGGAATCTCATTGGTACCTGGAGGTTTGTCCATTCCAACCTTCTTTAATACTTTCTTAATGTCTTCTGTCATGGGCTCCTTGCACCCAGCCACTTTGATACCTTCAAGACAAGGGAAGTTGACCAAATTAGAATCAAGTTCAAACCAAGTTCCCTTGAGAAAAGTGCCAGTAATAGGATCGAAATTTCTCATGTCTTTATATGCAGTTTAGCGTCATCCATCTAGCGATATGTCAATAAACAGCATTGCCATGTTCCTATGTGGCTATATTCGTTGCCATTCTTTTCAGCCTAGACTTAACTAGTAGGGCTTAGTCTTTCTTATTGAGGAAGGTCAGCTCCACCTCAACCGAGTTTCTATACCATCTCACAATTGGAAAGTCCAGTCTAATATAGATTATAGTGTCCTTGTTGCAAAAGGCAAGGCCAAATCTTTGAATTTCCAGAGGTTAGCCAACCTATGCTCTGTGTAAGCTAAACTATAAAAGCTTAGGCTACTGAAAATTTTTATATCAAATTCATCTACTCTATCAATGTAGCAAAAAAGCTGCCTCAAGTTCAAGCCATCCCAAGTTTATACTCCTCTATTTGGATGCTCATTTCAGAATTTATTGACAAAATTGAGCTTGTCTATAATTTTGAGGAAGTATTTTGCACGTAAGTGCTAGTGTCCCTGCTAGCCCCTCCCCCCAGTCTATCTTGGGATCAAAGATCGCATTCCAATCACCCACTAAAACTTTCCTAGAATTTAGCAGTTTCATATAGATAGCAAAATACATCACCCATACCATAAATGCAGGTCCTTACAAAAACAAGTGAAGTGAAATGAACTACTAGATTTTACTGAATTATACTAATAAAGCCTTGGTGAATTTCAGGTTTGGATCTTTGGTAGTAGAGTTACTACTGTATATCCATTTACTTAGTTTTCCAGTGGTTAGCATTTACTGTATTTGACCGTGTATAAGACACACCCACATTTCAGCAGGGCAAATCAAGAAAAAGGAAAGAAATTACTAATATTAAATGTGATGAAATTAATATAATGAATATTATCAATGATAACACTTTTATTCTTCATAATAGCCTTTTAAATAATGACTATATGTATGGGAAAGTTACTCTAAAGTCTAAGCTAATAGAAGTTGCCAGGTCGCTAATTTCAGCCGACTATTGCAAATTTTAAATCTACATATGGCATATAAGATGCAGGAAAATTTTAAAAGATATTTTTAGTAAAAAAGCGCACATTATATGCCATCAAATATGATAAGTAAATGTTATGAAGGTGAGCAGTGTCAAAATTCATCTTTTACCAAATAAAATAGCATATAAAGATAATCCAATGTTTTTAAGTTTTTTTTTTTTTTTGTTCCCCTGCACCCCAGTTCAAACTGTGAAAATTGATCACAAACCAACAAAACAGAATGTTTAAATTATTTCTTTCCTCACATATTTTGAGACATAATTGGAAATAGATAAAATTATAAACTTCAAACTTAGGTCAACAACTAATACCACCTCCTCATCAACATATATTTTATTTCAGAATTTGAACAGTTTTTATTAGGTCATTGAGTCAAAGCAAGAAAGGTTGATTTTCATCAGATCAGTGTTTATTGCCAATGGAATTGCCCCCTGCTAATTTCTTCTATCCTCAATAAGTAGCATACTGAAGATCTGATGAGATCCAAGGATTCTATTACATATTTTTGTATTATCTATTGCAAAAGCAACTATAGGATTGTAGTCTATGAGGATAAAAGCAGGTTTTGTGATGTTCACGCGTTACTTCCTTCTATCTTTCTTTTCTCCTCTCTGTCTTTCAGGTGATACTTTATTTCTGTTGTTTGTTCATTATGTCTATCAATGTTATATTTTGACCTTCGACCCGGCCCAAAAATACTATTCCTAGGTAATACACCGGAAGGAAGTGACACATTCCAACGGCCAGTAATTGAAAGAGATCGCGTGGGCGGATTAAGGCTTATGATATGGGACAAGGTTAAGGTTTCATTGTGCCATTACAGTCATGCACCGGAAGAGAGTAACCTCTGAACTGCATGACAGTTATTTCTGCTTGATGACGATTAAACATTCGATTTCAAAGATCCAGTAGGCAACGTGTGGGCGTTGAGTTATTATTTAACTCAGTTGAGTTTGGATCCCAGAGCAGTTGCCAGCAGACTCCCAGAGGGTTAGAGACGAGATGTGGTAGGGAAGGCCACACCCGACCGAGGGGGCCCTCGGAAAAGCCCCGATGAAGTGGACCCCAAGGCCTCTGGTTGAACATCAGGAGAACAATAAAGACACAACGTGACGGTCATAACAGTGGGGTCAAAATATGAAGTTTATTTTCGATCTCCAGCATCCTCTCACATGCAAACCCTTAAACAACCCTTTCAAACCCTTACAAATAAAGTGAGAGGTGAATATTTTTCTAAAGAAGTCTTCTTGTGTCTTCCTTCCTGCATCTTAATTCTTCTTGCGTCTTCCTTCCTTCGTGCGTCTTACTTATGGTGTCGTTGTGATGCTGAATGAACGTGTAAATAACTATATAACATCAATATGTTTGCTTGACTCTTGACCAAAAGCAGTCACCAACTGATTCTGCCATTAACTTATGTAACCATTTTTATTACCTACAATTCTTTGCTTTTTTCCCCTACCCATTATAACTCTGAGTAAGCCAGTGTGATGGAGGCACCATGACTACCATGTACAATTGCTCATTATGTAACTCAATGCTGAGATCTTGGCAGATGCCAATCAAGGTGTACAAAACCTGAGATTGTGTCACAAGAGAAAACAAGGAAGTGGATTTGTTCACAGATGGGAGTGTATGTCAATTTGAAACCATTTTTTAGTTCTTCTCCAACCACCCACATGTGCAGTGCAAATTCTAACTTGCCACTGCTCAGTTTTCAGACTTGACATGGATCCAAGTGCCACTTTACCCTAGTTTGATCTCTCTAACCAATTGACTACACCTGTGTGTGTGTGTGTATTTTTATATATATATATTCATTGTAATGAAAAAAGGGGGTCAGAACTCCTTCACGCCAACTGTGCTGCTCGCACCAACTTTCAGAGTAACATGACTCTGCAAATTGCACCAACTCCTTAACTCAATGTCTGCTCTCCGCTCTCAGAATAACACCCCCTGCCTTGCCAATTTGTTCTTTTTATAGCCTCTTTTTCTCCTCATGCAAATTGCATCTACTCACATATAAGGAGTCCACAAACTCACATTCCTCTTTTTTTCTTTTCCCGACGGTCGAACGCAGACGCGATGTGAGTAATCTATTCCATTTATTTTTAGACCATATATATATATATATATATATATATGTGTGTGGGAGTAAATCTTTCCGTACTTAGATAGATTTGATATAAAAATATAGCCAGACTGTATTTCACCAGAACACCCTTAATAAAAAGAAAAAAAAATGTAAAATTGAATTCTCAAGTTGCAGCCTAGGCAGTCTTCTCAGCCTTATCTGACCATCTCCGCTTAGACTAGATGTGAATGAGTAGTCACCACACAAACACTCATTGATGCCCAAAACACATATACTCAACATATGCTTAAGCTTATGTAGATACATAACTATGCACATATGTACACACAAGTACGTACCTACACCTACTCATGTGTACTGTGATATTCATCTATGTGCACACACATCCATCCACAGCATATACTCAACATAAGCTTACTGTTATGATCTTCCTGTTTGTGGTGGATGGGTGACATACCTAATCCTTGCTGGGGAAAACAACCACTATGGTGGTATCAGCTTGGATGAAAAAAAAATTTCATGGGTTGTCACTCAGCTGCGAACACCATTGGAAAGAATAACAGATTTATCATCACGCTACAAAACGAATGATATCTACAATTGATTTGTAGGTTTGTTTTATTTCATTACTGATAATTTTATCAATTTTCTATATGGGACATAATCTTTCCAAAGAAAAATAAAATGTGACAATTTAACATCAAAGGAGGAGGGGCAAAATCATAAAACCTTCATGGAAACCAACCAAAGAAAGGGAAGGTAAAAAGAAAGTATTCACTACTGTCTTACTTTTTTTTCAGAGGTTAAGATTCTTTCTTCCTTTCCCTCTCCTCCTATTTTCTCCGGGAATCGCTATACCAGTTCACATTTGTCCTGGAGCTAGTTTTGATTCTGCTAGTCCCCTCTGAACTTCCTTTTTTTTCCCTCAGCGATGATTTTCTTAATAATTCCTTTCTCTATAAGTGGGGGTTGAATGCAGAAGATAATCCAACATCATCATCATCATGTCGCGCTGGTAGCACGGATATCCCTGACCCTCTCTCGCCACTCCTCCCTATCGTTCATCGCCCCAGGCAGGTCTTCAGGACAACATCCCGTATCCTCACATAGCTGCTGAATGTATGTTCATGCTGGTCATCCTGCTTTTGCACGGCCATGTGTGGGGGTCCATAAGAGTACATCTCTTATGAGTTTGTCCCTGCTTCTCCAGCAGTGTCCTGCATGTCTGGTTCGTCTAACTTGAATAGTTTTCGTGATAGGAGGCAGGTGGCCGTACAGTTGGTGTCTTGTGGGGTGTTGCCGCCAGGACTTGTTCAAGATTGCATGCAGCATTCTTGTGTAATTGCCGTCTAGCTTCTTCTCTAGCCGTTTTGTTAGCGTCCATGTAGTGCAGCCATATAGCAGTATCGATGTGACCGCTGCCTGGAAGAAACTGCGTTTCATTTTATCGGTTAGGTCTGATTTCCATATAATCGATAGCCTATTGAGAGCTGTCCATGCTTTCGTTAACCTCGTTTCGATGTCCTTTTCGGTTGATGAGACGCTGCTTCCTAGGTATGTGAATTTGTCTACTAGTTTAAGAGGAGTTCCGTCTAATGTGGAGATATCACCTGTTGGATTATAGCACATATATTCCATTTTGTGTGCATTGACATAGAGGCCTATGCCTGCGGCCGCTCATTCCAAACTATGCAGTAGTGTTTCGGCTTTGTTGGGTGTATTTGCCAGTATCGCTTTGTCATCGGCATAGTCGGCGTCGGTAATTGTTTTTGCGGGGTACCTTCTGCTTCTTTTCTTCGTCAGCTCGAAGCCATTCTCTCTGATTTTGTCAATCGATGTTCCAAGTACGTAGTCTAGACAAATGATAAAGAGGTACGGAGCCAGCGTGTCCCCTTGTAGTACTCCTGCTACAATGTCAAAGTATTCTGTGTCTTCATCTGGTGATTGTACTTTTACTTTGGTGTTTCTATAGAGAATTGTTATTGCTGCTACATTTTCTTTAGGTATGCCGTACGCTAGTAGGATTTGTTCCATCTTTCCTCTGTGAATGGAATCGAAGGCCTTGGTAAATTCGACAAATATTAATGTCGCTTGTAGGTTTTTTGCCCATACACCTTCAAGGATTCTACGGATGGTTAATATTTGTGAGGTCGTGGATCTATTTCTCCGGAAGCCATTTTGGTTTTTCCTAAGTATGATGTCAATTTTGGGTTCTATGCGGTTTCGTAGTAGGGCATTGTAGATTTTGGCTGCTATGGATGTAAGTGTTATGCCTCGGTAGTTTTTGGCTAATCCTAGGTCCCCCTTTTTAGGGAAGGGGAGTATGCATCCCTTCATCCATCTATCTATCGGATTTTGATTGTATACTGCGTTGCAGTGTCGGAGCAGTATGTCGTCGAATTGTCTGGTCTTCCATACTTCTGGGGGAATCTCGTCCAGCCCTGCAGCTTTCATATTTTTAATTTTTCTGAGAACCGAGTCGAATTCTTCTCGTGTGAACGGTCCTAGTTTAATGTCTAATTGTTTACTAATTATTCTGGTGATTGGTTCCTGCGTTATTTTCGGTGGGTTTCCTAGTAGGTTTTCGAAGTGCTGTTTCCACAGTTTTACTCTTTCTTGTTGGTTTGCTGCTTTCAGTTTTGCTTTGGCTGTGTTCTTTCTTCTACTCACTTCGTTTATTGTTTGCCAGGCTATCCTAGATTGTCTATCTTCCACCAAGTCTCTAATCTTATCTATCTGATTTTGAATGTATTCTATCTGTTCCTTTATATATATCCCTGCTAATTGATATTGTGCCGCTTTTAGTTTTAAGGCATTTGTGTTTGTTGGGTTTTTTCAATAGTTTTTGGAGGCTGTTTTCACTAGTGCATGTTTTTCTCTCACTGCTAAAGTTTCCCATGGGACTTTATATTTAGTTTTGAGTTTTGTTGGAATGCATTTCGCTGCTGCCTCGAGGTGCGCATTGACGAAATTTTCATATTCGTCGTTTGGTGTACTTTTTTCTGTCTTTTCTTGTAGTGTTTCGATTCTGTTTCTTAATTCTAATACGTATTTATCTCTTATATCTCTGTTGTTCAAAAGGGCCTAGTCATAGTGTTTGGTGCTCGCTGTTTGTTTGGCGTTTTTTCGTAGGCTTAGCCGTATTTTCGCCGTGACTATTTGGTGATCTGTGGACACACCCTCGAAAGAGGAGTATGCCTCGCAATTCATTGCACTATTTTTCCATTAATCCCGGTCCAATCTCGACTGATTCATTGCATGCCGAAACCTTGTTGCAATTAGTTTTTAAAGCTGGCGCCCAAAAACTTCCGATTCTCCTTCGGGTATTTTCGCTCCTCCTCGGGGCACTCCGGCTCTCTCCGTCTTCTCCTTCACAGAATGCAGCATATTGTAAGAGAAGAGTGTGTGTGGGTGTGAGATAGAGGGAGAAAGGAGAAATATAGAGAAACCAAACACGAGAGAGATTCATGGTGGGGGGAGGGTCGTAACATCTCATTTCCCAAAAAAAAAAAAAAAAAAAATAAGAGAGAAAGCAAATAATTTGCTTTTAAATAATTTTTTTTTTTTTTTACTATATACTTTTAAGTATATCTTGATAATGCCTCAGCAACAATATTTTCTTTGCCTTTAATATGTTTTATTTCCAAATTAAATTCTTGGAGCATTAAACTCCAGTTAAGTAATCTTCAATTCTTTTTCTTCATAAGTTGAAGGTAAATCAATGGATTATGGTCAGTAAAAACTACAGTAGGTGATACCGAGGCAGTTAGATAAATTTCAAAGTGTTGTACACTTAATAATAAAGCTAATAATTCTTTTTCTCTAGCCGAGTAGGATTTTTGGAAACTATTTAATTTTCTGGAAAAATAACTGACAGGATGCAAATTTTTCTGATCGTCAGCTTGTATCATGACTGCTCCAATCCCAGTCTCACTAGCATCTACTCCTAAACAAAAAGGTTGCTCAAAATCTGGAGCCTTTAGTACAGGTTTGTTACTAAGCATGGTTTTAATGTTTTCGAAGGCAGTTTGACATTCGTCCGACCATCTGAATCTATTTTCCTTCTTTAATAACCTAGTTAAGGGTGCAGCTTGATCTGAGAAATTTCTACAGAATTTTCTGTAGTAGCCTGCCATTCCCAAAAACCTTCTAAGCCCTTTCAGAGTTTTCAGCACTGGATATCGCTGGATATTCACGATCTTGGTTTCACTTGAGGTTATCCAGCTGTATCCCACTATATAACCCAAATATTTTCACTTCTGCTGCACAGAAGTCACTCTTCGATAAATTGATTGTAAGATTTGCTTCCGAAAGTCCCTGAAACAATCTATCTAGGGTTTTTATATGATCATCCCAAGTACTATTATATACCACTATATCATTGATATAGGTTTCAACCTCTGGAATTCCATCTAAACAGCGATTCTTTAGTCTCACAAATGTTGCTGGGGAATTTTTCATGCCAATCGGCATGACCTTGTATTGGTAGGCTCCCTCTGGGGTTATGAAAGATGATATCTCTTTCACTCTGTCTGTTATCAGTACTGCCCAATATCCCTTTAATAGGTCGCACTTGGTAATATATTGTGCCTTACCTATGCGATCAATGCAGGCTTCTATCCTTGGGATTGGATAGGAGTCTGTCTTAGTGACAGCGTTTACCCTTCTATAGTCTGTACAGAATCGGGTTGATCCATCCGGCTTGTCAATGATTCCATTGTCAAGCATATACTTAATTTCTTGTCAAAGAACCTTAAGTTTCCTTGGATTTAATCGATAAGGATGCTGTTTTACGGGCTTGTCATCCACTAATTCTATATCATGCTTGATCAGGGTAGTACTTCAAGGTATGTCAGAAAATAAGTCTTAATACTTAGTAATCAATTTACTCAGTTCTTCGCTTTCGCGGTTCGACAGATGACTAAATTTCTTTTTTTTTTTAAGTCTCTCAGAATGACTGAATTTTCCAACTTAACTGGTGGTTTGGCCTTTGCACAGTTTTCTTTCGCCAAATAATTATCCGCTCCCTTTTCTGGTATCTTAGTTCCTACCATGATCCTTTTGTCTGTGCCTCGCCTAACATAACTTTTTTTTCATACGTCGCTGGGTATTTCTCAAATATTATCATGCTAATTCTTGGGCATTAGCTAAATTTTTCCTCATTTTATCTACATATTCTGTCATGGTTCTAGGTAACGGTTTGTTCTCCGTCCATCTCTCTTTAATCAATTTAGGTGGTCCTCTCACCAAGTGACCAAAAATCATTTCGAATGGGCTAAATCCTTGTGACTCTTGTATCGCATCACGGGCAGCAAACAATATAAACGGTAGTCCCTGGTCTCATTCCTTCTGATGTTCTAGGCAATGTGTACGCAACATGTTCTTCATGGTAGCATGAAATCTCTCTAACGCTCGCTGCGACTGCGGGTGATATGTGCAAAACTCTACATGTTGGACGCCTAACTGCTCAATGGCCTGTCGAAACAACTTCGACATGAAATTCGACCCTCGGTTGGTCTGTATTACTCTGGGAAGTCCTACCTTGGAAAAGAAATTAATCACTGCTTCTACTATTTTCTTAGCCGATATTGCTCTCAACAGGATAGCTTCAGGAAATCGTGTGGCGGCACACATTATAGTCAGAATATATTTGTGTCTGGCTTTTGTTAGTGGCAACGGTCCGACACAATCAACTATAACCCGACTGAATGGTTCCTCCACCACTGGTATCAGTTGGAGTGGAGCAGGGGGATATTTTGATTAGGCTTTCTGACTTGCTGACAAATTTCGCACGACCTGCAAAATTCCTTTACATCTCATATAATCCCAGGCCAGTAGAAATGCCTTGTCAGCTTTTCATAAGTCTTAGTTATTCCAAGGTGACCTGCCATGGGTGCTTCGTGGGCGGTACACAATAATTCGATATGATACCTCGTCGGGACTAATGTCTGTTCATATGCCTTACTTCCCTCCGTTTCTGCTTCCTGTGGGGTCTTCTCCCACTTTCGCATTAATACTCCATCCTTCATATTATAATAATGGGGCGTGTCTCTGCCTTCCCCATCTCCTAGGTGGGTATATAGCGACTTAAGGCTATCATTGCCTTTTTGCTCTTCGATCAACTCATCTCTGGGTTTATTTATTTCTATGGTAGATCTCCCCGTTTGTTCCCGTCGGTTATGCCTCTGTCTCATCACTACCGCAGACGTCATCTTTCCCCACTTCCTTTCTCTGACTCCCATTTTTATGTTTTGACATTGGTCATATTCGGTCTCCTCCGATATCATTCCTGAGTAACATTGACACACCAGTCATGGGTAGTCTATCAATTATACCTACTACTACTGGACCTGACTTCCATTTGGATTTGATCTCGATCTGATACAGAGGGACTTTTATAGGCTTTATACCTATTCCCCTTATCATTACAGTTTTATTTAGTGTATTACATGCACTTATCGGTACATGATTTCGTATTAAAAGAGATTGGGATGCTCCCGTATCTCGCAAAATATTTATTTTATACCCCTTTCTATTTCTGCAGTACACTACACCTCTGCTTGTAAAAGCACAATATCTTTTCTCAGCTGGGTTCCCAGCTATAGCTCCCTGAGATTTACTCATGGGGTTTTTATTTATCTTGGGGTCTCTGCCCGTCTGGCATTGGAATGTTAAATGTCCAGGTTTCCGTGCTTGCCGTGACGCCCTCCTACTCGTCGGGCATCGTTTCGGCGCATTAATATTCGCTCCTCGCCGTGATGGTCCGGCATCGGTCTGTTGCTCACAAATTTGCTTATATATATATATGTATATATATATATATATACACACACACACACACACACAGATGCTTTTTTAATATATATATATATATATATATATATAAACACTCACACAACCCCATGGTCAACTAACATGTCTAACTCTATATATTATGAAAGGTCTATTCTGTAACTACACATAACATCCATTATAAATGATCGTGAATTTTCTTTTCTTCCATTAAAAAAAAAAAAAGAAAAACCTCCCCACTCATATGTAAGATCACTTTCACATGGTGTAATCATGTGTCCTTGCTTGGCGTGTCTCTCTTTGGGATTTTGGTATTTGTGAATGTAATGGACGCAACGTACCTGGAACATCAAAGTGTGCATGGACATGTCTGGCCTATAGAGTAAAAGCGGGAAACAGATATGGCTGCTTCAAGCACTATATGTAATGTTGGGAGATCTCGAACCCGTGAGAGTCGATTTGCACGTATGCAAATTCTTTTGAGATCGGGCAAGGATATAAATGGATGGTGACGGCTAGAATGCATGATTCTTTCTGAGTGAATCAACTGACGAACACGCGCGAAAGTTTTATTACAACTTGAAGGAGAGACGGAAGGAAAAGGACAGGAAACAAGGGATAAGTAGTGCTCATGTTAATATGCACAAGTCTTGTGAAACTAACTTGCTGAATCCATTGCAGCATTCCGACACAAGCTATTTCGGCAATTATGGCCTTCAACCCCAAATTATTTCCCCTCTTTGACAGGACCAATCCTGGGGAATCGGTGGTTGAATGGGTGGAGAAGGCAGAGTTAGTGTGCCGGTTAAAGCAGGTTGAAGAACATTGAATGCGTAGTTCCCATGCGCCTTTTGGGTGGCGTGTATGCAGTTTATCAGCAGCTAACTGAAGAAAAGAGGCTGACTTGGCTTGTATAAAAGATGTTTCATACACAGCATTTGCCTTCAATCTCATGACAACATATAAGCAGTTTGTAGTGTGCTGCAAACAGCGTGCTGTTTGTGGCCAGGAGAAACGGTTGATGTTTTCTTGGTGGAGCTACGCAAGTTTGCGACTCAGTTCGGAGGTATGACGGAGCGGGGTTGGTCTGTGAGTTCATTGCTGGGTTACCGGAGCATGCGGAGAAACTTCTCCAGGCCACTACCAAGGTAGACGACTTGCCAATATCTGAAATATTGGCCGGTGCCCAAGCAATATTGAAGGAGAGCTTCACAGGTACAGGTTTGGCAGCCACCGTAGCTCAACTACCGGGATGTCAGGAAAAAGAGACCACAGCTCTAAGAAGATGCTACATATGTCAGGGACCCAACCATATGGCTCGATATTGTCTTAGGTGGTGTGAAAGTCTCTCACTTGTTATTGGTGCAAGTGACAGGGTTACATTGCCCGAAATTGTCCAGGAAATGAACAAGGGGACGAGTCTTCAGCACCTGTCTCTTCCCAAAACCTCATCTGAACAGTGTGCTGTCTGCGTTCACTTTGCAGATTGACGGAGTAAGAATACCTGTATCTCAGAAAAATAGGCTCTCAGAATATCCTACCCCTAAGCGACTCCAAGGTGAATATGAGCAGGAGTTGCTGGCTTGGATTCAGAACGGTTGGCTGATTCCATACCCGGAGAGCGAACTTGGACCTCCTAAAGGCCTGATACCATTAATGGCCATACTACAGGAAAATAAGCAGCAGGTCTGGCCAGTAATGGACTATCGCAAGCTGAACGAGCATGTGAATGCTTGTACGGCGAATGCGGATGTGTGTGCTCAAACCATGAGGGAATGGCGATAGCAGGGGCCAAAAGCTGCTATAGTGGGCCTGCGCCGGGCATATCTGCTGATTCACATTGACAAATCGCTGTGGCCATTCCAAATGGTGAAAATTAAAGGGCAGAGGTATTGCCTTACCCGTTTGGGCTTTGGACTAAACATAGCTCCTCAGATCATGCGGTCTGTCATAAAAGCTGCGATCGGGCAAGATGAAACTGTCAATGGCGATACTTCCTCATACGTCGATGACATATTTGTTAATGAGAGTGTGTGTTCGGCAGCTCAAGTGAAGATGCACCTTGAACTGTTTGAGCTGACTCACAAGGATCCAGAACAACTGAGTAGTGGTGCTTGTGTGTTGGGCATATACGTTTTGGAGGAGCATGGTAAACTTAGATGGCGATGCGACAGCGAGCGTCTGAAGGTTCCTGACGTACTTATGCATCGTGCCATCATTTCCGTTTGTGGGCGGCTTACCGGGCTGGTTTCGTGTTGCAGCCACGTTTGTGAAACGGAGAGTAAACGCTGTAACAACAGAATGGGATGATAAAACACAAGACCCCATGTTCTGTCGGATGCTTGAAGAAATCGTATTGAGATCGTCACAAACTGATCCAGCGCATAGTGACTGGTGTGCAAATGGTCAGGAAGTCACTGTGTGGGTGGATGCAAGCTCCCTGGCCACCGGGGTGGCTATTGAATGTGATGGAGCCATAATTGAAAACGCAAGTTGGCTACGACCAGTGCACACAGATAAACACATCAATCTGGCAGAGCTTGATGCCATGTTAAGGGGCATTAATCTGGCACTGCACTGGAGGGCGAGCATGATTCACCTGCAGACGGACTCGGCCTGCATGCACCAGTGGATTTCTGACACCTTGTCCAGGAAAGCAAGGGTACGAATTAAGGTGGTGGCGGAGATGCTAATAAAACGGTGACTGAGTACGCTCCATGAATTAGCGGCAGAGTATGGACTGACGATTGACGTGGCACTTGTTAATTCTCATGCAAACCGAGCCAATCCACAAACTAAAGGGCCCCATTGATGGCTGGACGTACTTCGAAATGAAGCGGAACCCGTTGAGCCAGTATGCGCTACAACCATGGGGGAGCTGGATCCTGCTCGCATTCAGACCATTCACCGATCTTGTGGACATCCTGGCATAAAGTGCACACACTACTTCGTAAAACTGGTGAGTCCCGAGGTCTCCAAGGCAGCTGTGCGGGAGGTAGTTAGAGAGTACAAGAGTCAGTCCATAGATCCAGCCCCAGTAAGTTGGAAGGCAGGCAGACTGGACATATGCAAGAACTGGAGGAGGGTTGGAATGGATATAAAGGTCGGCATTACTTACACTTGATTGACTGCGGTCCCAGTCGATTTGCTATTTGGAGGCCGTTATTGTGCCAGGATTCTGCCAGCATTGTTCAGCAGTTGGAGATTGTATTTTATGAGAGGGGGGCGCCTGTTGAGCTACTCACAGATAACACCATGACCTTTAGTGGAAAGACGGTCTCTAAATTCACAGAGCACTGGGGCATTCGGATAAGATTCTGATGTGCATATGTACCAGCTGGCAACGGGATTGTGGAGAGATCTCACTGTACAATAAAGTGCTTTGCCCCAAGAACACGGTGCTCAGTAAAGGAGGCAGTGTACTGGTATAATGTGACTCCCAAAGATGATGTGTCGGCTTCAACAGCACCAGCCAACGTGATATACTCTTATCCAGCCCATATAAAAGGCATTGATGTCATATTACCACCGGAGGGTGCTGATCCCAGCAGTTATAAGGTAGGGGATAGTGTCTGGGTCAAGATCCCGCATGGGCAATCTACAACCCAGTTTGGAAAGGGGACAATAATGGGTGTGTACAGCCCACATTTGGTCCATGTTGACGGGACACCTTGCCACATAAAGGATGTTCGTTTGCTGCAAGGAGTAGACACCACTAATTGCAGTATCACTTCCTCTAAAGACAGTGCCGATGCTATATTTAACATGGGAGGATCCTGCAGCATCTGAAAGTGATCACAGTGACCGTAGTCAGCACGGGCCCAGAGACACATCCAAGGACGAAGATATTGCTGAGAGTGTCCCGCTTAGATGAAGTAGCAGACTAAAGAGACCTGCTCCGTGCTGTACATTGTGTGATTCCCAAACCAGGGAGGAGTGTGAATGTAATGGACGCAACATACCTGGAAATTCAAAGCGTGCACGGACATATGTGGCCTGTAGAGTAAAAGCAGGAAACAAATATGGCTACTTCAAGCACTATATGTAATGTTGGGAGATCTCGAATCAGCGACAGTCGATTTGTGCGTATGCAAATTCTTTCGAGATTGGGCGAGAATATAAACGCACAGTGACGCCTAGAACACGTGATTCTTTCTGAATGAATCAACTAACGAGCTTGTGCAAAAGTTTTATTACAACTTGAAGGAGAGATGGAAGGAAGGAAGAGGACAGGAAACGAGGGATAAGAAGCGCTTGTGTTAATATGCGCAAGCCTTGGGAAACTGACTCGCGGAATCTATTGCAGCATTCCGACAGTATTGATGTCAATACATTTCCATCAAAGTCTTCATGGCTTATGTCCATCAGATGAATATACTTTATGTCCACAATAGGCTGTGGCATCCTATGAACCATAAATTTGGTGATTGCACACGAATCACAATTCCTATCCACCATTGTGTTGGATATGCATTTGGTAGTTTCACCAAAACCTTTTAACCATTTTGTACTGCTGTTACCCACTCCCTCTTTATTATTTGACAATTTATCTCTCAGAAGTCTCCATTAGTAAGGAGAGACCTTTGGGGCACTGTCTCTTTCATCTGTTCAACCTTGGTTGGGTTTTATGGCATATCAACCTTTGTAGGTTATTTAACGCCAAATCCACTTTTATGAAAATAATTCTATTTCAAACCATTCAGTTTAGCATAAGTACGTAGTTTAAATGTAAGTACAGTTTAATTGTTAAAAAGATTTCTATTTCAAGCTATTTGGTTTAGTCAAGCTGTTCTAATTCTGCTAAGTATAAGTACAATTTTTGTTTACACACAGATAAATGTCAAAACAGTTATATATTAAGCAATTCAGTTTAGTGTAAGTATAGTTTCAATGTCAAAAAACATATCCATTTCAAATAATTCAGTTTAGCATAAGCACGCAGTTTGAATGTAAGTATGATTTAATTGTCAAAAACATTTCAGTTTAGTCGAACAATTCAGTTTAGTATAAGTATGCCGTTAGTTCTATTTAACCCATAGTTAGGGCCCTATCAGGTGTTACTACACTGGGCCAGAGTGAACCTGAGAGCAATGGCAATGAAGGGGTACTCCGCATTCCCCAAAGGCCCAGTAGCACTGGAACCTCACCATCAGATTGTATAGTGTCATATACAGTACACTCATTGGGGGGTGGTCTTACCCCTCTGCAGAGGTGCAATCAGTGTATTCTACAGCCCCTACCGATTGGGTAATATGCGGAGTTAATGTCAAAACTGTTTTATATCAGATAATTCAGTTTAGCATAAGTACACAGTTTAGATGTCAAAACAGTTCTATTTCAAGCAATTCAGTTGAGCACAAGTACTCAATTTAAATGTAAAAACAGTCCTATCTTAAACAATTCATTTTAGCATAAATACGCAGTTTAAATGCATAAAAATAGTAAATGCCAACCACCGTTTAGTTCTATTTAACCCATAGATAGGACTCTTATCAGGTACTACCACTCCAGGCCAGAGTGGACCTGGGAGTGATGGCAAGAAAGGGGTACTCCGCATTCCCCAAAACTCCAGCATTGCTGGAACATCACCATCAGATTGTTTAGTGTCATATCCAGAACACACATTGGTGGTGGTGGTGGTGGGGGGCTACCCGTCTAAAGAGAAGCAGTCGGTGTATTCTACAGCCCAAGCCGACTGGGCAATCATTTTCTTTATTTTTTTGGAGTTTGGAGGTGTGTCTCCTTTCCAGGGTGGCATGATTGTGGCCCCCCACCTCTGCTGTAGACAACATTGTTCTACATCTTCTGCCAAATTGTAGTTCACATGAGGATGGCATATCGTTATTTATTGGGGTTGTTCTTTACATCCATAATGCTGTGTATGAGCACTTCTTTTCTTCCCGGGCCTGCTTCCAAAGGGCTTTGATTTTTCTTATTGCTCTTTCTGCTAAACTCTTTGGTGATGGTATGTTATATTCGAGTTGTAACATTCCCTCTGAAACATATCACTCATGTACTGTGAACCACAGTCAGCTATGATGGTTATCGGTAATCCATATGCTGTTAGAACCTTGGTGAATTGCTCATAGACAGTAGTAACTGATGTGTCTGGGAGTGTTTGGACTACTGGGATACTTGAGTAGGAGTCTACCACTAGGAGATATTTAGATCGATCTTGCTTATTGATGTCCATACCTAATGTAGCCCAAGAGTGTATGGAGAAATCTGGCTGCATCAATTGTAGTTTGGGTTGTGCAGGTTGATATTTGCTGCATGCTTTTACCATGTTTCTGATGCTCTGTTTATCCCTGGCTAAAATATAGACACCCTTGGAAATAGGCTGCATTTTGTTTCTTCTTGGTGGTCTGTGTGTCTTTCAAAGACTGAGAGTTTCAGTGCTTCTGGACTAAAATTCTGTCCCCCTTGAGGATTAATCCATCATCTAAGATGAGATTGCACGTGAAGGTCTAGTGTTCATAAAGTGTTGTTGGGTAATATTTTCTGTATTCTGACCATCCTCTGTATATTGTGTCTTTCAACAGGGTTCATTGTTGGGTCAGCTATTAATGCCTCTTTTATCCATTCTGTGTTTATTATTTTCATGTTTGTCATTATGAAATTGATACTGTGCTGTTGTGGTGTACCTTTTCTATTTTCATTGAAGCACTCTTGACAAAGCGTCTGTAACTGGAATTGTCTTCCCTGACTGGTACTTGACTTGGATGTCAAATTTTAGGCACTTTAAGATGAACCGTTGAGGTCTAGATGGAGTCGCAGCTAGATTTCTCTTGAAGCTTTGTTAATGTGGTGAATGGTTATTTCTACTTTTACCTTTCACCAGTGTAAGAAATATTCAATTTTTTGTTGGCCATAAGTGACTGCCAGATACTCTTTCTATTTTGGAGTACATTAACTCTGTTGAGGGGAGTCACCTTGACACCATTCCTACTGTTTTTTCGGCACACCTTTGGTTGATCTGTCTTATTCATGCCCCCATTATTAGTGTACTGGCATCACATTGGAGAATTGTTGTTGTATTGGGGTCTATGTCATAGTAAATGATTATCTGTGACTTGTACTGTTCTGTTTTTATTTCTTCAAGGGCTTCTTCATGGTGTTGTGTCATAAGAAGTGCATATTCTTTTTCCACAGTTCTCAAATTGGTGCAGTCATTTGTGATAGTTTCACTGAGAACCTACTGAGGTATGCAATCATTCCCATCAGCATATAGAGTTCTTTTTCATTTTAGGGGATTTAATAGCTTCAAGTTTATCTTCTGTGGATAATATGCTATGTTCTGTGATAGTGTGGCCAAAGAAGTTTATCAGGATTGAATCCAGTTTGGTTCTCTTTGGCTCTTTTCAAGACTTCAGTCATGGCTGTGTCATGTTCCTCTTCTGTTGATCCTGTTAACAAGATATCATCCACGATGCCAATGACATTTGATTCCAGATAATACAGTATCTAGCTTTGGTTGGAATATGTCCTGGGACATATTTTCTGTGTAGTAAGAGTAGTAGCTCATCTAAGGTTTTTGTGCAGTTCCCTAGGGTACATACAGAGTGTAATTTTGGATGTTCCATCCTAGTTTGTGGTTATCTTATAGGTGATGGAATTAACCCAGTCTATTGGGCCTGTAAGTTTCCCTATGATGTCCTTCTTTTTCCATTTTTGCCAACTCTGCTTTGTAGAGTGGGAGGATGTGTATTGGGACTTATCTAGGTGGGTGTATCCCTGGCCTGGGATTTTCTATCATTTTATTTGATATTTCTTCCCAGGAAAACATTTTATGTTGAAACAGATTTTGTTCTTACAATAAATTCTTTTTTGCTCTTTGTTTTCAGACCTGTTATACTGTCTTTTTATCTCATTTATATTCATAGAGATGATACCTAATTTATCATCCAAAAATATAGAGGCTGCTTGGGAGGGGTGTTTACAATGTCAAATCTTGTTACTGCTTTGTTCTTGAGCATTATATTGAGATTTGTCAGCGCAATGCTTGTTATCCTTGAACACCCATATCCCTTCAGTATTGTGTTGGTTATCCTTATCTTTAGTTTGAAGGGCAACAGCCACATTTGATTTTCTGTTAGGATGCATGTGTCTGCCTCTGTGTCCAGTTTGATCTTGATTGTGTGACTTGCAAATATCTTTTCTGCATATCTAGAGATTGAGTGTACACACTTGCTGTTTGAGCTTATTGTCCCGATGCTGCTTGATGCTTTTTCTGGTTCATCTTCCTTTGGGAAATCCTCTTGCATCTGGTATTCTTTCTGGTCTCTGACTTCACAAATTTGTTGCTGGTATTTTTTATGCATATTCACATGTAATGTCCTACTTTTCCACAATATCAACATTGTGATCACCTAGCAGTACATTGATTTCTGTAATAGCAGTTTCTTCCACATCCATAACATTGCTTGCATCTTGTTTCAGATAAATTTGGCTGTCCACTGGTCCTGTTGTTCTTGTTTTGGGTGGTGTTGTGCTTTGGGGTTCTGGTCATTGCTGTTTGCCCAGGTTTGTATTTGATTTTGTTGGTGAGGGTTTCATCCCTGGGGTTTATGGATAGAACCTTCATCTCTGCTATGGTGCTCAACTTCATTTTTGCTGGGTTGTATACTTATTTATAGGTGAGGGTATCACCTATATTGATGGTGTCTCTGTGGACTTGGTCAGACACTATGCCGTAGACCAGTATATCCCTCATCATTTCGTCTTTCATCTGTTCAGGGTACCCAGCCTCCTTGATCAGTTATTTTGCTTTGGTGACAAATTCATCTGTTGTTATTTTCCATTGTTTGAGGCCTTTTAGGTTTAGAATTTGGTTATTTTGGGGTTTGCAGTACGTCTCCTGCTTTTCAAAGACAGGGTCGATCCTTAGGATTATCAAAGGTGGCGGTGTTGTAAATTTTCAGTCCCTTGTGATCACTCTAAAGAAGCATATGTCTAACCTTACGGGCTTCCTCTGTTGTGAAATTCAGCTCTGTGGCAAAAATCGTGAAAACGGAGACAGGGGCTTACATTTTAAGCGACCTCGTGTGTGTGTCGTTCAAACAGGCCGGGGAAACAAAGAAAATCAAGATGGCGCCCGCGACTTTTTATAACCATCTGATCTTGTAAAGTCGTGCAAATCATCACTGCTCAGATGCAAATGAGATGATCTCTGACTGAATAAAAGCGGATCGCTTTGAGAATACGGCGAGTTGATATGAGGATCGTTGGATTCAGTTGTTGTTTCTGCTAGTGTGATGTACGGTGAATAGAAAGGAGTTTTGCTGAACTAACAGAGGCCGCTTTGAAAGTAAATACAGGGATCAATTTCACATTGTCATTTGCACCTACTCTTACCACCAAACTGATATTTGAAAATCCAGGGAGCAGTGATATCTTACTACAAGCTATTTCGGTATCATGGACAGATTTAACCTAAAGTTGATCCACTGGCCCGTCTGTAGTTCGAGAAGGCTGAACGCGTTTATCGGCTGTGCAAGATTAAGGAGCCAGCGCTGGTCATCCCACCGAGGCTCACAAAGGGAGCCTATGCTGTATACCAGCAACTAGGGGATGATGCAGGCCTGGAAGAAATCAAGCAGGCTCTGTATGCAGCTTTTGATGCAGACCCCTTTGTCGCCTGGAAACAGTTTACCGAGCGACGGCTTCAGCCGGGTGAGACGGTGGACATCTACCTGGCTGATTTGAGGAAGCTGGCCGTGCCGTTCGGTGGCGTGACCGACCGCATATTGGGATGCGCCTTTCTGGCAGGTCTCCCAGATGACACCAGCCGGCTACTGCGAGCATCTTCGAGCTAGGGCTGGACGAATTGCTGGCCAGAGCCCGGAACATCTTAAAAAAGACATGGAACCGGTCTCAGCGGCTGTGGAAGCACCCGAACCGCCAAGATAGGGCCCAAGATGCTACAGATGTGGTGGACCCAACCACTTCTCAAGGGACTGCCGAAGCCGGAGCAGTACAAAGGACACACCTGACTAAAGAGCACCGACACGAATACATTGCTACAAGCTAGGCCACATAGCGCAGAATTGTCCGGGGAACGGGCAAGGGGAGGAAGACGCAGCACCAGTCTCCTCCCAAAATCGCTGTTAAAGAAGGCGCTACCTGCAGTGAGCGTGCGAATTATGGTAGCAAGCACTGGTAGATACTGGGTACACCCAAACCCTAGTGCGCAAGGCATGTTGTAATGCATGGGAGGAGAAGGTTCCGGTGTTAACTGTCGGAGGGGGCTCACTGGTGTGTTGTGAAGAGAGCGTTCTCCACATAAGCATCGGTGATGGGCCCCCCAGTGGCCGTACAAGCCCTAATCGTGGACGGGGAGCTGCTTGGATATGACCTACTCCTTGGGATGGACTCAATTATGCAGCTGGGTGGAATCACTGTGAACAGCACCGGCAATATAAGGTTTTCCTGACGTGAGAAATGCGTTTGCGCTGCAATCACCCTTGATGAGGCTGACTTTCACGCGGAATACGACCGGGACACAAATGCGTGGACGGCATCGTGGAAGTGGTCGGGTGATCAGCCACCAATATCCTTGCGGAAACAGCTATCAGAGTATCCCCCTCCTGCGTGGCTTAGGGAGCAGTATGAGGAAGAACTGCAGGCCTGGATTGACAGTGGCTGGCTGCGTCCATACCCAGAGGATGAGCTTGGGCTCCCAAGAGGGCTGATCCCCCTAATGGCCATCCTACAAGAGAACAAGCAAAAGGTCCGACCTGTCATGGACTACCGTGAACTTAACAAACACGTTGACCTGTACACGGCAGGAGCTGACGTTTGCGCACACAAATTGAGGGAGTGGTGGCAGCAGGGATCGGACGTGGCAATTTTGGACCTGCGCAGAGCCTACCTACAAATACTCATGGAAAAATCGCTATGGCCATTCCAGACTGTAGAAATTAAGGGAACCTGCTATTGTTTGACCAGGCTGGGATTCGGCCTCAACGTGGCCCCAAGCATTATGACGGCGATCATGAGTGTGATCCAACTACAAGATTAGGCCGTGTAGTGGGCAACATCGTCCTACATCGACGACATCTTTGTGAATGAGGGCACCCTGTCTGCCCAGGCGGTTAAAAAGCACTTTGAGACAGATAAACGATTATAAAAGAATTTGTATATGTATAGTTTTATGAAAAAAATGGTAAATAGTCATTTTACAATGAAAATGTTTACAGACAGGTTGTAATGAATAACCTGAGGCAAATAAACTTGGGAAAGCTTTATTCAACTTAACACAACAATCCGCAAAAAAATAATTAAGCTAGCTTATTTTATAAGCATTTCTGAAGTCTGTCTACTACACTAAACAGGGGGAGCAGGTTGTGGGGAATTAATTACAACATTCTCCCCCACCTGTAAGTTATTCGTACAGAACAAAGTCTTTCCAACAACCTGGCATTTTGCGAGTCCTTTGGGAACATCTTGATTGTTCAGGTAACTGGTGGCTGTCAACGTCATATGAAAAGTTATTGTTATCATGATTAACACATTTCTGCGTAGAGGGTCTAGCCTTGAAATAGCACAGTTTTTTTTATCTTTCGGTTACTGGGTGTCTGAAAATAAGTGTCAGTCTCCGACATAGGGTGAGGCCGTTTTTGTGGTATCGGCTTTTCTTCAGAATCAGATGTAGAAAAAGGTTCATTAGGATAATTGGATTCAATCGGTAGAGTATCTGAACTAGATGTACTCAGGATTTGATTGCCTAACTTAACTGGGCTGGTTCTGAAAACTGGATATTTGTGATTCTCCATTGCAGTAGCCTCTTCAGATGTATTTCCAGCTGGGGCGAGATCTCTTAAGGAGACCGTTGACTGCCTTCCTTCCGCAGTTTCAATCTGGGCGTATTGGGGGGTTCACCTCAATTAGTTTCACTTTGCTGACTAAGGGGTCATGTTTATTACGACGAACATGGTGTTTCAGTAAAACGATTCCAGGTTGAGCTAGCCATGAAGGGAGGGAAGTGCCTGTTGAGCTTTATCATTGGAACAAAAAAAACCTCTTGTGTGGAGTAGCATTTGTAGATGTACACAGTAGGGTCCTGATAGCGTTTAGAGCCTCGGGGATGCCACTTTCCTATTTTAAGATTGGCATTTTAGGTTTGCCAATACCAACTGTACTGTCTTCCATATTATTCCGTTATGTAATTCACAGAGCTTGTTCCCTTGAGGGTTGTAAGGGGAGGTTCGGCTTACCGCCACTTTTCATTCATGCAAAAAACTCTTGAGATCTTCTGACATAAAGGCAGCTCCCCGATCAGTATGAATGTAGGCAGGCACTCCGAGAATTGCGAATAGGGAGCAGAGGTCTTGAATAACTGTAGTGGCCGTTACATCAGGGCATGGAATGATGAAGGGAAACCTTGAGTACTTGTCAATTATAGTAAGCATGTATTTATTTTGTGTTTTAGAAGGTAGTGGACCCTTGAAATCCAGATAAAGCCTTCTGAAAGGCTGAGTGGTCTTCACGAGTGTTGCTTGAGGGGGCTTATAGAACCTTGGTTTATTTTCTTCACATATTTGGCAGGAGTTGGTAATTCTTTTTACATCTTCAACTGAATATGGTAAATTCCTGCTCCGGACTACATGTGTCATTCTTGTGATACCCGGGTGGCACAATTCTCGGTGTATGCTGTGAAGATCAGATGAGTTGTTCTTAGACCACACGCCCTTGAAAGTGTGTCAAATGCAGCATTCTCCTTTCCAGGGTGATAGGAGACATCGAATAAATAACAAGAGAGTTCCATCCGCCATCTTGCAATTTTCTCATTTTTTATTTTACTTGAGGTTTTCAGGTTAAACATGAATGAAACTGATTTTGGGATGGTGATAAGGTGGAAATGTCTACTAATCAGATAATGCCTCCATTTTTGTAAAGCTTCAACCATGGTGTACGCTTCTTTTTCTATGGCAGTATGCTTTCGTTCAGACTTCAAGATTGTCTTAGAGAAAAAAGCTACAGGCCAACCATGTTGTCTTAAGGAGGCAGCTATCGCTGAATCAGATGCATCAGTTTCAACTACTAGTGGAGCAGAAGGATTAATGGCAGCATTAGCAGATTTAGCAATATCCTGTTTTAAATTTTGAAATGCTCTAATGGCTGAATTAGATAATGGAAAAGTTCTTACTTGAGTAAGTAAATGTATTTTTTCAGAAACGGACACAATCCATTGGGAATAATGGGCAAACATGCCAAGGGCTCGTTGTAAAGCAGCTTTATTTCCAGGAATTGGTAATTCCGTTAGGGGTTTAAGTCGCTCAGTGTCCAGTCACATGGCACCATTCCTCACTATGTACCCTAGTAGCTTGATGCTTTTCAAATTATATGAACACTTTTCCTTATTAAGGGTCAGGCCATATTTATTTACGGCGGCCATGAATTGTTTGAGGTTGTGGTTATGATCTTCCTTGTTATAACTGCAAACTGTGACATTGTCTATGTATGCCACAGTACCCTTAAATTTCTCATTAGAAATGATTTCATCTATTACCCTTTGAAAACTTGCAACCCCATTTGTAACCCCAAAAGGGATCCTACGGAATTGATATAAATGCCCACAAGCTTCGAATGCCATGTAAGGTTTTTCCTCCAGCTTGATTGGTATCTGATGGTAGGCACTCCTAAGATCTAACGTGTTTAAAATATGATACTTACTGATATCGGAAACCTTTTCATCAATACGGGGCAGTGGATATGCATTGTGCTGTGTATATCTGTTGATGGTTTGGGAATAGTCAACAACCATCTTCTTTTTGGGGTTTTCATTACTCATTATTAGGAACTGGGCTTTCCCTGGTGATTTTCTGGGCTCTGTAATATTTTCTTTAAGAAGTCTCTTCACTTCCATTGCAATTAATTCCTTGTCTTTGAGCGAATAGCATCTAGATTTTATGGCTATAGATTTACAGTCAGAGGTTAGATTTGAGAAGAGAGATAGATACTGGACTTTTGCAGTTGCTAATCCACATATTTGCAGTGCTGGTTTGGTACCACCAAATGGAATTGTAAGGTGAGAATGTCGGTTATGGAAATTGTGCCCTAAAACTACTTCGCAGCAGAGGTTTCTCATTACCAGTAACTTGATTTTAGAATAGAAATTTTCTTTTAGTTCGATGTTAACCATGCAGTATCCAATTACACAGCAGGATAAGGACGAAGTAGCCATCAATATTTGATTAGAACAGGAAGAGATTTTCCATTTATTTGTTTCCACGATATGTGCATCGATAAAATTTTCAGAACTCTCCATATCAATAAGAGCATGGAGATTTAGTCCATTCACTCTGGCCGACACAATCGTTTTAGAAAGGCATTTGGGAGAGACAGTCGATACGGTAGATAGAGATATAGTGGCGGCTAAATGGGTTTTCTGTGAGGAGACTGACTGACAAACCTTTAAAAAATGTCCCTGCTTGCCACATCTATGACATCTACTGTTTTGAGCTGTGCAGGATGAACGAGCGTGTTTATGAAGGCCAAAGAAGTAGCATTTAATCTCAGCTGCAGCAATAGTAATGGGTTGTTCAATAGTATATGAAGAATCCTTATCCTGGGGGGGTCACAATGTTGTGAATTTGAGATGGGAATAAGGCCAGGCAGGAATAGTAGTCCCTGAAAAATCAGGTTTCGAATAGAGATCTGATTGTTTCTGGGCCATGTCCAATGTAAGGGCTAGTTCGTAGGTGGTGGCCAGATCCAAGTCCTTGTTCTCAAGCATCCTTTGTCTGATTTGGTTAGACCGTACTCCACTGATAAAGGCATCTCTTATTGCGATATCCCTGGCATGGCTTGCTGTCAGGTCAGTAAAATCACAGTCGCGACTTAATATTTTCTGGCTTTGAAGATACAGCTCTAGACTTTCTTCAGTCTCTTGACACTGAGTAGCAAGTAAGTATCTTGCAAAAATGGAATTTTTCTTCTTAACGAGCATACTATCTAGAGTGCTTATTGCAGCATCGTAATTTTGACACCCGGACAAACACTTATAAATGGGAGTGGAAATATGGTGTAATAAGAGGGTTAATTTCTGTGAGCCAGTCAATGCTGACATAGAAGAAGATTGCAGCTCCAAAAGAAATCCCTCAAACATATCCCTCCAATGTAGCCATTTGTCATTAGAGTCAGGGTCTGACATATCAAGTTCCAGGTGGTCGGGCTTGAGGTATCATTCCATTATTAAGTTGAATAAATTGTAATGAATAACCTGAGGCGAATAAACTTAGGAAAGCTTTATTCAACGTAATACAACTAACCACAAAAAAAGAATTAAGCTAGCTTATTTTGTAAGCATTTCTGGAGTCAGTCTATTACACCAAACAGGGGGAGCAGGTTGTCGGGAATTACAACACAGATGAATTGTTTTTTTTTACTTTTAAAATAAGCGTGTTTTAGAAATTTTGTCAGTAGTCATTAAGTCCCTTTAGTGGATTGTAAAGTTCTTTGGTTTTGTTTTGGGTGGGGGAGTGTTTAATTTTGGTTTTTCTCTGATGATTACACATCCAAAGTTGAAAAGCAACTGAGTTTGCAAAAATTTTACAAAAATCAAAGTTACAAGGACCAGTGACAGGTCATAAATTAAAATTTTTCAGACAATTTTCTGGTCCTTTTAGAAAAACAAAGCTTTTTGTCTGATTGACATCCCTGCTGAGCATTTTATTGGGATAATGGTTGAGTGTTTATTTATTCACTGTAATTAAAATATTGTGGTAAACAAAGAAGGTTAATTGTTTTAGTAAAATTGGCTTGATCTTTTAGTACATTAGTGATGGCCAGAACCTTATTTCCCACTCACAAATTGTTTTACATTTTTTTCTTTTAAACTTTGCATAGAATATTCATAAATTCACTGAAAAACTTCTGAAACAAAAACACTTCAAATAATTATGAAGAACTAAAAGCTGATTTAAGGAAGCCATGAAATTTTATTACCATTTATCTGAGTTTTTCTTTGCTTCTATTATATTGTTGTATATCAATAAGACTACATCACGTCTAAGCAACACACATTAATAATATAGCTTTTGTCTGCCTTTCCACTTAGGACAGTCTGGCTCAAGGCCAGAGCCCACAATGACATGAATCTAGTGGTCTCATCATGCTCTCTGGAACTCTTCTTCAAGGGGGAGAATCCCTGGTATTTAATGTAACACCCTTCATATCTGCTTTTCTCTTTCTTTTACTCAAAAGAAGCAGTCCTCCCCAAATTTGCAAATTTTACAATTTTATGTTTACATGACATGACAACAGTAACTGTTCAATTATAACAATAAGAGAAATAAATCAAAAGTTTCCATATCTGAATTTTAAAAAAGAAATATTGCTCTTCCCAGATTTCATTCTCGGGCCGCTGATGGACAAGCCCTGGCCTCCATGTCAAATCTCTGAGCTGATTCCTGCTTACCCTGACTTGTAGTCAAAACAACTTCATAACAAAATATTGCAATACAAAGAACATGTAAGCAGTATGTGTACTCAAAACGTATATAAGCTTGTATTCTGAAATTTTTATTTTTGAAAATTACTGTTTCCTGACTTAAAGAAAAGTAGTATTTTTAACATGAGTTTTTAGCACCAGTAAATCTTTCATTGCAATAATGTGAAATAAGTATTGTTCCTAAAATTGTAATAATTAACTCTGTTGCATTTAACTCCTTCACTGACTTTGAATAATCCAATAATGGTTTGGTTAACAAATCTAGTCTATTTCATCACATTACCACCTCCTTGTTGTTTTCTTTTATCCACAGTCATGTGAGAATTGAACACAAACTATCCTTTGGCCCAGCCCTCCAGTCAATCCCATGACCTTTTTAATTAGTTTGTAAAGTCAGTTTTCATGTATTCCTTGGGTCCAATTTGACATATTAAAAAATTTGCATTTTTGAGAGTAGGTTGCCTTGGATTTTTTTTTATGCAGATCTCATTTTACCAAGTATTTTACATGTATTTTCCCTTTTGATTCCCTCAATTTCATGTTTTTCAAAGATCTCTGCACTTTTCAAAAGTGATTGTTTTGCTATAACTCACTTGATTATTTTACTTTCATCTTGAGGAAGCATGTTCTTAAAGTCATTTCTTTTGCTTTGAGTTCTCAACCTTCTTTATTATTTGACGATTTCTTTAAAGCTCCTTTAATATCTCCAAAGTGAACATTTTCATGTGCAATAACTTATTTTCTGTTTTTCATCAATTGTTAGATCCATTCCTTTACACATTTTTCAACATATTATGGAAATATTTCAGAGGTCTTAAGCTAACATTAGCTGAATTTTCGTGTTAACCTATCTCAGCCCATTTTTGTAAAATCAAAATATCTGAAGAATTAATCATGAAAAATGGCAGATAATTTAATCAAATATTTTACTAAGGGTGTAAATGTTGGATATTAAATTTAAGAAATACCGGTTTAGAACTTTTTGACATATTGAATTTAATTTGATTTGCAGATTAACTGCAGATAAGGTGCAGATATTTCAGCAACCATGTTAATACTTCGTAGTTATTAATCTTTAAAGTCATTTAAATTAAGAAGTGATATTTTCTATGTTCTTTAGAAATGTTGCTTTATACTACCTTCCCGCCTTGTTCATAAGCTTAAGGCCCAGTGCCGCTCCTCTGTCCAGGGATTCTGGTGATTTTGCTGTTAGCCCCAATCCTTTCAGATGTTCCACAATCTCTTTTGTTGATATCTTCGTTACATCCACCATTATATCGTCGATGTACGAATTGGTGGCCTCTTTTGTTTTGCTTCCTTTCTTCAACTCTCTTTTTAACATGGCTGCCATAATCTTTGGCGCAACATTAAGTCCAAATACTAACCATGTCAGGCAATAAGTTTTTCCTTCATAGCTGACCAGCTGGTACTGCCATAGTTCCTTTGCTACATGTAGCTGTAAGTAGGCAGACTTAAGGTTCCCAATAGCTGTTCCTTCTTCCAACCGTCTCCACTTTGTCATCTTTTCATCGCACACATCTATTATATCGCTCCTGGTATGACATGCCACAAAACAGTTCAATTCATGGTAGTCTAACACTGGCCTGACTTTCTTCTTGGTGGCCTGGAACACTGCCATCAATGGTAACACACCTTTTCCTTCTCCCTTCCATGGTACAAGGATACCATCTGCAATCCATCTTTCTACCTCCTCCTCAAACTCTGAGTTTTTCTCACTTTCCGAGGAGTTCTTAAAAAATTTCACTCTATTCTGTAACACTGGTGGCTCTCCAAATATCCAAACTTCACCTCTGCTTCCTTTATAGTCACACCTCCCATCTCATTGATTACGTCCATTCCAATTATGACGACGATCCCGTCAATGATACGATTCATTAATATCACTTCCACTTTTACTCGTATTCCATGTACTTTAATCTCGAATTGCCAGGCTCCTTTACATTTTATGTCCCTCCCATCTACTGCTTTCACAGTGCCACATCTACCGCATCCACTCATAAGTCTTGAATTGATTAAAGTGGTGGTGCACCCAGTATTGACAAGTGCGATCATCACCGTGTTATTCACCACTACTTCTATTATTGGAAAAGACCAATACTGCGCCTTCAGTCTGTTGCCAGGGTGCTCGTTTCCCTGAATCTGAGTACAATGCCTTGCCATATGTCCAAACTTTCCACAATTGTAGCATATTACTTTAACTCTAGGTATCTCTGTACAATCTTTAATATAGTGTGGTCCTCGACATCTAAAGCACTGAAGGCTTGACAACTCCTTTTGAGCTTTATTTCTCAATGCATTGCTTTGTGCACTCACTCCCACCATCTCAGTTTTTGCATCCTTTTGCTTTCTAATAGCCATGCAGATGGTAACAGCCTGCTAACGTCCATTCTTTCTATGTGAGGTAACTGCTGTAGTGCCACAGATACATCATCTGGGAATCCTGTGACAAATGCAAGTTTAGCTGTATGGTCCAGCCCTATCCCTACGTATCCTGCAAGTCTAGCTAAGCTTTTGATTGTATTGGCATAGACATTGACTGATTCTTCTGTCCACTTGAATCATTTCAGCTTTTCAAAAGGCCCTTCAGTGAATGCCGTCACTAGTCTCATCTCTATCTGTTCTGCCCGTACTTGGTCTTCATTACTCATCTCAAGGTAGAGAGCAAGTGCATCTCCATGCAGAAAGAGTGGAATGAAACTTGCAAGGTCTTGCACTTTTTGTAGCTTAGCTACCAGTTTCACCTTTTTTATCCATCCAACTACATCACCGTCTCCACTAAAAGGTGGTATAACATCCTTGCTCAACCTCTTTAGCCCTGATTCCATGATCTCTTTGAACGGAAATAGCTTGCAAAGAAAAAAGGGGTGTTGGAACTCCTTCTCACCAATGCCTTTTTCACAACAAGGATCCAATTTTTTTTTATTTTGTACATAACAAAACAAGTTATGCCTAAAATATGCATTTCAAGTTTGGTTTTGAACAGGTAAAACTTTCATATGGGGTTTTTCTTGTGTTTTTATTATAACAAGGATTTCTAATATATGCTGAATCCATCAATGCCTAAACCCACAAGATTTTGGGCCATTTTGACTCAATAAGGAGACACCTTACAGTAGAAAATAAAGTTTATTATGACCATTAAGTGGTCCCATTTTGATGCGAAGAATAAGGAGCCGACTGCTCATGTTTATATTCTATTAAGTTCAAATAACCATTGAAAAGGTTCAGAAGTGAACTCCATTACGTAGTCTGTCTGTAAAAATTTTACATGGCCATAAGTGTCAATGTCAGTTAGATATTTTGTTGTAGTGAGCAAAATGTCGGACTTGTGTTTTCAGAAATAAAACACTGTAAGGCCAGAATAGTCATCAATAAAATTAATTACATATTTATAACCATTTTTTGCTAAGGGTTGAATGGAACCTAATAAATCACTGTGTACAAGTGCCAGGATTTTTGTTGCCTCACAATCCAAAGTCTTATTTCTATCATTAGACATCTTCTCTTGAATACATATATCAGAGTTAAGATCATAATGTATTGTCAGGTTTATCTTCATTTTTTTTACTAAGTTGGGTAACTTTTTAATATCAGATTCCTTACAGTGGCCTAATATTTTAGGCCAAGTTGTAAGTGGCATTTCTGGTTGAAGCAATATTTTTCTGATAATACATATGTCCTTTCTGTGTTATGTTGAAAACTGCACCATTAGGGTAAATTAATTGGCAGTTGTCACATTCAAAACTCATGTGTGCACCATTTTTTGTTGCTGCTTATACTGAAAATGTTTTGTTTAAAAGTTGTTATATATAAAGCATTTTTTAAGATACATCTACACATGTATATTTTGAAACTGTGTTGATAAATTCAGGCATTACCTCTTTTCAGTGCTATGTTGTTCGCTCAGCTCCTGTCAGCTAATTCAAAAAAATGGTTCCCTTGTTCAAAACTTTGGTCAAGCCATCTAGGTTTTAGCTGTGCGATGCAAAAGATATGCCTTCTATGTAACAAGGCTGCATTAAGTTACTGTTGTTCATATATGTTCTCCTCTCTGATTGGTCAATCTACTGTTGCTGTTCACTGGCGAGCTTATGAATATTTTCTGACAATTTGTCGACAACTGATACGCCATTAGTAGGTACCCCCTCCAAACAATCTGACACAGTAAATAGAAGTATTTGAAATGATGTAACAGTGGGAAACTGAATGATTAATATTAAATAGAAGTATTAGTGTTCGATAAAAATACTTGAAACTATATAACTGTGTGTAAACAAATAAGCTCTGGTTCATTTGAATATGTTACCCACAAACTTACCAATCATATCTATCCATCTATAAATAGGATTTAGCATTGAGTAACCCAGAAGGGTTGATATGTTATAAAAGACAGCCCAACAAAACGAAGGATACCTGCATACATTTAGGTGATGAAATTCCATTCTCTTTGGCTGCAATATTTTATAAAAATGACATTTTCTGATTTTTCTAAGTTGCCATCTTCATCAGTTATATGTGATGTGTTTTACATACATAAATAATTTGTTAATTAATGAACTGAATATTATTTGAAATTGTAATGGTTATCATCATAGAAAATGGACATGGCGACAAGAGTTCAAATCCTGGACAAGGCTGATTGCATTTCACATTGCACTAATACCCTTTGGAAAGGTATGAATCCAATTATTCTCCCTCCAGCTATGGATGAATAGTAGGGCAGACTAGTTCTTCAGACTTGGTGAGGCAACTAGTCTCGGAGAAGGAAAACTCTGAATTCCAACCTGTTAAACTCCGCTTAAAAAAATTGACTTTGTGTCATATCCTGCCCGAGCGGAGGGGTTGGTAAATATGATTATTTGAAATTATGAAGATGTATACATGAATGAAAATGAACTGTGGGAAAACTTCAAACAATAACCTTCATCATTCAGTCAATGTCAGTTCATAGATGTGCATGATAAGAAAACTTTGATGTGTAGCAATGTAATGTAGAAATATTTTTAAATGTAAATATATTATGTATGTCATCAGAATGCATTGAGATTGATATTTAAATGGATAATTTAATATGATCCTTTTGAAAGAAGAATAAATTTAAATAATTAACAGTTAATGTTAACAAAGTGTAAAAATCATTCCATGGCTTTTATTATAGTAGTTATGTGTAGCATTTACCTTAACAACCTTAGAATTTTTATTTTTCTCTATTATAAATTCATTCCAAAATAATTTTAACACATTCAAATGATGCTAAAGGATCCTATTAATTTCAAATAATATCTGACTTTATTTTGAGGTATATTGCAATCAATGCAATAATCCCCCAACATAAAAACTGTGCACTAAAATTAAAAGTTTACTAATTTCATTATACTGTATCTTTAAAGAAGTAGAGAATGAGGAATTAATGAAAGTAAAGAGCATTTTTGTCTTTGATATAAAAATTCTTTTGAAATTAAGTTACTAAACCTTCATCTATGAATTAAAAAGTAAAACTACTGTCAGTATTTCTGTTATGAATAAAATCAATTGCTACCATTCATTATTGAATGAAGTAATGTTAAAGAATTCACTAATATATCTTGGAAACTTATTTATTGACAAGAAAATAATGCATTTGCCATGCAATAAAGTAGAGTATGTACCATGGAATGGGCATTAACTTAGATAAACCTTGCACAATAATTATTTCAGTTTCCTGGCATGTATTTATTTCTAATTGATAACCTGAAAGTATTGATAACAGATTATGTGTATATTTTCTAAATCATTATCATGAAATTAATTTTTCTAATTTAATTAGAAATTATGCTGAGTTTTTAAAAAGAATTCAGCTAATGTATTGTTTATAGTATATTATAGTTAAACCAATAATATCCAAAAATGTTGACAAAGTAAAGCAGTGATTGGAATGGTTAAAAGATGAGTGTTAAAGTGAGATTAATTCATGATTCCCATGAAAGCAGGAAAAGCAATAGCAAAAATGTTTGGGTTGAGAAGAGCTTTATTGAAAATTGAGGGTAGTATTCCTGCTGTATTTTCACATGTCAAAATTTTAGGAAAATGAGATAACAGTAAGGATTAAATACTGTTTCAATAAAAATGGTTTATAAAGATTTGAACTAGTGGATTTTTGTGTCTGATTTCAATTTGTAGAAATATTCTACAATAATGTATGAAACATGTAAAACTATTTCTACATTATGTATGTTGAGAATATATGTAAACATCATAGTATTTGAAAATAGAAGTCTTAAATTAAACTAGTAATTACAAATCACACTAATTATTGCTTTCCAGTTAACACATTACTCAATAAGTCCCAGGCCTAACTAATAAAACAAAAACTTTTAGGCAAAATTCTACAAAGTCTCCTTCTTGGGTGATACGTTTTTTGTTGAATGATTTATCTTTAGCCTCAAAAAATGCTTCAGTTTCCGATATCACTTTTTCATTGGAGCCAAATCTCTTTCCTGGAGCATTCTATTGAGGTCTTACAAACAGCCTGTTGTTGCTGGGGGCCAGGTCTAGAGAATAGTCTGATCTGTCAGCTGGGGCTGTAGAATATGCCGACTGCACCTCTGCAGAGGGATAAGACACCCTCCTGATGGGGCCACCTGTTGGCTCTGCGGCAACCCGTAAGGTGCTAAGACGGGATCCTGGTGGTTGAGGAGTCATTGATCCGGCAACAGAGTGGTCAATGGCTTGCAACACACCACTTTGGCCCTTACTTGGTCTGACAGGCTATCGGATTGGGTCTGATCAGATCAATTGGCCTGTCTTGTCAAGCCCTAGCAACTGTATGTTTTTCTCCCAAATGTACTCTTCAATCTGCATTTGCAGAATAATTCCAAACTCTCTTATTTTATAAGTACTCGAAGGCGGAGACTGAGAGTCAATTGTATTGAGAGTAGAATTTTAATCACTGTTAAATTTTATAGCACTTAAACCAGAAATTGGCAGAGGCTCAGAATTTTGCTCTTGATATGAGTATACTGGTAATGTATCCCTGTCTCACCAGGGTGAATCGGTTTCCCCCCTGGCTTATTCCCAACACAAGTTGGACTTCATGATGAGTGGTGGAGCATAGGACCAATGAAAAATATACACCAATCATGGCTTCTTCTTTCAAAAAATCTAAAAGATATTTATCCGACTCCGACACAAAAAGTGACTTTCCCAGATTCATCATTATTGAATCATTACTAGATGGAAAATTAGATCAACTGTCACCTTTCTTGATCAAAAAATAATATCCAGTAGATACAACCCAAAACTGTAAAGAAAGTCCAAACTGGAAACCTGCTTGTGGAAGTGGAAAGCCAAAAACATGTTGAAAACCTATTAAAAATGGAGAAATCTCATAGTCTCAAATGTCGTGCCTATCCACATGCCAAATCGAATACCTCCAATGGCATTGTGAGAAGTAAAGAACTGTCACTAGCAACACCAGAAACAATTGAAACGACTTTCAAAGAGCAAGGAATAAAAGAATACAGAAGAGTCACTATTCGCCGAAATGATGAAACCATACAGACTCGTATATACATTCTGACTTTTGAGAAACCATCCATACCAAAAGAAATCAGAATTGGCTGCACAATAGAAAGGGTAGAGCAGTATATACAAGCTCCCCTGAGATGTTTCAAATGTCAAAAATTTGAACACCACAAAGAAATAGGCAGAGGATGCTAAGTATGTGACAAATGTGATGAACGTGACCCAGATCATATGGAAAATGAATGCAAGAACATAAAATGTGCAAACTGCTAATAGGAACATCCTACCTTTTTAAGAAGCTGTGCCATTTATAAGAAAGAAAATGAGATAATATTTATCAAGCACACAAAAGATATACCTTTCCCTGAAGCAAGGGAAATCGTTGAAAGGTATATGGGAACCAAAACATATGCTAATGCAGCACAAAAAGTAAATCAAACACCCCAGGATAACACTTCAATCAATAAATACCAAAAACGAATAGTAAAATTGATAAATTTAAAAGCTAACGAATGGTTAACATTCCAAGAAAACCTTAAAAGCATGCATTCAACTGAAATGAAATAAAGGAAGCCTTGCATAAAAACGAAAGTAAATACTAATACCACCACAGAACAAACTAAAGAAAAGCGACAAACGTCACTGGTACGACCTCAAGACATTAACAAAGATATAAATGAAAATAAAACAAAAGATATTACCATTAAAAAACAAAACCCAATTAAAAGAATTACTCAAACACAGCCCACTCCAATAATCACATCAAACAAATTTGAAGAGATCGAAGAAATCGAAATTGAAATAAAACTGCAACCAACAAATCTCAAACAAAAAAGTCCCCAAAATCTAAACTAATTAAAAAAAAAAAAATCCATTGGAACATCAGAGGAGCGAGGGTCAACTACTCTGAATTGTTACTACTTATTACAAAATACTGCCCAGCAATCATATGCCTCCAAGAAACTCACCTAAAAAACAACACCACCATCAACATGAAAAACTATTATTCATATAACTATATAAAACAGTTCACTGATATAGACCTTGTGGCTGATCATCTATAATCATTAAGAACAACATCCCTCACAGTGAAATTACACTAAATACAAACACGCATGCAGTCACTATATCAGCAACTCTCCACAAAACGATAATGGTGTGTTCAGTATATATTACCCCAAACAAAGAACCCAAGGAATTTGAGCTGAACAATTTCATAGAACAACTACCAAGGCCTTTCATTATAATGGGGGACTTTAATAGCCATAATGAGATCCGGGGAAGTAAGAAAACCAACAAAAAAAGCAAAGTCATAGAATCTTTATTAAATCAACATCGGTTGTGTATGTACAACAACAAATCCAACACGTATCTGCACCCAGCAACAGGCACATATCCTGCAATAGACCTATCAATATGTGACCCTTCCTTGTTTCTAGATTACAACTGGAAAGTACATGGCGACACCTGTGGAAGTGACTATTTACCGATTCTATTAGAAGACAGCACTAATGAATTGAGTGAAAGAACTCCAAGCTGGAACCTAGGAAAGTCTAATTGGGATGGATTTAAAACTTTATGCCTTGGCTGACTAACCCCAGAAGCCAATAAAAACAATGAGGAAAACATCTTTTTTTTATGAACACACTGTTAAACTAAGCTGAAGAACATATACCCAAAAGCTCTACCTCTACAAAATACAATAGGCCATAGTTCAAGGAAGAATGTAAAAAAGCTGTCAGATTACGTAGAGCAACTTTTAAAAAATTTAAAATAAACCCAACATGAGAAAATTTAAACAGTTATAAAACCAGCCAAGCCAAAGCCTGAAAAATCATCAAAGACTCCAAAAGAAATACATGGAGAAATTACGTTGCTAAAATTAATGGTAACACAAAGCCAAAAAAAGTATGGCAGATGATTTGGAAAATAACTGGCAAAATAACAATACTCCTACAAAACGCCTCACGCACAATAATCTGAAAATCACAGACAAGAAAGATATAGCAAATCATCTTGCAGAAACTTTCTTGCAAAAAATTAATCCACAAGAAACCAAAGCAAAAGTTTTCAAATTATCAAAACAAAAGCAGAAAAAATTCAACTCAAATTTCAAAGCAAAAGCAGCGAAAGCTACAACCATCTTGCTCTATAGCAGAACTAAAAGAATCCCTCAAGAAGGCACACAATACAGCAGTTGGACCAGACAAAATACATTATCAGTTCCTGAAAGAATTACCTGAACCCTCCTACAAATCTTCTACAATTTATGGAACAGAAGTGACATACCAAAATATGGAAAGAAACCACAGTTATACTGATACCCAAACCTTTCAAAGATAATACAAATCCAAAACATTACGGACCCATTTCTCTTAACAGTTGTGTCTGCAAAACATTAGAAATAATGGTAAATGCCAGATTGATCTGGTATTTAGAAACCAATAAATTAATAACAGAATACCAATCTGGTTTCAGAAGCTAAAGAAGACCTATGGATCCCCTGATTTGATTAGAAATATTCATCGGAGAGACTTTTCCTAAAACAGAACATCTAGTGGCAATGTTTTTTTGATCTCAAAAATCGTACGACACAACCTGGAAGTACGGCATTGTAAGAGATCTGATAAACCTCGGATTTGAAGGCAGAATGCTAATATTTATCCAAGACTTCCTTCAAGATAGACAATTAAGAGTAAGGATGGGGGAGGTTTTCTCTGAAGAAAAACAACAAGAAATGGGTGTACCTCAAGGCAGTGTATTGTCTGTCATGCTGTTCAATATAAAAATTAATAATATTGTGAAAAACCTTAACTGCAGAACAAACTGTGCTTTGTATGTGGATGACTTCCTGATCTGCTACAGAGCAAGAAAAATGAACCATATAGAAAGACAATTTCAAATATGCCTTGATAAGCTCCACAAATGGACCACTGAGAATGGATTAAAATTTTCAAAAGAAATAACGAAATGCGTCCACTTCTGCAACCAATGTAAGCTCCACCTAGATCCAGTACTGAAAACTGATCACACTGAAATACCAATTGTTGAACACTACAAATATCTAGGAATCATTTTTAACCACAAACTCTCCTTCGTTCCACATATTAAATACTTGAGAACAAAATGTAACAAAACCATACAATTACTTAGAACTAAAGCACACACTAACTGGGGAGGAAGCAAAGAAACATTATTAAAATTATATTGCTCATGAATCAGAACAAGGCTCAATTATGGCTGCTTTATATATGGGGCAGCCAGAAAGACATACTTGAAAGAGCTAAATGCCATACACCACCAAGGACTTAGACTAGCCCTTGAAACATATAGCACTTCTGTTGAAAGCCTATACACAGAAGCAGATGAACCACCTCTTACACTAAGACATGAAAAACTGGCTCTCCAATACTCCATAAAGCTGAAATCTCTCCTGTCCAACCCAGCTTATGACTGCAACTTCAACCCGAAATACAAGCAACATTTTGAAAGAAAAAAAAAACAAAACCTTTTGGCCTTCGGATGAAGTTGACCCTTCAAGAATCAAAAATACCATTAAATAACGTACATGAAAGCACTTTTCCACCATCCTGACCACCTCTATGTCTTTACGGATGGCTCCAAGGACAACAATAAAACAGCGTGTGTGGCTGTTTTAAACAAAACAATTCTTAAGAAAGCTCTTCCAATGGAAAGCTCTATCTTCACAGCAGAACCCCATGCAATAGACCTAGGTCTCAACATCATCTCAAAGAGTAAACATTAGAAATCTATAATATTCTCAGACTCACTCTCTGTCTTGCTATCGTTAAGAAATAAAAAGTTTCATAACCCTCTTATCATTAAAATGTTGAGTAAATTAGACTCAGTCAAATAGAAAAGAAATAATTATATGCTGGACCCTAAGTCACATTGGTGTGAGAGGGAATGAAAGAGCAGACTTGGCAGCCCAATTGGTCTTAGGTCTGACCCCTGATAAATCCAGGATTCCATATATTGACCTGAAACCAACAATTAATAAATTCCTTCACAAAAAAATGGCAACAACGATGAAGCAATAACATCCACAATAAACTCTTCCAAATTCAGCCAACCTTGGGAGAGTGGAGTCCAGCATTGAAAAAAATCAAGAGGAGAACAAGTTCTTATATCCCAATTGCGCATTGGTTATTCAAGGCTTACTCACTCTTTCAAACTGAAACAGGAACCACAACCACAGTATTTGACCTGTCAGACAACTTGCTCAGTTAAACACATTCTTATAGAATGCAGAACTTTTGCTGTCATCAGAAAGTGACTTTTCAAAGTGAATAGTTAAACTGATCAGTTTGAGAACATCAAAATTGAGGACATTCTGTCCTTCTTGAGAGAGACAGGGTTGTACGAAAAAAAATATGGTGAATTAAAACTAGTTAATCGAGTGCAAACAAATGAAATCAAGAAGAGAACCAAGCTGATCCGATTTTATGAAAGGTTTTATTTGTTTTATATAGATACGAGGTGCCTTCAATAAGTCTCCAGACTTTTTTCGTATGGGCACTTTTATTGGTAGTACATACATGAAACTCTAGTCCCCTTCAAAGTAATTTCCTCCAGCTGCAATGAACTTGTTGTACCATTCCAACAACTTCTGAAAGGCCCCGTGGAAGTCCTCTTGTGTGAGCATGTCAATGACCTTCGTCACAGCCTCTTTCATCTTCTCAATTGTCTCATAATGATAGCCTCTAAGTTTTTCTTTGAGCTTAGGGAATAAGCAAAAGTCACAGGGAGCAAGGTCTGGACTATAGCGAGGGTGAGGAACTGTCTTGATGCCCATCTTGGTCAAGTAGTCTGTGACAAGGATAGAGTTGTGGACTAGTGCATTGTCCAGGTGGAAATGCCAATGACCCGATTTGAAGAGTGCTAGCCTCTTCTGACGGAATCTCTCCTGAACTCCCTTAAAACCTCAACATAGTATTCCTTGTTGACTTTCTGTCTAGTGGGAACCCAGTGCATGTAGATCATGCCAATGCTGTCAAGGAAAGGTTTGGGTTGGTTTTTATGGCATATCAACCTAGGTAGGTTATTTAACTCCAAATCCATTTTTATGTAAATAATCCGTTCTATTTAAAACAATTCAGTTTAGCATGAGTACACTGTTTGTCAAAAACATTTCTATTTCAAACTATTCAGTTTATTCAAGCTTTTATATATAGAAATTCTGCCCAGTGTAAGCACAGCTTCAATGCCCAAAACAGTTCAATTTCAAATAATTCAGTGAAGCATAGGCACGCAGTTCAAATTTAAGTACAGTCCAATTGTGAAAACATCTTTACCTTGAGCCACTCAGTTCAATCAAGCAGCTCCAACTCAGCTAATTCAGTTTAGTATAAGTACAGATCCCGTTTATACAAAGTCACATGTCAAAACATTTCTATGTTAAATAATTCAGTTTAGTGTAAATACAGTTTCAATGTCAAAAAACAGTTCTATTAGAAATAATTCAGTTTAGCATAAATATGCAGGCAGTATAAATCATTCTATTTACTTTTCCTCATTTGTTTGCACACAGTTAAATTATTACAAGAGTTGCTATAACTGTTTCCAGGTGAACTAAGTGGTCTGTTGTACATCTTTTACTACGGAATCCACATTGTAGATTAGAAATAAGACCATTGGATTCCAAATACCAAACCAATCTATCATTTATCATCCTCTCCATTATTTAGCACAAACTGGTCAATGAAATTGGTCTATAATTTTCTGGGTCCGAGTTGTCTTTCCCTTGTTTTGGAATTGCTATTACTGTGGTTTGTCTCCATATATCCAGAAATTTACCTTCTGTCCGCAATTTGTTATATATTCTTAAAAGTAATTTTAATGATTTTGAAGGTAATTGCCTGAAGAACTTGTAATGGACTTCATCCTGTCCTACAGAGGTATTATGAGGTCTTTTTATTGAGTCCTTTAATTCTTTTAATGAAAACAGGTTATTGTATTGTTTCTGTTTTTTTTTAAATTTAAAATGTAATTTGTACTTTTCCGCATTTTGTTTGACATAAATTTTGGCTTGCAGTTTTGACTTGATGAATTTTGGGAAAAAGTTTCAGTTAGCAAATCTGCAATATTCTTTTTATCAGTTTTGACAAAGTTATTTTTGGAGAGGTGTTTAATTGGTGTTGCTTGATGTTTACTGGCAATTATCTGAATCATCTCCCAAATTGCTTTTGGTTTGGAGGAGGAATTCAGTCTGCTGACATATTTTTGCCAGTATTCTTTTTTCGCTGCCTTTATCACCCTGTGAGCTTTAGGCCTATTCAGCTTATACTGTATCAGATTGGGAGTAGTGGGTTGTTTTTGAAACCTTTTCAGAGCAGCTCTTTGCAATCTGATCGCTTTTCGACATTCATTGTCAAACCAGGTAAAAAAAAAAGGGATCATCAAAAGTTTGTGGGTGGATTTGCTCTGTTTGGCCTTCTTGGGTCTGGGAGAGCCAGCATGCTTCCATGGGAACTCTGTCTCTTGGTCATAGCAGTAGATCCAGCTTTCATCACAGCTGACCAGAGCATCAAGAACTGTGGGATCTGAATTGATCAGCTCGACCATTTTCCTGCTGTCATGACAATGTCTTTCTCTCTGATCTTCTCTGAGCACCCTTGGGACAAACTTTGTGCAAATATTCCACATCTTCAGTTCCTCGTGAATAATTGTGTGTACAGTTCCCACCCTGACATCAAACTGTGCACTTATTGTCTATATAGACACACAACAGTCCTTATCCATGAAATTCTTTATTTGGCCAATCAACTCTGGTGTTCTGAATTCCTTATTCCTCCCACACCTCTCATCATCCCTCAGACTCCCTGCCTTCCTTGAAACTCTTATGTCGCTCAAAAACTGGAGCTTGATTAATGCTAGATGCTCTAAAAGCAGTCTGAAGCATTTTTTCCAAGTTTAAAACAGAATTTTATTGCATATCATTCTTCTAAAGAGTCCTCACATCCAGATAGCATTTTTGAAATTCACCAGCTGTGACAATAAGGATTTAGTAGGGTGTATTCCAATTCCTGCTGTAGCTGTTCATTTGAACGGAAAATCATGAAAATTGGTCAGTCATCTCATATGATCTATAGCAATAAGATAGTGAATTTTCAAGAGTGTACGACAATTTTAAATTCCTGTACAAAAAAGTCTGGAAACTTATTTAATGGTCCTTGTAATGATACCAACGATACATGAAATAAACACAGTTCATAAAGAAAAAGTAAATGAATTGAAACGTCTCTTATATAACAGTACCTCGAGGGTTGGTTATTAGAGAGAGATGGTTTTTTCTTAACTTATGGTTTAGCAGCTTGTTTAGTGATTTTTGTTTATCAGGCTTTTCAACAGCACATACACCTGCAGAACATCTGATTTATTTTCTGACAGGTTTTCTTGATTTAGGAAGTCACATCCGCCCAGGGATGATTTCCTCACACTGGGGCTTGGCCATCTCTTACACATCAACAATCACAGTATGGACTGGGAGTATTTGCCTTAGCTGTCACAGCCAAAACTCTCACATCACATTTATTGAGATTATCTTCACCTCCTGCTAATCACATGATGCCATGCATAATTGATTCATCCATCCTTTAGTATGTGTGCCACCTTCTGATATTGCCCTAAGTACATTTTCATGTTGTGATTTTCTTGCATCCTCCATTCTGATATAAACAATTCATATAAACATCTATTATTGAGAATATCGTTTTGTTCGAAGTTTGGAGGTCTAGTCAAAGTGGATTCAACCTATTGGGGGGTAGTCAAATTATTCAACACACAAAATAAACTGATGGATGTTCACCAATCAGACATCAACAAAATACTGCCCTCTTCCACTTCAAACTTAGTCTCTTTTATATTCATCAAATCTTGCCACTTCACGGAGGCTTATCTCGTTCTCCTCCATAAAACAAGTCACACCTTTTGCATCCTTTTCTTCTTCTGGTTTCCACGTTCCGGTAGCAGAGAGAGCACACCTTCTGTTTCTTCGAGGTAAGATTGTTTGTTGCATTACTACTACACTCCCCCGTGATCCTATGATCACACATGAAACATTCGGGAGGTGGTCTTTTGCGCCGATTGCTTCTTCGTGGTAGTATAGTCACTTGGTCTTCATTAGAAGTGTTATTGGAAGAAGCATCACCTGCATTTGTGCTGGGTGCCTGTTCACACAGTCTCTCTCTAATGGTTACAAATCTTTCGCTTGCATCTTTTGAAACCATGTCAGAACAGACCATCGGCTAGCCTGGTCCAACTATGGGTTACAGATCTTTCACATGGCGTAGCATTCCGTCGACCGTTATGTTCTGTATGCTGGTAATTCCGGTCACACGTCCCACTTTATATTTTGTGGTACATCGTCCATGTGGAGTCTTTACCCACACTCGGTCACCTGGTTTGAAAACAGCCTGTTGTTGATTATGTGTTGGTGTCGGTGCCGGTGTTCCATTGATTCCTTTCAGCCATATGCAGTGCCGATAGACTATACTGGCTGGTGCTGTAGCAGAGGATACATCATCCTTTGGCGTGATGTATCAGCATACTGCTTCTGGGATAGTACACTGTTTTCTGGCGGCAATCCTTTTTTCAGTTCTGTGACATCGCTTGATGATGCCGATACCAGAGGGAACGTATGCACAGTGGATTTGAAGTCGGACTCTCCACTCATCTAACAAGGTTTTAAGCAGGCTGCTCCAAAAGGCAGTGTCATTATCTGTCAGAATCTCTGTTGGCGGGCCCCACTCATAGAAGAGTGCCTTCAGCTGGTTGATTACACTTGTCACATTTTGTCGTGGAAGACTTTGCCAGATGGCTAACCATGGGCCCCGTTACAATGGGTAATATCCATCGCTACCTGGTGCCATGTTTGTTTAACACTCAAAGCCCCCTTTGACCAACTGAGCTCACGGACGCAGTGCAGGCAGGTTGCACAGCCCCAGTGTTCCTTTTAATGGCATCAAGCCACCTCTGAGACACTCTAGTCAATCGATCTGCCTTATTTTGGCTAGATTTGACCAAGGACACATTCATCGACAGCGCGTATTCTTTCACAAGTTTTATTATGGTGTCAAGCTGCCATTGAATGAGCATCTCTCTTGCTGCATTGGTTCGTACCCTGGCTTTGCCGGTAAGGGTGTTCGAGATCCATCTATGGACACAGGCAGAATGAGAACCTCTTTACTCATGGTGTTGAGAGGAGCATCGTCAATTTTGTCATCCCATCTAGCGGTGATGTCAGATGCTCTCCACTTGGTGAACGCCACAGCTACACGAAGCCAACCACCCACGGGAAGGTGCCCAAACAATTTGCCACATAGTGAAAATACGTTCCATCGCGTGACGACATGAGGCATGTCTGGGATTTTGTTGCCTCTTCTCCAATGCAGAGTTATCCTCTCCTTAGACCTGTAACCCAAGCACTCGTGCACCATCCTGTAGCCTCTCTGGCTCCTTGCTGAGGAGGCCAAAGCTGCAGAGATGCTCCTTCACACGTGCTGCAGGCACAATGCTCTTGTCCATATACACATCATCAATATAGGCTGATGTTGCCCGCTGTATGTGCTTCTCTTTTGTCAAAATAGCATCAACAATTGTCTGCATGATGGATGGTGCCACATTGAGACCAAACCCCATGCGGGTCAAGCAATACCTTCGTCCCTTAAACAGTACAGTTTGATAAGACCATAGTGATTGGTGCACGTGCACTTAAAGGTATGTCTTGCAAAGGTCTAACACGGATACATTCGATCCTGCTCGCCACCATTCTCTCAACTTTTCGGTGCATATGTCTGCACGAGCTGTAAATGGATCCACGTGATCATTCAACTCCCGATAGTCGAGAACTAGCCTTACCTTTTGTTTATTTTGCTGGATGACTGCCATTAATGGGATCAGGCCCTTCGGGGGCCCCAATTTATCTTCAGGGTAAGGAACTAACCACCCATTGTCAATCCAGTTTTGTAGCTCTTTAGCGTACTCTGCACGAGCTCTTACAGGGATAGTGTACTCCAGTCTCTGTTGTATAACTTTTCTGGTGGCTGATCACCGGACCACTTCCATGATACTGTCCAGGATTTGGTGCGTTGGTTGAACTCTGCGCGAAAGTCCAGTTGTTCTAGCTCTGTTATCACACCCAAAGTGTGAGCTGCCTCAGCAAAATGTGCCTTGCCTCCTTCGTTGATGTGCACGCTGTCCAATTTCTTGATGACGTCCATTCCTAGAAGGAGGTCAAATCCCAATGGCTTGCTGTTTACCACTAGCACGTTCGTCTTTAAGGGACATCTGTTGGTCACTGTCAAAGTTATGCTACCAACACCATGGCTTAAAAGGCACTTCCTGCTTGCTGTCAGAATTGTGGTACTTTTCCATACTTCGGGCTGACATAACATTCCACTCAAAACGGATGAGGAGCAGCCGGAATCCACCAACGCTAACCGATCCATTCCATTGACTTTCACCTTCATCACAGGAAGCACTTCTTCTAGTTTATGTGGGGAGAGAGTAGTGCCAGCCTCTCGCCCCTTGCCTAATTTTCCTGTACACCTCGATGTGACATGTCCTTGTTGTTGGCACTGATAACAGCGTATCTCTGGGAGCGCTCTCCGTGATTTGCCCCTGGGCTGCCGACAGTCTCTGGCAAAGTGATTGGGACCTCCACACTTGTAGCACTGCACTGCGACTGCATTCTGCTTGTCATGGGTTGAAGGTGGGGTCACAGGCACACGAGGAAGAACTCAGTGTTGCCCGGCCGCCGCAGCAACAAGCTCATCGACCTCTGCCTCTTCCGTCATAAGAGCTTGAGCCCTAGCAAGAATCTGTTCTAGTGTCATGTGTTCTATCCTTGAGGACCCATGCAATTTTCGTCTAACTGAACCAGAGAGTCCTGACACGAAAACGCAACTGAGCCATCGGTCAGAGGTGTTTTCTTCGATCAGATGCGCTAGGTCCTGTAGGTCACCGAAATATTCGTCCATAGTTTCCCCGAGGCGCAAACAGCGCGAGACAAATGTGTCAAATGCAACAAAAGGGTTTGGTGCAAAAGCCACGAGGAGGGCTTGTTTTACCTGCTGTAAATCCTCCCTTTGGTCACAGGCTAACCGTCAGTATACTGACAAAGCCTGAGTGGTAGAATACGTTTGATGTTGTCAACACCACACATTTCGCACACCAGCTCCACCTGTTCCAACCATTCTGACATATGAGACGCCATGAAATTCAGGAATCAGCCGAATGTCAAATGCTTTGCCAGGCATTTGCGTCTGGTTACACATACGCCGAAATAGCTTGTTTGAAGTTTGGAGGTCTAGTCAAAGTGGAATCAACCTATTGGGGGGTAGTCAAATTATTCAACACACAAAATAAACTGATGGATGTTCACCAATCAGACATCAACAAAATACTGCCCTCTTCCACTTCAAACTTAGTCCCTTTTATATTCATCAAATCTCGCCACTTCACGGAGGCTTATCTCGTTCTCCTCCATAAAACAAGTCACACCTTTTGCATCCTTTTCTTCTTCTGGTTTCCAGGAAGATTGTTTGTGGCATTACTACTACACATTTATTTCTAGAAGTTAGGGTTTTTTTTCTGTAATCAATACAGATTATATTTCCAACTTAAAGTTAACTGTTAAGTTCACGTGATATTATTTTTTTTGTATACCAATGTCTCTTCTTATTGTCCCTATTTCAGGGCAAAATTTTGCCCCTACCACATGCTGCTTCCCACTCAGCTGACTGCCATTTGACTTTGAAGTGGTGGATCCATGTTTTATCCATTGTCACATGTTAAACAAAAACTTATTTTTTGTTGCGTTGAAACAGTTGCAAACAAAGCTCTGAATCGTCGATGCATTGTTTTTGACAACGCATCGACGATTCAGAGCGTTGTTTTTGATCGATTGTGAACACAGCTTTCTCATTGACAAATGTTCATGAAAAATGGTGAATACACTGCCTTCTGATATCTTCAACTATTCTGCTATCTCATACAACTTCAATTTATGATTGGCCAAAATGAATTTGTTGAGTTATTTGGTGTTTTCAAGACAACTGTCGATTTTAGGCAACCTGAGCATTCAGCATCATTTGTGTCTGTATGACTGGGTTTAAAGTTAGCATACCACCTCTTAGCAGTTGTTTCTGACAGAGTATAGCGCAAATAATACTTATCAAGCTGTTGCTTTGCTTGAACAGTATTTTTCCTATCAGAAAGCAATGCTTTATCAACACACGAAATTATGATTTTCCAATTTTTTTTTTAATTTGTAACCGTAGCTTCACTTAAATAACTGAAATTTGTAAACTAATAATCTGATTGGGCACAAATTTTGAGACATGCCATTTGAAGGTTATCACATTATAAAAATCATTGGGAATTTTTATTAGTAGCGCCATCGATTTGTCAGGCTGGGATTTATGGACTGATGTGTTAAGTAGATAAAATTCAAAAGGAATTGACAAAACTTCTAATTGTTTGAAGTGTGTGCAGAAATATTTTTGTAACCTGAATAGAATAAATGAGTTTAAAAATTGTTATGTGACTGATTTGAAACTCATTGAATAATTTTATTTTTTTCCAGTGTAATGAATTGTGATAAGAAAACAGCAAAGATAAGGAAATCTCTGAAAGAACCACTTGTGAATTAAGGTTGATTAGATTCCTAATAGGTGTTCAATAAAAATACAAAATAAATGACAAATCTCCAAATACAACATATAAGAATGCTTATGATTTTATTATATTCATCATCTTTCCCCGTCAGCTGGGGCTGTAGAATACACAGACCCCACCAACAAGTGTCCTGGATATGACACTAAACAATCTGATGGTGAGGTTCCAGCAGTGCTGGAGCTTTGGGTAATGCGGAATACCCCTTCATTGGCATCGCTCCCAGGTCCACTCTGGGCTGGAGTGGTAGCACCTGTTAGGGCCCTATCTATGGGTTAAATAGAACTAACAGCATACTTATGCTAAAATGAATTGTTTGAGTAAACTGAATAGCTTTAAATTTGAAATGTTTTTAACAATCCGTGCTTACATTTAAACTGCGTGCTTAATGTTAACTGAATTATTTGAAATAGAACTGTTTTTCAACATTAAAACTGTATTTACACTTAACTGAATTGTTACATATAACTGCTTGAATAGTTTGAAATGGAAGTGTTTTTGACAATTAAACTGTGTACTTATGCTAAACTGAATTGTTTTCAATAGAACAGATTATTTACATAAAAATAGATTTGGCATTAAATAACCAACAAAGGTTGATATGCCATTAAACCCAACAAACCAAACCAAACCAAACCACCTACAAATTAGTTATATAAAAAATCAAATGCTGACTTCAGCAGACAATTCAAGACTGCATATCGTTTTATTTTTATGTCGTTGGTATTTCTTTATAGCATTCAAATAACTATACACATAAAAATTATACCAAATAAAAATAATAAACAAAAACGTTTTCGGCATAAAATGACCCGATGGATTGGCATGCCGTATTAACCAACCAACCAAACCAAACCATATTCATCTTCAGTGAATTTCTAGAAATTAAATTTAATTAAAACTGACTGACACTGAAAAGGAAAAAGCACAACAAAAAAATATTGAAACATATAAATACAAAATTCTTTGTACTAACTTTGCCCATTAAAATCCACATTCAATGTTGAAACCTGCTGTAGAAACCTGTCAAAATTTTTCCATTCAGGTAAGAAAGAAACATTTTTACAAGAATAGTTTTTTTAGAAATGCATCTAAAATTTTCATTTGTCTATTATTGAGAAGTTTATATTATAAATAATAGTATCATAAACAGTTAAACAATTTTTTAGTAGAATCAATAAATGAAGACCTTTACGATATGAACGTTTATACAGATATATATATATATAAAGATGATACTTGGATATTATAAACATCTTTATTTACTGTTTCTTGTAAAAAATGTTTAACTGGTTATGATAAAGCTCTACTTCTGTAAATCTCACAGAATATATACGTAATTGCAGAAATATGAAGTATTATTAACAATGTGACATAAATTAATAATGTATATTTTTAATGTTGTTGAAATAAGTGAATGAATAACAATATGCAGGAAAATTAAGATAAATATAAATTAGAATTTTAAAAAAGTGAATGTGTGTTTGTGATTTATTCAGCTTATCTGTAATTACTAAATTTTTGTGATAAAAACTGAGTCCCTTTTTTAGGTGGTTATATTGATTTAAAATGTGGCAATTTGTAAATGCGGCAAAATACAGCAGACTACTTGTAAACTTGTTTATTATGGACAGAAGTCAATTTTATGTAGAATTCAAATATGGACACGAAAACAAACATATACTAGTAACTTATTTGATCATGTCCCAGCAAAAACAGTACATCATAATGATTTTTTTATCATAGTAAGATGTATGGTGCTCTAATTCAGGGAATGAAGCAAGATGACTTCAAATTGTGATTGGAGGATAATTTGGATGTTTGAATAATCCCATTTTCTAATATTAAAGTGATGAATATACCATGGTTCCCTTCTCTATGGAAGTATCATGGAGCTTTGCTACAATGAGAAAAGAAAATGTTTCTTGGTCATCTAGTGTGAATTTTTATGTTATCAAGTGCACAAGACTAACAAGGAAAATGAAGATTATACTATGGCAAGCTTCCAATTTACTAGACTGTAACTTGGATTTTTGTCTTGGATTGAACACTGATCATTGAGAAATATACCAGTTATAATTTGAGCTTAGATTAACATATACTATAGGTGTTGGAACTCCACCAATATCTATACAAAGGGTTCATAAGGTCACAACATTAAGGATTAAATTTCACTGTGTGATTCATTTTATATTGCAGATGAACCTAACTTTGAATTATTTGCCTTGTTTTTAGGTGGGTCTGGCTGCAGAACAGAAACCCTCATGCGCCCAGCAGTCCCAAAAATGCCTTGGGCCCCATCAGCATTCCCCTAAAAAGGGACACCAGGTGATAAACCAACCCCTCCAAAGAGGGATAATTCCTGGGGGATGGCCCCCTGGGGCTCGAGGATGCCAGTCATTACTGACTGCCACCTGAGCAAGGACACACCTGATCGGAATGTGACTCGCCAACACATCCAACCGAAATGTGTCCCAGTCAGGTAGCATAATGCTCACGGGCGAGCCCAAGGACTGCTGAAAGGCTTGGCTATAAATAGAACGAAAGTCGTATCACTCTGCCAGGACCACGTGGACAAACAGTTTGTCCATAAAAAAATATAAGTGGAGATACAGTCCTTTGTTAACCTGAAATAGGCTTCTGAAAATAATCCTCTTTATTTTGATAGTGACTTTCACAAAACTGGCTGTTATTGTTGTAAAAAGATAAATTTCTTCTTTCTTTCACAAGGGCAGCTGGTCAAGTCTACAAATGATTTCATCATTTCCGGATGTAGCTGGGTGTAGCATTTTTTAGGTATTAGAGCAGTCTGTTTTTTTTTTTTTATGTTTTTGAACAAAGCACGACAAATTCATCAAATCTCAAGTTACATGATGTAATCTTGCCTGAAGAAGGGAAATCCATGTTTGTTGATCAAATTATATGTAAATTGATGTGGTGAAATCTCAGGCGAAGAGGTGAAATATGGTATTTGCTGAGATCTCAGGTGAAGAGTTAAAGTCTCTCGATGAGGTGAATTCTCACGGTAATTTATTAAATCTTGCGGTACTTAACGAAATCTTGTGTTTGTTAGTAAAATATATTGTAAAATTTATCTAATCCAACTTAAAATATTTATGTTAATTATTAACCAACATAATATTTACCATTTTTGTGTGAAGTTTTATGAGAAAAGTGAACACATAGCTAAGTCAAATTTATATTGCAAATATACACATATATACATATATAGACCCAAATAAAAGCACAACTAAATTAATATTAGCTTAGATTCTTTGCTTTCTTTTCTTTCAAAGAATAGTTGTCTTCGAAGTTTCATTACTTTTTTGGTGTGTAACGATGGTTATTTGAAGCGACGTAATTCAATGTTGAAAAGTTTTTGTTGACTGTGTCGTTATTTGTCATACGTGTCTTTTAAACAACATCTGTTTATTTATAGTTATAAAATTAATATTTACACAAAGACAGCTTTTTATTCTCAACCAATAAAAAACGTCCTTTTAATTATTCTTAAAAATTAATACTTGTTAGAAGTTATATTTATCTTATTTATTTATTTAAATTTTGTAATTTTGTTTTATATTGCAAAATTATATTGAAGGAATATTTATTTCTAACATACTCCGTCATAAAGATTGCTATTTTATTTTATTGCAATTCAACTGCAGTAATTTATTTTGGGCAATTATTTATTTACTGTATTGCCCCAACATTTATGTAGTTTTAGGGTGGATAATCTCCCTGAGTGTTGAACCCGGGACCTTTAGATTTCAGTCTAAAGTGCTTGCTACACCACTTCCCTCTTTGTGTTCCTCCTCCACTTTCCTCCTTCTTTCTCTCACTCTCCTTTTTTTTCTTTCTCTGTGCTTCTTCTTTCATCGCTCTTCCACCTTCTTTCCTGCTTCTGCTTCTCGCCGAGAAAAAGTGACGACCAAAAAAAAACGAGTCGGTTTTTATTCATGTCACTCTACCCATAATCCATTTCCTTAGCCTATAAAAATTCTGGTCATGGGTCTCCTCTCTTTTTTCCTTTAATGGGCTGAAGGTGGATTATTGAAACAGCTGTGAGTATTTTTCTTTTCTTTCACCCGTAATGGCGGTGTTTCTTCCTTCGTATCAGATTACTGACCTGCACACCAGACACAAACGAACCCTCTTTTGTCGAGAGCTGCCATTAGTCTCACTTTCATGTCCACAATTTATTTACTTATTTTATTGCAACAACATTTATTTATTTATTTGATTGAAACAACATTTATTTTTTTTATTGCAACATCATTTATTTATTTATTTTATTTTTAAAGATAATCAATTTTTTCCTTCATCATTTGATGGAATTTTGCAGTGGCTTTGCATTTTGGTCTAACCGAGATGTTAGCTTTGGGTTGAACAAGAACCTTGTTTTTGCTACTACGATCAATATTATTTACTGTTGGAGGTGGTCTATCCTCAGACCTTTTATTAGAACTATCCTTGACATTCACCCGGGAAGATACTATTTGAGAATCATTTTAGGGACAGGATATTTCCATTGGGTATAGGTTGGAAATTGAGTGATACTCTATTGCCCCATTACCTTGCTTAAGTTTGACGGCTCTTATTTTATTGTCAAACCCTATTATATTTTCCAAAACCTTGCCCCACATCCAGAAGGGTCTAAATTTATTCATGGATTTGATTAATACTATATACCCTACTTTTATTCTATTTTCCCATTCATTTCAGTAAATGTTCCTGCCATGTTCTCTTAGACTTAATAAATAATTTTCATACCATTAGGTTTTGAAATTTGTTATTAAGTCCTCCTGCAATTCCAATCTTTTATTCAATGAGTTTGGATCAGGTTGCTCTTGGCATACATCTTCCTCTTCAGATCTTTACATTAAAGAGGAATTTCCATGTATTCTTAAAAATGAGTTTGGTGTTATAAATTCAAGATTAGCAGAGCTTGATCTATGAGTTAAAGGTCTAGAATTTATAGCTAATTTAATATTGGATAAAGTTGTTAAAAGTTCAAAATAACTAAGTCTTGATTTTCCTATGGGCTTAAATAAACAATTTCTAAGAACTCTTATTAATCTTTCCCAAGCAGAGGATAAAGGGATTCTAATGTGTCTTATATCTAACCTTTCCAATTCGTCCTGAAACTCCTTTGCCAGTAAATAATTTTCAAGAATACTACCTCCCTTTATAAAAGTTTTAGCATTATCGCTATACAATATTTGAGGTAAGGAGTACATATTACAAAACCTCTGAAAGGCTAACACAAAATTTTGAGTTGACATATCAGGTAACAGTGCAAAGTGGACTGCTCTTAGATTTAGACAAGTAAAAATCAAAACAAACATTTTAACTGTGTTCCACTTACTTCATCCTTGACCCAAAAATGACCCGTGTAGTCTACTCCAACATGATTAAAAGGTTTTACTAAATTCATTTGATGTTTAGACATATCCACTACTTAAGGATATTTATAAGCCAATGCATTATATTTTTTGCAGATTGTGCAATTATTTATTTCTGCTTTTACAGCAGTTAAACCTCTGGGAATCCACACACCTTGCTCACGCAAATAATTTGATGTTGTACCTGTTCCCATATGCTGCATTTTACCATGACAATGTTTAATAAATAAGGAGGTAAATTTATTTCTCTTGGGTAATAACACAGGACTATATACATCATAATTAAAATATAAACATTTACTTATCCTTCCTTTGGATCTCAAAATTCCATTGGAGTCTAGGAATAAATTTAAATTAGAGACCAAAGTAGGGATATTTGTATTACTTTTGTCTTGTAATTTTAAAAAGCTAATTTCCTTTGAGAAATTTTCAGTTTGAGCTATCTTTATCCAGTATATTTTGGCCTTTTGTAATGAATTATCATTAATTTTTTTACGAAAAGGTTTAAATAACATACTTGTTACTTTCAATAATTTATCATAATTAGAATATTTATTAATATCTAGAATTCCAGCATTTACTTTAACTATTTTATTCAAGTTAATATTTACTTTACTCTTATGATCAGGGGATATACTCATTAAAGGATATTTAGGCCAATCTTTAAATTCATTAGTAAGCCAACTCGGACCTTTTAACCACAAATTTCTATTTCGTAAATATTTATCATAAGATATTCCTCGGGTTAACAGGTCAGCTGGATTTTGATTAGTATGTACATATTTAAACATTATGGGCATTTTAAATTCATCCTCATGAGCTTTAATTAACATATTTACTTCAGATATTCTATTTTTCACAAATTTGGATTTTACTTTCCTTTGTGATTAACCAATTTAAAACTACCTGAGCATCTACACAAACATTAATAAATTGAAACTGAATATTTTTATAAGTTTCAATTAATATTGGAAGACATTTTAATGCCAATATTACTCCCATTAGCTCTAAAGTTGGTACACTATGTTCATTTATTTTCCTCCTTCAAATTTACTAATTTGTTGATTATCAAAGGAAAAAAGTTCTTGATCATTAGTTTTTATTCCCATTGACTCAAAACTAAAGAGATTTTCTAGTCCATTATCTACCTCACTATCTGACAAAATATGTTCTAATGGATTAGAATATGACTTAAGGGGATCCATAATCAAATTTACTATAGCCTTAGTTTTTTTGCTTGTATTATTTTGCTCAACCGATTTCAATTGTGAATCAAACAAATCCTTTCTTTCAGCTGAACTGAGAAAATTGAAAATATATCCAACACGATCTACTTTATCGTCTATAATGAAGTTAAATCCACCACCAATCTTATTCATGGAGAATGAAAAATATTGTATTATATCTATACCCACCAACATATCCAACTCAATATTTTCATGTTCTTTATTTAAATAGAATGAACTTTTATAGTTTATACTCATATTTCCATCTACCAATAAAGGAACAAAAACTAGTCTATCCTTTAATTTGATTCCTTTAGACATTTGTTTAAACATTTTACTTTGTTTTCCTATATAAGTATGTACTTCTCGTTCAAATGGGTACAATTCATCATAATTTGGACATAAGTCTTGAGCAGCTTCTTTTGAAATAAAAGATCTCTGGCTACCACAATCTATAAGACACCTAACTTTTCTTTGTCTTTTACTATTTTTTAATTTCAAAGTCATTGTTGGTTGCAAATTACATATGTCTATATTCCTTAAAGCATAACATAAGTTGGTTTGAAAACTACCTGATTTTGAACCATTATTTTGTTTTGGAATTAAAGGAGTTATGTGCTCTTTGTTTACATAAGAGACAGGGAAATCTTAATTTACCTTTTTTTTCATAACATTCTGATTCATTGTGACCTGACCCAGCACATCTAGTACATAAGGATAATTCCAAGATTTTAGCTAATTTTGCTTCGTAATTAGGATAGGTTTCACACTTTTCTATGGTGTGTCCTTCTGAAGCACATAGTTTGCGCTGCATTTTAGTACCTTTACTAACAACTCCTACTTCAAAATCTTGTATCGTAGGTACTTTACTTTTTACTTTTATTTCAAATCTATGATTATTATTATTATTACTGCCACTTGAAATTTTCTTATCCTTTATATTTTTTTCTGCCAGATACAGTTCTAATTAAGGTTTTCAAAACCTTGTTATAGCTGTTAAATATCTGCTCTAAACTAGGATAATTATTATTAATTCTATTTATTAATTCTTTTACTAATATTTTAGGTAGTTTATTCATTATCATGTGACTCATTAAAATATTTCCAGAAGAACCTTCTTGAAAAAAATTAACATTATATTGTTGCAACTCATACAAATAGGACTTAATTTCAGACAAATATTTAATATTTAAGAATTCTGGATCATATTCTTTGCTAGGCATAGCTTTCAATATATTCTTTCATTGGGATTTTCCCAACTTTATATGGTAACAATATTGCGACGTCGGCAAGAAGAAAGAAACACAACACGATTTAAAATGTTAAAAAAAAATATATTTACATAGAAAGAGAGGAAAGAAAATATTGTCCTTGCAAACAGTTGGTTTGCGGGAAACTTATCCGTAAAAGGCGTCCTTTTAACAGTTTGTATTTCCTGTGACTTTTGGTTGGGTTAAAGAAAATAGAGCCTTGTTTCTTGTGCTTCAGTTGCAGGAAAAAACCTCACAAGCGTGTATTGGCATCTAGAAGACTGAGAGAACGGCAGGCACGTCTTGATTCTGAGGAATCACCCTAGCAAAAGAGGAAGGGCGTTCATAGGAAACGACCTCATAGGGGTTTGGAGAAGATCTAAAATAAAGGTAGCATGTGATTGGCCGTTTTTTATCCACTCACTGGGCACCTAGTTAGCGACTCCGTAAATAATTTCAATATTCTCCCCCAAAACAAAATTGCAATATGAAATCATTGCAACATAATTTTTCACACAGGTGCATGTTGTTTTGTTTTTAAGGTAGAAATAGCCAAAATTGAAAGTTCCCAATAGGTTGAATTTTGTTTTATTCTTTTGAAGGTAAAAATAGCCAATGATGAAAGTTCACAGGAAAGGTTGAATTTTTTATTTTTTTTGAAGGCAAAAATAGCCAATGCTGAAAGTTCACCGGAAAGGTTGAATTTTGTTTTATTCTTTTGAAGGCAAAAATAGCCAACGATGAAAGTTCACAGGAAAGGTTGAATTTTTGATTTTTTTTTTTTGAAGGCAAGAGTTAGAATGTAGAAGGGATGGAGATTTGTTTTCAACAAAGAACTCCAAAGTTTGAGAGAAGTTTATGTATTTATTTTTCTACGTAAAGAAATTCTCATTTTTGTGCACTAATAGAACTATAAAGAAATTCATCCCTTCAATCATAAAGTACAATATCATTAACACTTTGTTTTCTTTGTTTAACATGTACCCCATAAGCAAAGGTATGTGAAGACCGTAAGTTTCAAACAAACTGAATTTAATAGTATACGTAAGGATTATTGGGAGAGTTTTTATTTTTAAATTTTTAGTCCTTTCAGGACATTGTTTTATTGGAACAGATGCACCCTTAGTATCTGGTACATCATTGGAGACTTTTGATTTTGCAACATCAATTTTCCTATCACCAACTCACTTCGAGTCCGGAATTATTCTCGGATGGTGGGCATGAGTTAATGATAGTTCTAGAGGATATAGCAGTTTGAAAGAATGGACCTGTCACCTCTCTTGACTTTTACAGAACGAATATTTTTGTCATCACCGACAATTAATTCCAAAACTCTTCCCAGCAGCCAAAATGGTCTAGACTTGGCAGGATTCTTAACAAGAACCACATCATCAACCTTGATTTGCTTGTTAAAATTGACCTCATGTAAATCTTTGCACTGTTCTCTCAAGCTCAACAGATAATTTTGCAACCAAAGCTCTCGGAATCTAGTTATCATAGAATCACAATCTTCAATGGATTTTATTACATTTAATCTTGAAGGTGGGTCAGATTTCCAGACATCTTGATCATCCAATTTCAGTACAAGTCCCAAATTAGCGTTAGGATGAAGAAAACAATTAGGAGTTATTACTTCAAGGTCTGAATCCGAGGAACATCTATAAGTGAGGGGGTCTTTGGTTTATGGCACTCTGAACATCTGAAATTACAGTAAGGAGATCAAAATATCTAATACAGGAATGCCCAATTGTTTTGTACAAACATGATTTAATAGTCCTGATCATACGTTCTGTTGTCAAGAGCCTACGTAAAAGACACCATGAAATTGATTCTTGGAGTTCCTTTCACAAACTCCTGTCTCATCAATGAACACCTCACACTAAAGACAAGGACCGAATCCCAATTCTGTGTGTCGGTACGCTTCGATGGATTTCGCACGTCAATTTCAGGGCGTATTGATTCGAGCGTTCTCTCCCTCTTTCTTCTTAACTGTTCCTTCTCTCTCGCTCTCTCCCTCTTTCAGTTGTAACAAGTTCGTTGGGCCATGCACCCAGAACAAATTGATTTATTTCCATTTGAAGTATAAGTGGTAGGCATAAGGCCTAGAAGTTTTGGGGGAGGGGAAAGGGAGTGGTCATGCTATTCTATATGTTCTAAGGGACCTAGCTGGCCACATTCGCCGACCCATTCAGCAGTACAATATATAACCATTCATCTGTCGACATATGCACAGCAATCACCAAAATACCACATGTACTCTATGAAAGAGGCCTACTTAAAGCCCGAAAGTGATGGATGATTTTATTCATGATTTATATACAGTGAATATGATGGGAATGGGAGAAAAACCCCGAAATAAACAAAAAACAAGGAAAAATTCCCCGTTTGGTTGCCCTCCCATCACCCCGTCTCTAAAATTGGAGGCTGACTGTTTTCCGGGGCAAAGAACTGGTGGGGCAGGAATCCTAATCTACAGGGATAAAAGAAATAAAGGGTTGGGCGCGGTATGGGTTGATACAAGAGGGTGATATGATTTTTATATACAATTGAATGTTCAAGATCTTCAGTAAACGTGTATTTTAAGGTACAAAAATAATGGGGATGGGGAAGATCTTGAGAACTAACAACTAGATGATGGGGACAATGACTCACAATATACTGCTAACTAGGTTCCGAGAAGAAAAGAACGGTTCTACTTACCAGGGGTGGGGTTCCTAAGGACCCGTACCGTAGATGCCATGGGTCGGCAGAGGAGGGAAGGTTGACTCCAACATTGCCCCCTTTCGCACAACCAGGCTTGCTGCATTCACCCACCTTTTGCTGAATGTTATGCGATCCAAGCGTTTTCTATCGCATCTGATTTTGACCCTCAGCTGATGCCAAAAATACGAAACCAGATCACGATGAGAAAAGTTTGCATCATCATACAATCCCTTGTTTCGCGTCGTCCTAATCACCATTCGAGCTACAGCTAGGATCGCGAGAAACACCACATGCTTCTCACCCTGAAACGGAGGAAGAACGTTGTTCATGATGTAACCAACGTTGAGCAGCACAAGCTGTTTGGGCTCGATGTGAGCCGTCCACTCGCTGATGTGATCCCAAAACGGGCGAACTCGCTCGCAGTCGTAGAAGGCGTGTTCAGCCGTTTATTCCAAGCCACTGCTGCAGTGAGCGCAATCGGCCATGTCTGCCAGGCCCGCTTTGTAGTTCAAGCCGACAAGGGGTAACGCATTTCGCACAATTTGCCATGTGAGCGAGAACTGGTTGTTCAAGAAGCTCGATCCTGGTGCCCAGTTCCAATGAGAGTGGATCTCCTCCGTCGTCCAGCCACGCCGCTCACTGAGAGGATCAGAAGCAGAACCTACCACTAGCTCCCAATATAGTTCTTTTCGAGGCCATGAAAGGACACTGGACCCAAGAAGGTTACGAAGGGCCGTTCGGCACTTGCGGACAAACAGTACTTCGCCCAAAGGTTTAAGTCGACCTTCCGCCTTTGAGTCTGACTGGAGGCGAGGAAAAGTCCGACTCGCCTTCAGTCTCCACAATGCGTCCCCCGTCAAGGCTCGGCCCAAGTATGCGAGTCTTTCAGCCAGCCAGTGGCTCTCCAGATCAGGCATACCTAGACCCCCGTTGCATGTTCGTTGGATACAGACCTGCCTACGGACCATCGGCCTTGCACTTCCTCAGAGCAATCTGGAAAGGGATCGTTGCAGTGCCAACCGACGTGCAGAGGAAGTACAGCCAATCGGTAAAGGATCAAGGGGAAGATGTACACGGTGCTTGCTTCCGCCCTGCCCTTTAAGGACAACCTCCTTGAAAGGCAGATTCCCACCTGAGCATTCATCTTAGCTTGTACTTCCGACCAATTTCGCTCCAGTTGGAGGTCGGGCCCGAACCACACCCAGAGGATGCAGACGGGTCCGTCACTCCAGTGGAAGGGCCCTGGAAGAGTATTGCTACCCCTCCAAGCACTGAGTCATTGACCTTGGCTCCTGCAATCCGCTCGTACTCGCTAACCGCCTTCTTCACAGCCTTTATATCCAGGCGGCGTGATACAAACACTGGAAACCCTTGCCATAAGAGGGCCAGGAAAAGGGACACCACGCAGGGCTGGATTCGTCGTCCTATCCCTAAGCCTACAGAGCAGGGGCTCCAAAGCTAGGACATAGACAAAAGGAGACAAGGAGCAGCCCTGCCGGACCGAACGCTTGATCGCGAACACCCTTGAACGCCTTCCATTCACATGCACCACTGCCTGAGGGTTGTGGTACATGTTGAATCACGAAACACACTTGTAGTCAGTAGCTAGGCTAAGACGAAAAGTAATTTATTTCCTGTTGGTTTTACAGGAAGGCACAAGGCCTTGAGTTTTGGGGGAAAGGGAAGTGTGCGGTCTTGCATTAACTATGTTTTTACTAAGGGGACCTAGCTAGCCACATTCGCTGACCCATTCAACAATACAATATATACTCATTCATCCGTCACCATGCGCGCTGCTACCACCAAAATACCACATTTGCTCTATGAAGAAGGACCTACTTAAAACCCCGGAAGTGATGCATGCTTTTATTTACAGATGAATTCATATGATGGGGATGGGAGAAAAACCCCGAAATATATACAAAAACAAAGAAACAAAGGAAAAAATCCCCCGTTTGGTTGCCCTCCCATCCCCCCGTCTATAGAATTGGAGGCCGACTGTTTTCCGGGGCGAAAGAACCAGAAACAAGTCGGACCTGCCCTAGGTGGGACTGGGATCCTAATCTATAGGGGAGAAAAGAAATAAAGGGTCGGGCGCAGTATGGGTCGGTACAAGCCGGTAATATGATTTTTATACATGTGAATGTTCAAGATCTTCAGTAAATGCGGACTGGGATACGGCTTGAGGTACAAAAATAATGGGGATAGGGAAGATCTTGAATACTAATGACTAGATGACGGGGACAATGACTGACAACATACTGCTAACTAGGTTCCAAGGGAAAAGCATTGCCTACTTACCGGGGGTGGGGTCCCGAAGGACCCGTACCGTAGACGCCATGGGCAGGTAGAGGAGGGAAGGATGACTCCAACGTTGCCCCCTTTCGCACGACCAGGCTCGCTGCATTCACCCACCTTCTGTTGAATGTTATGCGATCCAAGCGTTTTCTATTGCATCTAATTTTGACCCTCAGCTGATGCCGAAAATACAAAACCAGATCACGATGAGAAAAGTTTGCATCTTCATACAATCCCTTCTTTCGCGTGATCCAAATCACCATTCGAGCTACAGCCAGGATCACGAGAAACACCACACGTTTCTCACCCTGAAACGGAGGAAGAACGTTGTCCACGACGTGAGCAGCACGAGCTGCTTGGGTTCGATGCGAGCCGTCCACTCCCCGACGTGATCCCAGAACGGGCGAACTCGCTCGCAATAGTAGAAGGCGTGCTCAGCCGTTTCTTCTAATCCACTGCCGCAGCGAGGACAATCAGGCATGTCTGCTATGCCCGCTCTGTAGTTCAAGCCGAGAAGGGGTAACGCATTCCGTACAAGTCGCCAGGTGAGCGAGAACTCGGAGTTGTTCAAGAAGCTCAATCCTGGCGCCCAATTCCAGTGAGAGCGGATCTCCTCCGCCGTCCAGCCTCGCCGCTCGCTAAGAGGATCAGAAGCGGAACCCACCACTAACTCCCGATATAGCTCTTTCCGAGGCCGTGAAAGGTCACTGGACCCAAGAAGGTTACGAAGGGCCTTTCGGCACTCGCGGACAAACAGTGTTTCGCCCAAAGGCTTACGTCGACCTTCAGCCTTTGGGTCTGACTTGAGGCGAGGAAAAGTCTGACTCGCCTTTCGTCTCCACACTGAGTTCCCCGTCAAGGACCGGCCAAGGTATGCAAGTCTTTCAGCAAGCCAGTGGCTCTCCAGATCAGGCATACCCAGACCCCCGTTGCATGTACGTTGGATACAGACCTGCCTACGGACCATCGGCCTTGCACCTCCCCAGAGCAATCTGGAGAGGGATTGTTGCAGTGCCAACCGACGTGCCTTAGGCAGAGGAAGTACAGCCAATCGGTAAAGGATCAGAGGGAAGACGTACGTGGCGCAAGCCTCCGCCCTGCCCTTTAAGGACAACCTCCTTGAAAGCCAGATTCCCACCTGAGCATTCACCTTAGCTTGTACTTCCGACCAATTTCGCTCCAGTTGGAGGTCGGGCCCGAACCACACCCTGAGGATGTGGACGGGTCCGTCACTCCAGCGGAAGGGCTCTGGGAGAGTATTGCTACCGCAAACCTTTGCTTTTGTCAAAATTGACCTTGGCTCCTGCGATCCGCTCGTACTCGACAACCGCCTCTTTCACAGCCTTTATGTCCAGACGGCGGGATACAAAGACTGTGATGTCATCAGCGAACGCGGAAACCCTTGCAGCAAGGCTGCTAACAAAGGGTATACCGCGCAGGGACGGACTTGTCCTCTCATCCCTAAGCCTGCGCAGGAGGGGCTCCAACGCGAGGACATAGAGAAGAGAAGACAGGGGGCAGCCCTGCCAGACCGAACACTCGATCGCGAATACCCTCGAACGCCTTCCGTTCACCTGCACCACTGCCTGAGGGTTGTGGTACATCATGCTAATCCATCTGCAGAACTCCGGTTGGAATCCGGCAGTCTCCAAAACAGACGCCAAGAACCGATGGTCTACCCTATCGAAGGCCTTGGACTGATCTAAACTGATCAGCGCGGCTTCTGTGTCGTCTTCTATCCCCTCTAGGACCTCGCGAATCAAGTGCAGGTTGTCCTGGATCGATCTTCCCTTCACAGCGAAGGTCTGTTCAGGGCCGATCAGATCACTGATGACAAGCTGTAAACGATTCGCCAAGACCCGGGCCAAAATCTTTAACTCTGTGTTAAGCAGAGTTATGGGCCTGTAGTCATCTAAACCCTCCCAAACATGCCTGCCACCTTTCTTCAGCAATGTGATCACGCCCTTGGTAACGCAACCAGGGATGGCTCCCTGGGCAAACCAATGGTTGAACACATCTGTCAGAATAGGGACAAACATGTGCGACATCCTCAAGTACACTTCGTAGGGCAAACCATCTAGTCCCGGCGACTTGTTGAGGCCGACCTGCTTCAACGCATTATGGACTTCGCATTCAGTAACCACACCCTCGCAGCTAGCCGCTTCAGCCGCCCCAAGGCGGGGGAAGTCGGCAAGATAGCTACGAAACTCCCGGATCGGGAGATCAGAGCAGCGGGCAAAGCGATCCCGAAAGTGCGCCCGAAAGGCATCACGCATCTCACGATTCGAGTGCAGCAGTCGCCCGTCCGCGGTCTTGACAGATGCGATGTACCGATCGGGGAACCTTCGCACTTCTTCTTCACGTGCAGTCGCGTTCGATTTCACAGCTTCGTAGCGAACTCTATTTAACCTAGATCTAACTACGTATCCCTTGTAGCGCTCGCTATTCTCATGCTCAAGGTCCCTCCTAGCTAGTTCTACACCTAGCGAGTCCCCCCCAGCCACCGCCCGGGAAAGTCTATCGTCTATAGACTTCGCCTCCTTGGCCTTATCTAGTTTGAGCTTTTGACCGTATTTGGTGGCGAAGTCTCTAATCCTATATTTGAGAGAAACCCACCACCTACTCCCGGTAACCGCCCCCACTAACGCCCGCTGAATTAGGGATTCCAGCCGGTCCCAGAAGTCCCGTATCTCCAGTAAGGAGGTATTAAACTTCCAGTAGCCGGCTAGACTAGGTCTATTAACTAACCGCAGACTGACTCTAACAAGTTTATGGTCAGTCCACGCTATCAAGTGGAACGTGGGACAACTAACAAAATCAATGTCAGCTCGTCTAACTAACACTCTGTCCAAGTAGGAACCTACTTTGGCAGAGGGCGACCTTTCTAGTCACGTCCACATCTCCCGCCCTGGGTGATCAAGACGAAACCTGTCGACAAGACCGTGACGAGTCACGAAGCCGACAAGGCTGCTCTCACACCTTCCCGCACTCCTAGCTCCCCGCCCAACCTTATCTATCTTGGGATCAAGGATCGCATTCCAATCACCCATTAAGACTAGCCGCTTCGTATCGTCCAGGAACGGCGCCAACCGACGAAAAAAGGAAACCCTCTCCACAGGGGAATTGGACGCATAAACCGCAACCAGACGGAACTTGAAACTTTTCACGGCAACTTCGGCCACAACCAGCCGGCCCCCGTCACCTGCAAAAACAAAGTCAACATCAGCATCAAGGCTGCGTCCAACTAGCAAGGAGACCCCAGCGCTGAAGTTGCTGCCGTATGCTGAGAAAACGTTAAAATCGTTTTCCAGCACCCGACAGTCAGCCTCGCAAGTGAAGTGGGTCTCCTGCACTGCAGCAACATCTACACAGAGCTTCTTGAGTTCACCAAGCAAGCGCGCACACTTGCTTGGATCCCTCAGTCCCCTCACATTCAAACTGGCAACGTTTAAAGCCATCAATCCGACTTACCTTACTCATCGTCGACTACGGGCCGGAAATCCTTCGGGGTGAGGATGCCGACGGCCTGACGCAGGGAGCCGGTGCCGAGCTCAGTTGTAACTCGGTCATCCCTGGTGATTCCTCCGACATCCAAAGGGAACCGCATTTTTAGGGACCTATAAAAAGAGGGGTGAACTAAAATAGGTACCCTCCCGGAACAAAAAGGTAAACATTTTTTAAGAGAGGAGTGCTCCAACTCCGCCAACTTTATGCCCAAGTCGGTCTGGCAGACCGTATTCAGGAACTTCCAGACGCCCCTGGTACGGTCGCCAGCCGACCGGACAAAAGTGTTCACCATGGCTGCACTCCTAAAGTTCGTTGGGTTACAGACTCTTTTACCATCAATTTTTTCGCAGTCCAGCAGTGGCTTCAGTGTTTTTCGGAGCTGGTAATCCGTCACGGATTCCAGCCCGACAGTGCACAGAGCCACTGCCTTCCTGCACTGTTCGTCAATTAGATCTTTGTTGGCTGCTTTGGCTTGCTGCCGGGATCTCTTTGGTGTAGAGTCTTTTGGCACTGGTTTTTCTTTTTCTGCGGGAGTTGCTATTGGAAACAGTTCCGGGGAGGATGGTGGACTCAGCGAGGGGAGGGAGTACGTCCTCCAAAGACTTTTTTGGGAGAGTCTCTCGTGGGACTGTGCTCTCGCTATAGTTGATATTTGGTGAGGGCGAGTCTTTGGGGGTTGTGGGGATTGCAAGAGTTGTAGAACTTGCGGGGGTTGACAGCATTTTTGCTCAGGGGGGGCATGTTGTGGAGTGCGGGGTTGTGGGGGAGGTGGTGGCGCAAGTGGTGATGGAGGAGGAGGCGGTAGGGGAAGAATAGGTGGAGGAAGTGATATTAGAGGTGGAAGAGGTTTTGGAGAAAGGGCATTAGAGGGGCCTTCCAGGGGTCTTCAGGGCAGGGTGGCCCTGAACGTACTTTCTTTGCTGTTCCCTCTCCGCTGCTCCTTCTCCTCTTCAGATTTGTAGTTGCTTCCATGGGAGTTTCTTCTGCTTCTGGAGTGGTGGGAACTGGTGTGGTGGGAGCTGGTTTGGTTTTAGTTTTCTTTTTAGTCTTGGATGCTGGGGGGTGCTCAATGATGTGTGCAGGGATAGGTGCTGTCACTGACTTTGGTGTGTATATTGCTGTTGGTGTCGTTGTTTTTGTAGAGGTTGGTGTCGTTGCTTTTGTAGGGGCTGGTGTCGTTACTTTTGCAGGAGAGGCAGTTGTGGGTTTATCCTCGGCTTTTTGGGGAGATTTCTTTTTTTTTCGAGTGACTTCCACCCACTCCTCCACTGTTTTTGGCTGGGCCTGGTCCGGCTCTTTTTCCTTTCCGGTCTCTCTGATGGTGACTATGGAAGCTGTTGTTGCTGCAGTTTCTGTAGCGACTGTGGCGGCTGCAGCAGCTGGAGCTTTTGACGGATCTTTTTGGGGGCAGAACTTGGATATGTGCCCCAACTGCTTGCAGCTCCAACAGCGCGGGCGTCTGCCTTCCACAATCACCATCATCTGCCTCCCTCTGCTGATGATGATTTCGGGAATTGTTTGAAAGCCCTCCCGAGAAAGGCACATCCGGAACACATAGTCCCCGTAGGCCGTCCTGGCTGTTGACCGAAGCAGGTTGATTTCCTCTACGCGTCCAAATGCGCTGAGGAAGGCGGCCAACACTTCTCCCGTTATGAACACCGGGACGTTGCAGATGGTGACCCGAATCCTACGGGTGCCTAGGTATTCCGGCTGCAGTTGGAAGAACTTTGTTATGATATTGTTCGAGGCAACCTTGGCAGCTTGGTCACTGGAAGGGAGCAGGACGTCCCATGTCGCAAAACTCCTTCTGCAGAAGTATTGGCATGGGACGCCGGCTTTCCGTAACAGATCCTCGAACCCTTCCTTCTTGAGTCCTACGAGCCGTCTTGTTTTTAAATCCGTCACCACCAGAGAGACGATTCTCGGTTCTAGTTTTTCCAGGAGTTCCGGGATGGGCAAAATCTCATTGCCTTTGAAGAATTCGGCATATTTGCCCACCCGGTCCTTTTCGTATTCTTCTGGGTTCTTTTGTTGTATTTTCCACGGTGATGGTGATGGATTTTCTGGCTTTGTCTTTTGCCCTGGTGGAATTGGGCTCCCTGACTCCGAAGGAAGGGATGGCCAGTTTGAGCCAATCAGGCTTGTTAAATGACTTTCTTCCGACTGCTTCGGGAGGGCTTCATTTTCTGATGTGTCTTGAGCATTGTGACGAGCGGGTTGTTGAGAGGATGAAGAAGCGGGGGTACCCTCCATGACTGCAAACTAGCAATCAGGAGGGTCAACGTGGTGAAAAATGTATTAAAAAACGAAGTAAAACAATACGTGAAAACAATGGGTCAAAACAATAACATCAATAATATAAACAATAGTCCAAAAGGATAACAAGAAAAAATAGACCTCTGTAATAGAGTTTCAAACGGATCAGTAGCTAGGCTAAGAGCAAAGTCTTTAGCAAGGCTAATTTATTTCCAAAAAGTACAAATTATGCTTTTTTGGTGGGCACAAGGCCCAAGAGTTTAGGGGAGGGGAAGGGGTGAGAACTGTATTTTCCTATGGGCCCTAGCTAGTCACACTCATCGCCAACAGTCAACAGTCATTTTATTTCAATCATTCTATACAATGGATTCATTCAACCAACCACAATCACCAAAACACCTCATTCACTCCATGAGAATCCTACTTAAAAACCCGATGCAATGGAATGTCGTACGTACAATAGATAAAATGTGATGAGGTATTGGAGGAAAAAGCCCCAAAGTAAACAAAATATAAAGCCGGTTGGTTTCCCTCCCATACCCCCTTCTATGATGTGGAGAGTCGACTGTTTTCTGGTACTTGGATAAGACCAAAAACAAGCCGAAACTCTCCCTATAGGGGAAGATCCTAAAAAACCAATCAGGATAAAATAACAGGTAGGAAGGGGGCCGGCCTGGAGTGGGGAGTGAACATGAAATACTGAAAATGTGGCCAAGATCCTCATAAAAGGCCAGGGACTCACAAGTGGTAGAGGGGACAGAAAAAAAGAAAACTGGGAATGGGGAGGATCTTGAAAGAACTAGCATCTAGATTGCGGGGCCAATGACACACTTCATACCACTAACTAGGGGGTCAAGTTATCTAAATGTTACATAGAGTTCCTACTTACCCGGGGTGGGGTCCCGAAGGACCCGGACCATCATCACCATGCGCAGGCAGAGGAGGAAAGGATGACTCCAACGTTGTCCCCTTGCATACGACCAAGCTTGCTGCATACACCCACCTTTTGCTGAATGTTATGCGGTCCAAGCATCTTCTATCGCATCTAATCTTGACCCTAAGCTGATGCCTAAAGAACAAGATCAGATCGCGATAAGAAAAGTTTGCACCCTCATACAATCCCTTGTTTCGCGTCTGCCAAATCACCATTCTAGCCACGGCTAGGATCACGTGAAACACCACACGTTTCTCACCCTGAAACGGAGGGTCAACATTGTCCAAGACGTATCCAACGTCGAGCAGCACAAGCTCTCTAGGGCTGATGCGAGCCGTCCACTCCTCGACGTGGCTCCAGAACGGGCGAACCCGCTCGCAGTAGTAGAAGGCGTGCGAAGCCGTTTCTTCCAAACCACTGTCGCAGCGGGGGCAGTCAGGCATATCTGCAATGCATGCTCTGTAAGCCCAGTCGTTGAGGGCCAACGCATTTCGAACTAGCCGCCAGGTGAGCGAGAACTCGGAGTTGTTCAAGAAGCCCGAACCTGGCGCCCAATTCCAATGGGAGCGAGCCTCCTCCGCCGACCAGCCGAGCCGACCCATCAGAGGATATGAAGCGGAACCCACCACTAAGCCTCTATATAGTTCCTTACGAGTCCATGAGAGGTCACTGGACCGAGGAAGCTTTCGAAGGGCCCTGCGGCACTCGATGACGAATGGTGGTTCATCCCTTGGCCTACGACGGCCTTCAGCCTCGGGATTCAACCTTAGGCGAGGAAAGGCGACTCTCACCTTGAGGCTCCACACCGCGTCCGTCGTCAACGATCGGCCTAGGTGAGCCAATCTCTCAGCGAGCCGGTGGCTCTCGAGATCCGGCATCCCCAGACCCCCATCGCGAGGACGTTGATAGCAGACCTGTCTACGGACCATCGGGCTTCGACCCTTCCAAAGGAACTTGAAAAGGGATTGTTCCAGCGCCACCCGATGAACCTTAGGCAGAGGTAGTACAGACAAACGGTAAAGGATCAGGGGGAAGATGTACCCGGCGCACACCTCCGCCCTGCCCTTCAAGGTCAAGCGCCTTCGAAGCCAGGCAACCACCTGCGCTTCTACCTTAGTCCGTACTTCCAACCAATTTCGCTCCAGCTGGAGGCCGGGCCCGAACCACACCCCAAGGATGCGGACAGGACCGTCACTCCAGCGGAAGGGACCTGGCAGGGGAACGCTTCCCCTCCAGGCACCCAACCGCAAGCCTTCGCTCTTGTCAAAGTTGACCTTGGCACCTGCTACCTTTTCGTAACTCGCGACCGCCTCCTTCACCGCCAATATGTCCCGACGCCTGGACACAAAGACCGTGATATCATCGGCGAACGCGGAAATCTTCGCTCGGACGCTGCCGCTTAGCAAGATTCCGCGCAGGGCCGGACCATCCCTCTCATCCCTAAGCCTTCGGAGCAGGGGCTCCAAAGCAAGGACATAGAGAAGAGGAGATAAGGGGCAGCCTTGCCGGACCGATCGCTCGATCGCAAAAGCCTCCGAACACCTCCCGTTCACCTGCACCACCGCCTGTGGGTTGCGGTACAGCATGCTAATCCATTTGCGGAACTCCGGCTCGAATCCGGCGGTCTCCAAAACCGCCGCCAAGAACCGATGATCCACCCTATCGAAGGCCTTGGACTGATCCAAATTGATCAGCGCGGCTTCGGTGTCGTCTTCTATTCCCTCTAGGATCTGGCGCACCAAATGCAAGTTGTCTTGGATCGATCTTCCCTTCACAGCGTAGCTCTGCTCAGGGCCGATCAGATCACTGATGACAAGCTGCAAACGGTTCGCCAAGACCCGGGCCAAAATCTTTAACTCTGTGTTAAGCAGAGGTATGGGCCTGTAATCGTCTAGCTCGCCCTTAACATGCCTGCCTTCTTTCTTCAGCAATGTGATCACACCCTTGGTAATGCTACCAGGGATGGCTCCCTGGGCAAACCAATGGTTGAACACATCCGTCAGAATAGGGACAAACATGTGCGACATCCTCAAGTACACTTCGTAGGGTGAACCATCTAGTCCAGGCGACTTGTTAAGGCCGACCTGCTTCAGCGCATCACGGACTTCACATTCCGTAACCACACCCTCACAACTAGCCGCTTCCGCCTCCCCAAGGCGGGGGAAGTCAGCTAAATAGTTACGAAACTCCTGAAGCTGGAGCTCAGGACAGAGGGCAAAGCGACCTCGAAAGTGTGTCCGGAAGGCCTCACGAATCTCACGGCTCGATCTCAGCACTCGCCCGTCCGGGGCGCTAACGCACTCGATGTACCGACAAGGGAACCTTCTCCACTCTTCCTTACGCAAAAATGCGTAACATTTCACAGCTTCGTTCGGAACTCTTTTTAGCCTATTTCTAACTACGAAACCCTTGTAACGCTCGCTAGCCTCACGCTCAAGGTCCCCCTTAGCTAGATCTATGGCTACGGAGTCCCCCCCTACCACCGCCCGGGAGAGTCTATCTTCTAAGGATTCCGCCTTCTTAGCCCTATCTAACACGAGCTGTTGGCTATACTTGATGGCGAAATCCCTAATCCTATACTTAAGGGAAGCCCACCACCTATTCCCAATAACCGCCCCCACTAACGCCCGCTTGATTAGGTTTTCCAGCCGCACCCGGAAGTCCCATATCTCCAGTAAGGAGGTATTGAACTTCCAGTAGCTAGCCAGACTAGGCCTATTAACTAGCCGCAGACTGACCCTAATGGGAAAATGTCTGTTGGAAACTCCCAAGCAGAGCCCTTCATGCTGTCCCCCATTTTGATGTTCTTCATGAATTGAATCACATCGATGCCTAAAAGACCATGTACACGAATATCATTTTTCTCATGCAGAAAAGCAAGTTTATAATTCAAGTTGAGTAAATTATTCTTAATAGATTTGAAGTTATCAAATCTTAAGTTCATATCGAATTCATCATCGATAAGAACAGGTAGGGGCAAGGAATTATTCTTATTTACTTCAATCCCCACTACAACTTGGTTTAACTTTTTTGTTTTAGACCCTAAAAAGGTTTTTATGACATATTCTACTGGAGAGAGGAAGGATTTATAACACCCTAATTTTTCCATAACTTGTCCCGAGAAATAAGTTCTTTGACTGCCTGTATCAAAAAGGCAGTTCAATTTGTATTTTCGCTTCCCTTTAGAAACAGTAATTGCCACTATCGGTAAAATATAGGGCTGCTCTTGTGTGCCAGGGTTGGTACACATATGTGTGGAAGCAGTTGAACTGTTTACACTCTCTCCTGCTTTATCACAAAGGCAGGTAACATGGCCTCGGGATTTGCAAATTGCACATTTTCGAGGTAATTTGCTTGCTTTGCCATAGCAGTCTTCAGTTCTATGGGTAGCACTTGTGCAGAAAAGGCACAAGCCCATCTCCTTACACCTAGAACGTCTCAATTCAAGGGAAGAGTATTTTGAACAATGGTTCATGGTGTGCCTGTTGATATTGCAAAATCTACAATGCCTAGTAATTTGGTTAGATTTTGTTGCAAAGTTTTCCAGTATTGGAACGTTTTTCTTTGCATTGTTGTTATTGTAATTCCCTTCCCGCAATTTAAAATTAGTTTGGTTGGAATTAAAAATTTTAAAAACCTGTTTTAATTAAGGTTTTTATAACCTCGTTGTAACTATCAAAAATCTGATTGATTTTTGGGTAGTTACTGTCAACCTTCCGGATTAATTCTTTTTGAAGAGTTGGAGGTAATTTTGAAAAAATTATATGGCTGAGTAATTCATAACCTGGAGTGTTCTCTTAAAAAAAATCCAAATTATACGAGGTTTTTAATTCACATAGGTCAGCTTTAATTTCTGACAAAAAACTTTTTATATTGACAAACTCTGGGTCATATTTAGGGCTACTGCCCAGTAACTGTTTAAAAATTACATCCATAATGAAAGGAATATCCAAAAATTCCTTTTTCAATAAATCAATGGCTACTTCAAAGTTTTCATCTTCTAACAAAAGATGTGACACTAACTGAGATGCATAGCCAGCTAAAAAACTTTTTAAAAGTGACAGTTTGGCTTTCTTTGAGTGTACAGCATCAACACAATTTTCAAATTGAACCAGGAAATTTTTAAACTCAAATTTACCGGCTCGTATTCCATTGAATTTAACACACTGCAACTTCGGGGCTGAAACGCACAAAGCTGCGAGTGGAACTTGTGGCTTTTGCACTGGGACATCCTTGGTATTAGAACTAGAGATATTCTCTTCCAGTCCCGTGAGCCTTTCAAATATGTTGTAAGCGAACTCCGCCTCTAACTGTTCGTCTTTCAATATACCGCTTTTTTAAAAATCAATATCGGCTTTTTCGCAAGCTTCACTTATTTTTGTGTTAATTATATCAACTTCTGTCAACCATTTATTAATAAGATTTTCTTGTTTTTTAAAACAAATCTTATTTATAAATGTTTTTGCCGACATTAATTCGATGGCAGAAGTTATTTTCCTTTTAAAGGAATCTCTATTAAAAAGTAAGGCTCTCACACCCTTAATCTGCTTTAAGTCATTCATGTTGCTAAGCAAACAAATTAAGAACAAAGAAACAAAAGAATGGATGAAACTTAACCCCTACAATCCTAGTAGTGAACACCAAAATGATATGGATGCATATACTCTTTCCTCAAACAACGTCACGTTTTGAAATTAATTTACACAAATCTATTTCATGTTAAATTTTTCCAACTGGTTCTTTCTTAGCATAAAACGCTATTATCAACTGTTTGCAAAATATTGGAATTTTCCCAACTTTATATGGTAATGATATTGCGACATTAGCAAGAAGAAAGAAACACAACACGATTTAAAATGTTAAAAAAAAATATATTTACATAGAAAGAGAGGAAAGAAAATATTGTCCTTGCAAACAGTTGGTTTGCGGGAAACTTATCCGTGAAAGGCGTCCTTTTAACAGTTTGTATTTCCTGTGTCCTTTTGGTTGGGTTGAAGAAAATAGAGCCTTGTTTCTTGTGCTTCAGTTGTTGGAAAAAACCTCACAAGCATGTATTGGCGTCTAGAAGACTGAGAGAACGGCAGGGACGTCTTGATTCAGAGGAATCATCCAAGCAAAAGAGGAAGGGCGTTCGTAGAAGATCTAAAAAAAAGATAGCCTGTGATTGGCTGTTTTTCATCCAATCACTGGGCACCTAGTTAGTGACTCCGTAAATAATTTCAATACTTTAGAATATAAATTATAAATTTTTTGTCCAAAAATTCTTCCTTTAATAAATTTAAGGCCACGTTATAATTTGAATCAGTTAGGGACAAATGACTTACTTGCTTTAAAGCATAATCCCTTAAACATCCAATTAAATATAATAGCTTAGCAGATTCTGATAAATGTTTCTTTGAATCAATAACATTATTAAATTGATTTAAAAAATTATGAAAGGCAAATTTATCTTTCTCTTTTCCATTAAAAATACCACAAGTTAAAGGAGGTGGTTTTCCATTACTTAAAATTTCATTAATAGGTATAAGTGCAGATGTTTTAGTATTTTCACTAGTTAAATAATCTTCATATGTGTCTATAATTATTAGATTATTTATATTATATTCAGCCCAACTGTCTAATTCTAGATTATAGCTTTCTTTGTCTTTGATATTATAATTGGTATTTTGCATAAAAATGTTAATTACTTCATTCCAATTATTAACCTTCAAACACTCTTCATCAATAGCTTTTAATTGTTTTTGACACAAGGAAGAAGTAAGAGTCCCATTGCCATGCATTTGTTTTAGATAATTTAAATACACAGTTATTTTCCTTTTATGAGTGGCCCTATTTCGCTTCAAAGTGAGTAGCCCATCTTTTATTTGTTCTGAAGTTAATTCATCAGCCTTATTTTCCCCATAAAGTATAGAGAGAACGCCTTCTATATTAATTTCTTCCGTTAAAGCCATTTTTATAATTAAATTTATACTACAGTAGTACACGTGTATGGTTTCACTTTCTTTTATTTTTATATAAGTTTTATTTTGGTGTTGTTTTTATAAGTTTTATTAATACTTACATTACTATAACAACATTAACAAAAATATTAATTTAGGAATAAAATTATTCTTCAAAAATATGTCGTTATAGTAACTTTTTTTCGAAATGTTTTATTTATTATTTTTTGAAATTGTTAAATTTATTTAATCCAACTTAAAATATTTATGTTAATTATTAACCAACATAATACTTACCTTTTTTGTGTGAAGTTTTATGAGAAAAGTGAACACGTAGCTAAGTCAAATTTATATTGCACATATTCAAGCACTTATACACATATATACATATATAGATCCAAATAAAAACACAACTAAATTAATACTTAGCTTAGGTTCTTTGTTTTCTTTTCTTTCAAAGAATAATTGTCTTCAAAGTTTCATTACTTTTTTGGTGTGTAACATTAGTTATTTGAAGTGACGTCATTCCATGTTGAAAAGTTTTTGTTAACTGTGTCGTTATTTGTCATACGTGTCTTTTAAACAACATCTGCTTATTTATAGTTATAAAATTAATACTTACACAAAAATAGCTTTTTATTCTCAACCAATAAAAATGTTCTTTTAATTATTCTTAAAAATTGATACTTGTGAGAAGTTATATTTATTTTATTTATTTATTGAAATTTTGTAATTTTGTTTTATATTGCAAAATTATATTGAAGGAATATTTATTTCTAACAAATCTTGAGTTATATCTCGAAATCTCAATTTATTTTGTGATATCCCATCTAAAAGAATTTAGAGTAAAATTTGCAATATAATAGAATTTAAAAAACAAAAACTTGCAATATAAAAGAAATTTAGAGTACAAAATTCACAATGAAGAGAATGACACTAAAGCCAAATTTAGTATTTAACTCGGTTTGTTGCTTAGGTGTAATTTTAAATGGTAAGTTCCGCAGCTTTCTAGTTCGGATACTGATAGAAAAAGATAACACAGACAATAAAGTTTTTAAAAAGGAATTTCATACAAAAAAAACAAGAAAGAAAGGGGTAGAAAAGATTGAAACTTCTGTCTGGCAAACAAAGTTCTTTGAATTTGAGTATTTATTTCTTTTTAGTTTTCTCAAAATGTTTCAGTTTTCATTTAATTTTGACTCTTCTGAAAGGTTGTTTTTTCAACAGTGTTTACGAGTTGAATTTATCTTTCAATTGATTTTAATTGATTCTTTTTAATTTTCATTTAATTTCAATTGAGTTTCCTGCAAAGTTATCTTTTCTGCAGAATTCTTAGGTCGAATTTTCTTTCAGTTGTTTAACTTTTTAGAATTTCGGTAGTTGACTTTCGTTTGATTTTAGTTTCATTTCTTGGGAAGCTTATTGCCTGTTAGAATACATATTGGCTATTCAAGAAGTGAGTGATGAAACCTTTCTGCTGGCTATTTTTATCCTGCCTTAACAGTCTGGTCCCCAATTTTGTACTGAGGATCCAATAGGAGTTTTCGGCAAGTAATATGAGGTAGCTTTTTGGTGTCATATCGTCTGGGATTACTTCTCCCTTTTCCAATCTGGCCAAAATTAAGTGCCACCCTTGGTCGGTTGGTTTCTTTGTTAGAAATAAATTCTTATACATCTTAGGTTGTGTTAGCTTGTGTAAATTTATGAAACCTCATCTTACTGAAATCTCGTGGGGGTTGTTGGTGAAATCTTGAGTGAATTACTCGGTGATTCTTGCAAATATTATTCTAAGTCTCACATTACTTCGGAGAATCTGATGTACACTGTGCTTTTCTTTCTGACTTTTGACTCTAAAGCTCTGAATAAGCTATTGTCATTTATACGAACTTTCCTATAACTGAACCTTGGCTTTTCCATTCACCATTTCTTCAGAACACAATTACATTTTGTTTAAAGTTTTATTTGTCTTAGTGCTCTTTGAATACTTTCGGATAATTCCACTGTCAAATAAGCTTTTTGCATTTCCTCTGAACTTGTGAGATAATTTTTTCCTCACTTCACGAATATTTCCATTTTCCAGTAAAGTGGTTTTGTTGAAGATACTAAATGGTAAATTTGGTCCTACTAATTCTTCAATAATTCACGTGTTATAACTTTCTTTTATGTCAACTTCATCATTTATCTTCGGTTGTATTTTAATAGTAGTAAATGTCCTAGTCAGAGCATTTTTCATGATTTTGTTCTTCATCTGTGGATGTGCTGATAAAGCCAACTGTTTTCAGATAGCTGTTAAGTGAGCTGAAATCTTTGAGTAGAAATTCAAGTCAAATTGGAAAGTTCAAGCCAGTACACCAATGACCAACACAGGAAGAACCAAATGTAAACAAAATAGATTCATGTCTTGTCACAAGTTTGATTGAGTAAATGAAAACGATGAATTTGGACATGTGTGAGTGATGCAATAACTTAGCAAGATAACATAACACTACAGATACCTTGAATTTAGATATATTGGCAAATTTTGAAGAAGTTGTCAGTTGGGTCATTTAGCATTCAGAGAGTTCAGTTGGGTGGGGGCTCTTTGTGTTTCTGTTCATAGATCCTAACAGATCTTCTCTCTCTCTTTTGTGCTATTGTATGCAGTCTGAACATCAAACAATAAATGATTGTTAATTGTTAACAGAGAGTGCTTCTTGTTTTTGAGTTGCAAACACTCAGGCAACTTAGTTCCAACGGATACCCTGACTATCAAAAGAAGTTCCAGATGAATTGTGTCATTCCCTATCTGTGAATTTTTCAAACACAGCATGAGCACAGACAGATTTGATAAACAGACTATCTGGAAATGCATTTGGTGCTGTTACCATGATAAGACCAAAGTAAAAGTACTATGACAACCATAGTACTGCATTTGGCACCGTGACTAGAATAAGACCAATCCTTATTATTACATTTGGTAGAACAAGTGTTGTCATGCACAATGATATTACATTTGGCACTGGTATCAGCGTTGATAGTTGTGACCGCAATATTGTTACAGTGGTGCTGTGCTAAGATATTGCTACGTTTAGTACTGTACCAAAACGATAGCATTACAAATGGTAACTGACCCCAGAACATAGTGTTACATTTGGTACTGGACCAAGCAATGATGTTATAATTGGTGCAGGGCCAAACCATAGTACTATGGTTGATGCTGTGCCCAGATGGTACAAACTGTAGTGTTACATTTGGTGCCTGAAAATCCATAGCACAGCCAGACACAGCATCACTGGAACCTCACCATCAAATTATTTTGAGTCATAACTAGGACACTCATTGGGGGTGGGGGTCTTATGCCTCCGCGGAGGTGCAGTCGGTGTATTCTACAGCCCCAGCCAACTGGACAAACTTTTTGTCAAGATAGAACCTCAAGATAATTTCGGTTAGAAGTTCTTAAACTAAATACCTATATCCATTACACCATAGGCCCTTTAGGATAATTTAAAGAAAAATATTCTTCTCATTTAAAAAAAAAAAAACCAGCCACAAACATTGAGCAATAAGGGTGCCTCTGGTAGTGTAATTGTTAGCTAACTAGACTAGCAAAACTTCACAAGAGAATTCAAGTCTCATTGGGTGCCCCATACATACGACCTTTATCCACATCTAAGCAAAAAACTTAGCAAATTAAATAATGATTAACCAATCAGAATTTTCGTCAGTGATGTAAATATTATTTTGGGCAATGAGTTTCTCGAATGTAAACATCTCCTTTTTTTTTTTAATTCACGGGAAGTAACTCTATGACACTGAATGAATTACCTTCCTTGAAAACTCGTGGGTTTTGCTTGAGGGCGACATTAAAAATACCTCCAGTATCTTGAAAGAAAAAAAAAGGAAAACAAAAAAAAGAAAACTTCATTGTAAAAGTACATGGCAAATGATTTTTACGATAAATATCCGTTGCCAGTGAAATTATATCACATGCATTTTCATTGAATTGGACAACGATTTTTACTACAAAAATGCATTGAGAACTATTTTTGCTATAAAAAAGAAATGATTTTATTACAATAATCCCTTTACAATGATTTTTATTACAAAGATAAAGTGGATAATGAAAATAGGTATGCATTGATATGGATTTAATGATAAAAAAGTCATTGTAAATAATTTCTATATAGTAGAAATGTATTTTATTCTATGAATTGTGTTGACAGTGACTTTTGCTATTCAAATACATTAGTCAGGTTTTGGGGAGATGGGTGATTCTAAAATTTCAATATTTTTATAATGAAAATTTAATAGCAATATTTTTAAAAACTATTCTTTTCCGATTGATACACAATTTAATTCATGGAAATTCCTTATAACCAGATGGAGTAACTAAATCGTTGCGGATTCATTTATGAACAGTACTATCCTCAAATTATTAATGTTAGAATAGATATCTTTTTGTATTTTTTTTACCACAAACATTGAGAAAACAATCAGAATTTTCAACATTTCAGGTAGATAGGAAAAAAAAAGTTTTCATAGCACCTAACGATTTAAGGGAAGTAGCTTTGTTACACTGAATGAATTATCACTCTTAAAAACTCATAGAAATTGCAAATTTTGTTTGAAGACTATATTAAATGGTATGTCCATTCATAAGATCTGTAGTACACGAATTAACCCAGAGAGAAACAGAAAAGTTGTTGAACTGAGGAATGTTCGTTATTTAAGTTTAAGATTATAAGAAGTGGAATTGGAATGTTTGGGGATTTAAACTTCAATGCAGTATCCAACTAAATCCAGAAAATCTTTGGTAATTCTGCTTCAGTTTTCAACTTCACTTTGTAAATCTGCTTTCTCTACTCTACAAATATTAGGACAAAGAAAAGAGAAAATTTGAAAACCGTTGACAAAGAAATGAGAATTGCTTTATCAGCAATAATACCCAATATTATGAGAATCTGTAGCATACCACCACCACCACCACCAAGGTTTAAATCACCTGTTGATATTAATTAAAAGGACAACAGATTTAGAGTTTAAGTGAAATTTTCAGAATTTTCATACATACATTGTCAAAGGTTTTGGTGTTTGACAGCATTTATCTGAGCTTGTGGTCCCGTTTGTTGCATTTTGTTTATAATCAAAGTGTAATATCTGTTTTCTTATATCAATCAAACATACCATTCTATTGTGATGAGTATTGCATACATTCAGGCATAGGTAGGTAGGGGGAAGAGGCCACAAAAAGGTTGGAAAACAACTGTTTAGACTTTCAATTTGGTGTGTTGATTGCCAAATGAAATAATTCTTAAACTATGAAATATTCCTAAAGTCTATGTTGAGGATGAGTGTGCATAGCTGTGTGTATCTATATATAACGGAAATTATCGCATAAGTGGAAAGTTTACATGAGTGAGAGAGAGAGAGAGAGTTCTATGTATACATTAAGGTCTTCTGTCACTGGCATAAACAATTTTAACTCTAAACCACTCTCCGAACTCACATCATTCTATGAATATTTCACCTTTATTCTACCCTCAATCCAAAATGCATGTTCCAACAACCAGGAATAAAAACACCTGAGCAAACTATCTTCGACTACACCCTTATGCAGCCTGTTTTTTTAAACTCTGCATGTTCCTAATTGAAACTCATGACTAAATCTTTCAATCTAATACACTTTTGAATACCTCAACTTGAACCCTAATCCCCATCACTAACCCAATGCATCAACCTTGTTTTGATTATCTCGCCAACTCCAATGCTGCCTTGAATATTCCATCCCATCTTCCACCCTGCATTGAATATCCCCCTCCCGACTCTCATCCTGTCTCGATTAGCCAACCCTGTCTTGACCATATTTATTCCGAATAAGAATAATTTTAATTACCAATCCCTAAATCAAACTCTTTAAGCTAATTACCTAAACCCTAACTGAGCACTAAAGCCAATCCCAAACACCTGCCTCTAATAATTTTTTTTCTATTCCTACCTCCATCCTGGAACCTTATCCATAGATCTAAATTCTGAACCCAACCTAAAACCTATCCAATTTAGATATATATTTATAAGTTGAATTACCATGATCAGAAAATTCTGCAAGCACTCCATGCAAAATACAGATCCACCTGACAGCTGTTTTGATCTTATTAGGTCTCATCAGTAGTGTATACTGTGATCCCCACCTCCACTGGTAATCAAATCAGCAACCACACAATGCAGAACCAAAACTCTACCTCTGAGCTACAGATCCACATCACACAATGCCAAATCAACCAGTCATGGTAAATGCTTGGCCAGTTAACCTGATGTGTTTTGTAGTTACATCTGTACTCTTACAGTGGACATGGTCACTTCCAGGGCTACGGCTTCCCAAGTGGATTGGAGATACGCATCTACGTAATCATAACCTCATGGGCAAGGAAATAGATATATATTTTTTATTTTTTTAGAGAGGAATTCAATTTATACTATCCAAGTTGATTTTTAGAAGATATCTAATAAGACCCTGGTGTTAAATCACAGTTATTTCATTATGATTCTCACCTTTTTCTGTTGATATGGGTAGGGAGGAAAATTAAACAAATAACCACCCTCAAAAATTGGATGAGGAGCTGAAGTGAAAAAAACTCACCTCTGTGAATTCCTTTCCTCCCCACCACATCATTATCTATATCATGACTCTCATAATTCCAAGTAAGCACTGAAAGTTTCATCCTATCAGCAGTACCACATTGTTGCAAACACAAGAGGCTTTCAGGACTGAAAACAGATCCTACAATCTCCTATGGGATCCCTAAGAACCCAAACAAACCTGAACAGAGATCTTTCTAGACTGTATAGAATGGTAGATAGGAGAGGAATCCCTGAAAGTTGGCAAAAGATGGAGAGTGGGGAGATTTGCAAAAGACACATCATGACCATCCCCTTTAAAGAAAGGTTTCTGTATGACCAGCTTAGATGCAACTACAACTTTTTCCAACAACTCCAGCCAATTCATCTCCAACTGAAGTTTGGGACCAAGTCAGGTACATGAAACCAACTGTAAACTGATAATCTTCTTACAGTTAATTTTGGTCGCCTATCACTGTTTCATACAATCTAATTTCTTTGCTTTGTCAATCTTGCCATTGCTCTTCACAAAGAAACTGACATTGTCAGGTAGAATACTTTGCCAAGTTGAATGAGTTAGCTAAACCTCACACAGGACTGGATTCACTCTCAATTTAGGCAGAAAAAGTTCCCACAGAGGAATATGAAGCTAGGGCAATAATGAACACTCTTTATAATATGATCAAGATGACAAAAAAGTCTAGCTTTATTCCATTCACTTCACTCATAGCCCTAAGATATGCATACAAATAGATAGAGCTGTGAAAGTTCAGCTTGAATTCAGCCACCATCTCCAGAAAACAATGGTCAACCCTATCAAAGGCTTTGGACTGATCTAAATGGATCAGTATAGTATCCTTATTGACTTTCACTAAGAAAGTGTGTACCAAATCAAAACCGTTTTGAACAATCCTGCTCTTTACAGCACAAGTGTGCTCAGGAGCAATTAGATTAGGCAAGACATCTGCAAACAGTTGGCCAAGACCTTTGCTAAAATCCTCACAGTTCAACATCACTAGAGACTAGACTCCTGCCTCATCCAGTTGATGGAGATAATAGCTTGCAAGAGTACAAATATAAACAGCCTCAAGTGTACTTTGTAGGGAATCTCATTGGTGCCTGGAGGTTTGTCCATTCCAACCTTCTTTAATACTTTCCGAATGTCTTCTGTCATGGGCTCCTTGCACTCAGCCACTTTGATATCTTCAAGACAAGGGAAGTTGACCAAATTAGAATCAAGTTCAAACCAAGTTCCCTTGAGAAAAGTGCCAGTAATAGGATCGAAATTTCTCATGTCTTTATATGCGGTTTAGCATCATCCATCTAGCAATATGTCAATAAAAGGCATTGCCATATTCCTCTGTGGCTATATTCGTTGCCATTCTTTTCAGCCGAGACTTAACTAGTAGGGCTTAGTCTTTCTTATTGAGGAAGGTCAGCTCCACCTCAACCGAGTTTTTATACCATCTCATGATTGGAAAGTCCACTCTAATATAGATTATAGTGTCCTCATTGCAAAAGGCAAGGCCAAATCTTTGAATTTCCAGTGGTCAGCCAACCTATGTTCTGTGTAAGCTAAACTATAAAAAGCTTAGGCTACTGAAAATTTTTATATCAAATTCATCTACTCTATCAATGTAGTTAAAAAGCTGCCTCAAGTTCAAGCCATCCCAAGTTTATACTCCTCTTTTTGGATGCTCATTTCAAAACATATTGACAAAATCAAGCTTGTTTTTAATTTTGAGAAAGTATTTTGCACGTAAGTGCTAGTGTCCCTGCTAGCCCCTCCCCCCAGTCTATCTTGGGATCAAAGACCGCATTCCAATCACCCACTAAAACTTTCCTAGAATTTAGCAGTTTCATATAGATAGCAAAAATACATCACCCATATCATAAATGCAGGTCCTCACAAAAATAAGTGAAGTGAAATGAACTACTAGATTTTACTGAATTATACTAATAAAGCCTTGGTGAATTTCAGGTTTGGATCTTTGGTAGTAGAGTTCCTACTCTATATCCATTTACTTAGTGTTCCAGTTCCATTTACTGTATTTGACTGTATAAGACACATCCCAATTTCAGCAGGGTAAATCAAGGAAAAGGAAATTACTAATATTAAACATTATGAAATTAATATAATGAATATTATCAATGATAACACTTTTAATCTTCATAATAGCCTTTTAAATAATGACAATAAGTATGGGAAAGTTACTGTAAAGTCTAAGCTAATAGAAGTTGCCAGGTAGCTAATTTCAGCCAACTATTGCAAATTTTAAATCTACATATGGCATATAAGATGCAGAGAAATTTTAAAAGATATTTTAGTAGAAATGTGCACCTTATATGCCATCAAATATGGTAAATAAATGTTATGAAGGTAAGCAGTGTCAAAATTCATCTTTTACCAAATAAAACAGCATATAAAGATAATCCAATGTTTTTAGGTCCACCCCCCACCTCCCAGTTCAAACTTTGAAAATTGATCCCAAACCAACAGAATAGAATGTTTAAAGTATTTCTTTCCTCACATATTTTGAGACATGTCTGGAAATATAGAAAATTATAAACTTCAAACTTAGGTCAACAACTAATACCACCTCTTCATCAACATATATTTTATTACAGCATTTGAACAGTTTTTATTTGGTCATTGGATCAAAGCAAGAAAGAATGATTTTCATCAGATCAGTGTTCATTGCCAATGGAATTGCTCCCTGCTAATTTCATCTATCCTCAATAAATAGCATAGTAAACATATATTAGTGCTTATTGGTTTACTGAAGATCTGATGAGATTCAAGGTTTCTATTGCATATTTTTGTATTATCTATTGCAAAAGCAACAATAGGATTGTAGTCTATGAGGATAAAAGCAGATTTTATGATGTTCACATGTTTCTTCCTTCTATCTTTATTTTCTCCTCTCTGTCTTTCAGGCGATACTTTCTTTCTGCCGTTTGTTCATTATGTCTATCAATATATTTGCTTGACTCTTGACCAAAAGCAGTCACCATTCTGCCATTAACTTATGTAACTATTTTTATTACCTACAATTCTTTGCTTTTTCCTCCCACCCATTATAACTCTGAGTTAGGCAGTGTGATGGAGGCACCTTGACTGCCATTTGCAATTGCTCATGTAACCCCATGCTGAGATCATTGCAAATGCCAATCAAGGTGTACCAAACCTGAGACTGTGTTACAAGAGAAAACAAAGAACTGGATTTGCTCACAGATGGGAGTGTATGCCAATTTGAAACCATTTTTTAGTTCTTCTCCCACCCCCACATGTGCAGTGCAAATTCTAACTTGCCACTGCTCAGTTTTCAGACTTGACATGACATGACATGGATCCTAGTGTCACTTTGTCCTAGTTGGATCTCTGTAACCAATTGACTACACCTGTGTGTGTATATATATATATATATATATATATATGGGAGTAAATCTTTCCCTACTTCCTGACCTAGGCACCCCATAGATTTGATATAAAAATATAGCCAGACTGTCCTTCACCAGAACACCCTTGATAAAAAGAAAAAAAGAATGTAAAATTGAATTCTCAAGTTGCAGCTTGGGCTGTCTTCTTAACCTTTTCTGACCATGTCCACTTAGACTGGGAGAAGTGAATGAGTAGTCACCACACAAACACACATACTCAACATATGCTTAAACTTATGTAGATACATAACTATGCACATATGTTCTCACAAATAGGTACCTACACCTACTCATGTGTACTGTGATATTCATCTACATGCACACACATCCATCCACAGCACATACTCAACATAAGCTTACACACATGCTCACAAATTTGCTTATATATATATATATATATATATATATACACACACACGCAGATGCTTTTTTTAATATACACATATATATACACACACATAACCCCATGGTCAACTAACATATCTAACTCTATTGTCACGTGGTATGCCACTGAGAGGAGAGAGGTAAGATCAATTTCCCCAACCCCTCCGTGTTTGAATTAACAGGCCCCAAAGATTGACCGTTAAAAGAGGAATAGGAACGAAGTTCAACTCCTCAACCTGCCTGTTGAATGAAGTAACAAATCCAGGTCAGAATGAAAGCCAAGGGCTGCCTACACTCTGTAACCGGTTGGGCAGAGAAGGGGATATAGAGGTCATTATTGTAGCCCGAATGAATCGCATGACTGGGGGAGGAGGAGAAGGAAGACAGAGGCCAAATGATTGGCCAAAGGCCTCAAGCCAAAAAATAGGTCCTTTTCGTCAGAGGAAATTGGAAAAAGGATTTTTTTCAGTTAGTTCTGGGACAGCAGCTGGCGTGTCAAGATGTGTTGAAGCTGTAGCCAAAAACTCCAGGAAAAGAAGAGGAACAGAGTTCTTGGACAGGAAATAACAGATGCCTTCGAGCCAAGCTCTACAGAATCCCGCTAGCCTGTAAAAGAAAAGAAATCTCAGAAGAAACCCGTTGAAAAAGCTAAGTAAACCTTAAAACCGTTTTCTACATCCACCCTTCCTAAGTATTGCAATTATGTGCCCTCTCTCTCAGTTGAAAGAAGGAAAAGAAAAAAGAAGAAAGAAAGACATTTATGTTGGAGACTCTTTACCGGGGAAATATAGCTGGCCCTCATAAATATTTGTTTGGACCCCGACTATTAAAATTTTGGTCATATTTTAAATGTGCCCTTGTTGAAATTTATTTGTTGTGTTATTTACCCAGTGAGTTGCCTTCTTTTGCATATTTCCTTTTCAGCTTCATTTCGCTTCAATTTATTCTTGCTAAATGCCCTATTCACCTTTAAAAACCTTACACGGGAAATTGGAATTGCCGACTACAGTGAATAATATTTTATCTCAACCTAGAAGTCCATGTTTTCCGTTATCCGGGGGTGGGGGTAGGAAAACGAAGTGGCTTGCTGGGTGTGTGTAATGTGAAATTTGGAAACCCCCTTGCCAGTGGCGGTCAGTCTAGCCCCAAGTTAACCCCCACATTATTTGCCAGTCCCATATGCCTGAAAAAGGAATCTTAAATAGGACTTATTTTGTGAGGGATCTAGTGCCAGACTGCCCCGATGTCACACGTGTGTAAAATGAACTCCCGTCCTGCGGTAAATATTTATACACCGTCACATTATGTACTATGTAAGGTCCATTATGTAAGTACAGGTAACATCCATTTTAAATGATCGAGAATTTTCTTTTCTTTCATTAAAAAAAGCAAAAAAAAAAAAGCTCCCCACTCATTTTTAAGACCACTTTCACATGATGTAATCATGTGTCCATGCTTGGCGTGTCTCTCTTTGGGAGTTTAGTATTGATATCAGTACATTTACATCTAAGTTTTCAAGGCTTATCTTCATCAGATAAATGCACTTTATGTCCACAATATGTTGTGGAATCCTATGAACCATAAATTTGGTGATTGCACACTAATCACAATTCCTATTCACCATTGTGTTGGATATGCTTTTGGTAGTTTTAACCAATTTGTACTGCCGTGGCCCACTCCTTTTTTATCATTTGGCGATTTATCTCTCAGATGTCTCCATTAAGGAGAGACCTTTAGGGCACTGTCTCTTTCATCTGTTCAACCTTGGTTGGGTTGGTTGGGTTTTATGGCATATCAACCTTTTTAGGTTATTTAATGCCAAATCCATTTTTATGAAAATTGTTCTATTTCAAACCATTCAGTTCAGCAAAGGTATGTAGTTTAAATGTAAGTACAGTTTAATTGTGAAAAATATTTTTATTTAAAGCTATTTGGTTTAGTCAAGCAGTTCTAATTCAGCTAAGTATAAGTACAGATTCTGTTACACACAGATAAATGTCAAAACGGTTATGTTAAACAATTCAGTTTAGTGTAAGTATAGTTTCTATGTCAAAAAACATATACATTTCAAATAATTCAGTTTAGCATAAGCACGCAGATTAAATGTAAGGATTAATTGTCAAAAACATTTCTATTTCAAGCTATTTAGTTTAGTCAAACAATTCAGTTTAGCATAAGTAGTTCTATCTAACCCATAGATAGGGCCCTATCAGATGCTACTACGCCAGGCCAGAGTGGACCTGGGAGCAGTGGCAATGAAGGGGTACTCCGCATTCCCCAAAGCCCCAGCATTGCTGGAACCTCACCATCAGATTGTTTCATGTCATATACAGGACACTCTTTGGGGAGATTTTTCCCCTCTGCAGAGATGCAGTCGGTGTACTCTACAGCCCTTGACAACTGTGCAATGTTCAACCTTGGGTGCTATATCGTACTAAAATATTGCTTCCACAGGAGATATACCACTTTTCGTTTCTATAGCCTTTTTGGTCCGATGCTTTCAGTCCACAATCCCATTTTCACCTTGCTTGTGTACAGCCCTGAAATATCTTCTAATATTCCACTTCTCTAGCCTGATTTGGAGGAATTCTGATTGAAGCACCATGTCCATCATAACCTCTTCTACTTGTCTTTGTTCAAGAAATACTTCAAGCCCTTCTAAAACTACAGTCAGTGTCTCCACTGACAACTTCTTCCATACTGTAAGTTGTCCAGGTCCTCAATCTGCCATTTTTAAGTATGTCCCTCCACAATAGTGAATTATGTTGATGGCCAACTTTATGTAATTCCAATTTCACCTGGGAGATGGGGTTGTGCTCACTGGGGTCAGGATCAATAGCCTGGCATCAAACACAGCTTTTGACCACCATTTTGACCTCCTCTCTTTAGGGCCTATGGGGCAACTTTTCATATCAGATACAATGTTCTGTCCACTCCCATATGGGGCATACAGTGCAATTCCTTCAGTTTTGTGCTTCCTATACATCACACTGCAACTGCTCCATCTTCTGCCCCTTCTTGGACAGTCAGCCACTTCTCTTTTTATCCATGTCAGTGAATCTGCTTTATTTCTTTCTGAAGGCATCAACACTGCACTCAGCTTCAAACCCAAACTTGGTCAGTAGTTCTCCCAGTATTCAGTTAGTGCAGTTTGATGCGGCATATGTCATTGATTTTCCATGGTGAGAAACAGATCATGTTTCTCATGATCCCAGCCATAACTCAAATGGTGATTTTGATAAAATAGTTGAAGGTATTGATCTTTCTTAGAAAAGGGATAAGAAGTCAACTAAATTAGCCACATTTTATTTTGCTTCTATTTTCTTTTAGAGGTCTGATGTTTATTTTTTCCACCCTGTCCACTCCCTTATTGTAAATATCACTCATTCATTGTTTTGTTTTGTTTTTCTATTGGATTTTAAGTAGAGTAGATCATAGAAAGTTTGGAGGTATTTTAATGTGAGTAGGTTGCAAAGTATTGCATGAATGATAACTACTCACCTCTTTTTCTTTCTTTCCTCCATTTGTTCATTCCTTCAGTTAATATGCTTGCTCAACACTTGACTAAAAACAGTCAAAAACTGATTCTGCCATTGATTTACATAGCCACTTTTGCTACTCACAATTCTTTGTTTTTTCCCTGCCCATTATAACTCTAGATATGGCTGGTAACATCCATTGTAAATAATGTAGAACTTTCTTTTCTTTCATTCAACCCACAGATTTATATATTCTAAATCTGAAAATCACCCTCTCTTGCATAAATAGCTCCTCATGACCTTTCATTCTGTGGAATTTACACCCTTTAAAAATAACTAAAAAAACACACACACAATTCGCTTTTTTAACATGTCATATCAATGTAATAAACAGCTTAACAATAAACTAGTGATAGGATTTCAGTCATGCCTCCAACAAAAATGACAAAGTCAAACCTTTTAGTTCTTGGTTGTTAAGTTTTCATTTTGAAAAGTTGGATGAAAGATATCTTCCAGTCATCTTACCATCTTTGATCACATCTGCTAACTGGTACTATCCTGTCTAGATGATGGATGATAGCTCCTCTTCATCTAAATCAGCTTGTAGGGTCATCATTTGATATCTCTCTCTCTCTCTCTAGTCAAACAACAAAAAAAGAAAAATGTTTTCAGACCATGTCAGTTTTTCCTTTAAAATTTTTAATTTCAGAGTAATGTCAAAGAGGAGTTCATTAAAAAAAAAAAAAAAAAAAAAATTAATTAATTATTTAATTTATGCTACTAGCAGAGGTAATTCTATGCCTAAAGGTTAAGGAAGTGTACAGTTTAATGATAATCAAGTATTCTTATCCAATTAAAATAATTACCAAACAGATCTATTGGATCTTTAGAGGGAACCCTAATAGGTACCACCATTCCTGCTCAGTGGACCTGGGTGTAATGACAATGAAGGCGTGCCTCACACCACATTTTAAAGGGGAGGCCTTACCTCTCTGCAGGAGATACAGTCAGCATATTGTAAGCCCCATTGACAAGGTGTTTTAAGTATCTATTTGGACAAACATTTAAGTTTCAAGTAAGAGTGAAGAAGAAAAAGTTTCATAAAAAATATACTTCTGAACTTTAGTTTTTTATTCAATCTGTAATCTCCGTACAATATGTCCTTGAGATTGCAGATTAAATAATAAATAATTTACTTTAATTAAGTAGTATTTCTATGATTGATCATCACAACTATTTGAGAAAACATGATTTAAAACAGAAAATTTAACTTGTCTTAAAAAGTTAAGTTTATTAACATTTCATTTAATATAGAAATATTAAATAACCTCATTTTTCAAAATTAAATACCTTTATTCAGGTTTATTACGAGAAGTTTTAACTCCATGCTTGTTTTGGGGTCATCAGGAGAGAATGGGCACTGTTTCGGGAGCCTTCCTCTGGACGGTTTTATTTGCATATGCCCCCCCCTTACTGACATGAGGCCCCATTAAAGCATCCTGTCAAATCAACGTCTAACAGCAAAATGTAAAATTTTCAAATCTGCTCGTGTAATTAGAATATTGTTGCACATTCATGAGCCGGTGATGCTATGACGTGTTTATTTGGAAATTTTCCATGGGACATTTCTTTTATTCCGTATCCACTTCGAACAGTTTTCAGTTATTTCTGTAAGGCATTTAATACTTTTGCTTCTATTACACCTATTGATTCCAATTTGTCCCAGAAATTGGTACAGGGTGCCTGCAACAAAACCTCTTGCTCCAATCTCCACAGCTTTAATGGTAATGCTATACCCTTCCTTTTCCAGTTCTTTTTTTGAGATCTTCATATTTGCTTGTTTTGTAATTGTGGCTTTGTTCTAGTTGGCTCTCAAATGGTATTGTTAATTCTACCAGGATGACCTTTGAGTTCTCCTTTGAAAATAGGACAATGTCTGGTCGCAGGCCCTAATTAGATATTATTTTCGGGTAATCATTACGCCAGCCAGGGAGGTCTGCAGATACCTTCCAATTATCATCTAATCCAAGAAGATTTTGACCGGGTATAGCTCGATGGTAAGTCAATTTCTTTGAACCGACATATATTTTGCCCCCCTCAGTAACAAATTTCTGTGTTGTCTTATTTGATTCAGGCATCAAGTTCCATATAATTCTGACCAGCTCATCCAATACACTAGTTTCTGAAAGGGATTAAATAAGTGAAATTGAGTCATTGGAGGTTTTTTAATGTTTTTTTTAAAATACACTTTTGAGAATGAGATGGAAAACTGACCAAACTGATAATTACTGAATGTGCAAATTAATTGCAGCTTAAGTTTTTCTCATGAGAGTAATCAAATAAGATCCAAAAATGATTTTAAAATAATTAGTAAATTAATATACCAGTTGGCTAAATAGATATCAATTCATTTGTTATACTAATTTTTATTTTTTATGTAGAATAGTTGCTCGACTAACATTAAATAGTTCCGATTAAATAGATATGATCCAGTGTCTGCTGTTATTTAATCTAAAATAAAACGGCTATTCTGATTTTACAACATCTTGCTTTTGGCATCCTATTCTCTGTGGGGTAAGGGGACTGAAAATGCATCAGTATGAAAATGTACGAATATGAAAAAGCAACAGATCTTCAGAGGATGATTTTGCCAACATTAAAAAACAAACTTTTAACTATAAATAAAACCATCCTCTGAAGACCTTTTTTTTTTTTTTTTTAAATTATATATGTAACATTTAACTAATATGACAGGGCTAGGATTAATGTATAAATGCTACAGCATTTTCCTCTTCAAGAAAAGACCCCCCCCAAAAAAAAACAAAAGCAAAACAAAAAAAAAACAGATTACAGTATTTCCCCTTTCACACAAATATCTAAAAATGAAAATAATCTTCCCCTTCAGAATGTAAAACAAAAAAGAATAAAAAATAAAATACTTCGACCAGTCTGGTTTGGTTTTATGGCATATCAATTATGCCTAATCATGATTATCGATATATATTAAATATAAATGATTTGTAAACGCATTTTGTTGATAATATTTTTAAACAAACCTGAGATCATTTTTTCTTGCACATGCTTAAATGATTTCAAGTATTGCTATATAACTGTCACAATTTAACATCAGTCATTTGTTTGCACACATTTAATTAGATATACATGATATGTAAGATATTAGTTTGTCGGTAATTTCATTTTAAAATGAGAACTAAATTGTTTGCGCACTAGTATTGCTATTGTTTCTTGATAGTTGAATTGTTTCAATTATTGCTACCTAACACTTCTAATTCTATTCAATAATTATCATTAGTTTGCACACAGCGAAGTGGTTATAATTATTCTATTCAACATTACTCATTTGTTTGCACACAGTTAAATGATCAAGTAGTTCTATTTGACTCATAGATAGGACCCTATCAGGTGTTACCACTCTGGGCTAGAATGAACCTGGGAGCGATGGCAATGAAGGAGTACTCAGCATTCCACAAAGCTTCAGCATTCCTGGAGCCTGACCATCAGACTGTTTAGTGTAATATCTAGGACAAGGGTTTAGGGGAGGTGCTTCTTAACCCCTTTGCAGAGATGCAGTCAGTGTATTCTACAGCCCCAGCCAACTGGGCTATCAACCTGTCTGGTACTTGTCTTTTCCATTGCAAACTCTTCCAGATATAGGTTATCTTTTTACATAGAAAGAAAATGTCAAAGTAAAACCCCTTATAAAATGTACCCCAACCCGAAAAAATACGGTATGATTGGTTGGTTGGCTTTTATGGCAAATCCACCTTTGTAGGTTAATTAACGCCAAATCCATTTTTATACAAATAATCAGTTCTATTTCAAACAATTCAGTTTAGCATGAATGCACAGTTTAATTGTCAAAAACATTTCGATTTCAAGCTATTCAATTTATTTAAACAGTTCTTATTCAAACTATTCAGTTCGGCATAAGTATGCAGTTTAGTTCTATCTAACATATCGATATGCCCTATCAAGTGGTTCCATTCCGGGCCAGAGTGGACCTGGAGCAATGGCTATGAAGGGGTGCTTTTTCCTGGTAAACTTGAATGGGTGCCCCAATTAACTACTAATAATCCTTTGTAAATTTGACGCATAAATGGGACCCTAACTGGTACTATAAATCCAGATCGGAGTGGGCCTGGGAGTAACGGCAATGAAAGGATATTCTACATTCCCCCAAACTCCAAAACTGGAGCTTCACCATCAGATGTAGTGTAGTGTCTTACCCAAAATTATTGTTGGGGGTGGGACTGTTACTCCTTTGAAAAGATGCAGTCTGTGTATTTTACAGCCCCAACTAATGGGGTAGTATTTGTTTTTGTGTTCTTGAGTATTTTACCTGATGGTTACTTCTGGAAGATGATTGGTTGGGTTTTATAGCATATCAACCTTCATAAGTTATTTAATGCCAAATTCTGTTTATACACATATTAAACCAAAGATTTGTTAATGAATACTTAGGTAGATAATATTTTAAATGAGCCAGAGCTCATAAGTTTGTCCACAATTAAATGGTTTCAATTATTGCTATATAATACTAAGAATTCAATTTCACATCAGCAATTTATTTGACACTGTTAAATGGTTATACATACAATGTGTAAGTGAATGTAATATCAAACATAGTAGGTTGTTTAATGTCAAATCCTGTTCATACGTATACATTAAATACTTGATTTGTAAACATTTTGGCAATAGCATATTTAAATAAGCCCGAGCTCATTTTTCTTCACAGTTAAATGACTTCAAGTATTTCTATCTAATATGAATCATTCTATTTACTTTTAATCATTTGTTTGCATTTTAGTCATTTGTTTGTTTTTTTGGTAATTTCATTGTTACTTTTTAAGTGGATTGTTCGTAAGTAACATTTAAAAGAGATTGAACTCATCTGTTTGCATAGAGTTAAATGGTTTCAAGTATTGTAGTCATTTGTTATATCTTCTAGAGTGATGTTGGCAACTATGTGGTCTGTGTCACTATTCATACTTTCTTTACAATAGGATCTTTGTAATGATTTTGTCAATCCCTGAGCATTGCATTGTTTATTCATTCTTATAGGTGACTTCATTCTTGATGTTGAAGGGACTGTACTGAATTTGCTTGGAGACAGTTTGAATGCACTTCCTGGTCTTTCATCGTTCACTTTGGTGTTCATCTGTATTTTGGTCATTGGGAGCTAGTTGGTTGTGTTTAAGTTGTTCCAGGTTTTTGGGAGACAGGTGTTTTTAGTCTGTCTTTGACAGATTTTTGTGGATGGATTGGATGAGATTTTGCACTTTTAGGAGTGGTTTGTGTTCATGTGGTGGATTCTGTGTGTTGTCGCTTAGACTATCTCACATTGGATTTCTCTTCATTTTTAACTTCTCGTTGAGTTTGTGCTTGCTGAAATTCGGTCTAGTGTATGTTTTCTTCTGGTGATCCTGAATCTTTGGCCAATCATTTGGTTCCAACTAGATCCTTTTCTCCAGAAGAGCTCTGTATTCATTTTCTTGGTTGATTGGATCCACTCTCCATGTAACAGAAGCATGTTTTCTCCCATAAAGGACCCTACTGTTTTCCTTGCTTTCTGGAAGGACACATTCATCTTGGGTTTTACTTCAAGTATTTCCTTTTCTTTTTTATCAATATCACAAGATCTTGCATAAGCCGGATGGCTTTGTTGGCAGTTTGAACATCTGATTTCTTGTAAGCAATCTTCAGCTATGTGGTCCAGATCCTTTTCACCACACTTGGGACATGTCTGTCGTCCTCTGCAGGATTTCATGTGGTGTCCATATTTTTGGCATTTGAAGCACCTCAGGAGTGTTGGGAAATATATCTCAACCCTCTCAAGACAATAATTGATCTTCACCTCCTTGGGAGTATGGAGCTGATTAAATTTCAAGATGTAGCTGATGGTCTGGATTTGTTTTTCGCCTTTTCTAATGGAGATTCTTCTAATGTTTGTCATCTCCTCTGCTATAGCCAAGGGCAACTTCCTACTTCTGATAAATCCTTTGGATGTATTCAGTCTTTTGTGTAGATATGTTCTGCATTTGGCAGTGTGGAAAATTTTCATTTTGAGGATGTTTTCTGCTTGCCTCCAGCTGTTCACCAAGACAAGTAAGTTTCCATTCCTTGGTTATTTTCACGTTTTGTGTAGCTCTAGTTGATAATACCTTTTCTATTAGAAAAGGGGAGAATTAGGCTAGGCAGACCTCCCCCAAAGATTTAATGACAATGAATCTGAGGAAGTAAGCTGTCTCATTTTCTGAGTCCGTTTCAGATAAATTTCTTTGCTTTTTATTAGAAGATACCATAAGTGATGTTTAGCTTTGCTGGCCCAATCCTTCACCACACAAGGAGCAAACTCATTTGCCTCGTTTGAGACGGGGGATACACGACCAGTATACTTAAACTAGGAGTTGGTTTTTGAGCCATTGCCAATTTCAGGTTTTCACCAATTATCAAATTCCTATTCTCACAACACAATTGACCCTCAGCCATTGCCTTCTAGCACCTAAAAGTTAAGGGCTGGAAATTTGCTGCAAGTGCTGATTGAAAAGTACGGTTAGGATAAAACTTATAGATGCTAGGACTTGACACGATCAGCCATTTGATTTGGTTGGACCTATTCAACCACCCGTCTAGCTCAGTAAGGTCCAAAGTGGCGTGTTGCAAGTGACTTGACCACTTGGATGTTGGGCTATGTACTACTCCACCATGAGGATCCCGTCCTTAAGCATCATAGGTTGCCACCCATGGCAAACAGGTGGCTTCATTTGAGGAGTCTTACTCCTCTGCAGAGGTGCAGTTGGCATATTGTACAGCCCCAGCTGAGAGGATGTTCATTTGTTGAGTCAAATTGGTTGGTTGGGTTTTATGGTATACCAACACTTGTTTGGTGTTCATCTGTATTTTGGTCAGTGGGAGCTAGTTGGTTGTGTTTAAGTTGTTCCAGGTTTTTGGGAGACAGGTGTTTTTAGTCTGTCTTTATATATATATATGATTTGTAAGTGCATATTTTTTAGATAACATCTTTAAATGAGCCAGATGTTATTTGTTTGCACCCAGTTAAATGGTTTCAAGAGTTCCTATGTAACACTACCAATTCAATTTAATATCAGTTAATTGTTTGTGTATAGTTAAATGGATATACATACATCGTTTGTTGATAAGTCCACCACTTAAAAAACAAAACAAAAAAAAAAACACAAACCTAATTTGTTCACGGAAAAGAATTGATATTGTTTGCACCCAGTTAATTGGTTTCAATTATTGGTAACACTAATAATTCTATTGTTATTAATCTTTTGTGTGCACACAGTGAAGTAGTTACAAGTATTGCTATTTACCACTGATAAAATTTTTAACACAAATCGTTCATTTGCACACAGTCAAAGGGTTTCAGAATGGACCTAAGAGTAATGGCAATGAATGAATACTCCATATTCCCCAAAGCTTTAGGACACTTGTTGGGGAGCTGTGATGGAGTTTTACCTCTCAGCAGAAAATAAGTTGGTGTATTCTTCATCTCCAGCCAACTAGGAATTATATTAATCTCTGTGATATTGTTAGTTACATCATATGTAATGGTTGGTTTCTTTGTTCAATGGCATGTCAACTTTCATGGGTCGTTTAAACTCATCCTATATAAATACAAGTATATAAACAAATTTATAGTACAGTATTAAGTATTAATATACTTCCCCGGCCTTGGCTGGACCGGCTGGTATTTGTGCTGGATGGTGTATTGAAATCAATGGCAGATTTGAGGCCGAAAGGCACCCTTTTTCTGCTGGGCCACTTTCGGGTGGGCAAGCTGCAACATTGACACCTTTTTCCCCTATGTATAGCACTAGACCTTGCTGTCTAGTTTAAGCTATAATCTGGCATCCATGCCTGGACCCAGATTTGGGTCCAAGAAACAGCTTGGCTCATTAAGCCCACATTGCAGTATGTGGTTCAATGAGCAGCACAGACTAGCAGATTTTGAGCCAAGGCTTGTACCCGACCTTCCCCTAAATCTCCACTCTAATCAGCCTTCGGGTCATTGACCTTGTGTCAAGCCCTGTCTGGTGGGAAGCAGTGGCTATTACAATACTTCCCTGGCATAAATGTTGGCAGGGAGGGAATTGAAAGCTTAGTCTCAGAGGCCGTTCTCACTGCCCAGGCTTTACCTGCTTTGCAGAGTTGAGTTCATTGCTAGACACCCCAAAAGTATAATGCCGATGGGGCCAAGAATTTTTTGGATCAGCCACGCATGAGTCTTGATTTGCTAGTAGCTCTCCACTGTAAAATGGCCTTGTACCCCATGCTGCCTTGATGGGAAGCCAGTTAAATACCCATATTAAGAGGCAGAATCTTGGAAGACGAGATCGTTTATTTATCAAAAATATATTGGTCGAAGGGAAGGTTTTTCAAGACAAACCTTGATGGTGTACATTTTTACAGCCTTTCTCCAGACAACTATAATATATGATAAAGCAAATGTTTTTCTTTAGGTGTGGGTGACTCATCCAACAATATTCAGTTTTATTAATGAAATAAGTTTTCTGTTAAATCAAATAATGTTAGCCGAAAATCTTAAGACTTATTTTTAATTGGGCATTTATATGAACTTTGAGTTTTGAAATATTTTAAAATTAAAGTCAGTTTCTGACTAAATACCAACCTTTTTTCCTTACTTTCAAAACTAATTGACTCTTTGAACAAAGTGTCTCAAAAGAAAAATAAAAGTTATTTTGCCCCTTCCCATATTCTTTAAAATCGCGAATATATTTTTTTGTTGGTCCAACGAGAGAAAAGTGAATATTATATAATGAATAGGTCTGTAAGTAAATTTGGTTGTTAAGATTTTTATAACATTGCTTCATAGTTATCTTCTACTGTGAATAAAAGAAAAAAAATTCAATGAAAATAAATGAATAAAATCTATTAGATAAATTCAAACCTATATTTATCAGAACATAATATCTTTCTTACGCACACAGAACTAAACTTCACCCACAGATATATACACAAACTACCTCATATTCAAGTAAGAAATGTAAATACAACCATTGAAATTATATATAAAACTCCAGTAGAGGCCAAAAGGTTTTCATGAACAATTAACAAGGCATTCACAGACGACTATATCCTGGGAACAAAAACAAAAACAATCACAACCCCAATCAAAATAACTGCCCTGACCATTATTAACCCCCTAAAAATGACTATAAAGTCGAAACACTTTTAGAGTTAAGTTACAAAAAAATAAAAATTTCAAATACCTATTCACTTTTTTTCTTGTTTTTTGGTAAAAGTTATTTGTGAATTGACTTTTTTTTTTTTTTTTACAGAAAATTCAAATTTCCAGTGAAATATTACAAATTATTCTGATAGATAATTTATGGTACTTATGCATCTATTGTAGGGTACTTATGTTAGTGAATGAAAAGACAATATTGACAATAATGCTACAAAAATAAAGAAATTTATTTCTTTGTTGGGAGCTGAAATGTAGAAGGTTATACAGTGATTTGTGTATCAAGTCACAACTGTAGAGACCTATTCTGAGTCCAGCGTGGATAAGATCTTTATCCAACTTGAAGTAGTAACATGACACTGTTGTTTGAAGATCCAACAAGCATGGCGCCACTGAGAAACAGTACGTATCACTCCGGGTTGGCGTGAGTAACTGATCTGAATTGTCTGGAATATTTTGTGTTTTTATAACATTAAGGTGGATCCTGCGCGCATGTGTTGACTTTTGAAGATTCTTTGGGCGCGTATTTTAGAGACCTCCAATTGGTCCTAAAAAAAATTTTTAATTCTTTATTTTTTTAAACCTCTGCGTGGGCATTAGTTGGATATCTTTGTTCCAATTTTGATCTGTTTTTTTCCAGAAAATTCTTTTGACAAGGAAATTGCATCATTTCCTATACTATGTTACTGCAATAAAGATGAACTTTCACAAGCATTTCCAGGATGATAACGGAAAGAATCGGAATATGTCGAAATGCCTAGCCAATCAAATTTAAGCAAGCTGACAATAAAATAATTCAATAAATTTGTTGACAAAGTTATGAGAACAGTATTATTCAAGCAATTTTAAACAACATGAATTTATTGCAGCTAAGCAACAAACTACAATCTGTGGAAAAGGTGATACAATTCTACCAAGAAAGAAAAACTGGCGCTTATGCACTTATTGTACCGGGCTATTTTTAAATAGTATTTTCAAGTTAAATTCAAATTTTACTGTTATGATGTATATAGCTCCATAAAACATGAATACGAAACGACCCTATGAAAGTGAGGCCGGCTCTGTAGGTTTAGCTCCCTTGAATGTAAATAAAGACACTCCATTACTAGATAGCTTGTGTGTTCATGTGTTATTTATTATCGCTCGCCATCGGCACCAGAACATGGTATCAGAGTGGGATTATTTTCTACATTCGGTGAAGTCATCTCTCCACACCTCGGATAAACACACATTACATCGGAAAATAACTAAAATAGCGTATACACATCGGCAAACTAATCTAACTACTCTTCGGATACCACGTGAACACACAAAACACGGAAGTCAGACCGGATCATTACACGGCACAAATCGGATATAATACCAATACTTCGGAATAATGGCTTACTCCATCCCACCATTGGAAAAATGGACATGGACGGCGATTTGAGAGAGAACTGGTCCCTATTTAAACTCTCATGGATGCACTATGCCGACGCTACGCGCATTGATACCGAACCGGCTAAAGTCCAGGTAGGAACATTCCTCTCTATCGTTGGCAAGGAATGCCTAAAAATCATAAAAAATCTGCCCATGACAGAGGAGGAACGTGTGGACATCAACTCCACCATAAAAAAATTATCGGACAATTTCGAACCTAAATTAAATATGACATACGAATGCTACGTATTTAATTCATGCGACCAGGAAATAGGCTAAGGTTTCGATGCATATTTGAACAAGCTGAGAAAACTAATTAAAACATGCAGATACAGCACGTTGGAAGACGAATTACTTCGCGACGGGATAGTGATGGGAACAAATAAAAAAGAAATTCGGACCAGACTCCTCAGTGAACCAGACCCAACACTAGACCAGACAATAGATATATGTTGGAGCACTGAACAAAGGGACAGAAAAGTTGACATGATAGGCAGCAGAAACACAACAGAAACAGTGCATTATACCCAAAAAGCAGAAAAAAGAAAACAGAGACGGGAGCATATCAAGGACTGTAAATTCTGCGGACTAAGCCATGACAAAGGCAAATGTCAGGCCTATGGATTAACCTGCACAATCTGCTTAAAGCGTAACCATGTTGCAAGGATGTGCCATTCCCAAGCTCATCCACCAAGGTCAAAAAATAAACTGCCAGCACATGCAAAGATCCGTTAGGTCAACGACAAACCTGCCAGCAGTGATGAAAGCACATATGCCTTGGACCCTTTGTCAGACCGCAAACACTACTACGCAGACATCCACGTATCCCCCTTAGGAGGCCAGAAAGCTCTAACCCTCAAGTTCCAAATTGACACTGGGGCAAGCTGCAGCACTCTTGCTCTTGTGGACTACAAACGCCTCACCACAGCACCCTTACAGCCCTCCCATATAAAGCTGAAGCTGTACGACAATTCCATTCTCCAACCCCTGGGAGCTGTAACTCTGTGGTGCAAAGCAAACAGCATCAAGAAAAAAGTCCATTTTCAAGTAGAGGACAATAATTCGCCATCCTTATTATCTGGACAGGCCAGCGCTGCACTCCAGCTTATAGCCTTCAATGTTGAATGTGTCAGACACCTGGACGAAGTTAAATCACTCACCAAGGAGCGTGTTCTCGACAACTGTAAAGATGTATTTTCTGGGCCAGGAGAATACAAAATACAGATTGATAAAAACATCAAACCAGTTCAGAACAACCCCCACAGAGTTCTCCTACCACTCAAAATGGAGCTGAAACAAAAGCTGGAGGAATTGATTGAACAAGGAGTGATAGCATGGGTCACAGAACCAACACCCTGGATCAGCAACATAGTTGTCATTCGGAAACCCCACAAATTGAGGATCTACATTGACCCATACCATTTGAATAAGGCAATCCAGCGTAACCACTACCCAACTCCTACAGTCGAGGAAATAGCAACAAAGATGAGCAAGGCCAGGCTCTTCTCGGTTGTAGATGCTAAGGATGGGTTTCTTCAGGTTGCACTGGATGAGTCGTCTTTATACTTGACAATGTGTTGGACTCCATTTGGCAGGATACGGTGGCTTAGAATGCCATTTGGGATTAGCTCAGCTCCGGAGGAATGGCAACAACGACTCGACCACTGTTTCAAGGGACTGAACACACACTCAAGTTATTGCAGATGACACCATAATATATGGTGTTGGTGAGAATGATGCGGAGGCCGACAAAAGTCATGACACAGCATTCAGAGCTCTTATCGAAAGATGCTGGGAAAAGGATTTAAAACTCAACCCCAAAAAGTTAAACTTCAAACCAACTTCTGTCAGTTATATGGGACACATCTTCAGTGCACTGGGCTTAGCAGCAGACCCAGAGAAAGTTAAGGCAGTTTCGCAGATGCAATGCCCCACAGATGTCCAAGGTGTTCAGAGAGTCCTAGGAGTCGCAAACTACCTTGCCAAGTTTACACCCAAACTAAGCACTGTATGTGTACCACTGCGACGCCTACTGGACAAGGACTCTGTATTTGACTGGTTGCCACAACACGAAACGGCTTTCAGTAGGATGAATGAACTCATCACCCAAGCTCCAGTCCTCCAATATTATGATGTTAACAAGGAAGTCTCATTGAAATGCGATAGTTCGGAGGTTGGTCTTAGAGCTGTAATAAAACAGGGTGGACACCCCATTGCATATGCGTCCAGAGCACTTACCAAAACGGAGCGAAACTATACTCAAATTGAGAAGGAATGCCTTGCCATTGTGTTCGCCGCAGAATGTTTCAAGCCGTACATCCTCAGCAAGGAGAAGGTGAAAGTATTCTCCAACCACAAACCACTGGAGACTATACTGTCAAAGCCCATCCACACCAGCCCAAAGCGACTGCAACGGATGTGGCTTCGACTTCAGAAATACTCTCTGGACATGGAGTACAAACCAGGACCACAGATGTATATCAGTGACACACTATCACGAGCCACATTGCCAGCCACTGAGACAGCCAGGGAGGACAAAGCCACCATATTCGAAATACATGAGCTCACGGAAAAGTTTGAACTGAAAGATCACCACTTCGTCTCTGACCACTGCCTCACACAGATCAAGGAAGAAACTGGTCAGGACACGACATTGTTAGCACTTATAGAAATCACAAAAAAAGGTTGGCCAGTTGACAAAAACGACAGTCCACTCAATATCAGGGAATACTGGCCATACCATGATAAACTAGCCACGGAAAATGGCCTAGCTTATCGAGGCACACGCCTCATCATACCGACAAAACTGAGGCTGGAGATAGTCGTCAGGGCACACAGGTCCCACTTAGGCATCCAGTACACCCTAAATACTGCCCATGAGATAATGTTTTGGCCATGGATGCATGTGGAAATCACTGAAGCTGTGAAATTTGCCAGCTCGCCCAACCGCAACAGAAACAACAACCTCTGATGTCCTACCCAATTCCGACTCACCCATGGCAATTAGTGGTGAGCGACTGTTTTGAAATAAATGGCAGACACTATGTAGTGCTGGTGGATATCTACTCAGACTTTATAGAACTAAGCCAGCTCCCTGACCTCAGTAGCAACGCCCTCATCAAAGCAATCAAACCTGTCTTTGCCACACACGGTGCACCAGCAACCCTGATCACCGATAACGGCACCAATTTCATCAGCAGCAAGTTTCGCAGATTCCTAAGATATGTCAACCACATAACATCCAGCCCACACCATCATCAATCCAATGGACAAGCTGAAGCAGCAGTGAAATTGATGAAGGGGATCATAAAAAAACTACAAAAGAAGGAACTGACATGTGGAAAGCCATCCTGGAATGGCGCAATGCAACCGCACCTGGCATGCGCAGTTCACCTGCGCAACGACTCCTATCAAGGCGCACTCGCTCAATGCTACCATGCAAAGCCATGGACTACACGCCTCAAGTACAAATGGATGTACAACCGGCACCCATAAAGAAAAAACAGACAACCAAAAGCTATTATGACCAGCATGCCAAACAATTACTAGACCTCGCCATAGGACAACCTATCAGGGTGAAGCGTCATCCACAAAACCCTAACAGTGACTGGTATAGTCACTAGCAAAGCAGCACCACGCAGCTACATGGCCCAAGTAGATGGACAACAGTACAGGAGAAACAGGATCCACCTGCGCCAACAGGCCACATTTCCTGACCGGGCACCCACTGAGCCCCTGAGCCCAGCAACTAGATACATTACCCGACCTAGCTGACCCCCAATACACTCCCTTACAAACATGCACATCACAGACACATGAAATCCAAACCCGTAGATCTAGTCGTCCTGTCCAAGTTCCAGCATGACTAAAGGACCATGACCTATTGAAAGGTAGACGCACAAAGCCAAAAATTGAGAAGGAGAAAGGGGAAGAAAGGAAAGAGAAAAAAAGGAAAAAAAAGAAAAGAAAAAAGCACATAGGGACCTTACTTGGATTACTCTGAATTTACTAGCATCATTCAAAAATGAACTCACACACTATTACAAAGTATGGACTTTTACAACATCACACATCACCTTGAACTCAGTATAAATATCACTTGATAAGAAGGATGTTATGATGTATATAGCTCTGTAAAACATGGATACGAAACGGCCCCATGAAAGTGAAGCCGGCTCTGTAGGTTTAGCTCCCTTGAATGTAAATAAAGACACTCCATTACTAGATAGCTTGTGTGTTCATGTGTTATTTATTATCGCTCGCCATCGGCACCAGAACAGTTACGATATCTTTTTCTTTATTAAATTGTTAGGCGAAAGAACAGAATAGCTACAAAACACCCTCCCCTCCCCATGTTAAGAATAGGTTTCTAAATAATCACGTTATCATTTCAGTGCGGTACAATAAGTGCATAAGTACCAAAAAACTTATTAGCAAAATTAAAAGTTTCTGGACATACAAGCATCCTTGCCATTTAAAAAAATGAGAAAAAGCTATGCCTGGAGATGGTCTTAATGTGTTTTATTGGCATATTCCGATTCTGACGGTTTTCGGCCCGGAAACGCTCATGAAAGTTCGGCTTTATTGCAATAACATAGATGCATATTTACCTAATTTATTTGATTTTTATATCAACACTCAGTTAAGAATATATTTTTTTTTTTTAAATTTCGTACTCCTTGAAAAACATTTATTAAACACCAAATAATTATGAAAAACGAAGTCTTACCTCTTTCATGAATATAGGATTAAAAAAAGAAAAAAATCCCGTCAGATTATTTCACGTTAATCTTCGCTGTTGACAAGTGAGAAAAGTCTTAAAAGACAATTCAAAAATCCATGACGTCACATAACTCCTCCTCCTCTGAAAATGTTGCTACAAGACAATAAATCACTCGGCTTAATGGCTTTTGAAAATTCATTACTTTTTCTGTAACATTAAGTTTACTTCTTGTTTCTGTCTTCAAGCATATGCTTCAAATTAAAATTCAACATTTGTTTTAAATGCTCGATAAATAGAATTTTATCAATAAATATTCTTATGAAAAATATTAAAATAAATTTCAATTGTGTAAAACTTTACATTATAGTAAGATCAAGTAAAACTGTGGTTTTAAAATAAATTGTTGAAAAAAAACAGATTACACTTAATGATAAACTTGATTTTTTTTTTTTTTTTTTTTTTTTTGATACTGTAGTACAGAATGTTCAAGTTGCCATGTCTTAAGATAAGGATATGTTGAGCGAAATTAGACGAAGGAAAATAAAACACGTGCGCTTCTTGAAAAGGAGAATAGAAGATTGATTTTATTTTACAAAAAGAAGAGTTACACAAAGCAACTGGTTGGGTTATCTAACTTGATTTACCTCTTTTTAATACCCCCATATGCTCTCATATTAATACTTTTAATTATTTCCATATATATGAGAGCACAATCCGAAAAGAGTTTAAAGTCCAAATAAAAGTCGTTTGTATCTCTCTAGTTTTAATTTTGTCATGGGTTTTGTCATTATGTCAGCAATCAAATCTGTGGTTGCACAATAGATTATCTCTATTTTCTTCTTGTGTAATGCATCTCTGATGAAATGATATTTTATATCGATATTTTCACACCAATGTCTATTTACAGGGTCCTTAGGGTGATTGCACCTTGGTTATCTCCAAGTATTTTTGCAGGTTCATATCTCTGTTGAGGGTCCATTCCATTTAATAGCTGAATTAGATATAAACTCTCTTGTGTTGTTTTAGCTAGAGCCATGTACTCAGATTCACAGGTAGACAGTGCAACTGTAGGTTGCTTCTTTGACTTCCATCAGATAGGCGAGCTTTCTTTGTTTAAATAAAAACAAAATCCTGTTGTACTACGTCGATCACTCTGATCAGATGCCCAATCTGCGTTGCTGTAAACTAAGATCCCTCACTCCTCACTTTTCTGGTACCGCAGTTCGTAATGGGATGTACCTCTTAAATACTTTAGGATATGTTTAGCTGCAACCCAATGCTGTTGACATTGCTCTGATGAATACTCTGATAATTTACCTAGAGCATAACTCAAGTCTGGTCTAGTACATGTCATTAGGTAGATTAGGCTACCAATAATTTTACGGTATTTTCTTGAATCAACAGGGTCACTGTTGTTACCAAGATCCATTTTTAGTTCACATGCTGTTGCTTTTGGTTTTGGACATCTATCAACACACAAGGTGTTTCATTTATTTTGTAACAACAACAACAAAAAAACAAAAAAAAACAAAACAAACAAAAATCTAAGGGCAGATAACCTACCTCTACAAAAAATGGTTTTGGGCAGATAACCTCTGGCCCAACTGTTATTTCTGATTAAAGTGAATTTCAACATGAAATGATTGAGTTTTCCTAGATCTTTCATTTTAACTTCTGACATCAACATTTTCTTGACATTACTAAGGCAGATAACTTTGTCAGCAGCAATGATTAAATCATCAACCCAGGATATGATTAATAATCTCTCATTTCGTTTTATAGAGACACAGTGGTCTGCTGGATTTTGTATAAAATCATTCCGGATGAAGCATTCATGTAACATTTTGTCCCAGTTTCTGCCTGATTGCTTCAACCCATATAGAGATTTGTTTAGCCTATAGTCTAATTTATTTGTTTTAAATCCTTCAGGCTGCTCCACAAAAATCTCAGTGTCAATTGGTGCATGCAATTACGCCATTTTTACATCCATCTGGTGGACAATCAGATCATATTGCACCACCATTTGTATCAAGATGTGTATTGAGGTCATGTTTGCAGTAGAGGAGAAGGTTTCTTCATAGTCTATGCCCTTTTTCTGGCTGAATCCTCGAGCAACGAATCTTGCTTTATATCTTGTGGATACATCAGAGTTTTCCTTGGTGGTGTAGACCCATTTACTACTTACTGTCTTTTTGCCTTCAGGTAAATTTGTCAATTCCAAAACATTATTTTCCTTCAGGGATTCCAGTTCTTCATGCATCACTTCAATCCAGCAGTGTGCATCTGAGGAGTCTATTGCTTTTCTATAGGTTCTTGGTATATTGCATGTGGCTTTATAACAATAGTCAAAGTTAATCAATGCATGATGACTATCATCCTCAGAATTTGGAATGTAGTCATTTAGGTATTCAGGAGGTTTCTCTCCCTTCTGAGGTAATGTCGAAGCTTACTATCCTCCTTGGTCTGTGCATTATCCTGTATTTCTGTTGTCTTAATTTGTGGGTCTGGGGTTGTAGCTGATGTGTTGTTTTGTACATACTTCCTTTGGGAGAAGTAATCATCATCATCATCATCAGTTGGATAGGTCTGAGTCTGCTGATTTGTCACATTGCTAATAGATTTTATTAGCCTGTGTTTGAGAACTCTGTTATCCTCAGGATAAAAAACTAAATATGCAGGACTGTTTCTGTCATACCCAACGAATATCCCTTTTTCACATTTCGGATCTAGCTTCTTTAAGTTTTTGTATGCATAATATGTTGACCTGAAGATGTTCATCTTTGATAAATCAGGCTGCCTTCCTGTTATCATATAGTAGGGAGTTTGTTTTAGACAGTTGTTAAAACATCTGTTTCTGATTATTGCAGCTGTCATTACAGCATAGGTCCATAAACTTTTTGGCAAGTTGTTTTCAATGACCATGCATCTAGCCATTTCAAATAAGGTTCGCCAATTTCTTTTTGCTGTCCCATTTTGGTGTGGTGAATAAGGCGCAGAAGTTTCATGTCAAATACTATAATCACAGAGTAATCTCTGAAAATCATTCGACTTGAATTCTGATCTGTTATCAGATCTTAGGGATTTTATCCTTCCATGGGGGGCAATATCAGTGATCAATTTCTTTGTGGCTGATACAGTGTCTTTCTTTGTTTTTAAAGAATACACAAATATTGCACCAGAAAAATCATCAGTAAATGTGATTGCATATCTGTGCCTGTTTATGTCTGCTGGTTCTATAGGGCCAGCTAAGTCAGTGTGTATTAATTCAAAGGTAGATGCTGCACATCTGTCATGTTGTCTATTTCTGTTCTGAAAAAATTTCCCCTGGATACAGAGTTCACAGTTCTTGTTTAGAGTACCTATTTTTTCTTTAATTTTCATTCCTTTAAGCACATTTGGCAATTTTCTGTCATCGTAGTTGCAATGACCAAGTATCCTATACCAAGTATTTATATCGTAGCTGCTCTGGTAACTATCTTTCTATTTGTTCGTTGTAGACATTAAATAATATAGCCTGTTGTGGATGAATATATTAAATTTTGTTCCATTTTTATGAATCAGCTCATTCTTGTTTTTCTTAAATGTTATAGCTGCCCCGTTTGCCGTGGCAGACTTGACAGAAAATATATCCTGTGGGTAGGAGGGTATAAATAATGCCCCTTTTAAGGTGACTGACTCCATGTTTCCATTTGCATTCACCAGGCATATCTCAGGGTCACCTGGTTTTAAAGTGACCCCATTCATCTTAGTATCGTCAGCCAGTTCTGTAGAATGGTTATCAGGTTGGAATGAGTGTTCAAAGTTTTTGAATCTCTCAATATCCTTTATAATGTGTGAGGTAGCCCCCATATCAACCATAATTCTCTTGCTTTCAACGGTTCTCTGTGGTCGATCATTTATTTTAAAAACAAATGAATTATCTTCTGCTGCAGCTGCTTTGATGGTATCTCACTTTTTATAGCGGCATGATTCCCTCACATGGGTCTGACTTTTGCTGTAGTAACACCACTTATGTTTCTTGAAATTGTTTGGGTATATCTTTGCTACATGCGCTTTTCCATTACATTTAAAACACGAAACTTTGTTACTCATTTTTGAAAATGAATTGGTTAATTTCATAACATTGTCATCATTTGAGTTTTGATGATATTTATCCGTATCCTTGAAACTTCAAAGTTACGATTTGAATTTGGAGAATGTTAGCTCCTTACTGCTATGAGTCACATATATTGAAAAAGGATTAAATGTGCTAGGTAGAACCATGGCAATTATTAAACCATAGCTTAATGTTTCTCCGGCATTTCTTAGTGCCGTTACTGTTGCTTCTGTTCTAATGATATAGTTGGTAACACCTTCATTCTGTTCCTTTCTTAGTGACATTAATTCGGTATATAAAGAAATAATTCTTAGTTTTCCCTTACCTGTGAAATGGTCACGCAATATCCTCAGAGCTTCTCTTCCATTGTCTGAGGGTTCTCTCATAATAAAGGACAGGCTTTTGTCATCCAGGAAGTGTATCAGTTTGTTATATGCTTCCTCATTCCTTTCCATATCCGTTTCGTCTCCGTTAAGGTTTTTACCTGAAATGGCGTCTTTTGAACCTAACGTGTGAAGGTATCCTAAGAAGTTCGTTTCCTAAATTTCATATTTGGTCTCATCTCCGTCAAATAATAATCTGCTCCACTGACTTCTATTATCTCTTCTGGTGGGCCCATAACCTGTTGAAGTTGCCATGTCTTAAGATAAGGATATGTAGAGTGAAATTAGATGGAAGAAAATAAAACATGTGTGCTTCTTGAAAAGGAGAATAGAAGATTAAGTTTATTTTACAAAAAGGAGAGTTACACAAAACAACTACTTGGGTTATCTAATTTGATTTACCTCTTTTTAACACAGAAGAAAATCAAGCTAATCATCAAGTGTATTTCTTTGCTTTTAAAGAAGAATACATTAACTTTAAGTGAATATGTGGTTTGGAAGACTAAAATTGCTTGAAAGAAACCTTGTATGGCAGCCATGTTGTTTAGTTAATTACCCAAAAATAAACTTCTAAGACAAAGATTCCGAAATTAAATTTTTCAGCAGTAACTTTTGGATCTAAAAGTTTATTTTTAGAATAAATAAAAATAATATAATATATATAACAATAGAACTGAATTGTTCAGTGTATTTTCTTTTTGACGAAAATGCTGGTCTTTGGTGGCCAAAATGATGTGTTTGTGCCTTGCTTCCTGTCCATACATAACATGTGAATTTTCCATTGTTAATTTAACCTCTCTTTCCACACCTTGTGAGAGGGCAGGTAAATTTGGAAATATCAGTTCTGTTATATTCAGTAGAGATTCGAGTTCATTCATTCCTTGAAAAAACTTCTGCAAGTATAGGTTCATAAACCCCACTTTGTGAGAGGTCAAACAAAGTTGATCAATTTGTGGCTTGCAACTCATATTTTATAACCTCTCATTGCCACTTCTCCATGATCTTAATGCATATCTTATTGGTAGTAAGGTGTGCTTATCAAGTCCTGGATTAAAAAAACACGTGAAGATTCATAAAAAGGATTATCCTCTGGTTGGTTCCATTAATCCTGATCAGAATTAAAACAGCGTAGTCATATTTGCTTTAACTTTTGTAAATCAACAGTTGGAATTAAGAGTTACCTGAAAGCTCATGAACAGGAATTAATTATGTGATTTGGCATTGCCAAATACAGGTGATTCTGCCTTCAACTCTCTGAATGTTCTGCTCGTCGGAAATATCCTGAGATTACGCAAAATTATCCACTCTCTACCCACATGCTTTTTATGATCCGGACTACAAATCACACACTAATCGGAGTCGTTGGTTAGCAAGTAGATGAATGCTACTGCACAATTTAATAAGTAAAAAAGTCGACTCCCAGAAACAGAGTACAAACACGGCTTTTCAAAAACAACATTTAGTATATATAAAAAAATGACATTCAAAGTTTTTACATTCAAAGTTCTCACATGAACAATAAATTCTGTTAGAGCCTGTCAGTTACAAGCACAAGGCTTAGTCTATCTTCTGTCTTCTATACTCTGGGCAGTTTGGTACAAGGCAATCTTAAATGGTAGTTATGTTTGTTTTTCACAGCGTCATATTTGGATGGCTTTCTCACTTTCTCTACTCAGAGCCTTTTGGTACAAGGAAATCTTACGGCGGTTATGTTTTTGTTTTTTTCACAGCATTGTTTTTGCACAGCTTTCTCAACTCAGGGCTGTTTGGTACAAGGTAAATAAAACTCAGGGCTTTGGGAGGTACATACCGCGTCCCTTTCTACCATCTCACCTGGTCTGTATGTGGGTCTGTACTGTAGGGGGACATGTTGTTTTGGTTGGTTGTTATTTGAAAAAGGCATCTGAAGTAAATATATGTGAAATGATGTGTACAAAAAGAATATATAAAACAAAGCAGAACAAACAAATTAAAATTTATATATCAATAATACATTCAATGAAACATTTCAAAACATTACTAATGTTCTAATAAAAGTTAGTAAGTAAATTGGCAACTGTGGTCGAGGATGACTAGAAAGCTCCCTTTTCAATAGCTACAACACCAAGGTTGTAGGGGAGGGCGCTACTCCTTTCCCTAGATTGTTCTAATACTGTTTGTTAAATATTCCTCGGTGTGTGTGTATGTGTATTTGTGTGACTAACACTAATACTACAAAAAAGGACTATTTAACAAATGAGTCCTATGCGTGTTGACTAAGTATTTCTGCTGTTTGTTTCTGTCTGTGGTTTGATGAAATTTCTGTGTTCGAGGCTGGAAAAAGTCTCACCGAAAGGAAGAGAATGGTTGCAGAGAGTATACATTTTCGTGACGGTTGACTGCTGGAAGTCAAATGTAAAAAAGAGGAAGAGTGTGTTGACTCTGTTAGTCGAAATGGAGAGAGTGAGAGTGTTCTCTCTGAAAGTTACAATGGAAAGAGAATGAGTGTTGGAAGATGAGAGTATTTATAAAAATCTTTGTCATGCTGTAGGCTCCAAAAACGCGGGACAAAATTGAAATTGCGGATGTAGTGGTGAGCACTAACCACATGGTTTTCCTGGCCAATAGGTTCTCAAGGCTGATCAGTTTACTGATGTCCGCCATCTTTGTTTCAGCAACAAGTGGCATCACGGCCATTTTAAAATATAGGAGTGTAAATCCTATAGTACTTGTTCTGTTCTTGTTCTCAATCTCCTTTATTACTATTATTCTGGTTAATTTATGTGTACTTGTAACAGGGTTTGGGGTGACTTTGTTAAAAAGAGGTAAATTAAGTTAGATAACCCAAGCAGTTGTTTTGTTTAACTCTCCTTTTTGTAAAATAAAATTAATCTTCTATTCTCCTTTTCAAGAAGCACACGTGCTTTATTTTCCTTTGTCTTATTTTGCTCTACATATCCTTATCTTAAGACATGGCAACTTCAACAGGTTATGGGCCCAGCAGAAGAGAAAATGGAAGTCAGTGGAGCAGGTTATTATTTGACTGAGATGAGACCAAATATGAAATTTGGGAAATGAAGTTCTTCACATGTTAGGTTTAAAGGATGGCACTTTATTTTAAAATATAGGAGTGTAAATCCTGTAGTACTCATTATGTTCTTGTTCTCGATCTCCTTTATTACTATTAATCCAGTGAATTTATGTGTACTCATAACTGGGTTTGGGTCGACCTGAGGGTGACTTCAAAAAACTACCAACCTTCGGCTAAATTTCATGCCGAATTCCACTTCTGAATTTAGCTTAAAAAATTGCTTTGAAACCATAACAATAACCTTTAGCTGTCAACACTTCATTTTAAAATACCCTTTGTTATCAACCTAACTCAGCCCTTATGACAACTTGCCCTTTAATCAAAGCATTTGCGAATTTTTTTCTATAAAAGCAATTCCAGTGATAAAACAAAACTTGTTTTTTTCCTACACTACCCTTTGAAAAGCATGGACAGCTATCGATAGGCTTTTGATCATATGGAAATCAGACCTGACCGATAAAATGAAATGCAGTTTTTTCCAGGCAGCGATCGTATTGATACTGCTATATGGATGCACTACTTGGACACTAACTAAACGGCTGAAGAAGCTAGATGGCAATTTTACAACAATGTTGCAAGCAATATTGAACAAGACCTGGCGGGAACACCCCACAAGGCACTAACTATATGGCTACTTGACTCCCGTCACGAAAACTATCCAAGTTAGACGAACCAGACATGCAGGACACTGCTAGAGAAGCAAGGACGAACTCATCCGTGATATGCTCCTATGGACCCCCACATATGGCTAAGCAAAAGTATTCATACAGCAGCTATGTGAGGATACGGGATGTAGCCCTGAAGACCTGCCAGAAGCGATGAATAATAGGGAGAAGTGGCGAGAGAGGGTCAGGGATATCCATGCTAGCAGCATGACATGATGATGATGATGACTCTTCGAAAATCCATTACGTTATTACACATTCGTAATGTATTTCTCTATTCTTCTAAAATCCACTTAAAGTTCTTTCTTTTGTCTATTAACTTTTAACTCAAGACAACACATCAAGTCATTTCAGAATTTAATAAAGATGGATGATCCTGACCAGTCACATTTAACTATGGCATGCAAATAGATGCAGGTATGATGTTCAAAATAATAATTAATTGCAAATTCGAATAATTATTGTTTATTGTCTCAGACTAAGAACTAGCTAAAACTACTTGTGATAAATTACAAAAATTCTATCAGGTATTTGCTTGATTACTTTATTTTAGGACCCCACCTCTTTAGAGGTAACAGTTACTTTTTACAATATCAGTTTCTCCCTTAAGGGACCTATCCCCCCACCTTTTCAGCATACATGTCCATCAACTAAACTTTGACCCTCCCCCAGGACATGTCTCCTAAACAAATACTAAATCTTAAAAAGTATCTTGAATCACAAAAACTGCAATGAAATTAAATCATGGTTTATTTGTTGTAAAGAAAAAAAGGGGGTTGAAACTCCTTCTCGCCAACTCTGCTACTCGCACTAACTCTCAGAATAACACGACTCTGCAAATCGCACCAACTCCTCTTAGCTCAATGTCTGCTTTCTGCTCTCAGAATAACACAACTGCTGTCCTTGCCAATTTGGTCTTTTTATAGCCTCTTTTTCTCCTCATTTGCAAATTAATGCTATTCATATATAAGGAGTCTACAAACTTACATTCCGCTTTTTTCTTTTCCTGACAGTCAAACGCAGATGTGATGCAAGTAATTTATTCTATTACATTTTAGACCACACATCCCCATGATCATTAATGATCACTTCACAGTACATAGTCCCATGCCCAGATTGGCACATATATAAGGAGTCCACAAACTCACATTCCTCTTTTTCCTTTTCCTGATGGTCAAACACAGATGAGATGCGAGTAATTTATTCTATTACATTTTAGACCACATTTGTAAAAAAAAAATTCTTTTTTCTTTTTTTAATACAGTAGATACATTTTAATAAAGAGTATTCGTCGAATTTATGGCAATTCATTAATGGTTTAAAATATCTGAAAATTCTTTTTTTTTTCCACATGAAAATATCTGAATGTTGTTTTCTATATCTAACTACATAACAAGATCCACACAAATAGATAGTTTCTGACAATCTTTCTATTTATACCTGTCAGTGATCATCAATCAGTCTAACTCATTACCTATCTCAATATATCCAGGTTCAGTAAAAACTTGTTAGAATTGTCTTTCATTCCCAGAATTCAACAACACGAAAAAACATCGAGAAAAAATTTCATTAGATGCTGTCGTCACTCACAGACATTTTTTTTTTCTTTTGAGAGATGACCAAATCAATTAACTGAACTTTTGCTGGTCTAATAAATCGGTGCACATTCATCAGGGAAAAAGAAATTTACTTCAATGTAACGAATTAAAATAGTTACAGCCCATTGGACATTTCTGAACCGCCAAAGACAAAGTTAGATTTCTAAGTCACTCAGATCATCATCAAACATCTTTCCGCTGTCTACAATGAAATAACTTATTTTTCGAAAATAAAGATATTCGGAGTTTTCATCATAAGAAAATGTAAGTATTTTGACTTCATTTTACAGTTTTCTTTTCTCCAGAATATTCTTTGTAAAGAAAACATTAATGGGAAATAAAGTAATATTTTTTAAAAAAAAAAAAAAAAAAAAAAGAAAACACAATGGAAGTTTTCATCTTTTAGAAAATAATAAATAGACATAAATTAAATCAAGTGACTTTAACTTTTCTTTGAAAATCAGTTTAAAAAGCATGGCATTAAAATTTAAATTTAAACAAAAAAACCAACATTAAGCATGAAAATTACTTTTGTTGTTGTTAATTTTTCTTTTCTTTTCAAATTAAATTATCCATCACAAACTAATTTGAAACCAGGTATTTTTAAATAAAGTAACAAAATTGATTTATTCATAGATTTTTAAAAGATGAAAACTTCAATGAGCGACAATTTTTCGAAGTATATTTGATTTTGATAGATGAATAATTATAGAAAAACTAAAACGAACAAAATCACCGAAAGGTAAATCACAAAAAATATCTCCAAAATTTTCAAAGAATTTTTCGACAAAATTTACGAAAATTTCATTAAAATCTTTTTTGTTGTTTTTCCAGTTGTTATTGTTATATTTGTATTCGCTGGTGAGATTAAATTTTAAAAGTTTTTATTTATTTATTTACTCTAGTATTAATTGTTATATTTTCTGGTATATTAATGCACATGTTAATTAGTGACTTCCAGTCTCATTGTGTGCCCCTTATTTCTGGCCTTGTGCCACAAATAAGCTAACCTTAGTTCCTATTGATATTAACTGTGAGCACTTCTCATACTCCTATAGTGAACTGGTTTGTAAAATAGACTAGCTATAGTTACTTCAAGTCTCAATAGGTGCTTCAAACTTCTGACTGTGCCACAAATAATCTAAGCTTATTAAATAACAATTTTCCTGTCTATTGCTAAGGGTTAAACATGAAAGTATCTTTGTTGATTAAAGATTAATATTTCCTTTTTTCTTATTACTGTCACAATTTTTTAATGTTTAGAAATATATGAAAATATATATATATAAAAATAATAATAGTTAATAGCAATAAGAATTAAAATTTAATTAGGAAAATTAATTGGCCTGATGAGTAGAGTGTTCGCCAAAAGTCCCTGAGACCGGGGTCCAATCCCAGGTCAAGTCATACCAAAGACTCAAAAAATAGTACTTGTTACCACCTTGCTTAACTTTCAACATTATAAGGTAAGGATCAAGATGAAGTGGAGCAATCCTGAGAATGGAGTAGCACACTCTCTACACCTCAGTGTAGTAGCTATCGAAAAAGGGAGCCACCTTCGAGTAAGGTCACTAACTTTACTTACTGTCACTTGTTCTCTGGGAAAGGCTAGTAGTTTGTAACAACATGAAATATCTGATAGCTAGTGAGACAACTCTTTGAACTAATTAAGCAACCGTTGGCAACAGATAAATTATCACTCGCATGGTAGGTTCCCATAAATAAACGCTCTACTGTTACATCAATAAAATGCTTGGCAATAAGCACCTTAGGTTAAAAAAACCCAAAAAACTTTGATCTCGAGTAATGCCTATCAGACAAAATGCTTTGCTTTTCTAAAAGGACCATTTTCTTGAAAAAATCTTAGTTTATGACCCCCAACTCCGTTGAGAAAAACCAAAAGAAAAAAAACCTAAAGAACATTGAATGGAAAATATCCCTGCTGGATCTGAGTATAAATCCACAGGATTATAATCCACTAAACTCACAGACATCTTGTTTTTTTTTCTTCCAAGAGATGAACTAAACAAATAAATTGATTGTTTTTTAACAAATGTCAGGAAATTATATAAGGATGAGAGTGACTGACTTAACAAAATGTTTGTGAAGCAATAAATTGCATCGAGAATGACACTTTGTAGAGCTTTTCGAAAATAAAGTAAAAATGTTAATTAGGAAGATGGCTTGCTTCTTTAGAAGTTAAGAAAGGGAAAAACACGTATTGTTTCCAAACAATTACTTTTTGAGCTTTAATTTGCTTTTTCCCTCCATTTTTGGCCTTATGCCATGTTTGTAAAAGCTATTACAATAATGTCCTAAAAGAAAAGATAAAGCTTGGGAAAAGATTTAGAATTCTACCTTGTGTGTAAAACAGTCATAATGCATTAAGTAAGAACAATTAATCTGAAAACCTGGAAGAAAATCAAAAATAGGAAAAAGATTTTAATCTTTTTTTTTGTATTTTTTTATATTTGTATTTGCTGGTGAGATGAAATCTTTAAAGAATTTGTTTATTTATTTTCTTACTCTGGTGTCAATAGTTATATTTTCTGGTTTATTTATGCAGACGTTATTTAGTGAATTCCATTCTCACTGTGTGTCTCTTACTTTTGGCCTTGTCACAACTAAGCTAAACATTAAATAACTATTCTTTATTGATAGTAACAGTGAGCACCTCCCGCACTCCCGTAGTGTACTGGTGCCGCGACCGGCCTACAAACGTCAACAGATCGGATTACATTTCGCCCTAGAGAAATAACATCCGGGCACGGCTGGAAATGATGAAGCCCTTTTTCGATTTTAACCAGCCGTTACAGCTAAGAAAGAGATAAATTAATATTTATCAACATTTGCAAAACACTTCTGCCAGAAATAATTCTATAAAAATGGAAGTAATACTTTTTGCTAGCCTATACTGGGCTAAAGAAATACTTATTTTCTGTGTCCATTTTTTGTAGAAGAACTTTCTATCCATGTGGCGCGACAGAAGTGGAGTTCCCTTTCTTAGCACAGACAAGCAGGGTTCGAGTCTCGGCTCGTTCCCGACCTCCCCTCCCCTTTATCCCCACTTTAATTGGCCTTCGGGCTTTTGACCTTGTGTCAAGTCGTGTCTGGTGGGAGGCAGCGACAAATACTTAGACACTCTCAGGGGCCACTCGGCTCCATGAGGCTCGGGTCCTACGTTATCGTGGTTGCACCCACCTCACCGCCACTTCTAGTGGCAGACAACAACCTTTTTTTTTTACGGTCCTTTTTAAGGGCTATGAGAGGTCACCTTCTGCGGGTCGGTGCATCTCTGGCGGTCAGTAATGACCAGTCGAAATAGACGGCCTGGAGGCAAACATGAAGACGGATTCTAAGACCAGCCGGTCTTAACCCTCGCTCAGTTCTGATTGTCTGATAAGCTGCGCAGCGCTAATGGCACGGTCCAACCTTTAGCTACCGCTTCGCTATCTGCGCAGCACTAAGATAACGCCCATCTTATCCTCGGCCTCCTGGCCTGTCTGCTCGTTTGTGCGTGGCTTTGGCGCGGCACAGCCAAAGCCATCATCCGCACGGCTTTGGCACGACCCAGCCATAGCCATTGTCCGCACAGCTTTGGCGAGAACCAACCATAGTCATCGTCCACACGGCTTTGACACGGCAAAGCCTTCGCTCCCGTCCGATACGTCCACACGGCTTTGGCGCGACCCAGCCATAGCCATCGTCCGCACGGCTTTGACACAGCAAAGCCTTCGCTCCTGTCCGATATGTCGGCATGGCTAGGGGGCACGACAAAGCCCTAGCCTTTCCTCGACTTGTTCACTCGATCTCGTCAGTACTAAGGCCCGGTAAACCTTAACCTCGGTCTCAGACCTTTCATTTGGTCCATAACACTAAGACACGGCTCAGTCTTAGTCACTAGCTCGCCCGACACTACATGACCAAGCTGCCATAACCGAACTCGACCTCGACGCTCTTGCAAGGTATCACGCAGTCCACGTAACGACTCGCTGTTATGGACTGACCTACCACTGCAACAACTGGCTCAGGTACGACCCGCTGTACGAGCCAGAAACCAGATCGACACGCCCCCAGTTAACCCAATGTACTGTCAAAACCGGGATATTGATCTACCAACCACGACGCTCCTGCAATGCAGTCCATGTAACAACTCGCTGTTACTGACTGCTCCAGCAACGCAATACCTAGTCCACGTAACAACTCGCTGTTACAGACTACCCTAGCAATGCAGCATCTAGTCCATGTAACAACTCGCTGTTAGGGACTACATTAGCATTGCAACAACTAGCTCACGTAACGACTCATTGTTACGAGCTAGCAACCACGACTCAACTATACCAATGAAATGTCAAAACTGGGACATCGATTTACCAGCGACCAACTTCGGCTTTCCGCAACGTCTCGACTGACCTCAGCTGCCCGCGACGACTGTCCAACGGTATCCAACGACCCGACCGAATCTCAGCTTACCAGCATCAAACATCCAGCTGTATCTCCACGACTTGACCTACGCCAGCTACCCTCGTCGAACGTCTAGCTGCGAACATCTACAACACGGCTATACCAGCTAACGACATAACCCATCCTAGCTGAAGACTACATACAACTGCCATGGACATTTACATACGCGTTTGTAATTCCGGCAATAAAATCATCACTTCTGTTGTATCTATTATCCTGCATTTTGTTTCCTTCATTGTCTCTGGCTGACACTACACTCGCAAGCATTTAACTTAATTTATTTGCGGAGTCGACACGCCTATCGGCTCCACAACACTGGTTTTTTAAATAGACTAGCAAACCATAGTTGTAAAAGTAATGAAATAATAACAATAGTTAATTGGAATTAGAATTAAAATTTAAAAAAGAAACTTACTGTCACTTGTTCTCTAGGAAAGGGCACTCGTTTATAAGAGCATAAAATATCTGCTGTTAGCTAATGTGATAACTCTTAGAATTAATTAAAGCGCTGTAAGCAAAAAATAAATTATCAGTCACATGGTAGGTTCCCATAAATAAATGCTCATCTCTTACCTGAATAAAATTCTAGACAATTAGCATTAAAGGTAAAAGAAAAACCCTTTGATCTCGTTTGATACCTATCAAATAATATGCTTTGCATTTCTAAAAAGACCAGACAATTGTCTGAAAGAAATGAACATTTTATTCCCTTTTGTCACTGGCCTTTGTATCTTTGACTTGACTTTCTTTTGCTAAGTCAGTTTCGTTTCAAATTCTGAAATGTAAATGTCAGGAAAAAAAATTAAGTCATAGGATTTGAAATTGAAAATAGCCGTGCATGATATAAGATATAAATCCATGGGATTATTATCCACTTAAAGACTTTGTGAGTACAAGACAAAAATTTCTCAAATATTTTATAAACTAAAAAAAAAGAAAAAAAAAACGAAACATAAAAACAAATCAAAACAATTCACCTCTGTGAACCTTTCATTCTACAATAACTATTACCAGTCCCTATTTGGTTTTTACATAAACATATATTTATGTATTTACAAATACTTTTAATGTTTGTGCTTATTTTTATTGTTTTACATTTTTGTCAAAAGCCTAATCATTTTTATATTCTAATTAACTCTTGAATAGATATTGACTATATTGTATGAGAAGGATTGTTAGCGGCGATTATATATCTGAATCCGTTTAATATAAAATGTATTTATAGTTGAGAGATATCGAATTAAAAATCCGATAACCAAACCCATCTGCTCGAGAATAAGATTAAAGAACCTGGTCGGTAAACACTTTCTAAATGTATCAAACTTTTTTTATTTAGTGATATTATGATTGCTGTTTTCTAAATTGATGGAATCATTTCATATTTCCTAGATTTTACATATTACATTGATAAAACCTTAGTTTGATGATGAATATGTTAACATTTTCGGATGTTTTCTATTTGTTACCATTCTTTACTAACATCCAACTTGGATAATAATAGTTTTATGTCCTTAGATTTTACTATTATATCATCCCTAATTTTTACTATTATCATAACACATTTCCTGTAACAGATGAAACTATTCCAAAAAATGATTAGATTGAAAATGTATTGTTCATACACTTACTGTTTCTGTTGGTTTGTTTGTAAATTCACCTGTCTTATGTTTTTACTCTATGTGCTATTTCGTAAATTTTACTTTTGAATTTACATATTTGAATAATACTTTTCAATTTTATTTTCATATTCCAATTTTTCATTTGCTTCCATGTTTTCAGATTGATTTTGCTTAGTGAAAGCATTATGACACTTTTCCATAATAGGTAGAATTCTACATTTTTTTCCAAATTTTATCTTTTCTTTTAGGAAATTATTGTAAAAGCTTTTACAAAAATGGCATAAGGCCAAAAATGTGGCGGAAAAAGGCAAATTAAAGGTGAAGAAGCAATAGGGACCAATGAATATAAGACCAACACACTTCTATGACCTGTTAGAAATAAATATTCCTTCAATATAATTTTGCAATATAAAACAAAACTAATTATAAAATTTAAATAAATAAATAATCATAGATAATAAATAAAATAAATAAAACTTCTCACAAGTCTTAGATTTTATGAATAATTAAAAGGACGTTTTTTTATTGGTTGAGAATAAAAAGCTGTGTTTGTGTATATATTAATTTTATAAATCAATAGGCAGACGATTTTTAAAAGACACAATCAACAAAATCTTTTCAAAATGGAAAGACATTGCTTTTAAAGAACGTTGCTTCAATTAAGCAACGTTTCACACAAAAAAGGAATAAAACTTCGGAGTCAACTATTCTTCAATAAGTGAATATGAAAACCTTAGGTAAGTGTTAATTTAATTTGGGTTTATTTATGTATATGTGTGTATAAATACTTGAATATGTGCAATTGAAAATTGACTTAGCTTCATGTTCACTTTTCTTCTAAAACATTTACAAATAAAAGTAAGTATTAGGTTGGATATAATATAATTTATCAATGGAGGTGCCCGTGGTGTAATGGTTATCGACACAGGATATGGACACGGCGACACGACTTCAAATCCTGGACCTGACTGACTGCATTTCACATAGCACTAATACCCTTGGGAAAGGTATGAATCCAATTATTCTCCCTCCAGCTATGGGTAAATAGTAGGGCATACTAGGTTCTTCAGCCTTGGTGAGGCAACTAGTCTAGGAGAAGGAAAACTCTGAATTCAAACCTGTTAAACTCCGCTTAAAAATTGACCTTGTGTCATATCCTGCCCGAGCGGAGGGGTTGGTAAATATGATAATAGAATTTACCAATAGACCTAGCATTATTCAGACTTCAAATGTTTTTCCACTTTTTTAAATACTGAAGAAGTAAGCCATCTGCCTTAACAACATTTTTAATTTATTTTCGAATAGCTTGAGAAAATGTCCTTCTCGATTAAATTTTTTGCTTCAGAAATATTTAAATCAGTCACTCTCATGCTTATGTAATTTCCTGAAATTTGTAAAAAAGCAAAAATAAAATCTTATGTAGAACTGAAACACTTATTAACCTCTAAACAAATGTCAAATCTTTAAAAAAAAGTGTCTTGAATCGGCAAAAAAACTGCAAAGAAATGAAATTGTTAATTTTTTTTTGATACAGTAGACACATTTTAATTACAAAAGAGTATTAGTTGAAATTATGATTATTCATTAATGGTTGTATTTTTTATATTTGTATTCATTCATTTCTATTCATTCCAAGAATACAACGATAACATTAGAAGCATTAAGAAAGAAATTCCTAAGAAGCAGATGAAACTTGCAGACATCTTGTTTTTTTGCTTGTTTTGTTTTCCTTCTGAGAGATCAACAAAGTAATTGCCTGTACGTTTGCTGGTCAAATAAATCACAGTACATCCATCAGTGAAGAAGAAATTTACTTCAACTTAATGCATAGGAATAATTACAGCCTATTAGATAGTTTTAAATCGTCCAATACAAAATAAAATTGCAAAATCACTCAGATCATCATCATATCAAGCATTTTTCAGATGCTAACAAAGAAATTATCTATTTTTCAAAAAGAAATTGTAGTGAGAGAAATCATACATTTGGAAGCTCAAAGCGTGCTCGAATATGTCTGGCATATAAAATGAGATCAGGGAGAGAGAAACGGGCGATTGGGAAGATCGAACTTGCATCTTCCTGATAGTGAATCGTGTTTGACGTAAGAGTGCTTGTAAAGTACCACATTGATTGACCTGGATGTGGCATTTTGGCATTATTACTTAAGTCCTGCCTGAATGCACTCGAGGCGGTATCATTTGAGTCTCGGCGACATACAACACGAGACGAGCTTGTATATAGGACCACTGGAGAAGATTTTTGAGGAAGAGAAAAAGGAATATTTACCAAGAGATTCATACTGAAGTTGAAGCACATTGGCAGACACGACAGTATATGAAAGATTTTATCAAGCCTGGATATTTGCGAAACCGTAAACAGGAATTGATTCCATGTGTTCTTTTTCTTTCCGAGGAGACATACCATCCCCCCTTTCTTTCAAGCTATTTTGGCAATACGACCATGTTTGAAGGTATGCATAAGTAACGATATTCCAGCGAGGGTGACATGGTAGTGTGGCTGAAGAAAGTGAGACTTGTAGCGAAACTTCAGCAGGTGGATGATGTGGCGAGTCTGCTACCATTTTATTTTGAAGGTGACGCACTGGGAATGGAGGAGGACGATCAAAAGCGGATAGAGCAAATCCAGGCTCAGTTGAAAGAGGTGTTCAATGACGATGCGTTTGCAGCGTACAGGAAAGTGACCATGATCATGTTGGCTGGCGAACGTGTTGACGTCTATGCCAACAAAATAAAGCAGTTGGTTAGATGGGCTGGAGAGGCTCACAAAACTGTATTTCGTTATGGGGCTCCCTTACACTGTGTCAATTGGACTTCAACAGGCACCAAACATCGAAGCCCTGTTCATGGGTGATCTGATATCAAGAGCAAGAGTGCTGATGACAACTGAGGAATGAAACTACAATGTAGTTGCAGCCACGCACTCACCCCATAATAGTGCCAGGAGCAGTCCTTTCACCAATGTGACCTGCTATAGGTGTAACATTAAAGGTCACCTCGCAAAGGACTGCCGAAAGCACAAAACGCGGTGCTACCAATGCGGTGAACTGCTCGGGAAAACAAGCAAGGGGAGAATGCATGAGCCCCAGCCTTCTCCCCAACCAAGATGTGAACGCGGCACTCCCAGTGGTAGGCATCTATGTTGATGGGACGCGGTGTTCGGTGCTGATTGGTACAGGTTACTCGCGGACAATTATACATGCTGATCGATGCCGATCTCGGAGGAAAGCAAGTGTGGACGTCGAGACTATTGGTGGAACATCCCATGCATGTTGCAGTGTCGGAGTAGTCTCCATATCCATGGACGAAAGCAATTCTGCCAGGATTGATGTGCTGGTGGTGCATGGCAAACCACTGGGGTTTGATCTGCTGTTAGGCGTCAACGCGATAAAAGCATTGGGAGGTGTCGTTGTTGGGCCAACAGGATCAGTACAACTCAGAGACAGGAGAACTACTAGGTGTGCAGCCATTTCTATCAATGAACCTGACTTCACTGCCACTTTTGACCATCATAGTTGAATGTGGACTGCATAATGGAAGTGGTCTGAGGATCATGCACCTGAAAGACTGCACAATGATGTGTTAGAATATCCAGTAGTAGCAGAAATCCAAAATGAATATATGCAAGAGCTCCACACTTGGATAGACAATGGTTGGCTTGTGCCATACCCAGAAGACAAGCTGGGACCTCTAAAAGGGCTAATTCTACTGATGGCCATACTGCAGCAGAACAAACTAAAGTGTGCCCAGTGATGGACTAGGGGGAGCTCAATCATCACGTCGACGCATTCACAGCCAATGCAGATGTCTGTGCTGCTAAACTGTGTGAATGGTGACAGAATGGTGCTAATGTATCTCTGCTGGACCTCAGGAGAGCGTACCTCCAAATACGTGTCCGTGAGACACTATGGCCATATCAAACTGTAAGGATCAATGGGAAAAGGTACTGTCTGACCCGTTTAGGGTTCGGCTTAAATGTGGCTCCCCATATTATTAAGGCTATCGTCAGTGCAGTGCTATCGCCGGAAGAAGCTGTGGGCCGCGCAGCATCTGCTTAAATCAATGGTATTTATGTCAACGAAGATGTAGTGCCTGCGACCTGCATCAGAGAACATTTAGTGCAGTTTGGGTTGAAGTGTAAGGATCCGGAGCAGTTGGAGGACAGCACACGAGTGCTAAGATTGGCAATTGGGATGGAACATGGTGAATTGCGGTGGAAATGAGGAAGCATAGTGCCAGAAGTTCCCAGTGTCAATACGCGATGAACAGTATTCTTTCTGTGTGGGCGACTTGTCGGGCACCTTCCTGTGTGTGGTTTGCTTTGTGTGGCCTGTGGAATACTCAAGAGGTGAGCAAGTTCGGTCACGAAGGGCTGGGATGATGAACTGAGAGACACCATACTGCAGCGGATGATGTTCGAGACCATAGAATCTCTGCAGCAGGATCATCCGGCCCGTGGGGATTGGTGTGTGGACAGCAAGGAGCTGAACGTAAGGGTCAATGCCAGTTCCTTAGCAATAGGAGTAGCCTTAGAGTGGTCTTGGAGGATGCTTGTTGGCTGCGACCCAAAGCCGACACCCAACACATCAACTTGGCCGAACTGGATACAGTATTGAAAGGCATCAATTTGGCTCTCCAGTGGCAAGGTAAGGTGCTACATGTAAAGACGGATTCTGGATATCGTTCACACTGACTGGGAAAGCATGTGTCCGCACCAAGGCAGTGAGTGAGATGTACATTAGGTGGCGACTGAGCACACTCAAGGAGCTTGTGAAGGAGTACACACTGACCGTGGATGTGACGTTGGTTCCGTCGACACAGAACATTGTTGACCGACTGACATGAATATCACAGCGTTGGTTTGAGGCGATGAAAAAGGAAAACAGGCCCAAACCACTGATCAGCACAGCACACCACACGTAGTCAAATCATGGCTATCCAATGAGGTAGTGGACACCCGGGGGTGCGACGCACAACCTATTTTGTAAGGAGAATTTGCCCAACAATAGCAAAAGCAGCTGTTAGGTCAGCCATACGGATGTGTGAGGAATGCCAGTCCATAGACCCAGCACCGATCCAGTGGGAAAAGGGAAGGCTGGAAGTGAATAGGAACTGGCAGAGGTTAAGAATGGACATTACAGTACTCACCATTTTCTAATGCTCACGGACTGTCGCCCATCATGTTTCTCCATTTGGAAGCAATTGGCGAAGCGGTGTTCTTTGAGTGTGGCCCACCGCACAAAATCCTTACAGACAATGACACAGCCTTCCGTAGTAAAGAGTCCCAAGCTTTCGCTCATGGGTGGGGAATTTACTTACGATTTCATTGCGCATATACTCCTGTCAGGAATGGCATAGTGGAGCTATGTCACTGCACGGTGAAACGGATTGCAGTCTGGATGTGCTGTCCCATACAGGAGGCTGTCTACTGGTATAACATCACACTCAGAGACGTCATATCACCTTCCACTGTGCCTGTGCTATGAACTTGGAATGAAGGGGGCTAATCATGCGACAACGTCTCTAGGTACCAAGCACAGCATTTACCAAGTCAGAGACCGCGTGTGGATCAAAGTGCTGCAGAGTCGATGTACCACGAAGTTCAGCTAGGGCGAGGTGACTAAAATACATAGCCCACAGTCGATTTTGGTTGACAGGATACCTTGCCACATAAAGGATCTGCACCCTCGCCACTGTGTCATCACACCAGAGGAAGACTCCAACAGCACAACATCCCCTGAGAGAAGGGCAGAGAGTCTGCTGCAGGATGACAGAGAAGATTCTGAGCCAGACTGTGCACCCACTGAAGGAGCAGAAGTAGGACATCCCTTCCTGTCTTTACAAAGGAGTACCAGACAAAAGCGCCTGCTGCCAGACTGCCATATTTGTGATCTTGAGATCAGGGGGGAGTGTAGCGAGAGAAATCACGCATGTAGCAGCTCAAAGCATACTCGAATATGTCTGGTGTGTAAAATGAGACCAGGGAGAGAGAAACAGGCGATTGGGAAGATCAAACTCGCATCCTCCCGATTGTGAATCGTGTTTGACGTAAGCCTGCTTGTAAATAACCACATTGTGCCATTGACCCAGATGTGGTATTTTGGCATGATTACTTAAGTCCTGCCTGAATGCACTAGAGGTGGTATCATTTGAGTCTTGGTCAGACTATCCTGTTCTAGAATCGTTTCTCAACCTTTTGGCGTGTCAGTATCCATGTTTTTTTGTTTCGTGTCCAAATTTGTGCCCGTTTTTTTTTTTTTTCAGTATCTGCTTTCCAGTGTCCGTTTTTCAGTGTCTGCTTTGTTTTGAGTCCGTTTCTTGGGCCTGTTTCATTATGTCCATTGCTCGTCTCATCGCAGCGCTTGCCTCCTACTTCAGTGTCCATCCCTGGCGCGCATCTGTGTTCGTCTCTGACCACCTTTGGTCCTGCGTTCCTTTGAGTCCTTGTCTGTTTCCATGTCGCGTCTTCTACCTGAATCTCTGTTCGTGTTCTTGTTCCGCGGCCCAGCAACTGGGGACAGTTAGTCCCCTTGACTCACCTACCCTCCTGGTTGCAACGCTGCAATCATAGAGGGGTCGTCTTCTCCAACCCGAACGCCTGAAAAAGTCTCTAAAGAAAATGAATCCCTCCTTAGGCAATCGGAAGAGCGAGGGAAATCTAAGACCCGACTACCATCAGTCAATCCAATTGGGTCTTATTGGCCATCGTTGCCGACACCCCCTGAGTCCTCAAGCCCAATCCAGCCAGGACAGAGGATAGCAAGTCCTCCTAGTCCATCTCCTCCCACACCTGCCAACATGTGGAAAGTAAAGCAGAGAGATCTGGAGGAATACAAGAAAGACAGAGTGGGCAAATATGCAGACTATTCCGTAGGTAACAAAATTTTGCCCATCCCAGAAATCATGAAGAAAATCGAGCCCCAGATCATCTTGATTGTTACCAACCTAAAAACAAGAAGGCTGGTTGGGCTAAAAAAAAAAGACCTGCTTTGTACTTCGGTCATCCCCTGTCAGTACTTCTGTCACAAAAGCTTTGCGACATGGGACGTCCTGATGCCAACTGAGGAACAGGCGGTCAAGGTGGCAACCAACAATATAACCATCAAGTTCTTCCAATTGCAGCCGGAGTACATGGGTACCCGTAGAATACGAGTTACTGTGTGCAACATCCTGGCATTTATCACTGGTGAAGTACTTGCCTCCTTCCTTCCTCAGTTCATACGGGCGCGTTGAAGAAGTTAGCCTGTTGAGATTAGCTGCCGGGACTGCCTACCGGGAGTAAATGTTCCGGCTGTGCGTAACAAGGGAAAATTTTCTGGCTAAGCCGGAGATAATAACATGCAGAGATAGGCAAATGATGGTAGTGGTTGAAGGCAGATGGCCTCGCTGTTGGAGTTGCAAACAGCTTGGCCACATTGAAAAGTTCTGCCCACAAAAAGAGCAGCCAGCCACTACCACAGCCACCACTACAGCAACCGTAACAGCAACACAAAAGGAGGCACCAGAGAAGACTCAGGATCAGCCAAAAAGTGATGAAGGCTGAAAAGAGGTCACCCGGGAAAAGGGGAAGAAAGGGAACCTTCCAAAAGCAACAGTCCCTACTTCCCCTTCAAAAGAAAGATCCCTAGCCAAGAAAAATCATTGGAACCCGAACCTACTCCAGCAGAACCTGCACCAGTTCCCGTGAAATCCAAAAGCCCAACCAAACCACCAGCTTCTTCACCTGTCCCTCCTGCTAAAACTTCCAAGAAGAAAGAAAAAGAAGCCTCCTGCTGCAGAGCCAGAGGAATCACAGATGGAGACTACAGTTAATCTCAAGCGGAGAAGGGAGAGTGGAGAGGGTTCATCTAAAAAGATCTGCCCCAACACTCCTCCCCAGCAAGATCCCTTGGAGGGCTCTTCCACTATGGTGCCACAAGCTCAACATTTCCCATCTCCTTCAAAGTGACTACAACCCTCCCCTCAACAACAAACAAGCCTCCCTCATGCTCCATCTATTCCCTCACTTACCCTTTTCTCCTTCTCTCTAGAACTCTTTCCCCTCAAAAAAAGGAATCGGTCCTAATCCGAAACAAGACCCCCTCCCCCTCCACAAAAAAACCAAACTGGTGAAGAACCAAGTCTGTCTCGCCAGCAACATATCTGGATGCTTTTGAAAAAGCAGCAGCTTTATGTGCAGTAGACCCAGAAGTGATCAGCGACTTCCAGATCTGGAAGGCGCTAAAGCTGCTGCTAGAACTTGAAAAAATTTAAAAGAAAAAAGTGGCTAACCCACTGAACTTTAGGAGTGCACCCATGGTGACCACTTTCGTCCACTCAGTTGGCAGCCAAACCCAGGGCGTATGGAAGTTCTTGGAGGAGGCTAGCCAACTTGATGCGGGCGTGAGGCTGGTGGAATTGCGGCACTCCTTGCTAAAGAAAATGTTTGCTAAATGCTTGGGGAGGGTCCCCATTTTTGTTCACCCTTCCTTTTACAGATTTCTAAAGGTGCGGTTCCTGCTAGATGTTAGAGGATTGTCTAGGAGTGGCTGAGTAACCATCCTCACTCCTGAAGATTTCCGGCCCATCGTTGACTCTGAGTAGGTAAGTGGGTCAGGAGGCTCTAAACCTTGCCAGTTTGAATGTGAGGGGACTGAAGGATCTAACCAGGTGTTCGCGCTTGCTTGGTGAACTCTCGAACCTCGGAGTCAACATTGCTGCAATGCAGGAAACTCACTTCATTTGTGCTGTGGACTGTCGGCCACTGGAGGGCGACTTTGTTGTCTTTTCAGCATTTGGCAGTCGCTGCAGCGCTAGGGTCTCTCTGCTAGTTGGACGCAGCCTAAATGCAAATTTTGGGTGGTTGCGGTTTATGCGCCCAATACTGTTGGTGAGAGACGCTCCTCCTTTCGGCAGTTGGAGCTGTTCTAATGGGTGATTGGAATGCAATCCTTGACCCCAAGGTAGATAAGGGCGGGTGGGGTGCTAGTGGGTTGGGAAGGTGTGAAAGCAGCCTGATTGATTTTTTAGCCGAGTTTGATCTTATCGACAGGTTCCATCTGGATCACCCAGGGAGGGAGGTGTGGATGTGGATGGGTAATTTGCCCTCTGGCCAGGTGCGGATGTATCTGGACAGAGTGATATTTAGGAGAGCTGACGCTGATTTCGTTAGTTTTCCCACGTTCCACTGGATAAGGCTGCCTGACCATAAACACGGTAGGGTCAGCCTGCGGCTAGTTAATAGGCCTAGTCTGGCTAGTTACTGGAAGTTCAATACCTCATTACTGGAGATAAGAGACTTCCGGTAATGGCTGGAAACCTTAATTCAGCGGGCGTTAGTAGGGGTGGTTACCAGGAAAAAGTGGTGGGAACCCCTTAAGTTTAGGATTAGGGACTTCACTATCACATACGGCCAACAGCTGCGACTAAGTAAGGCCAAGAAAGCAAAGTCTTTAGAAGATTGACTCTCCCGGGCGGTGGAAGGGGGGACTCTCTAGCCATAGATCTAGGTAGGAGGGACCTTGAGCATGACACTAGCGAGTGCTACAAGGGCTTTGTAGTTAGAAATAGGTTAAAGAGAGTTTCCAACAAAGCCGTGAGATACAACGCATTTATGCATAAGGAAGGGTTGAGCAGATACACTGATCGGTACATCGAGTTCATTAAATCCCCGGATGGGTGTGTGCTGAGGTTGAATCACGAGATGCGAGAGGCTTTTTAGGCATATTTCCAAGATCGCTTTGCCCGCTGCCTTGACCTCTTGGTCCAGGAGTTTTGCAACTATTTTGCCGACTTCCCCCGCCTCAGGGAGGTGGAAGCGGCTAGTTGTGAGGGTTTGGTTATGGAATGCGAAGTCCGTAATGCTATGAAGCAGGTCAGCCTTAACAAGTCGCCGGGACTGGATGGTTTACCCTACGAAGTGTACTTGAGGATGTCGCACATGTTTGTCCTTATTCTGACAGATGTGTTCAACCATTGGTTTGCCCTTGGAGCCATACCTGGTAGCATTACTAAGGGTGTGATTACATTACTAAGGAAAGGTGGCAGGCATGTTTAGGAGGATTTAGATGACTATAAGCCCATAACTCTGCTTAACACAGAATTAAAGATTTTGGCCCGAGTCTTAGCAAATCGTTTGCAGCTTGTCATCAGTGATCTGATTGGACCAGAGCAGAACTACGCTGTGAAGGAAAAATCGATTCAGGACAACTTGCATTTGGTTCGCAAGATCCTAGAGGGGATAAAGGACGACAACGAAGCCGTGCTGATCAATTTAGATCAGTCCAAGGCCTTTTAATAGGGTGGACCACCAGTTCCTGGTGACGGTTTTGGAGACCGCCAGATTTGAGCTGGAGTTCAGCAAATGGATCAGCATTCTGTTTCACAATCCACGGGCGGTGGTACAGATGAATGGGAAGTGTTCAAAGGCTTTTGTGATCGAGCGTTCGGTCTGGCCGGGCTGCCCCCAGTCCCCTCTTCTCTATGTCCTCGCTTTCCGCTGGAGTGACAGACCCATTTGCATCCTTCAGGTGTGATTCGGACCTGACCTCCAACTGGAGCAAAATTGGTTGGAAGTACGGGCTAAGGTAGAAGCCCAAGTGGGTGCGTGGTTTCGAAGGCAGTTGTTCTTAAAGAGCAGGGCGAAAGTGTGCACCGTGTACATCTTGATCCTTTACTGGTTGTCCATACTACCTCTGCCTAGGGATCATCGCCGAACTTCTTTGGAAGGGTCGAAGCCCGTTGGTCTCTAGGCAGGTCTGCTGTCAGCGCCTCGAGAAGGGAGTCTAGGGATGCCTGATCTTGAGAGCCACTGGCTCGCCGAGACACTGGGTTACCTGGGCCGATTGTTAATGAAGAAGACAGTGCGGGGTCACAAGGTGAGAGATGTCTTTCCTCACCTAAGATCCAATCCCGGGGCTGAAGGTCGTTGTAGGCCAAGGGATGATACACGGTTTTCTATCGAGTGCCGAAGGGCTCTGCGTAGCCTTCCTCAGTCCAGTGACCTTTCATGGCCTTGGAAGAAACTATATCATGGTCTAGTGGAGGGCTCTGTTTCGGATCCTCTGGAGAAGCAGCTCGGCTGGTCACTGGTGGAGATTCGCTCCAAATGGAATTGGGCACCAGGCTCGAGCGTCTTGCACAACTTCGAGTTCTCGCTCACCTAGTGGCTCGCCCAGAATGCATTGGCCCTCCACAACTGGGCTTACAGAGTGTGCCTTGCAGACATGCCTGATTGCCCCTATTGCAACAGTGGACTCGAAGAAACAGCTTTGCACGCCTTCTACTACTGCGAGTGGGTATGGCCATTCTGGATTCACGTCGAAGAGTGGACAGCTCGTATCAGTCCCAAGCAGCTTGTGCTGCTCAACCCTGGTTACGTCATAGACAATGTTGTACCTCTGTATAAGTGTGGTGTTTCTCACGATCCTGGCTGTACCCCGAATAGTGATTTGGGTGACACGAAACAAGGGATTGTATAAGGGTGCAAACTTTTCTCATCGGGGTCTGATCTTGTACTTTAGGCATCAGCTTAGGGTCAAGATTAGATGCGATAGAAAATGCTTGGATCGCATAACATTCGACAAAAGGTGGGTGTATGCAGCGAGCCTGGTCGTACAAAAGGGGGCAATGTTGGAGTCATCCTTCACTCCTCTTCCTGCATATGGCAATGGCGGACCAGGTCCTTAGGGACCCCACTCTGGGTAAGTAGGATCTTATGTTTTTTCTAGTCTTCCTGACCTCCTAGTTAGTTGAGTGAGTGGTGTCATCTTTCCTTTCAGTTAGCTGTTAGATTCACAAGATCCTCCCCATACCCAGTTCTTCCGAGGAAGCATACCATCCCCCACTTCTTTCAGTTGTCACTCTTATGATCCCTCCCACAAGACAAGAGCCATAAGCTGCAACTGACAGATTTAACAGTATCCCTTGAAAAATTGCTAAAATAGTTACTTGCTATGGCTGACTGTTACTTAACCCAAGAAGGGTGCTTTTAATATTGAAAGTAGCATGATGTTTATGAAAATCTAATCCATAGGCCCTCACAAGCACACACATAGCAATGTTTAGAATAAGAAAGATTTTCCCATTTGACAGCAATCTACTTAAGATACTGAATTACCTGGTTCATGTTACACACCATATTGACCAGGATGTAATTAAACACAAGCCACAACAGCATTTGATATCATATGGGAATATCAAGCCAAGGAAGGACACTGAAAGTAAAAAAAAAACAGGGACAGAACAATATTGATAGACACATCATGCACTGAATGTACAATGGGATTTGCAGGAAAAAAAACTTCAGTAAACCAGTTTGTATAGTCAAAGGCAAAAAAAGCTGAGCACAAGCATAAAATACAGACAAGAATGGATTGTTGCAGAACTTGTCCGAACAAGAGCAGTAACCCGATCCGAAGACAATTGGGTAGCCTCAGTTGACTAAAAATCACAACACACATGACTAGCAGCCCTTCCCCAGTATACCTCTTGTTAACTCGTTCGTTCTATCAGTCAAAAAAAGCAATCCACAAAGAACAACCACCTGCTCCTGCTGCAGCTGGCATGCTCTTTTCTGCAAGTCCTGACATATAGAAATTTACATGCATTGTAGATTTCTTCTCATGAGAGACAAGATCGGCCCACTATAACTTCTGCTTCCAGAAGTGAACATATTTTCTAGTGCTTGACATGCGAGGCATAGTCTTACACGCTTTGATCCAGGAGGTAAGTTTCTTTTCTCGCTACAGAGATATATTATGGTGATTGTGTAAGTTGGAACATAAGAACTCAGTAGTGTAAGGTAAATACTCCAACACTGATACATAGACAATAAAAGAAGCAGCTATGGAAAATATTCAGCAAGTAGATAACACATAAGTATCCTATGTAATAAAGAAAAGCAAGAAATAATTATATATATATAATAAAAAGGTTAAAACTGATAACAATATAGAAATAAAATGTCTTTCTCACTACTCTAAAAAAGGAAATAAGATATTTGTATTTCTTTAAAAAAGCGGTTGATATTATACCTGTAGAAGATATAGCAACTGCATTTATTACCTGATCCTTAAAAAATTGGGGAGGACTGGACTCGGTAATAATAATAATTTTGAAAAAGATATGTCAGTTTTCATTAACAGCAGTCAGTTATGACGACTATCTACTTGAAATGTTTATCCTTCTGTACTACATAATGTAATTTTGCTTGACATTGTATATTTAGTTGCTATTTATTTATTTATTCATTTGTTTTTATGCCTCCTTGGCCATGTCTCCCATCTTCTCACATAAACCTTAAGATAAAGGAAAGAGACTCTTTGCACAGAAAATCTATATGTAGTTGCAAATCCGTTTATAAATTTAACTGATTAGTCCCAAAAATGCCTTCTTTTGTTCTTTTTCTTAGCATTTTTTCTGAAATCATCCAATTTAATCTTTTGTCTATTCTATTACTGTTTTTCATTATATTAGGCATTTTGTTTCAAAAATTTATTAGCCAAGAAATTCCACTTGTTTAGTAGACTGAATTTTTAACATCTGTCTTGATAGTAAATTCAATTTGTGAGAAAAAAATCTTGAAAAAATATATCCCATAATTAAAAATTCCACAAATTATTTTGAAAGTTTCAATTAGATCACCTCTCATTATTCTTTTTAGTGGTGAATGCTCATTTCTCTAATTCCTCTATAATTAATCCTTTCTGTTTTTTTAATTTATTATTTATCTCATCTTTCTTTATTATTGCTCCAATCACAATGTTACAATGCTGGAACCTGTGTACAGTAATCTATATAAGGTCATATCATGGTTTCATATATTTCTAAAACAAAATTTGCTTCCCTTGAAATGAAATTTACCATCTAGTTAATCATTCCATTTACCCTTGATACAACCAAGAAAATATGAATGTCACCTTCAAATGAAGCATTAAAGTCAATTGTTACATTGCATTCCTGGTTTACTTTTTTGATTTCCCTGTTGCTTAATTTCTATTCAACAATGATGGCCCCAGTACTGAACCCTGAGGAACACTAGGGATATATTTTGTGTTTCAGAATAATTGTAACCAATTTTGACTTTTATACTTCTATGTAATAAAAGATAACTTAAAATATTTAATATTATTTTAGAACCGTCTATTTTGTTCGTTTTCCCTTGTAAACTATAATGAGATACTGTATAAAATGCCTTTCTAAAGTCTGAAAATATATTATCCTCAGATTCCCTTTCCATCTAATAATCACTACATTCTAAAATTTTAGACAATGAAGATTTATTGTTGAAGAAACCTTCTTAATTACAACTTATATCATCCTTGATAAAATTTAGTATGTGATATAAAACTAATTTTCAGAAACCTTACACAAAGATATGTGGAACCCAGAATTTGTAATGTTTAGAAATACATAAATATAGATACATAAAGAAAGAAAAAATAATAGTTATTAGCAATAAAAATTGAATTTGAATAAAGACACTTGCCATAACTTATTCTCAATAAAATGCTAGAAAATTTACATGATAAGTCAAAGAAAAACACTTTGATCTCGTGTGATGCCTATCAGACAAAAGACCTAGTTATTTGTTTAAAAAGGATTTAACAAATTATCTGAAATAAATCTTGATATATAACCACCTGTCATGGACCTTGTATCTTTGATTTTCTTTGGATTTTGCAAAGTAAGTTGTCTTGACTTTAGACATGTACCCCACCCCCAATAAAATTAAATACGAAAGTTTTTAAATTTAAAATAGCCCTGCATGATCTAAAATATAAATCCACAGGATTATAAGCCACTAAATGAATTTGTGAGTACAAGACAAAATTTTGTAAAACAAACTCATTTTAAAAACTAAAAAAAAACACATTTACCTCTGTCTGTGAACCTTTCATTATAAAATAACTATTTATAATCCCTTTTTTTCTCTCATGAAACATTTATATATTATAATTTCTTTTATATTTGTTTGATTGTTTGTGTGTTTATTTTTATTGTTTTATATTTTTGTCAAAAGCCTAATGATTCTTATGTTCTAATTTGTTCTTTTGAATAAATATTGACTTAATTGTATAAGGAGGATTGTTAGCTGTGATTATATATCTAACTCCATTTAATATAAAATGTATTTCTTGTTGAGAGATATCAAAATAAAATTCTGTCTACCAAACCCATCCGCTAGAGAATAAGGTTAAAGAAACTGGTTGTTAAATACTTTCCAAATGTATTTTATTATGTGGTATTCTGATTGCTGTTTTCTAAATAGATGGAATCATTTCATATTCTTAAACATTTTACATATTACATTGTTAAAACCTTCCTTTGATGATAAATATTTTAGGATTGTTATAGCAAAATACATCAAATCTATTCTCTTCACTCAACTAACTATTAGAACACACAAAACACAGACTGACAGATATTGACACTGCAGAAGAAAACAACAGCTACCAGATGTTGACCCAATAACAGCCAGTATCAAACTGAGAAAATCATGGTTTCTGTGCATAGGCTCCACGCATCGTCTATTCAAAATCCCCAGAAAATTCTCAGTTATAAAAGAAGGTCTATTTTTCAACCAATCATTTTTTTTCTAAAAATAGTATTTTCTGGAGCCCGTGTTTGAAGTTGGGAACACATAAATAGGGCAAGCGGAGGTCACACTAGCAGCTGAATATCCGGCTGCCACTGAGAGCGTCACTCGACAATGCCGTCAGACCAGATCAAAGCAACCGCTTGCCGCCAACCAGATAAACACCTGTCAGCCAGCTAGATATTTCATTCATTTGTTTATTTTATTTATTCAATAAACAAAATAAACTAAATCTTCCTGTCAGTCTTATTTTGGAATTCAACAACAACATCAAAAACATTGAGAAAGAAATACCTAAGAAGCAGATGAAACATGCTGCCATCTTGTTTTGTTTTTTTTCTCTTCTGTGAGATGAACTAAACAATTGACTGAAGTTTTGCTTGATTGGTGCACATCTATCGTTGAAGGAGAAATTTACTTAATGCATTGAAATAATTACAGCCTATTAGATATTTCTGAATCACCCAAGACAAAGTTAGATGGCAAAATTACTCAAATCGTGATCATGAAGAAGCATTTTCAGCTGTTAACAATGAAAACATACATTTTTTGAAAAGAAAGATATCCGGAATTTTCATTATAAGAAAATGTAAGTATTTTGACCTAATTTTGGTTTTCTTTACTTATGAATTCAATATTTTGAACAAAATGATTTATAGGAAATAAATTAATATTTTTGCTAACAACAAAATAAAAAAATGCATTAAATTTGTTATATTTTAGAAAATAATAAAAGGACATGAATTAAATCAAGTCACTTGAACTTTTCTTTGATAAGCAATTTAAAAGTTAAAAAACAAAAACAAAACACCTAATATAACAGTAAGCATCAAAATAAACTTCTTTTTTTGTTATTTTAAATTTTTCTTTTCTTTCCAAATTAAATCTTCCGTAATAAACAAACATAAAACCAGGTAAATGTTTTTTAAAGTAATGCAATTGAATAACAATTTTTTCAAGTATATTCAATAAAGAAATCATTGCAAAATTGCTGAAATGTGAATCGCATTAAAAAAACAATCTCTCAAAAATTTTCAAAGAAGAATTTTTTCGACTAGATTTATGAAAATTTTTTTAAAATCCTTTTTGTTGTTGTTATTATTGTTATATTTGTATTTGCTGCTAAGATTATATTTTAAAAGTTTTTGTGTATTCATTTATTTACTTACTCTGATGTCAATTGTTAAATTTTCTGGTATATTAATGCAGACATTAATTTGTGACATTCAGTCTCACTATGTGACCCATGTTTCTGGCCTTGTGCCACAAGTAAGCTAAGCTTACTAAATAACTTGTTCATATTCATAGTAACAGTGAACACCTACCATACTACTTTAGTGTTATAGTCTTTAAAATAGACTAGCAAACCATTAATAGTCAGTTCAAGTCTCAGTGGGTGCTCCAAACTTCGGGCCTTGTTTAACAAATTATCTTAGCTTTGTAAATAACAAATGATCCTACCTATAGCTTAAGGATAGAACATAATAGTGTTTTTATCAATTCATTTTTTCTTGTTATAGTTATGTAAAGAAAATTAGTGTAAAATTATTTTGTCATGAAAATATGTGCCCAAATTTGAAATGTTCAGAAATATGTAAATATGCATATGTAAATATGCATATTTACATGTATATACACATATATACATGTAAAATTATAATAGTAATAATAATGGCTAATAGCAATAAGAATTTAAATTTAAAAAGAAACTTGTTGTCACTTTTTGTCTAGGAAATGTCACTCTTTTATTAGAGCATAAAATATCTGATGATGGCTAAATGATTTTTCTTTGACTTTTGCAATGTCAGTTGCTTTTCTACTTAGGACATGTAAATGTAGAGAAAAACTAAAAGTAAAAAAAAATGAACTTTGAATGGAAAATATCCCTGCTCGATCTGAATGTAAATCCACAGAATTATGATCCACTAAATGGACTTAATGTGTACAAGACGAAATTTCTAAAACCAGTTCATTTTAAACTAAAAAAAAAACAATTAACTGTCTGTTAACACTTTCATTGTAAGATAACTATTTAAAATTTTTTTTACATTAAACTTTAAATATTTGCAAATTCTTTGATTGGTGTTTGTTGGAGTAGTTATTTTCTCATTTTGCATGCCCATTGAAGGCCTAATATTTTTAATATTTAAATTTGTTCTTTCTGAATATATATTGACGTTAATGTATTAGGAGGATTGTTAGGGGTGGTGATATCTCTGACTACATTTAAAGTAAAAGTATTTCTAGTTTAGAGATATGAAAGAAAAATCTGATAACCTAATCATCCGCTACAAACTTGCATACCTTTCATTCCTGTTAATTATTCATTAAGCTGCAATTGATTGTGGCACAAAGCCGATAGATGGCGCATCCAATGAAACTTGAACTTATTATTAATGGCGTTTCTTTGAAGGTTTATCTCTCCTTTTTTTTCCTCTGTCTCATTTCATTGTTTTCTTCATGTTACATTTTATTCTCCATTCATTAAGGTCTGTAAGGTTTTTCTTCTATTTTAGAAATTACTTATCTCTACAAATTGGTATACATGTCTCACAGTTATTAAGCAAACCTAGATATAAATTAATCCAGCTTTCTTTCTGAGAATAAAATGAATATTCTTTTTAGTAGAAACTTGATTCGAAATAATTTTGCTTATGCTCATCATTTAAAAAAAAACAACAGAAATAGTATGTAATAAAAATGTGAGACTACCTTATTCAATTCTACTTATGAAATCTCACTAATAATGAAGTTTAATGTGCATAAGCATTTATATATTTCCTAAGGTAAAATAATATGCTAGGTTTACTGAAATATGAAAAACAAAATAGGAAACTAAAGTGAAGACTATATAGGATAAAATACTATACTGAGGATGAAGCAAGTTCTAAAGTAAAAGTTGAAGAAAGGGAAAACAATTTAATATAGTTATAAAGTAGAATTGAAGTTGTGTGTATATATAGAGTTTAAAAGTTGACTTCAATAATGTCACCGACTCAGACAATCCTGTTGCATGGGTCTGTCCATACAACACGCCTTCTTTCAATTGCCTCCCGTTCCCTCCATGGCTCTTTTTATAACACCTGACAGTCTCATTTGCATAGGAGTGCTGAGAGTCTGTGTTACTTCACGCGAGATAAGCAAATACAAAAGCGACTGTGTGTTGCTATTTTAGCTTTTTATTTGTCAAGCAACTGAATCGTACAGAACGCAGCCACACACTAGTCAGGTAAGTCACGATTTTCCCTACACTCCACCCTGATCTCATGATCATAAACAGGGCAGTGGAGCAGTTTTTCTCTTTGTGATCATAAACAGGGCAGTGGAGTAGATTTTGTCTTTGTTGGAAGAGGAATCACGCGGACTTCATCCTCATGCGTACTTTTGTCTGCGGTTTGAGTTTCAATAGACACTTAATCAGTTGGTAGGCTACTGGCATCGGAATCACTGTCGAGCAGATCTGAATTCAGATAGATTAAATGCTCACTATCCTCAGAATCGCTTTCGTCACTCGATGAAAATTGCGCCTGTATTACTGGTCGGAGTTCTTTGACGTGACGAGGCACCCCATCAATTTTCACAGACTGCGGGCTGATCACTTCAGTAATGCGACCAGTGCTATATTTTGTCGTGCACTTGCCACATGGATTCTTAACCCAAACCATGTCTCCTTTCTCATACTTCCCTCTAGTCACCTCTGGTTCGGGGAGCAGGTTATCTTCAATGCCTTTTATTTGGACATGGTATCTATGCAGCCGGTGCGGTGCAAGGTGAAACGTCATTCTTCAGGGTAACGTTGTGCCAATAGACCGCCTCCAATACTGAACAATTCTTTCTGGCTGCGATAGTCTTAATGGTCCTATGACTTCATTCTACAATTCTGTTTCCACTCGGTGAGTGGGCACATCAAAACCGCAGATGCACATCCCGATTCCTCGCAAATTCTTGAAAGTCTTTACTAGTGAATTCAGTGTCATTGTCAGTCAGTATTTCCATCGGTGGGCCTCACTTGAGGAAAACATTCTCTGTCGGATAACAGTGGGTGCATCTTGTTGGCACAGTGGCCGCCATATTGCAAATCTAGAGGGGCCACAGTCGATGATAGAAAATTCTCACCATTGTGGTGGTTTATGTCCATCGCCAATCTGTTCCAGTTATCCCTCATGCCGAATTTTCCTTTTTTTCTAGCAAACAGGAGCTGGATCTATAGATCAACAGGTTTCACAGGCTTTCACGACAGAGTTAGCAGTTTCTTTGGACACTTGCAGGTCAACAAACCTGGCAAAGTTTAAAGTCTGCTTCGCACCCGGATGTCCACTTTGATGATGGATGTCAGCCACTTGGTCCTTGTCCAGTCATCTTCCCACCATTGTGCAACTCTCAAGCACCGGCTCTCTTCCTTCTTTGAGCAAATCCATCTACCTGTGCGGCACTCTGGTGATACTATCTGCGCGGTTCTGACTAGACTTCACGAGTTTCACATCAATGGTCAGTCTATATTCTTTCACCAGTGATGGCAATGTTCCTAGCCATTGCCTGACTAGCATCTCGCCAGCTACCCTCATGTTCACACATGCTTTTTCAGTTAAAGTGTCGGAAATCCACTGGCGCATGCATGCCGAATCAGTGACCAAATGTAACCCTGTCACCTCGCACTGAAGGGCCAAATTGGCTCCTTTGAGGGCCACGTCGCATTCAGCTAGATTGATGTGCTGAGCATCATAAGTTGGACATAGCCAACACGTATCCTCAATGACTGTCCCATTCATTTCCCATGCCACTCCTGCAGCTACGGAACTTGCATCCACCCAGACTGTAATTTCTTTACTGTCCATACACCAGTTTTCCCCAATGGGATCTGCTTCTCGTACTCTGGTCAAAGTCTCTGCTAATATATGACAGAGAGAAGTGTTTTTGATTCTCTCATCCCAGCCTTTTGTTACTGAAGTTGCCAGGCGCTTTATAAATGTGACTGCCACTCTGAGCCACCCACATACGGGGAAGTGACCAACAAGTTTCCCGCAGGGAGAAAATACATGCCAATGGTTTAATCCATTAAGGATTTCCGGAATTTGACTTCCTCGTTTCCATCGGAGAGTGCCATCCTTTTCCCAGACTTGCAAGCCAAGAACTCTGGCTCTGTCTCTCAGTCGCACTGGATCCTTGGAAACCAAACCTAGTCCAGAAAATGTTGTACGCACGATGCAGGAACTCGGTTTTCATTAATTAAAATGTCATCAACATACGCTGATGTTGCACTTTTGATTGTATGGTCTTGAGATATGATAGCATATAACAGACTTCCTAATAAGCAGTGCCACATTCAGCCCAAATCCCAACCGTGTAAGACAGAAGCGCTGACCCCTAGCAATGACTGTTTGAAACGGCCATAGCACCTTGTCAATGTGGATTTGAAGATATGCATTTCGCAGATCTAGAAGTGACACATTGACTCCTTGTCACCACCACTCTCTTAGTTTCTGCAGGCACACTTCTGCATTGGCAGTGAAAGCATCCACAAAACCGTTCAATTCTCAGCAGTCAAGCATCGGACACACCTTCCGCTTCTGCTCCTGCAGGACCGCCATTAAGGGAATTAGACCCTTGGGTCTTCTGAATATGGCAACAGTCATCCATTCCGCTGCCACTGTAGGATCTCATTCTCATAGACATCCCTGGCATGACAGGGCACTGCGTATTCCTGTACACTATTACTCAGTTCGCTGGAAGAGTGGCCGTTTACCCATTTCCATGGCACCTTCCATTCTTTATTACTGCGATTGTATGTCACGCTAAAGTCTGGCTCATTGATAGAGATGGCAGCGCATCTGTTCAGGCCGCCAAAATGTGCTTCGCCTGATTCCATCTGGTGAACACCACCGAGTTCCTTGATTGCATCGATCTCCAATAGTAGATCGAAGCCCAACAGCTGTTTATCTACAACTAATGCTTCAATGTCAACAGCCGGAACTTGGCCAACCTCCACTTTTATTTTGCCGTAATCCTTGGCAATTCAATGTCCTTCAGTCAGCTGTTAGGACTCCCACTGATTCCCACTTCCAAAAGTGACACACGGCTTTACTCACCAACGTTTGTGAGCACTTGGAATCAATCAACACCGTGCACTCTTGCCCATCTACATGTACTTTCATGGAGGGGAATTTCTTAGTGTTCAGTCGATCGGGGAGGAGACTGATGCTGATGCCTCCTCCCCTTTGGCGTTTCCCTGGCACTGCAATGATATATGTCCAAGGCCACTGTATCTGTAGCAATGTATCTCATGACAAACCTTGCGCATCTGACTGTCCGGTTTTTCTTGGTGATCCTGCAAGCAGTCCTTCGCCATGTGGTTAGGACCACCACACCTGTAACAGGCAAATTTTCTATCGTTACCATGCATCTTTGATTCTGAAGATGTTCGTCTGGCAGAGGCAGTGGACAATTCTGCGGGGCCTTCATTTTCAGTCATGACAGTTCTCTCTCAGGTCAATAGCTGTTCTGCACTCATCGTTTCCACCCTGGATGAGGCACGTAGTAGATGTTTAACATGATGCAGTAGTCCAGAAATGAAAGCGTACGTTAACCAACATTTGGGCAGCGGTCCTCCAACTAACCAGGCCAGTCGTCGCAGTTCAGCAAAAAACTCGTCCACCATCTCACCTGGGCGAAGTTGTCGAGTGACAAACTGGTCATATGCATTAAATGCATCAGTAGCACACATGGTTATGAATGCCTGCTTGATCTGTTCTGCATCTGCTTTCTGCTCCGTGCTAAGTTGCCTGTATATGGCTAAAGCTCCCCCTCGCAATCTCAATGGCAGGACACGCTGGACATTCTTCATAGTGCAAAGCTTGCACACAAGTTCCACATTTTTGACTCACTCGACAATGGGCATATCAGTCGCAGCACCAGTAAACTCCGGAATCAGCCGGATGTCAAACATTTTGCCCTCCATCGCCAAAAGGTAGTATCTCACTGAAATAGCTTGTAGTTTGAAAGTTGTCTTCAATAACATCACTGACTCGGACAATCCTGTTGCACACGTCTGTCCACACAACACGCCTTCTTTCAACTGCCTCCCATTCCCTCCATGGCTCTTTTTATAACACCTGACAGTCTCATTTGCATAGGAGTACCGAGAGTCGGCATTACTTCACGCAAGATAAGCAAATATGAAAGCAACTGTGTGTCGCCATTTTAGCTTTTTTTTTTGTTAAGTGACTGAACCGTACAAAATGCAGCCACATACTAATCAGGTAAATCATGATTTTCCCTACGAAAGATGATTTCTTAATAATTTTAAGGAATATTTTTACCAGTTATGAGAAAATAAATGATAAAATACTTTAGCAAAAGTTTCTTCTGAATTCGAATAAAAAATTTGTTTTTGTCCATAATGAGGTGTTCTTTAACCTAAAATAAAGGTGAAGTAAAATGTGGATATTTGTGTGACTATGCAACTTTTATTCAGTACTATGAGAGCCTACTTGTGTTAGTGTGTGTGTGAGAGTTTGTGTTCATGTATGTGTATGTGTTGGTGTCTGATATGTGTATGTGAGAGAAGGAATAAAGGACAGTAGCTATATGATAGGAAAGAGTTTCCATTTCATTATTTTACTATTGTTTTTCCTCTCTCGAAACAATCACGCTGTTGATAGGGCTTAGAATTTGCTGACTCTATCTGCTCCTTAGTTTTAAGACCCCTCCTCCATAATACATCATCATCATTATAATAATAACAACATTAGCCAATGTGTAATGAATTCTTCTTAGTTGTTTCATATTATTTGTAGTTTTGGATGATTTTAGTTTTGGTAAAATATCTTTAATATATTTTTGTAGTTCTTATATCAAATAAAGAAGGATATATGCATATTTTGACTCAATGATAAAGTTTACATTTTAAAGTCATTGTTTATTGTTAAACTAGACTATGTAGAAGATTTTCATGCCTATCTAATGCATCATTAGAATTTGTGCGATGAAAAGTTTTCCCTTGAAAGATTGGCACGTACACACACGCACATAAATTCACAAATCTGCATGAAATGTAATTGTTATAATAATGTTTACGCCATTAACACAAAGAAAAATTAAAGATAATTTTCATATAAAGATTATCTCTGTACAACTTATAGAAGCAGAAATATTTGTGATAATGATAGTATGAATATCATAACATGATCTAAGGTCCAAAAGAAGCAACCCAGTGCAACTCTTCCCTCTTCTCTATAAAGATAAACCAAGGATACCCTCAGGTTCCTACCGTCATAAACGTGCCATGATTTTATCACACCTCTCCACAAGCTTGAAGTGGAAAAAATACACATCACAGTGTCAGAAGTGGAATTAATTAAAACACCCCTAATTGAACAAAGACTCTGAAGAACCAGAAAACGGCCTCAGAAGAAAACAACAAAGAAAAGCGTAAGTAACAAAATCCTACATTGCAACATACACATTGTGATATTGAACTCTTGTATCAATAAACAAAACTTGTTCCTTGTACTTAACAAACAATAATGTATGAGAATGGCAGACAAATTTACATCTCCAAAGATGGACTGGATAAGTCCAGGAGATGTTCACAAAATATTCAAATAATTTAAATAAAAATTAGAGCTGATTTTGAAGGGCCCACTATATGATACAGAGGAGGCGAGGAAGGTAAGACAACTGCTTCTTTGGATTGATGACAAGGGGCTGGAAATGTACAACACAGCCACCTTCAACAACCCTAAGGTTAGACGAAGGATCAATGCAGTCTTTGAAAAGCTGGAGACTACTGCAAACCCCAAAATAACCAAATTCTCATCAGGTACAATGTCATCATCATATCGCGCTGGTAGCACGGATATCCCTGACCCTCTCTCGCCACTCCTCCCTATCGTTCATCGCCCTAGGTAGGTCTTCAGGACAACAGCCTGTATCCTCACATAGCTGCTGAATGTACGTTCGAGCTGGTCGTCCTGCTTTTGCGCGGCCATGTGTGGGGATCCATAAGAGTACATCTCTTATGAGTTCATCTCTGCTTCTCCAGCAGTGTCCTGCATGTCTGGTTCGTCTAACTTGAATAGTTTTTGTGATAGGGGGCAGGTGGCCGTACAGTTGGTGTCTTGTGGGGTGTTGCCTCCAGGACTTGTTTAAGATTGCACGTAGCATTCTTGTGTAATTGCCATCCAGTTTCTTCTCCAGCCGTTTTGTTAGTGTCCATGTAGTGCATCCATATAGCAGTATCGATGTGACCGCTGCCTGGAAGAAGCTGCGTTTCATTTTATCGGTTAGGTCTGATTTCCATATAATCGATAGCCTATTGATAGCTGTCCATGCTTTCGTTAGCCTCGTTTTGATGTCCTTTTCGGTTGATTCGACGCTGCTTCCTAGGTACGTGAATTTGTCTACTAGTTTAAGTGGGGTTCCTTCTAGAGTGGAGATGTCCCCCATTTGGTTATAGCACATATATTCCGTTTTGTGTGCATTAACATAGAGGCCTATGCTTGCTGCTGCTCGTTCCAAGCTATGCAGAAGAGTTTCGGCTTGGTCAGGTGTATTTGCCAGTATCGCTATGTCATCGGCGTAGTCGGCGTCGGTAATTGTTGTTGCGGGGTATCTTCTGCTTCTTTTCTTTGTCAGTTCGAAGCCATTCTCTTTGATTTTGTCAATCGATGTTCTAAGTACGTAGTCTAGACAAATGATAAAGAGGTACGGGGCCAGCGTGTCCCCTTGTAGTACTCCTGCTACAATGTCAAAGTATTCTGTGTCTCCATCCGGTGATCGTACTTTTACTTTAGTGTTTCTAGGTACAATGTAAAATGCCTCAAAAAATGGAAAATGATAATAGGATTTGTCACCAAAGAGATACAATTGGTCAAGGAGGCTAGGTACCCTGAAAAGGTGAGACAAAATTATGAGGTATACACTGATGTTCGGTGTAGAAACTGATCAAGTTTGCATAGACACCATCAAGATAGGTGATACCCTCACCTATAAACAAGCATACAACTTTGCAAAAATGGAGGAGAGCACCATAGCACAGATGGAGGTTCTATCCATAAACCCTAGGGACAAAACCCTTATCAACAAAATCAAATGCAGTCCTGGGCAAACAGCAATGACCAGATCCCCAAAGCACAACCCCACCCAAAATAAGAATCAGGCCAGTGAACAGCCAAATTTACCTGAAGCAAAGAATGTTATGGATATGGAAGAAACCACCAATAAAGAAACCAATGTCCTGCTAGAGCAGCACAGTGCAGGTACTGTAAGCATGCATAAAAAAAAGCAGCTACAACTTCATGAAGTCCGAGACCAGGAAGAATACCAGACAAACGAGGCTTTCTCAGAGGAAGATGAACCAGAAGTAGCATCAAGTAGCATTGGGAAAATAAGCTCAAGCAGCAAGTGTATACACTTCTTTTATAAATATACAGACAAGATATTTGCAAGCCACACAATAAAGATCAAAGTGAACACAGGGGCAGACACATGCATCCTAACAGAAAATCAAATGCAACTGCTACCCTTCAAACTAAAGATAAGGATAACCAATACAATACTGAAGAGATATGACTGTTCAAGAATAACAAACATTCTAGTGACCGGTCTAAAAATTATTTGTAAGAAACAAAGCAATAAGAACAATATTGGACATCATGAAAACACTGCAAGCAGCCCTCTGTTCTTGGATGCAGGCAGACTCAAGAAGTAGGAATCATCTGTCAACTTAAATGAGATAAAAATACAGCATAACAGGGCTAGAAACACTGAAGAAAAAGGAATTTATAGAAAAACACAAAATCTGCTTCAACATAGGATGTTTCCCAGGGAAGAAATATCAAATAAAAATGATAGAAAATCTCAGGCCAGTGATACACCCACCTCGATCAGTCCTTATACACATTCTCCCACTCTACAAATCAAAGTTGGCAAAAATGGAAAAGGAGGACATCATAGGCAAAGTTACAGACTCAACAGATTTGTTAAACTCCATCATCTATCAGATAACCACAATCAACGATAGAAATCCAAATGTATAGACCCCCAGGAACCTGCACAAAAACATAAAAAGGGGACACACCCTATCAAAACCTTAGATATGCTACTACCCTTACTACATGGAAAAATGTTTTAGCATCAGTGACGTAAAAAAGAGATACTGGCACCAAGAACTAGACTATCAATCTAGCCTGGTATGCACCTTTAACATGCATACAAACGTTTACCATTTGGCTTAACTATATCCCATGACATATTCCAACAAAACCTGGATACAGTATTTTCCAGAATTAAAAATGTCATGGGTATAATGGATGATATCTTGGTAACAGGATCAACAGAAGAGGAACATGACACAGTCATAACCAAAGTCTTGAAAAGAACCAAGGAGAACAACACTGGATATTATCCTGATAAACTCCAATATAAACAAAAAAGAGTAAACTTCTATCACAGAACATGGCATATCACCCTCAGAAAATAAGCTTCAAGCTATAAAGGACATTCATTCCCCACAAAATGCAAAAGAACTCCACACACTGATGGGAATGATCGCATACCTCAATAGGTTCTCAGTGAAACTATCACAAATGACTGCACCACTTTGAGAACTGATGAAAAAGAATGTGCACTTCTTATGGCAACAACAACATCAAGAAGCCCTGGAAGAAATAAAAACAGAACTGTGCAAGACACAGATAATCAGTTTCTATGTCATAGACCCCAACACAACAATATTTCAATGTGATGTCAGTACCCTAGGTGTAGAGGTATGGATAAGACAGATCAATGAAAGAGGTGCTGAAAAAATAGTAGGAATGGTATCAAGGTGTCTCATTCCAACAGAGTCAAGGTACTCCAACATAGAAAAAGGGAGCCTGGCAATCACATACGGCTTACAAAAATTTGAATATTTCCTACTGGGGTGAAAGCTAACAGTAGAAACAGACTATTCACCACTTGAACAAATCTTTGAGAAAAATCAATCTGTGACCTCATTAAGATTTCAATGGTTCATACTAAAGTGCCTAAAATTTGACATCCAAGTCAAATACAAACCAAGGAAGTCAATCCCAGTTGCAGATGCCCTGTCAAGAGTATGCTTCACTGAAAATAGAAAAGGTAGAGCACAACATCAATTTCATAATGACAAACATGAAAATAATAAACACAAAAGGGGTAAAAGAGGCATTAATAGCTGAGCCAACAATGAACCCTATTGAAGGACACAATATACAGAGGATGGCCATAATACAGAAAACAATACCTGACAACTCTTTTGAAATACTGGACCTTCAGGTACAACCTCATCCTAGAAGGTGGATTAATCCTCAAGAGGGACAGAATTGTTGTCCCAGAAGCACTGGAACACTCAGTCGTTAAAATACTATACACATGCCACCAGGAAAAAACAAAATGCAGCCTACTTGCAAGTGAGTCTATATTCTGGCAGGGGATAAACCAGAGCATCAAGAACATGGTAAAGTATGCACCATATGCAGCAAATATCAACCAGTGCAACCAAAACTACAACTGATGCAGCCAGACCTCCCCACACACCCTTGGGCAACAATAGGGATGGACATCCGTGAGCGAGAGGAACACTCAAGGCCCTCTTGAAGAAGGCCCAACAGAACAAGAAGTGCCTGTACACAGCATTATGGATGTATAGAACCACCCCCAAAAAATAATGATATGCCCTCCTTGTATGAACTACTGTTTAGCAGAAAACCCAGAACAATGTTGCCTACAGCAAGGGGGAGGCTACAATCTTGCCACTCTAGAAAAGAGACACCTCCAAAAAAATTAAGGAAACCAAGCAAAGCAGAAACAGAATTATGACAGACATTCCAGCCACAGAAAAGAAATACCAAACATCATGAAGCCAATCAATGCAAGGGACACAATAAGCAATATGTGGATAATGGGCACAGTTCTTGATAGACCACAATCCATCAGGGAACCAAAAACATACCTAATAAATGTCAGAGGTAAGGTATACAAAATAACAAGGGAACACCTCAAACCAAGACCTACTACAAACATAACCAACATACCAAGACAGAAGAAACTATCTCCAGCACCCAACACAGACACTACACAAAAAAAGGAAGGCTATTACGATGGCAAATGCAAACAAAGAATCAAACACACAAAAAATCCAACTGAATACCCAACCACACCAAGAGAAAGACCACCAACATCAACAGTACAGAAAATATACCAGCTACAAAGCTGCACAATGAGATCGAGAAGAGTCACCAAGATAACAGAAAAATTCAAGGACGAAAAACATAATACAATTATAACATAATAACTAGATACATACATATATATAAACACACTTGCATGAGAAACACCACTAACTAAAAATAGAAAAAATAAAACCAAACAAAAACTTAAAAAACTAAACATTATCACAAAGTTTGGGAAATGTCATAACAAGATCCAAAGTCCAAGAGAAGTAACCCAACCCAAGTCTACTTTCTCTACAAAGGATACCCAATTTGGTTCCTACCGTCATACATCTGCCATGTTTTTATTACATCACTCCATGCACATGAAGTGGATCAAACACACAACAATGAAAATTGAATTACTGTAAACAAACCAAATCCTGATTTTTTTATGAAAAAAAGTATTTAGGCAAAATATTATCAATAACACTATGATGTTAAAATGCAATGAAATAATTATTGGATTTAAGAAAATGTTTGATACTTATCTGATAAAATAAAATGTGTTTTGAAAGGAGTTTATATTCCAAATTTATGAGGCTTTATTTCATGGATACACTGTCCTTAATTTGATTGGTTTTACTCATACAAAGTATTGAACATTGATTTTCTACCCAAGTAAATGTCACAAAAGATATAAATTCCATTTGCTTTTTTTAATACACAAAGTAAGATGGCTTCATATGAATGTGCTGCTTTTGACTAAAGAAAAAACCAAACCAAACCAATCATAAAATTGTAATAATTCCAAATTTGGCGAGAACTGCTTCTTTTGAATAAAAGTAAGAGAAAAGCAGATGTGAAGGGCACGATATAAAATACAAGGGATTCTCACCCTTGAAGAAGAGTTCCATGGAGAGACTGTAAAGTGACCACTAGATTCATGTCACTCTCGGCTCAAGCCTTGAGCTATACTGCCCAAAGTGGAGAGGCAGACAAAAGCTATATTACATATTGCTTAGATGTGATGTCATCTTATTGATATACAACACTATAAAAGAATCAAAGAAAGCCAGAGATTTATGGTAATAAAATCTCATGGTTTCCATCAATCAACTTTTAGTTCTTCATAATTATTTGAAGTGTTTGTGTTTCAGATTTTTTTTTCAATAAATTCATGAATATTCTCTACAAAGTTTCAAAGAAAAAATGTAGAACAATTTGTGAGTGGAGAATAAAGTTCTGGCCATCACCAGTGTACTAAGATATCAAGCAATTTTTACTTAAACAATTAACCTTCTTTGTTTATATTTCATTCATACGAATTACCACTTTTCTGTGCAATCAATTAGCTAAGAAAACTCAAACTATCTAAATTTTTGGAAGGTGGGGATAGGATGAAACTCCGAATTGAACAATCAATGGAAATGTTTATGGGCCAAACACCACTACAAAACACACAGATCAATCAATCTAATATGGCAGAATAGTAAAATGAGTGAAGTGATGCTGAAAAACATTAAAATTGGTTAAGAAATTAAATTTTAGCAATGCTGGAGCTTTTCGAAAAAGTCTCTTTACATCATGACAGAATTTTTCTTCTCTGAAATAAGCCTAACACTGGGTACATTCAACTTTTACCATCTCCTAGTTGTTTTCTTTTATTCATGAGCATGTCTGAATTTAACAAAAACTATTCTTTGTCCCAGTCCTCGTGTCTATCAAATGCGCTTTTTGCTTAGTTTGTGAAAATTACTTTCATTAAGTCAGTTTTCATGTATTTCTTAGCCCAAATCTGACACATTAAAATATTTGCATTACTAGATTTTTTTGCTGATCACAATTCATAAAGTATTTTACATGTTTTGTCCTTGATTCCCTCAATTTCATGTTTTTCAAAGATTTGAGCTCTTGTCAAAAGCGATTGTTTTTCTGTAACTCACTTAATTTTATATTCTTCTTGGGAAAGCAAGTTCTTAAAGTCATTTCTTTTGCCTCAAGTTATCAACTTACTTATATTTTCAGCAACCTTCTTTATCCTTTGATGATTTATTTAAAGCTTCTTTGATATATCTAAAGGGAATGTTTTATCACACAATAACTGTGTTATATTCTGTTTTCAGTAATTGTTAGATCTGTCCCTTCACATATTCTTAAACATATTTCAGACATCTAAAGCTAATATTAGTTGAATTTTTGTATTAACCTATCTCAGTTCATTTTTGTAAATTAAAAATATATCAAAAACTAATCATGAAAATCACAGAAAATTTAGTCAAATATTTTATTAAGGGTGTAAATGAATGATATTAAATTTAAGAAATACTGGTTGAGAACTTTTTAACTTACTGAGGTTAATTAGATTTGCAGTATAACTTCAGACAAGCTGCAGATCTTATCTCGTGATAATCAATCATTGCTATAGTCTGAAACCGAAAATAAATTTAACTTTCCTATTTTCATATTAAGCAATCATTATATAAAGAACACATTGTTTATGAGAGGAAAATGCCAACATCCGGCAAAAAGTGAATGAATTCATTTATGAATGTGACTCCTAACCTCAACACAAGCACCTTCTTTAATATTGTGCTTGGATTTCTATAAGCTTAAATTATTCCATATTATAAGCAAGAGTTAAGAACTCTTTATTGAAATGAAATATATAATTTTATTATTCAGAAACACCATCACTGAATGATTAAGAAGTAATTCTTAAACTGGTAAGAATTTGCATGCTGAATTGAATTGTAAGCTAATGTGATGCCAAAAAAAACCCAACAATTTACTCAGAATCATTGGACACACAAAGTATTTTTTGCTAATCTTTTAACAACTTGTGTGTTAACACTTTATTTTTATGTAAAATCATATCTTATATAATTGATATTAAATTTGTTCTCAAGCAACTATTTTTTATTTTATTGATGTATTTTAAGTATATTTTTGGGAAATTGATATAAAATTAGATTAACAGCAAAACTAGCGTATAGACTGTGGAATAGAATTAAAACTAATTAAAATTAATTAATTAAGAAAAAGATGATGATAGAATAAAAAATCAAATCCCTTTAAAGTTTTCAATGGCACACCATGTAAATGTGTTAAAAACAAAAGAAATAAATGCATTGTGACAGAATTTTAAAAAAAATTTAATAAACAATTGGGACATTCATTAGATTTTTTAAAGTTAAAATGCAATTTTCTTGTAGAATGCACTAATGAATGACATGGGGCAAATGTAAGGGAGGTAACTTGATACCTATAGATAACTTGACCAAATGAAGTTTTTAAGTGCTTAAGTAAAAGAAAAGAAAAATATTTGCATGTATATTGCAAACAATTTATAATTAGTCATTAGGTACAATATTTATATATAATATCTGGATAGTTTTCAAGATACAAATAATGAAACACTTATGAAATTTATTTGATAAAATTGATTATATCTCTAAGATTTGTAGCAGTCCAGCTCAGACTTCAAAATTAGTATGAGGTGTAATAGCTGTTGAAAAGGACACAATATATTCTTTTAAATTGAACAGGAAGGAAAAAATTACAAATTGTTTATTAGTATGCTTGAAAGGAAACTTATGTAAAACATAATAGAATAAAATCTATTGTTTAGAGAAAAGTGAAAAATCTTAATAATAGGATCGTTAGATATGAATTTTCAAATTTCTTAATTGTTTCTTTTATTATCTTTTTTTGAAAACTGAGCTTATTCAGTCACTGTTTATATTCAATCATATTAACTAATATTTTTGATATATTTGGTCATGAATGTTGAAAAGTAATGATAGATTATGAAAATCATTAAAATTCCATTTTTCAACACAAAGTATTTACTCAAAGTCAGATTGAAAGTATAATTTCTGATAATTTAACAATTATATGTTGATGCTTAATTTCTCCTTAGAATATATTTATGAACAATATGCAAGAATACCTGCCTGCCCTGTTAACTGGGGATATAGACTATGCCAACTGTATCACTCTTGAGTAGTATCCTTCCAAACCACTAACGTGTGTCCTAGGTATGTCAGTAAACCATCAGATGGTAAGTCTCCAGTCCTTGAGGTTTGGGAAATGTGGAGAACCTCTTCATTTCCTTTAGTCCCAGTTCCACTTTGACCCAAAGTAGTTGTAGATGTTAGTATCGCTGGGTAAAATAGAAATATTTAGTCCTTTACTCTATCAGTTATATACCACGTTTTTATGTGCCAAAGTTATATTGAAATATCAGTAATACATACCAAAACTTTAAACCATTTTACTGCAAATAAATGAATAATAATAATAATTGTTGAATAGAATTATAAGTGTTAGACAGCTACCTTTGAAATCATTTATTGTCTTGGATATGACATTAAACTGCATATTATACTCCAGTCTTGAAGTTTCTGGAATGTGCAATCTTCCTTCATTACCATTACTCTCAAGTCCACTTTGACCATATTTGGTAGTACCCATTTATAGGTCAACTAGAAATATTCAAACTTTTACTCGGGATTATTATTAATATTAAATCAAAATATTAGTGTTAAATAGGTACACTTGAAATGTAAATATGTGCAAACAAATGATAAGTTTTATGTAAGATAGTAACCCTTTGATAAAGAGATATAGTAATGTTAAATAGCAGTACTTGAACCCATTTAACTGTGTAAACAATGATTAGTATTAAATATTAATATTAGAGTTCAATTGCAATACTTGAAACCATATAACTGTGTGCAAACGATAAATAGCAATATTTGAAACCATGTAACTCTGAAATTGAATGATTAATATTAAATAAAGGTAATAGTGCTTGATAAAAATACTTGAAATTACTTAACTGTGTGTAAACAAATAGGATTTGGTTCGTTTGAAAATGTTACCCACAGATTTACCATTGTTTTATAATATATATATATATATATATATATAAACAGGATTTAGCATTGAATAAGCCAGAAATGTTGACATGTTATAAAACACTGCCAACCATACTAAAAGATATCTGCATACATTTAATTGATGAAATACCATTCTCTTTTGCTGCAATATTTTATAAAAATGAAATTCTCTGAGTTTTCTAAGTTGCTATCTACATCCATTATATATAATGTGTTTTACATACATGGGTAAATTGTTAAACAATGATAAGAATATTATTTGAAATTGTAAAGATGTATACATGATTGAAAATGAAGTATGTGAAAACTTCAAACCATAACTTTCATGATTAAGTCAATGTCAGTTCATAGATGTGTATCATAAGAAAACTTTGTGTAACAATTTAATATAGAAATATTTTAAAATGTAAATATATTATGTATTTCATCAGAATGCATTAAGATTGATTTTTTAGTGGATAATTTAATATGATCATTTTGAAAGAAGGATAAATGGAAATAATTAACAGTTAATGTTAACATAAAGTGTAAAAATCTTTCCCTTGTTTTTATAATCATATTTCTGTGCAGTATTTACCATAAAAATGTTATCGTTTTTTGCTATTATAAATGTCTTCCAAAATATATCTGATATTTTTTTTACTGGTGCTATATGTATATATAAGTATTTATATATATATGTATGTATATGTAAGATTTTAAAAGATATTCTACTGATGCTTCTTTGAATGTAAATTCTACCTGAATTTATTATTAGGTATATTGCAATCAATGCAATAATCCCCCACATAAAAACTGGACTAAAAATAAAAGTTTACTCATTTCATTATACTGTATCTTTAAAGAAATAGAGAATGAGGAATTAATGAAAGTAAAGAGCATTTTTTGTTTTAATATAAAAATTCTTTAAGTTACTAAACCTTCATGTGTAAATTAAAATTTAAAATTATTGTCAGTATTTTTGTTATAAATAAGATCAATTGCTACCATTCATTATTGAATGAAGTAATGTTAAAGAATTCACTAATATATCTAGGAAACTTGTTAATTGAAAAGAAAAATATGCATTTGTCATGCAATAAAGTAGAGTATGTACCATGGAATGGGCATTAAATTAGATAAACTTTCTTGACATGTAATTATTTGTAATTGATAATCTGAAAGTATTGATATCAGATCATACATATATTTTCTAAATCATTATTATGCAATTAAATTTTCTGATTTAAATAGAAATTATGCTGATTTTTTAAAAAGAATTAAATTTTCTGATTTATATAGAAATTATGCTGATTTTTTAAAAAGAACTCAGCTAATGTATTGTTTATTGTACATTATAATTAAACCAGTAATACCCAAAAATGTCAACAAAGCAAACCAAATATTGGAATGGTTACAAGATGAGTGTTAAAGTGAGATTAATTAATGATTCCAATGAAAGCAGGAAAAGCAATAGAAGAAATGTTATGGCTGGGAAGAACTTTATTGGAAATTGAGAGTACTTATCATCCTGTATTTACACTTTCCAAAATTTTAGGAAAATGAACTAACACAGAAAAGATTAAATATTGTATCAATAAAAATAGTTTAAAAAGATTTGAACTTGTTGATTTTTGTGCCTGATTTCAATTTGTAGAAATATTCTACAATAATATGTGAAATGTAAAAATATTTTTACATTATTTATGTTGAAATTATATGTAAACTTTGTTAACATGAAGTGTTTGAAAATACAAGTCATATATTAAACAAGTAATTACAATTCACACTAATCATTACTTTCCAGTTCTATAGATAAAATTCAAAATGAATTGCTAAGACTTCTGATTAAACAATTTTCTATGAATATAATTTAAGTGTGTGCTGGAAAATTTTTGTGACCTGAACAGAATAAATGATTTTAAAAATTGTTATGTGACTGATTTGAAATTCATTGAATAATTTTATTTTTTTCCAGTGTAATGAATTGTGATAAGAAAACAGCAAAGATAAAGGAATCACTGAAAGGACCACTTATGAAGTAAGGTTGGTCCTTTTACTGAGGAAAAAAAAAGATCACAAAATTAAATACAAATCTCCAAATACAACTTATAAGTATGCTTAAGATTTTATTATATTCATCTTCACTGAATTTGTGGAAATGAAATTTAAGTAAAACTGACTGATACTCAAAAGTAAAAAGCACAACATAGAATATATTCTGAAAACATAAATGTTGAAATCATTGGACTAATTTTGCCCATTGAAATCCAAATTCAATGTTGAAACCTGCTGAACACTGGCAAAATTTTCCATTCAGGTAAGAATAAAACATTTTTATAGTTGTTTTTTTTAAATTGCATATCAAATTTTCATTTGTGTATTATTGAAAAGTTTATATTATAAATAATGGTATCATTAACAGTTAAAGAATCTTTTAGTGGAATCAGTAAATGAAGACCTTTATAATATTAAAGTTTATACAGATATATATAAGTGATAGCTGGAGGTGCCCGTGGTGTAATGGTTATCGTCGCAGGAATTGGACACGGCGACACGAGTTCAAATCCTGGACTAATTGCATTTCACATAGCACTAATACCCTTGGGAAAGGTATGAATCCAATTATTCTCCCTCCAGCTATGGGTAAAATAGTAGGGCAGACTAGGTTCTTCAGCCTTGGTGAGGCAACTAGTCTAGGAGAAGGAAAACTCTGAATTCAAACCTGTTAAACTCCGCTTAAAAAATTGACCTTGTGTCATATCCTGCCCGAGCGGAGGGGTTGGGTAAATATGATAAGTGATAGCTGGATATTATAAACATCCTTATTTACTGTTTCCAGTAAAAAATGTTTAACTGCTTACAATAAAGCTTTACTCCTGTTAATCTCACTGAATATATGCATAATTGCAGAAATATGAAGTATTATTAACAATGTGACATAAAGTAATAATGTATATTATTACTCTTGTAGAAATAGGTGAATAAATAACAATATTCAGGAAAATTAAGAGAAATACGTATTTAAAGTAAGAAAAGTGTGTTTGTGAATTATTTGGCTTATATGTATCAGTAAATTTTTGTGTTAAAAATTGAGTTCCCTTTTTAGGTGCTTATATTGATTTACAATGTGGCATTTTGTAAGTGTGGCAAAATTGATAACAATACAGCAGACTGCTCATAAAATTGTTTATTATTGCAGAAGTCAATTTTATGTAAAATTCAGAGAGGGACTCAAAAGCAAACCTATACCAATAATTTATTTATTTGATCATGACCCAGCAAAAAGCTTCACATCATAATGATTTTTATCATAGTAAGATGTGTGATGCTCTAGTTCATAGAATAAAGCAAAATGACTTCAAATTATGATTGGAGGATAATTTTGATATGATCTGTGTTCATGCCCAACATAATGTTTGAGTTATCCCATTTTCTAAATATAAAGTGATAAATATGCCATGTATTCTTTTCTCTATGGAAGTGTCATGGAGCCTTGCTTCAATGAGAAAAGAAAATGTTTCTAGTTCATCTAGTATAAATTTCAGTCAGTCTATACTCCGGTGCTAATTCTTGGAGCGTACTCAGTCGCCGTCTTATTAACATCTCCGACGCTGCCTTAGTCCGCACCCTTGCTTTCCCGGACAAGGTGTCAGAAATCTACTGGTGCACGCAGGCCGAGTCTGTCCACAGGTGAATCACACTCACCTTACAGTGCAGCACAAGATTAATGCCCCTCAACACTGTCAAGCTCTGCCAGGTTGATGTGCTTATCTGCATGCACCGGTCGTAGCCAACTTGCATCTTCAATGATGGCTCCGTCATATTCAATAGCCACCCCGGTGGCCAGAGAGCTGGCATCCACCCACACAGTGACTTCCTGAACATCCGCGCACCAGTCACCATGTGCTGGGTCAGTTTGTGACGATCTCATCACAATTTTGTCAAGCATCCGACGCAACATGGGGTCTTGTGTTTCGTCGTCCGATCCGGTTGTCACAGCGTTAGCTCTCCATTTCACAAATGCAGCCGCACACTGGAAAATGCCCGGTCAGCTACCCACACACAGAAAAGACGGCACGACGCGTAAGTACATTGGGAACCTTCAGACGCTCGCTGTCGCGTCGCCATCTAAACTTGCCGCGCTCCTCCCAGATGTATACGCCCAACACTCGAGCGCCACTACTTAGTTGTTCCAGATTCTTACAAGTCAGCCCAAACCGTTCAAGATGCATCTTCACTTGGGCTGCCGAACACACACTTTCATTAACAAATATGTCATCGACATATGAAGAAGTAGCACGATTGACGGTTTCATCTTGCCCGATCACAGCTTTTACGATGGACTGCATAATCTGTGGAGCTACATTGAGCCCGAACCCCAAGCGGATGAGGCAGTACCTCTGCCCTTTAATTTTCACCATTTGGAATGGTCACAGTGACTTGTCAACGTGGATTTGCAGATATGCCCGGTACCGGTCCACGATGGTGGCTTTTGGCCCCTGCTGTCGCCATTCCCGCATGGTTTGAGCACACACGTGCTCATTCAACTCATGATAGTCCATACCTGGCCGGACCTTCTGCTTACTTTCCTGTAATATGGCCATTAATGGTATCAGGCCTTTAGGAGGGCCAAGTTTGCTCTCTGGGTACGGAATCAGCCAACTGTTCTGAATCCAAGCCTGCAACTCCCGCTCATATTCACCTTGGAGTCGCTTAGGGGCATGGTATTCAGAAAGCCTGTTTTTCAAAGACACTGGTGGCTGATCACCGGACCATTTCCAAGATGCTGTCCATACACGCTTGGCCTCTTCATATTCAGCATGAAAGTCAGGCTCATCGAGGGTAATGGCAGCACACATCAGTCTTTCATGCTGAGGAAATTTCACTTCGCCGGTGGCAGACATAGTCATTCCACTAAGTTGTCTGATTGCATTTAGCCTGAGTAGCAGATCATATCCAAACAGAGCCTCATCTACAACCAGGGCTCATACGGCGACTGAAGGTCCATTGCCGATGCTAATTTGGACCACGCTCTCTCCACAACACATTGACGAGTTCCCTCCTACAACCAGCAAGGGGACTTGCTTTTTCTTCCACATCTGACAGCATGGTTTGCGTACTAGGGTTTGCGTACAGCCTGTATCCACCAGGGCAGTTCGTCTTACTCCGTCAATCTGCACACTGACTGCAGGCAGAGTGCCATTCAGATGAGGTCTGGGGGAGAGACTGGCACTGAAGACTCATCCCCTCGCTCGTTTCCTGGACAATTTCGTGCAACATGGCCCTGTCGTTTGCACCGATAACAAATGAGAGTCTTTGGGGATCTGGGACTTCCGTGCCGCCTAGGACAATCTCAAGCCATGTGGTAAGGTTCTTGACACACATAGCATCTCCTTAGAGCTGTGGCCCCCTTCTCCTGAAATCCCGGTAGTTGAGCTGCAGCGGCTGCCGATTCTATGCCTGTGAGACTGTCCTTCAATATTGCTCGGGCACGGGCCAATATTTCAGATATCGGCAAGTCATCTACTCGGGTAGTGGCCTGAAGAAGATTCTCCGCATGCTCCGGCAACCCAGCAATAAATGCGCAGACCAGACCTCACTCCGTCATACCTCCGAACTGAGTCGCGAGCTTGTGTAGCTCCGCCAAGAAGACGTCCACAGTTTCTCCCGGACTCAAACGGCATGCCGCAAACTGCTTATAAGCCATCACAGGACTGAGGGCAAATGCTGTGTAAAGAACATCCTTTATACAGGCAAAGTCAGCCCTCTTCTCCTCACTCAGCTGCTGATACACTGCGTATGCGCCCCCCGAGAGGTGCATCGGCACCACGCACTCGATATTTTTTACCCCGCTCAACTGGCACAGCAACTCTGCCTTCTCCACCCATTCAACCACCGATTGCCCGGCATTGGTCCCGTCAAAGAGGGGAATCAATTTCGGGTCGAAGGCCATAATTGCCGAAATAGCTTGTTGTCAAGAGCGGGCGTAAAAGGCAACCAGAAATTGATTCTTGTATTAATTCAAGAGAGGACACTGTTGTTAGTTTCAGGGCGTATTGATTCGAGCGTTCTCTCCCTCTCTCTATTTAGCTGTTCTTTCTCTCTCACTTTCTCCCTCTCTCTCGTTAGCTGTTCCTTCTCTCTCTCTCCTTCCAGTTCTCTCCTTCCTTCCTTCCTTCTTTGAGTTGTAACACGTTCGTCGGGCAACGCACTCAGAACAAATCCGACGTGTTCAGCCATTACCGTGCGTATTTGTATGTTCATGAGATCTCGTAAGAATTTGCATGCGTGCAAATTACCTCTCGCTGGTTTGAGATCTCCCCTCGTCAAATATGCTCGAGGCAGCCATATCGGTTTCCGCTCTACAAGCCAGACACGTTCGTGTGCGCTTTGAATGCCCAGGTACGTTACCTTCACATCACTTGCTGCAACTAACTGAGTTTTTGCAGTTAAAAGTCTAACACTGATGACTAAATAAAAATGACTGATATATTGAAACATATCAGTCATAATCTCAAGAATAATATTTTTATGATTTTATTTTACATAGTTTTTCATTGGATATTATTTTGTTTATAAAGGAATGCAAGTGTTATAATTATACCCCTTTGAAGATCATCTTTTTCACAAGTATAAACCTTTCTAATAGGACATTTATTCTTCCTCTATGAATAGGAATGAGAAATTCTTTTTTTTTTTTTTGTACAATTGTTAATGTTCATATAATTTTTGAAAAGGAAGTTGATTTACATAATCCTGAAAGGAATGTAGTAATTTCTGTTTTATTATGGTCCAGTTAATGCTCAGCAAACTGAAAATATGCATATAGATGAAAAGAAAGATATAAGTTGACAGATTTCTGATGTAAAACTCAGCTGCCGGCCACTGTATCTCGTCTCTCTGTGGCAGTTTTGGCCAAAATAAAATCACACAGGCTCCCTTTGTTGAGCTGAAGGAAACACTACTATTTGTCATGTTGTGAATTTTTTGATCCAAACAATGGTGCTCTGTTCTCTCAGAATGGTCCAATTGTGGGAGTTGATTAGGCTGGGTTCCATGCCGAAAGGAATCGCTATTTACGAAGAAAATAGTTCCTGTCACAACCACAAGGACACAAAAAGAAACAAGCAACACTTTTGATTTCTGTATAATAAAATCTTTTTTTTTAAAGCTATTGTCTTTATCATGCTACAAAAGAAATTTCAAAAATGTGTAGAGTACAAAAAAAGGTCACATGAGATTTACTTGTTTGGTCAGAAGGGACAGAGTGAGAAAAAGTGAAATAAGTCTGATCTATTCAGACGATATAATGGAGACAACTATGGATTTTTGTTCCAGACACGTTGACTTAGTGGTTTATTTTCTCAGCTTTGTTGACAAAATTATCTGGATTCACAATGATTCTATTTCCATATCTTGGTTCTGATCAGACCAGCAAGATGCAACAAGTCTTTTTTGTGGCGTTCTTTGTCTCTATCTGAACGTTCAAGTGTCTGTCTTCCCTCTGGACTTCTTAGTTCTCCTCTGCCGACTGCTTATATGGAGTAAGGCGGAGTATAGACAATTTTTGGCCCTGCCTATGAATTATAATATGTAAATCACTTTGATCACCATGAATTTTTGTGTAATCTCTGAAACTCTGCAGGTGACTGCTTTTCAAGTGGTATTGTAGAGAAGAGGAAAATCTCGTATTTTGGTTTGGTGCGCAATTTAATTCAACACTCAATTTCACCCAATCAGGATGACTTATCCTATTCAGTCCGGACCTTCATTTCCAGCTAGCAAAACGGGTGAGCGGCCAAACCCAGTCTCTTCGGCTTGAGACAGTGACCAGAACAGACGTTCGTCTGACTGTCCCTGCTTAGCGATGCTTTTTAACACAGCAGCAGCAGCAACATGGACACATGGAAACATACAACATGCCTCGGACAGGCCCAACTTTGTGTCACCCCAAAAATTGGCTATGTCGATCTGAGCGTAACTCCGCTCTCGACACACTAGCTATCATTTCACCTCTGGCCCACATTAATGGAAATAATGCATACTCTCCTCCAAAAACCAGATACAAAACTACACGGTGACTTTAAACACATCTCTCACATGTCCAACAACACGCTGCCATCTCAACATCCCGCTAAGCCATTTCATCTCCAACACTAACAAGCCTAAACTCCACGAGTCTTGCAGCACCAAAAGCAAACCATATTCAAAACTGCAAATAAAAAACTTTCGTTGTTGTGTTGTTAAAGAAAAGTTTCGTAATTCATTTGTGTTGCCTTAAAAAATATAGTGTTAGGGAAAATAACTAATTTCCCGAAACCGCTATAGTATCAAAAATGAATTTGGATTCCCTGCTGAGTTTTCTGGCAGCCATTGTTTACTTAAGTCTGCTAAACCTATTTATGTTGTCTCAGACCTTGGGTCTGGATTTTGTCCTCAGACCACCCAAAATCCCATTCATCATTTATCATAAGCTTTAATTAACGAACACATCCATCACCCACCTCGAACGTTTAAAGAAAAGTATTATTTATTTCATAAGTTTTTAGCACCAGTAAGTACGTTATATTGCCATAATGCAAAGTAAGTCTTGTTCATAAAATTGTAATAGTTAACACTGTTTAGTTTAACTCCTTCATCATTTAATAATGGTTCAGTTGACAATTCTAGTCTATTTCATCACATTACCATCGCCTTGTTTTCTTTTATCCACTAGCATGTGTGAATTGAACAAAAACTATCTTTTGGCCCAGCCCTCCAGTCAATCAAATGCACTTTTTGATTAGTTTTTGAAAATTACTTTTGTAAAGTCAATTTTCATGTATTTCTTGGCCCAAATTTCACATATTAAAATATTTGCATTAGTTTTTTTTTTTGTTTTTGTAGATCCCAAATCGCAAAGTTTTGTGCTTCATTCCTTCAATTTCAGGTTTTCCAAAGATTTGAGCACTTGTCAAAGTGATTGTTTTGCTATAAGTCACTATATTTTGTATTCATCTTGAGGAAGTAAGTTCTTAAAATCATTTCTTTTGCTTTGAGTTCTCAACTTAGTTATATTTTCAGCAACCTTGTTTATTGTTTGATGATTTCTTTAAAGCTGATTTGATATCTGCCAAGGGAACATTTTCTCACACAGTAACTCTGTTATTTTCTGTTTTTCAGCAATTGTTAGATCTGTCCCTTTACACATTTTTCAACGTATTATGGACATATGTTAGAGGTCTTAAGCTAATATTTATTGAATATTTGTTTTATCCTATCTCAGTCCATTTTAGTAAATTCAAAATATCTCAAAAACTAATGATGAAAAATGGTAAAACACATGTAATGGACATTGAATAAAGAAGACTGTCATTTCAAAATATAAGCTGAGAAATTTAAGAGGAATTTTTAATCATATGTAACTTTATATATCATTTCTGGTATGTGAAATGCATTTTAACTTTTGGGGACAACAACACATTTTTTAGGCCCAATATCATCATCATCATCATGTCGTGCTGGTAGCACGGATAACCTTGACCCTCTCTCACCACTTTTCCCCATCGTTCATCACCTCCGGACAGCATCCCGTATCCTCACATAGTTGCTGAATGTATGTTCGTGCTGGTCATCCTGCTTTTGTGAGGGTCCATAAGAGTAAATCACTTATGAGTTCGTCCCTGCAAGGGTTCTATCTATGGGTTAAATAGAACTAAACCGTGCTTCCTTCACAATACTAATTTTTCCATTTAATCTGTGTATTTATGCTAAACTGAATTGTTTAAAATAGAACTGTTTTGACATTTAAACTGCCTACTTAGATTAAACTGAATTGTTTAAAATAGAACTGTTTTGACATCTAAACTGTGTACTTATGCTGAACTGAATTATCTGAAATAAAACTGTTTTGACATTTAACTCTGTATTTTCCTGTCTGCTGAGGCTGTAGAATACACTGCAGAGGGTTAAGATCCCTCCCCATTGAGTTTCCTGGATATGACACTAAACAATCCGATGGTGAGGTTCCAGTAATGCTGGAGCTCTGAGGAATGAGGAGTACATTTTATTGCCATCGCTCCCAGGTCCACTCTGACCCAGAGTTGTTGCATCTGATAAGGGTCCTATCTATGGGTTTAAATAGATCTAACTGCAAACTTATACTAAACTGAATTTTTTGACTAAAGTGAAAAGCTTGAAATAGAAATGTTTTTGACAATTAAACTGTACTTACATTTAAACTGCGTGCTTATGCTAAACTGAATTATTTGAAATTGAACTGTTTTTTGACATTGAAACTGTACTTACACTAAACTGAATTGTAATATATTGAACTGTTTTGACATTTTACTGTGTAAACAAAATCTGTACTTATGTTAAACCGAGTTAGCTGAATTAGAACTGTTTGAATAAACTGAATAGTTTGAAATAGAAATGTGTTTGGCAATTAAAGTGTGTACTCATGCTAAACTGATTTGTTTGAAATATAACTGATTATTTTCATAAAAATGGATTTGCTGTTAAATAACCTACAAAGGTAGATATGCCATAAAACCCAACCAACCAGCAAACACCATTATCTGGCAAAAAGTAAATGAATTTATTTTGGCAAGTGACTTCATAGTCTATCTCTGCAAGAAATAATAAGAAAAATTAACAAAAACCCATTTGTTTTCAAAAATTGAAAGATGATGTTTAAAAATATTTGCAAGTAAATTTATATTTAATACTCTTTACAAACGACTTTTGTATTTTTTCCATATACAAATACTTTTTTTTTTACCATGAGTATCTGGTTAATTCTATCTCTAATAAAATACGTAAGTACTCACATACACACAGATACTTAAAAAAAATTAGTCTAATGACCAAATAGAATTAGAATGATTTAAGATTTTAATGATAATAAATCATTATGGTAATATTTAAAAAGGTATACATATTATTGGGTGTTTATTTGGTTATATAATACATTGAGGATATAAAGATAATGATTGTATTTTAAACAGAAGTATTATGTTAAAGTGATACATTCACCTCAACATAAACACCTTCTTTGATGTTGTGCTTTGATTTCTATAAGCTTAAATTATAGCATATTATGAGCAAGAGTTTAGAACTCTTTACTGAAATGGAAAATATAATTTAGCTATTCAGAAACACCATAAGTGAATGATTAAGAAGTAAATCTTATACAGGTAAGAATTTGTATGCTGAATTGAATTGTAAGCTAATTGAATTGTAAGCTAAACAAGAAACAATTTACTCAGAATTATCGGACACACAGAAGGTATTTTTGATAATCTTTTAAAAACTTATGTGTTAACACTTGATTTTTATGTAAAATCATATCTTATATTTTGATATTAAATTTGTTTTTAAGCAACTGTTTTAAATTTTATTGTCGTATTTCAGTATGTTTTCTCATTATACCATTATTGATATACCAACTTTTTAGCTAATGGAAATTAGTATAAAATTAGATTGACAATACAAATAGCATATCGACTGTTGAATAGAATTAAAACTCATGATATTTAATTTTGATAATTATTATGCAAAGGATGACTAATTAATAAGAAAAAAGATAATGATGATTGTAGGATTTGTCAGGTCACGTAAGGCAATTAGTTGCGATAGCTAAGAGCAATCGGTCATGAAGGCAGAAAGCTAAGCATTGCCATGACTGAGGAACGGGAGATATTTATGGTGCCATGGAACATCCCATTGTGCACAAGTGGATAATTCTATTGTATGGGTCATGGTTGGCTACTGGTACGTGAGTGAAAGTATTTCATTATATAAACCAGCTTCAGTTTAGCATAGAAAGAAAGACTGCACTGAACTACGACCTGCCAGCTAGACGCTTTATGGAGGTATGTGTTATTGTTATTCTACCTTCCCCTGGGTAGTAGTCTTTGGGGAGGTATGAGTTCCTTTAAACCTGGCTGGTTGTGTGGAAGTAGTCAGGACAACGCCCGAGGGTTTTTTGTCTGCGTCGTTGTAGATGGTTGAGCAGTGTTTGATGTTATTCCTGTGCCCATTGTTTGCAGCACTGGTGTATTGGGTTTAAGAGGCTTTGGATTTGGTGTAGAGGTCTCGGGCAAAGTGCTAGGAATGGGGGGCAGTGTTGGTATTTCGAGTTTTCTGAGGAATCGGCGGTTTCTCAAAGTGGTTCTACCAGATCCATCAACTCTGACGTGATATTGGTGGTTGGGGAGTGTTTAGATGACTTGACCTGTTGTGTCCCACCAGCGGATTGTTGGTCATTGTACTGTCACTATTTGCCCCTTTTGAAGGGGACATAAGGTGTGTGATGTTTTGTTGTATTGCTCTATGAGACAGGCGTTCCAACGAAATAGAATTATCTTGCGATTTTTTGCTGCAGCTATCCAATCTTCATGTGGCTTGTAGAGAGTGGGTTGGAATGGTTTAAAGTCATGTAGTCGGTGGTGGAGTAGCAACACGGTCATTGTCCAGTGACTCTTGAGCTCCTGTGTTGCCACTTATAATTCTCTTAGCTGACTTGACAGCGAGCTCGGCTGACTATTACATTGTGGGTAGGTGGCAGATGATAATCTGTGTTTAACAGCCTAGTCTCGTAAGAACTGTGTGAATGGGAGGGATGTGAAGGGTGGTCCTCCATCGCTGTTGAGTTCTTCAGGGGAGCCATAGCTTTGAAATATGTCTCGGAAGATCGAGATAAGCCTTGATGCATTGGCTTGTCCGTGGCTTAGGTGATATAGGATCAGCTAGCCTGTTAATCTATTGGCACATACTAAGTACCCATGGTTCCCGACCTAGAAGATCCATAACAATCTGCTGGAATGGCCAATCAGGAGATTGTGTTAGGTTGATTGGCTCTTTTGTTTGACTAGGGGCAATTTTTGTGCTAGACATGCAACTTGCTCTGGTGTTACGGATTGAGGCATTCATCCCTGGCCAATAAACTGATTCATTGGCATGGGCCTTCATGCCGACTTCGCATATGTGTGCGGAATGTAAACTATGTAGTACATTTGCATGCCGGGAAGTGGGGATGACAATTCTGTGGTCCAAGAGGACTAACCCATCATCCACGCTGAGGCAGGGCCTCACTTCCCACTACTCATAGATCTCAGGTGCAGTGAGGCTACGTGTCTTCTCAAACCCGTTTTGTATGGTGTCTATTAAATTTTTGTATTGCAGGTCACTGTGTCCAGCTACATGGATAGCGTCTGGTGAGATGAGCGCTACATTGTCGCTTGCCCCGAATGATGATAATAGAGTTGTCGATTTGACCCAGTCGTCCATGTTGTCAGACTCTATGATGTCTACTTGGGAGGGTTCAGTCGGGAATCCATTTAGGAGTGCCTGCAAGATGGCCGGTGGGTTGCGCAAAACAGGACAGTGTTGGATGGTAAATCTGTACCTGAGGGTTTTTTCTTTTAGTCTGAATAATCAGGGGTTTGGGATTTTGCTGAGGTCCCTATCTGCGAATAGTCCCTTTAGTGGTTCATGGTCTGTAACCACTATAAGGTTCAGACAACCCATTACGAATATCCGACACTTCTCTAATACCCACACAATTGCTGCTGCCTCACCCTCAATAGGTGCGTATCTGCATTCGGCATCAATGCAGAATCTACTGCTGGCAAATATAAAGTGCCAGCCTTCAGGGCAGCAAACTGGGGCTTTGTCAGTCGTGCACATGCAATATTTTTGCAGCAGTAGGAAGCCCATTGCCTCTTTGCTCTAATCTGGGGCAAGGTAAGTTACTCGATTTTTTTCAAATGTAGAGATCACTTTTTTAACTAAGACGACTATGACTTTTTTTGAATGCTCGAATGCATCTTTGAGGCTTTTGTCCAGTTATTTAGAGGCCTCCAAACTGCACCATGTCTTGGCATAATTGGAATTTTTCTCTGTTGAGCATGATTCTATTTTTTGTACAATGAAGGAGAAAATCGAAGGTGTGAAAGAATGCTCCTTCGATGTTAGTCATAGAGTAGGGTGTCGTCCACGATCTTTACTTTGTGGGGAACGTCTTTTATTACCTCATCGTACCTTTGGGTGTAGGCATCGCCAGATGCAAGGTAGCCTTGTGGCATCCGTAGGTATGTGAATCTTCCTCATTCCATAATGAAGGTAGTGAGTGGCTGGGACTCCTTGTCTAAAGGAACAGAGTGGTACCCATCAACAGCATCCAATACTGTTTTCTTTTGATTCGGTGGCACCTGTAGTGCTAGCTGGAACGGTGACCCCATGTGGTGTGTCTCCCGTTTGCACTGTGAATTTAAGTGTTGGTAATCTCTTGTTCTTTGTGGCTTGCCATTTTTTTTGGCCGTAATTACCATAATGCTACACCAATCTGTGGGCATGCCGACGGGTACTGGGCTTATGATACCACTTTTCATGTCTTATCAAAGGGTCTGTCTCACTAGTTCTTTGAAGTGAAACAGGACAGGGATTGGGTTGTGTCTGGCTTTGGGGACTGCTCTTTCTTTCAGGTGGATATGAGCAGCAGGGCCAGACATTGGTTAGAATTCCCCATTTTTCCTGAAAGATGTATTGGTGAAGTGCTGTAAGAGCCATTCCTTGAGCCTAGGAATGTTTTGTTCTGTTGGGAGAAAAGGCAGTTTTTGGGATGCATTGGTAGCTTGACTTTATGTTTGGAACTAGTATCCAATTCTTGGCGAATGCTTGCTGATGGTAGATATTGCACTGCCATATCTGCTTGGGGTGACGTCATGGCCACCGGGTTTGGGAAGTCTTTGGGCAGTATCCCTATGTCAATGCAGGCTGCTTTGCTGAAATACAGCCTTTGGATTTTTTTGCATATGTACAGGGCTTGCTTGGTTGTCTTCCCCTGGACATTGAACTCCACAGGAAGTCAGCTTTGACACATGAGTGTAAAGTCTCCCACAGATCGAATGACTTTCCTAGATGGGATGAGTTTGTTTGTAGACAGTCTGAGATTCCGGAGATGCTTAAGTCTTTCGAGTCATATGGTAGCTCCACTGTCAGGAAAGATCGCCATCTTAGTGCTGTGATTCCTAGGGATGTCCCTAGCTTGTCTGGGATCTGGCTTTGGCGAGAATGGGATGACGTATGGCTCTATCTCCATTATTTGGCTTGTGTCCTTAGCCGTGTATATACCCATTGTCTGGTTAAAGATGATAAAAGCAATGAGTGTATCTATGGCAGCCTCATTAGCCTCCAGGTCTTTCCTAACTACTTGTGCCACTTTCTTTGCCCAGCATACCCTTGATTAGTGGTTAGGCCTTCCGCAATTACTACAGGCCTGTCCCCATGCTGGGCATTTTAGCTGTCGAGACCCAGTCCTGGGTATGCCATGTAGGTGACTGCCACAACCCCCACAGATCTGGCAGTTCAGTTTAGCCTCGTGATTGGGATGGGCGTTGGTATGGGTGTCCCCCTTTGTCGGTCTGTGGCATGCCCTTCTGTCTGCAGTATGTTGATAGCCGGGCAGAGGTTATGTCAGAAGCACCAGCCTTTGAAGTTTGGTCTCGCAATGCTGATTCAAATGCCTCAGTATGGCGGACATTTTGTTTGAGGGTTTTGAGGGTTCCAGCTTTGGCCAATAGGTCAGCCTGGAGTGCATCATTTGCTACTCCTCGGATGATCTGGTCCTTAATGTATATATCGGACAGATCATGCTCACCTGGATCAGTGGTGAAGAAGTTGGGATGGGTGTTGATTATGGCGTTTTGCACAGCCTCATCAGCACAATTATATAGGTGGATATTGAACTGGGAGCTAGGCATATTTGTCATCTTGGTAAAGACATCCCAGTCAATTCGGAATTTTCTAAATTGTTGTGGGGTCATCTCAATATTGAGATTGGGGGGCTTAGCTGCCAGTGCTTGGATGCGAGTTGACTGAGCAGTGGCTTCCTTAGCCTGCTTAAGGATGCACAGGGCTTCCCCCATTAGTATGACTCCTTGTTCCTTCAACATAGAGCGATCCAGCATGAAGGCTCTCGATTGTCAGCTTCTCGTCTGCAAACTTTGTTGCATGAGTTTTGGCAGAGTCAGTGGATATGCCCGCTTCAAACAAGAAGCATTCCCAATTATCAGGTGTCATAGATCCTGTCTGCAGCGCCATGTAGGATTTGTCAGGTTGCGTAAGGCAATTGGTTGCGATAGCTAAGAGCAATCGGTCGTGTAGGCAGAAAGCTAAGCATTACCACGACTGAGGAACGGGAGCTATTTATGGTGCCTTGGAGCATCCCATTGTGCACAAGTGGATGATTCTATTGCATGGGACGTGGTTTGCTACTGGTAAGTGAGTGAAAGTATTCCATAATATAAACCAGCTTCATTTTAGCATTGTAAGAAAGACTGCACTGAGCTACGACCTGCCAGCTGGACGCTTTACAGAGGTATGTGTTATTGTTATTCTACCATGATTGAATTTAAAATCATATCACTTTAAAGTTTTCAATGGCACACCATGTAAATGCGTTAAAAACAAAAGAAATAAAATGTATTGTTACTGATTTTAAAAAATTCAATAAACAATTGAGACATGCAATTTTCTTGCAGAATACACTAAGAATGACATGGGACAAATGTAAGGGAGGTAACTCACATGTATTTAGAAATTGACAAAATGATGTTTTTCATTGCTTAAGTAAAAGAAAAGATAAATATTTGTATGTATATTGCAACAATTTATAATTAGTCATTAGGTGGAATATGTATGTATAATATCTGGATAGTTTTCAAAATACAAATAATTATACATGTAAGAAATTTATTTGATAAAATTGTTTATATCATTAAGATTTGAAGCAGACCAGCCCAGACTTCAAAACTATTGAGATGAAAATATAGTGTGCCTTTTCAACAGCTATTAAGCTGTTGAAAAAGCACACTATATTTTCATTTAAATTGAACCAGGAGGAAACAGTTCTGAAACATTTACTAGTAAGTTGAGAGGCCGAAAATTATCATCACCATTATGTTTGAAAGCAAGCCTATGTAAAACATAATAAAATAAAATCTATTTTTTAGAGAAAAGTGAAAAATCTTTATAAGGGGATCATTAGATATGAAAATTTCAAATTTACTTCTTTTATTTTTGAAAACTGATCTTATTCAGTGACAATTTATATTCAATCATATTAACTAATATTTTGGATATATTTGGTCATGAATGTTGAAAAGTAATGATAGATTATGAAAATCAAAGTCAAATTGAAAGTATAATTTCTAATAATTTAACATTTATATGTTGATGCTTAATTTCTCCTTTGAATATGTTTATGAACAATATGCAAGAATATGTTCTTGCCCTGTTTGTTAACTGGGGATATAGACTATGCCAACTGTATCTCACATGAGTGGTAGCCCTCCAGCCCGCTAACGTGTGTCCTGGGTATGTCAGTAAACCATCTGATGGTAAGTCTCCAGTCCTGGAGGTTTGGGTAATGTGGAGTACCCTTTCATTGCCTTTAGTCCCAGGTTATGAGAAAATTATGAGTTATCCTCTGGACAGATGTGTACCCAGATGTGGAGGGGCAGAGGGAGAAGGAAGGATGGAGAGGACTTGAGCATGGGACTAGGGCACGGAGAGATGAAGAAGTGACAAGTGGTCTATGAGGCGATATGTGGCTAAAGAGATCCTGGTAACTGAGGGTGTTAGCAGACTACCCAACTCTACAAACAGAAGCCAGAAAACAATTTGAGCCCTACAAAACTAAATGTTCACCACCCTCTTAAAACAGTCTTAAACACAACCAGAAAATATACAGAAAGACAACAGGACATTCACCAACCACAGATAAGTGTATAATAATTTTAACTTTGTTCTCTTAAAGACTATTGACCACTAAAGGAATATGATTTAGTAACTCTTTCACACTTCTTATATAAACCTATTTAAATGTCTTACCACATTGCTTATTCTTTCTTATGACCCATATGGGGGTTTTGTCAAATTTCCCATAAAGTCCACTCTGACACAAAGTCTTATTATCTGTTCATGTCCCTAGGTAAAATAGGAGTATTTAGTCCTTTACTATATTATTTGTATACCACTTCCCGAAGTGCAAAAGTTAACTTGATATATTAGTATTATGTACTAATACTTTAAACCATTTAACTGTGCAAATAAATGAATAATGTTGAATAGAATTATCAGTATTTGATAGCTATCTTTGAAACCATTTATTGTTTTGGATGTGACGTTAAACTTCATCTGATGCTCCAGCCTTGCAGTTTCTGGAATGTGGAATACTCCTTCATTACCATTACCCTCTAGTCACTTTGACCATAAATGGTAGTATACATTTATGGGTCTAATAGAAACATTTAACTTTTTACTCGGGATTATTATCTATATTAAATCGAAATATTAGTGTTAAATAGCTACATTTGAAATGTAAATATGTGCAAACAAATGATAAGTTTTATGTAAGATAGTAACACTTGATAAATAGAACTAGTAATGCTAAATAGCAATACTTGAACCCATTTAACTATGTGCAATCAATAATTGATATTAAATAGTAATATTAGAGTTCAGTAGCAATACTTGAAACCATTATAATGAAGAAGGTGATTAAGTTACCCTCTCCGTTATATTTAAAGTAAAAATATATGAGTTGAACGAAAATACCGAAAGCTTTTAATTTAGAAGTTTAATAAAGGCTTGAGTTGAGAGGTAGCCTTTGTGCTGGTTGTCATAGTGGGAAGAAAACAGTGAAAAAGTGATGAGCAGGCATTTGGCGTTCAGCCAGTAGTTCTAAGTCCCATAGATTTTGGAGTGAGGAATAAATGTCTTCAAAATAGATAAGCAGAATAGAGATGGAATAAGGCAGTTAGGTTTCTGTGCGGGATTTGCATCGCTACAGTCATAGCAAAAGTTTTGTTGCTGAAGAAGGACAGGAATGATGTAGCCAGCCATAAACGTAGTCCTATAGCAGTGAGAGAGAGAAGAATGATGATCTCCCACAGAGTTAGGAGGAATGAAATAGCTGAATGTCTGAGTGGAATTATGCATCACTGTAGACATAGCAAAAGTTAGAGGTGACATAAAAGTGTTCCTGTAAGTGGCGGAATAAATACATCTAATTTATATCTCACTCAGAACCTTTGGTCAAGGAGGGTAGACTCAAGGGTCCATAAATTAGATGGCTTTCCTCATAGTGTGAATGTTCTGCTGCTTTGAAAAGAGAGAGGTCAGAAAGTATGTCCATCCTGCTCGAAAGATTCTGAGGAAGAGAGAGTTTGGTGGGCTTTCACCATTATTATGTTAACCAGGAAAAATGGTCCAGGTAGAATACGATAAGTCATCCTCATTGGGGGAAAATATGCGACGACCATAACGGTCAAATTAATTTACACGCCAAACAAAAATATGAAGTTCTTTCTGCTACACCATATAACTGTGTGTACACAATAAATAACAATATTTAAAACCATGTAACTGTGTGAAAACGATTACATAATATTAAATAGAAGTATCAGTGTTCGATAAAAATACTTGAAACTATTTAACTGTGTGTAAACAAATAAGTTCTGGCTCATTTGAAAATGTTACCCACAAACTTACCAATCATATATATATATATATATATATATATATGTGTGTGTGTATGTGTGTGAACAGTATTTAGCATTGAATAACGCCAAAGGGTAGATATGTTATAAAACACAGCCCAAACAAAACCAAAGGATACCTGCATACATTTAAGTGATGAAATACCATTCTCTTGGTGCCATATTTTATGAAAATGACATTTTCTGATTTTTTTTTAAGTTGCCACCTACATCCATTATATGTAATGTGTTTGACATACATTGGTAATTTGTTAAACAATGAACTGAATATTATCTGAAATTGTAAAGATGTATACATGAATGAAAATTAACTGTGTGAAAACTTCAGAGAGTAACCTTCATCAATCAGTCAATGTCAGTTTACAGATGTGCATCATAAGAAAACTTTGATGTGTAGTGATTTAATATCGAAATATTTCTAAATGTAAATATATTATGTATGTCATCAAAATATATTGATATATTGAAATATATAGATTTTTAGAGGATAATTTAATATGATCATTTTGAAAGAAGAATAAATTGAAATAATTAACAGTTAATGTTAACATAAAGTGTAAATATCTTTGCAAGGTTTTTATAATAGTAGTTCTGTGTAGCATTTACCATGAAAACCTTATATATTTTTTTTTCTATTATAAATTTCTTCCCAAATATATCTGGTTTTGTTATTTTTACTGATGTCTATATATATATATATATATGTGTATGTTAGTATTTATACATATATATATATATATATATATATATATATATGTGTGTGCATATATAAAATTTTGAGACATTCAAATAATGTTAAAGATCCCTTCTTTGAAATTGAATAATGCCTGACTTTAATATTAGGTATATTGCAATCAATGCAATAATCCCCCTACATAAAAACTGTGTACTAAAATTAAAAGTCTACATATTTTATTATACTGTATATTTAAAGAAATAGAGAATGAAGAATTAATGAAAATAAAGAGAATTTTTTCTTTAACATGAAAAATTCTTTAGAGATTACATTACTAAACCTTCATCTATTGAATAAAATGTAAAACTGCTGTCAGTATTTCTGTTAGAAATAAAATTAATTGCTACCAATCCTTATTGAATGAAGTAATGTTAAAGAAATCACTAATATTTCTAGGAAACTTGTTTATTGAAAAGAAAAATATTCATATGCCATGCAATAAATTAGAGTATAGACCATGGAATGGGCATTAACTTAGATAAACTTTGCACTATAATTATATTGCAATTTCCTGGAATGTATTTATTTGTAATTGATAATCTGAAAGTATTGATAACAGATTATGTATATATTTTCTAAATAATTATCATGAAATTAATTTTTCTAATTTAATTAGAAATTATGCTGAGTTTTTAAAAAGAATTCAGCTAATGTATTGTTTATAGTACATTCTAATTGAACCAGTAAACCCAAAAATGTCGACAAAGTAAAGCAATGATTGGAATGATTAAAAGATGAGTGTTAAAGTGAGATTAATTCATGATTCCTATGAAAGCAGGAAAAGCAATAGCAAAAATGTTATGGTTGAGAAGAGCTTTATTGAAAATTGAGGGTACTATTCCTGCTGTATTTTCACGTCAAAATTTTAGGAAAATGAAATAACAATAAGGATTAAATACTGTTTCAATAAAAATGGTTTATAAAGATTTGAACTTGTGGATTTATGTGTCTGATTTCAATTTGTAGAAATATTCTACAATAATGTATGAAACATGTAAAACTATTCCTACATTATATATGTTGAGAATATATGTAAACATCATAGTATTTGAAAATAAAATCTTATATTAAACAAGTAATTACAAATCACACTAATTATTGCTTTCCAGTTAACACAATAAGTCCCAGCCCTAACTAATAAAACAACAACTTTTAGGCAAAATTCTTCTTGGGTGATACCTTTTTTGTAGAATTTGTCTTTGGCCTCAAAATAGGCTTCAGTTTCAGATATTACATTTTCATTGGAGCCAAATCTCTTTCCTAGAGCATTCTTTTGAGGTCTTGCAAACAGGCAGTAGTTACTGGGGGCCAGGTCTGGAGAATAGTCAGCCCTGTCAGCTGGGGCTGCAGAATACGCCGACTGCATCTCTGCAGAGGGATAAGACCCACCCACCCTGATGGGGCCACCTGTTGGCTGCAACCCATAAGGCACTAAGACGGGATCCTGGTGATTGAGCAGTCATTGATCCAGCCGCAGAGTGATCAATGGCTAGCAACACACCACTTTGGCCCTTATTTGGTCTGACGGGTGGTCAGATTGAGCCTGTATGTTTTTCTCTCGAATGTACTCTTCAATCTGCATTTGCGAAAAAATTCCCGACCCTTTTATTTTATAGGTGCTAGAAGGCGGGGACTGAGAGGCAATTGTATTGAAAGTAGAGTTTTGATCATTGTTAAATTTTATGGCACTAAAACCAGAAATTGGCAGAGGCTCAGAATTTTGCTCTTGATATGAGTATACTGGTAATATATCCTGGTCTCAGCCAAGGCAAATGGGTTTCCCCACTGGCTTATTTCCATCACAAGCTGGACTCCATGGTGGGTGGTGGAGCATAGGACCAATGAAAAATATACACCAATCATGGCTTCTTCTTTCAAAAAATCCAAAAGATATTTATCCGACTCCGACTCAGAAACAGAAAGTGACTTTCCCAGATTCATCATTATTGAATCATTACAAGATGTAAAATTAGATCAACTGTCACTTTGATCGAAAAAATATCCAGTTGATCCAACCCAAAAAGTAAAGAAACTCCAAACTGGAAACCTCCTTGTGGAAGTGGAAAGCCAAAAACATGCTGAAAACCTATTAAAAATGGAGAAATTTCAAATGTCATGCCAATCCACATGCCAAATCAAATATCTCCGATGGCATTGTGAGAAGTAAAGAACTGTCACTAGCAACACCAGAAGAGATTGAAATGACTTTCAAAAAGCAAGGAATAAAAGAAAACAGAAGAGTCACTATTTGCCGAAATGATGAAACCATACAGACCCTTACATTCATTCTGACTTTTGAGAAACCATCAATACCAAAAGAAATCAGAATTGGCTTCACAATAGAAAGGGTAGAGCAGTATATATAAGCTCCCCTGAGATGTTTCAGATGTCAAAAATTTGGACACTACAAAGAAATTTGCTGAGGACACCAAGTATGTGACAAATGTGGCGAACGTGACCCAGATCATATGGAAAATGAATGCACGAACATAAAATGTGCAAACTGCCATGAAGAACACCCTGCCTTTTCAAGAAGCTGTGCCATTTATAAGAAAGAAAAAGCGATAATGTTTATCAAGCACACAAAAAATATACCTTTCCCTAAAGCAAGGAAAATCATGGAAAGCTATATGGGAATCAAAATATATGCTAATGTAGCACAAAAAGTAAACCAACCACCCCAGGATAGCACTTCAATCGATAAATACCAAAAACTAATAGAAAAATTGATAAATTTAAAAGCTAATGAATGGTTAACATTCCAAGAAAACCTTAAAAGAATGCGTTCAACTGAAATGAAACAAAGCGAGCCTTCCATAAAAATGAAAGTAAATACTAATACCAATCCAGAAGAAAACCCTAAAACCACCGAACAAACTAAAGAAAAGTGACAAAGGTCACCGGTACGACTCCAGATATTAACAAAGACATAAATGAAAATAAAACGAAAGATATTACCATTAAAAAACAAAACCCAATTAAAAGAATTACTCAAATACAGCCCACTCCAAAAATCACATCAAACAAATTTGAAGCGATCAAAGAAATGGAAATTGAAAATAAAACTCCAACCAACAAATCTCAACCAAAAAAGTCCCCAAAATCCCAACTAAATGAATAAAATAATCCAATGCAACACCAGAGGAGCAAGGGTCAACTACTTTGAATTGTTACTACTTATTACAAAATACTGCCCAGCAATCATATGCCTCCAAGAAACTCACCTCAAAAACAACACCACCATCAACATGAAAAACTATTATTCATACAACTATATAAAACAGTACACTGATATAGACCTTGTGGCAGATCATCTATAATCATTAAGAACAACATCCCTCACAGTGAAATTACACTAAATACAAACATGCAAGCAGTCGCTATATCAGCAACCCTCCACAAAATGATAACTGTGTTCAGTATATATTCTCCTTAATGAAGAACCCAAGAAATTGGAGCTGAACAATTTTTTAGAACAACTACCAAGACCCTTCATTCAAAGACTCCAAAAGAAATACATGGAGAAATTACATTGCTAAAACAAATGGTAACACAAAGCCAAAAAAAGTATGGCAGAGGATTTGGAAAATGACTGAGAAAAATAACAATACTCCTACAAAACACCTCACTCACAATAATCTGAAAATCACAGATGAGAAAGATATAGTAAATCATCTGGCCAAAAATTTCTCGCAAAATTCATCAGCAAAAGTTTTCAAATTATCAAAACAAAAGCTGAAAAAATTAAAATCAAATCTCAAAGCAAAACAACCAACCTTTCTCTATAACAGAACTAAAAGAATCCCTCAACAAAGCACTCAATACAGCAGTTGGACCCGACAAAGTACGTTATCAGTTCCTGAAAGAATTACCTGAACCATCCACAAATTTCCTCCTACAAATCGATTTATGGAACAGAGGTGACATACCAAAAATATGGAAAGAAATCCCAGTTATACTGATACCCAAACCTTTCAAAGACAATACAAACACAAAAAATTACACACCCATTTTTCTTAGCAGTTGTGTCTGTAAAACATTAGAAAGAATAGTAAATGCCAGATTGATCTGTATTTAGAAGCCAATAAATTAATAACAGAATACCAATCTGGTTTCAGAAGCTAAAGAAGCCCTATAGATCACCTGATTTGATTAGAAACATTCTTTGGAGAGGCTTCTATTAAAAAAGAACATCTAGTGGCAGTGTTTTTTTGATCTTGACAAAGCATACGACGAAACCTGGAAGTACAGCATTGTAAGAGATCTGAAAAACCTCGGATTTGAAGGCAGAATGCCAATATTTATCCCGAACTTCCTTCCAGATTGACGATTTTGAATAAGAATCATCATCATCATGTCTTGCTGGCAGCACAGATACCCCTGACCCTCTCTCGCCACTCTTCCCTATCGTTCATCACCTCTGGCAGGTCTTCTGGACTACATCCCATATCCTCACATAGTTGCTGAATGTATGTTAGTGCTGGTCGTCCTGCTTTTGCTCAGCCATATGTAGGGGTCCATAAGAGTACATCACTTATGAGTTCGTCCCTGCTTCTCCAGCAGTGTCCTGCATGTCTGGTTCATCTAACTTGGATAGATTTCGTGATAGGAAGCTGGTAGCCATACAGTTGGTGTCTTGTGAGGTGTTGCCGCTGGGATTTGTTCAAGATTGTTTGCAGCATTCTTGTGTAATTGCCGTCTAGCTTCTTCTCCAGCTGTTTTGTTAGAGTCCATATGGTGCTTCCATATAGCAGTATCGAGGTGACCACTGCCTGGAAGAAACTGCATTTAATTTTATCAGTTAGGTCTGATTTCCATATAATCGATAGCCTATTGATAGCTGTCCGTGCCTTCGTTAACCTCGTGTCGATGTCCTTTTCGGTTGATGAGACGCTGCTTCCTAGGTAAGTGAATTTGTCTACTAGTTTAAGAGGGGTTCCGTCTAGAGTGGAGATGTCACCTGTTTTCTCTGAAGAAAAACAATAAGAAATGGGTGTACCTCAAGGCAGTGTACTGTCTGTCATGCTGTTCAATATAAAAATTGATATTGTGAAAAACATTAACAGCAGAACAAACTGTGCTTTGTATGTGGATGACTTCCTGATCTGCTACAGAGCAAGAAACAGAAACCATATATAAAGACAACTTCAAATATGCTTTGATAAGCTCCACAAATGGACCACTGAGAATGGATTAAAATTTTCAAAGGAAAAAACGAAATGCATCCACTTCTGCAACCAATGTAATCTCCACCTAGATCCAGTTCTGAAAATCGACCACACTGAAATACCAATTGTTGAACACTACAAATATCTAGGAATCATTTTTTACTGCAAACTCTCCTTCGTTCCACATATTAAATACTTGAGAATAAAATGTAACAAAACCATACAATTACTTAGAACTATAGCACACACTAACTGGGGAGGAAGCAAAGAAACATTATTAAAATTATATTGCTCATTAATCAGATCAAGAGTCGATTATGGCTGCTTTATATATGGGGCAGCCAGAAAGACATACTTGAAAGAACTAAATACCATACATCTCCAAGCACTTAGACTAGCCCTTGGAACATATAGCACGTCTGTTGAAAGCCTATACACAGAAGCAGATGAACCACCTCTTACACTAAGATGTCAAAAACTGGCTCTCCAATACTCCTTATAGCTGAAATCTCTCCCATTAAACCCAGCTCATAATTGCACCTTCAACCCAAAATACAAGCAACATTCAGAAAGAAAAAAAAAAACAATAAAACCTTTTGGCCTTCGGATGAAGTTGACCCTACAAGAATCAAAAATACCACTAAATAACATACATGAAAGCACTTTTCCACAAACACCACCCTGGATCATTAAAACTCCCAAAGTGATTCTCAAACTGAAAGAACATTCCAAAACTAAAACCCACCCCAGCACTTATCAAGAGAAATTTCACAATATTCTCCAACACCATCTCGACCACCTCTATGTCTTTGAGGATGGCTCCAAGGACAACAATAAAACAGCGTGTGCAGCTGTTTTAAATGAAACAATTCTTAAGAAAGCTCTTCCAATGGAAAGCTCCATCTTCATAGCAGAAGCCTGTGCAATAGATCTAGCTGTCTTGAAGAGTAAACATAAGAAATTTATAATATTCTCAGACTCACTCTCTGTCTTGCTATCATTAAGAAATAAAGAATTTCATCAGCCTCTTATCATTAAACTGCTGAGTAGATTAGACTCTATGTCATATAGAAAAGAAATAATTACATGCTGGACCCTAAGTCACATTGGTGTGAGAGGGAATGAAAGAGCAGACTTGGCAGCCAAATTGCTCTTAGATCTGACCCACGATAAATCCAGGATTCTATATACTGACCTGAAACCAACAATTAATAAATTCCTTCACAAAAAATGGTATCAACGATGGAGCAATAACATCCAGAATAAACTCTCCCAAATTCAGCCATTGGTCATACAAGGTTTACTCACTCTTTCATACTGAAACAGGAACCACAACCACAGTGTTTGACCTGTCAGACAACTTGCTCAGTTAAACACATTCTTTTAGAATGCAGAACTTTTGCTGTCATCAGAAAGCGACTTTTCAAAGTGAATAGTTTAACTGATCTGTTTGAGAACGTCAAAATAGATGACGTTCTGTCCTTCTTGAGAGAGACAGGGTTGTACGAAAAAAATATGACAAATTAAAACTGGTTAATCAAGTGCAAAAAAATGAAATCCTGTGAATAGAAAATTTTACCTGCTAAGTATTCGCTAAGAAATCTTTGGTCAAATGTATATACATATAAACAGAATTTGGCGTTAAATAACATACCAAGTTGATATGCCATCAAACCCAAAGAACCAACCAACCAACCAACCTGGAGAATTGTGTGGGTCCAGAAGCAGTTTGAAGTGCAATTCATGTAGTTTTGCCATTGTTACGATCAACTTGTGACACAGAGCATTGTCTTGGTGAAAGAGCACTTTTTTGTTCTTCATTTGTGGCTGTTTTTTTGGTGATTTCTTCCTTCAAATGCAGGGCTAGGGTTTTTTCTGTAATCAATACGGATTATATTTCCAACTTTAAGTTAGCTATTAAGTTCACGTGATATTATTTTTTTAATATAACAAAGTCCTCACGGCCAATCAACCTCCTGAGTCTTTTCAAAGATGCACCTTTTTTCACTTGCCATTTTCTAATTGTATGGCATATCTATCTTTATTGATACTCTTATTATTGTCCCTATTTAAGGGTGAAATTGCCCCTACCACATGCTGCTACCTGCTCAGCTGATTGCTGATTTGACTCTAAAGTGAAGTGGTGGATCCATCTTTTATCCATTGTTCTTGTATCAATCAAACATACCATTCTCTTTTGATGAGTGTTGCAGACATTCAAGCATAGGTAGGTAGGGAGAAGAGGCCACAAAAAGGTTGGAAAACAACTGTTTAGACTTTCAATTTGGTGTGTTGATTGCCAAATGAAATAATTCTTAAACTATAAAACATTCCTAAAGTCTATGTTGAGGATGAGTGTGCATAGCTGTGTGTATCTGTATATAACCGAAATTGATGCATAAGTGGAAAGTTTACTTGAGTGAGACAGAGAGAGAGAGAGAGAGTTCTATGTATTCATTAAGGTCTTCTGTCACTGGCATAAACAATTTTAACTCTCAACCACTCTCCAAACTCTCATCATTCTATGAATATTTCACCTTTATTCTACCCTCAATCCAAAATGCATCCGCCCTGTCAGCTGGGGCTGTAGAATACGCTGACTGCACCTCTGCAGAGGGGTAAACCCCCCCCAACGAGGCTACCTGTTGGCCGTGGGTGGCGACCCGTGATGCTTAAGGACGGGATCCTGGTGGTTGAGCAGTACTTGGCCTGAAAATCGAGTGGTCAAGTCTCTTGCAACACACCACTTTGGCCCTTACTGGGCTAGACGGGCGGTCGGAGAGGCCCGATCCGATCAATCGGCTGGTCATGACAGTACTCTGTTAGATTTTTTTTTTTTTTTAAATCTAAATGAGGACGATGGCTGTAGGGTCAATCATGCTGTGGAAAGACTCGTAGTCCTTTCTGTCCCTGGGGAAGTAGTTATCTTGGGAACGAAAACCCAGGGACAAAAAATTAATTCGTCTATCACCAGCATGAGTATACTGAACATGTAGCCCTGGTGCTGCTAGGCGAATGGGTTTCCCCCTAGGCACATCCCCATATGGGGCTCCGAGGTGGGTGGGGAGCATGTTCAGTGAAACTCATCCAACACTTTTATGGCTTCTGTTAAAACAAAAACCCAAGCAAAAAGACCCCATATTGAATGTGATTCAGACAATGATGAGCCATATCCAAGGTTCATCATTCTAGAATCAAAAGAAAAACTACCGCTAACAAAAATATCCCCCTTCATCAGAGAAAAATGTATTTCAGCTCTAATATCACCCAAAGCCGTAAAAAACTTGAAAAATGGAACCATCCTTATAGAGGTGACAGGAAAAAAACAAGTTGAAATAATATTAAAGCAAAAAAAAATCCACAACATAGATATAAAAGCTTACCCCCATGAGAGATTAAACACCTCTAAAGGGGTGATAAGAAATGGAGAGCTATCATTATGCTCAATAATGGAAATTAAAAATGAACTAAAAGAACAAAATGTAATAGACGTCAAAAGGATAACAATCAAAAAACAAAATGAAATAATTGAAACCAATACCTACATTCTAACCTTTAATAACCCAAAACCCCCTTTGGAAATAAAAATAGGCTATACAGTGGTTAAAGTTGAGACATATATCCCAAATCCCAGAAGATGTCATAACTGCCAGAAATATGGACACTTGAAGCAGCACTGCACAAGAAAACAAGTGTGTGTCAAATGTGGAGAGCAGGAACCAAACCACATAGAGGAATCCTGCAAAAACAGCCTAAACTGTAACAATTGCAAAGGGAATCATAGAGCAGACTCAAAGTACTGCAAAATCTGGGAAAGGGAAAAGGAAATTATCAAAATGAAAATCACCAAAAACATTACCTTCCCTGAAGCAAGAAGACTCATAGAAAATCCCTTTAACAAATTAACTTTCTCTCAGGTAACCAGGACTCCCTCAAACCAAGAAGAAAACGAAGCAAAAACACAAATAAAAACAACAAAAATAGAAGAAGAATTAACAAATTTAATAAACGACCTACATGAACTAATCAAAACCCTTAAAACTATTATACCCAATGTACAACTAACTCCAACTGACAAATCAAAAAACATCCCTTCAACCTCTAGCCAAAAAAATGAAACGCTAACGATCAAAAACAGAAACCGATCAACCTCAAGAACCAGAGAAAAAGAAGAAAAACAAAAACCTACTCAACACACCCCTTCAAAAACCAAAAATAAATCCAGAAACATAGAAAGTATGGAAACCTTAATGGACTCAACACCTAAAATCGAAAATACAAAAATTAAATAGTACACCCTAAACCCAAGACACACACTGCATAAATAGTTATGGCCAAATACCAAAATACCCACAAGATAATCCAATGGAACTGTCGTGGCTACAAGGCAAATTACAACGAACTCCAGCTGTTAATAACTGAACAAAATCCTACCATTATATGTCTCCAAGAAACATTCAAAAAAAGCAATGATAAAACAAACATGAAAAATTATGAGCAATATGACTATATACATGACACGGGACTAAGAGCTTCGGGTGGTGTATCAATCCTAATAAGGAAAAACATTCCCCAAAGCAAAATCAACATCAGCACCCCCCTACAACCAGTAGCAATTTCAGCAACTTTACACAAAACCACCGCCATCTGCTCTATATACATTCCACCCCAAGACCCTATAAACGAAGAACAGCTAAATAACTTAATAAATCAACTCCCTAAGCCATATATATTGATGGGAGATTTCAATAGCCACAACATTTTGTGGGGAAGCAGGACAACGAACAAAAGAGGTCAGACCCTTGAAAAAATCATTAATAACAACAACCTATGTCTCCACAATCGGAAAGCTCAAACCCACCTAAGCTCATCCTCAGGTACATTCTCTGCTATAGATCTAACACTCAGCGATCCAGCCACCTTTATAGAATATAACTGGAGTGTAAATGAAGATTCCTGTGGCAGTGACCACTTTCCAATCATAATAGAAAATACTAAACCAGGAAAATCAGACCCACAAACAGTCTCAAAAACCCCACGATGGAACTTCAAAAAAGCAAACTGGCAAGCCTACAAAAAACTATGCCTTGACACCCTAATCCCAGAAACAAATACAAACCAAGAAGAACCTATAATACATTTCACAAACACCCTAATTAATATAGCAAACAAAACCATACCTAAAACTACAACATCCCCAAAACATAACAATCCCTGGTTTACGGAGGAGTGCAAAACTATGATCAGAGAACGCCAAAGAATCCTCAGGAAATTTAAAACCAACCCTTCATCAGAAAATCTAGACAAATATAGACAACAAAGAGCTAAAACTAGACGCACAATTAAAGAAGCTAAAAGGTCCTCCTGGAGAAACTTCTTTGCAAAAATAAACTCAAATACTAATCCCAAAACAATTTGGAACTTTGTAAAGAAAATATCAAATAAAACTGTCCACACTCCTATAAATCATCTCTCCCAAGGAAGCACAAAAGCTTTGAGTGAAAAACAAATAGCTAATCTGATGGCAGAAAACTTTGCCCAAGCATCATCTACCAAAAAATATTCCAACAAATTTAACTCCATCAGAATCAAAGAAGAAAAGAACAAAATAAAGTTCACCTCTGACGATACTAAATGCTACAACCAACTTTTCACCCTAGATGAACTCCAAAATTCATTATCCAAATCCAATAACTCAGCTGCTGGTCCAGATGAAATCCACTACACATTTCTTAAAGAATTACCTTCAATTTCCCAGAAATATCTCCTAAACATATATAACAATATCTGGATCTCAGGCAATATCCCTACTTTATGGAAGCAAGCTACAATCATCCCCATCCTCAAAAAACAAAAAGACCCAACAAATCCCACCAGCTATAGGCCCATAGCCCTAACTAGTTGTGCATGCAAAACTTTAGAAAGGATGATAAACCAAAGACTAATATGGTTTCTTGAATCAAATAAACTGCTCTCAAACCTACAAGCAGGCTTCAGAACAAAAAGAAGCACAATGGACCAGGTGGTTCATATAGAAACTCTAATCAGAGAAACATGCATAAAAAAGGAACACCTGGTGGCAGTCTTTTTTGATCTTGAAAAGGCCTATGACACAACGTGGCCATACGGAATTCTCAAAGACCTTAAAAACTTTGGGTTACAAGGTAGACTTCCCATCTTCATCCAAAAATTTCTTGAAGACCGATCTTTCAGGACACTGATTGGCAGCACATACTCTGATTTGAAGCCACAAGAGGTGGGAGTTCCTCAGGGCAGTATTTTATCAGTATCCCTATTTATAATAAAAATAAACAGCATAACATCCTGCCTCCCTCCAGAAATCAAAGGGTCATTATATGTAGATGACTTCCTCATCTGCTATAATTCAAAAACATGACAACCATAGAAAGGAAAGTACAACAATGCATAAATAAAATCCAAAAATGGACCACAGAAAATGGATTTACAATTTTAAATAGTAAAACAAAATGTGTACACTTCTGTCAAATCCACAAGATGCACAACCACTCTAAACTTACATTAAATAACACTGAAATACCCATAACAGATGAACATAAATTCCTTGGCATTATCTTTGACTCTAAATTATCCTTTATCCCACATATAAAAAAGCTAAGAATAAAATGCAATCAACCCATGCAACTATTGAGAGCCATAGCCCAAACAGACTGGGGTGCTGATAGAAAGACACTTATCAAGCTATATAGATCTCTAATAAGATCAAAACTTGACTATTGCTGCTTCATATACGGAGCAGCCAGAAAATCCTACTTACAACGACTGGAAACAATACACCACCAAGGACTTCGCCTTACTTTAGGAGCCTTTAATACTTCCCCAAAGGAAAGTCTATACATAGAAGCAAATGAACCCCCTCTCTATTTAAGAAGACAAAAATTAGCACTACAGTACTACATCAAACTCATCTCCTGTCCACAAAATCCTGCTTATGACTACACTGGCAAAACAAAATATGAAAACCTGTATCAAAATAACCCCCAAAAAATCAGACCTTTTAGCTTAAGAATAAGTGACCTCCTCAACGAAATCAAAATCAACGCTAAAATAGTGCACCATACCATACTCTCCAAAACGGCACCATGGACCATAAGGCAACCAACTATAAACTTAGAACTGGCTAAGTTACCCAAAATAAAAACACACCCCATCACTTATCAAGAGAAACTCATAAAAATACAAAATAAGTTCCCAGATCACTATCACATCTATACAGACGGATCCAAACAAGGAAAAAAAGTAGGCTGTGCTGCTATTTCTCAAAAAAAAGAAACCCTAAAATGCCTACCTAATGAAGCTTCAATTTACAGTGCAGAAACCACAGCCATCGATCTAGCTATGAATATCATAGCAAATCATAAAGCTTCCAAATTTATCATATACACAGACTCCAAATCAGTCCTACTAGCACTACAGAACAGAGATACATCATCCCCCTTGATCACAAAGCTCCTAAACAAACTAAACACCCTCTCTAAAAATAATAACATCATATTCACCTGGATACCAAGTCACATTGGCATCCAAGGAAATGAAAAAGCAGACAAAGCTGCAAAAAAAGCTCTTCAAATTGATATGTGCAAATCAAAAATCCCATATACAGATCTAAAACCAACCATAAAGAAATTTATATCAGACAAATGGCAGAAATCATGGGACAATCAGACCCAAAACAAACTCCATGAAATACAAGAAGCTATCGGAGAGTGGCCAACAGGCTACAGAAGCATCAGAAGAGAAGAAGTAATACTTGCCAGATTGCGTATTGGGCACACCCACATTATTCATTCACACCTGTTAAAAGGGGAGGATGCCCCAGTGTGCCCAACATGCAAAGTACAACTCACAACCAAACATATCCTTCTAAATTGTAACAACCTTAAACATATCCGTACCAAGTACTATCAAGCAAGAAACCTGAGGGACATCTTTAAGAATACAAACCCTGAAAACATTTTTAATTTTCTAAAAGAAAGCAACTTTTTCAGCAAGATATAACCAAACATCTCTATAGAACTGCTACTTTAATGACTGAAATTCAAATTAACCTTTTTGGCATTAAATGACCCACAGGGGTTGATATGCCGTTAAACAAAACTCAAACTCAAACCCAAAATGCATGTTTCAACCAACCAAAAATAAAAACATCCAAGCAAGCTATCTTTGACTACACCTTACGCCACCTTTTTTTAATTCTGCGTGTTCCTAATTGATGCTCACGACTAAATCTTTCAATCTAATACACTTTTGAATACCTCAAACTTGAACACTAATTCCCATCACTAACCCAATGCATCAACCTTGTTTTGATTATCTCCCCAACTCCAATGCTGCCTTGAATATCCCGTCCTATCTTCCACCCTGCATTGAATATCCCCCTCCAAACTCTCATCCTGTCTTGATTATCCAACCCTGTCTTGAACATACTTATTCCAAATAAGAATAATCTTAATTACCTATCCCTAAATCAAACTCTTCAACCTACATGGTGCATTCAATAAGTTTCAGGACTTTTTTTGTACAAGCATTTAAAATTGTCGTAGACTCTTGAAAATTCAGTATCTTATTGCTATACATCGTATGAGATCACTGACCAATTTTTATGATTTCAGCTACAAATGAACAGCTACAGCAGCAATTGGAATACACCCTACTAAACCCTAATTGTTACAGCTGGTGAATTTCAAAAATTCAATCTGGATGTGTGGACACTTTAGAAGAACAATATGCAATAAAATTCTGTTTTAAACTTGGAAAAAATGCCACAGAAACATATGGAATGCTTCAGACTGCTTTTGGAGCATCTTCCATGTATCGAGCATCAGTTTTTGAGTGGCATAAGAGTTTCAAGGAAGGCAGGGAGTCTGTGAGGGAGGATGAGAGGTGTGGGAGGAGTAATGAAGTCACTACACCAGAGTTGATTGGCCAAAGGGTTAGGGTTATTATGTTAATGTTTTAAGGGAGTTCAGGAAGAGATTCTGTTGGAAGAGGCCAGCACTCTTCAAATCGGGTCAGTGGCATTTCCAGCAGGACAATGCACCAGTCCACATCTCCATCCTTGTCACTGACTATTTGACCAAGATGGGCATCAAGAAAGTTCTTCAGGCTCTCTATAGTTCAGACTTTGTTCCCTGTGACTTTTGCTTATTCCCTATGCTCAGAGGCTGTCGTTATGAGACAATTGAGATGAAAGAGGCTGTGACGAAGGTCATTGACACGCTCACACAAGAGGACTTCCATGGGGCCTTCCAGAAGTTGTTGGACTGGTACAACAAGTGCATTGCAGCTGGAGGAGATTACTTCGAAGGGGACTAGAGTTTCATGTGTTTACTATCAATAAAAGTGCCCATACGAAAAAGTCTGGAAAAGTATTTAATGATCTTTGTAATCACCTAAACCCTAACTGAGCACTAAAGCCAATCCCTAACACCTGCCTCTAATAATTCTTTCTATTCATACCTCCATCCTGGAACCTTAACCATAGATCTAAATTCTGAACCCAACCTAAAACCTATCCAAGTTAGATATATATTTATAAATTGAATTACCATGATCAGAAAATTCTGTAAGCACTGCATGCAAAATACAGATCCACCTGACAGCTGTTTTGATCTTATTAGGTCTCATCAGCAGTGTATACCGTGATCCCTCCCCAATGGGAATCAAACCAGCAACCACACAATGAAGAACCAAAACTCTACCACTGAGTTACAGATCCACATTGCACAATGCCAAATCAACCAGTCATGGTAAATGCTTGGCCAATTAACCTGATGTGTTTTGTAGTTACATCCATACTCTTACAGTGGACATGGTCACCTCCAGGGCTACGGCTTCCCAAGTGGATTGGAGATACGCATCTACGTAATCATAACCTCATGGGAAAGGAAATAGATATATATTTTTTTATTTTTTTAGAGGAATTCAATTTATACTATCCAAGTTGATTTTTAGAAGATATCTAATAAGACCCTGGTGTTAAATCACAGTTATTTCATTACGATTCTCACCTTTTTCTGTTGATATGGGTAGGGAGGAAAATTAAACAAAGACTGAAAATTACAAAAATTAACACCCTCAAAAATTTTCCACATCTCCAAGGTATTCAATTTTCTGTCATCTAAAAGCAGGAAGGAATGAATGCTAACACTTAAAATTGGAAACTAAAAAAATATAAATAGGGGAAATTCACTTTCATACACAAGTTGACCTTTGTCACAAAATGAAAAGCCAAAACCTATTCTAACTTACCTGGACTGGGTCCACTCAACTTTTCAAAAGCCCAAGATTCTTTTCTAGGTCACTAAGTTCCACATTGAATACTGAATTAGCTCATCTTACTTGACACAAACACTCAACACTCACATTTTGCTGAAATCCGAAACTGAGTCTCTTTCTCTCAACCCCAATCTTCACTTTTAGCTGATGTCTAAAGAATTGGATTAGGAGCTGAAGTGAAAAAGACCCACTTCTGTGAATCCCTTTCCTCCCCACCACATCATTATCTATATCATGACTCTCATAATTCCAAGTAAGCACTGAAAGTTTCATCTTATCAGCAGTACCACATTGTTGCAAACACAAGAGGCTTTCAGGAGTGAAAACAGATCCCAAAACCTACAATGGGATCTCTAGGAACCCAAACAAACCTGAACAGAGCTCTTTCTTGACTGTATAGAATGGTAGATAGGAGAGGAAGTCCTGAAAGTTGGCAAAGGATGGGGAGAGGGAAGATTTGCAAAAGACACATCATGATGATCCTCTTTAAAGAAAGGTTTCTCTATGACCAGCTTAGATGCAACTACAACTTTTTCCAACAACTCCAGCCAATTCACCTCCAACTGAAGTTTGGGGCCAAGTCAGGTACATGAAACCAATTGTAAACTGACAAACTTCTTACAGTTAATTTTGGTCACCTATCACTGTTTCATACAATCTAATTTCTTTGCTTTGTCAATCTTGCCATTGCTCTTCACAAGCAAACTGACATTGTTCGGCAGAATACTTTGCCAAGTTGAATGAGTTAGCTAAACCTCACAAAGGACTAGATTCATGCTCAGTTTATACAGAAAAAGTTCCCACAAAGGAACATGTAGCAAGGGCAATAATGAACACTCTTTATAATATGATCAAGACATGACAAAAGAGTCTAGCTTTACTCTATTCACTCCTCTCAAAGCCCTAAGATACGCATACAAAAAGATACAGCTGTGAAAGTTCAGCTTGAATTCAGCCGCAATCTCCAGAAAACAATGGTCAACCCTATCAAAGGATTTGGACTGATCTAAATGGATCAGTATAGTATCCTCATTGACTTTCACTAAGAAAGTGTGTACCAAATCAAAACCGTTTTGAACATTCTTGCTCTTTACAGCACAAGTGTGCTCTGGAGCAATCAGATTAGGCAAGTCATCTGCAAACGGTTTGCCAAGACCTTTGCCAAAATCTTCAGGGTTCAACATTGCTGGAGACTAGACTCCTGCCTCATCTGGTTGATGAAGATAATAGCTAGCAAGAGTACAAATATAAACAGCCTCAAGTGTACTTTGTAGGGAATCTCATTGGTGCCTGGAGGTTTGTCCATTCCAACCTTCTTTAATACTTTCCGAATGTCTTCTGTCATGGGCTCCTTGCACCCAGCCACTTTGATATCTTCAGGACAAGAGAAGTTGACCTAATTAGAATCAAGTTCAAACCAAGTTCCCTTGAGAAAAGTGCCAGTAACAGCGTCAAAATTTCTCGTGTATTTATATGCGGTTTAGCGTCATCCATCAAGTGATATGTTGATAAACAGCATTGCCAAGTTCCTATGTGGCTATATTTGTTGCCATTCTTTTCAGCCTAGACTTAACTAGTATGGCTTAGTCTTTCTTATTGAGGAAGGTCAGCTCCACCTAACCGAGTTTCTATACCATCTCTCGATTGGAAAGATTATAGATTATAGTGTTCTTCTCATTGCAAATGACAAGGCCAAATCTTTGAATTTCCTGTGGTCAGCCAACCTATAATCTGTGTAAGCTAAACTATAAAAGCTTAGGCTACCAAAAATTTTTAAATCAAATTCATCTACTCTATCAATGTAGCTAAAAAGCTGCCTCAAGTTCAAGCCATCCCAAGTTTATACTCCACTATTTGGATGCTCATTTCAAAATTTATTGTCAAAATCGAGCTTGTCTATAATTTTGAGAAAGTATTTTGTGCCTAAGTGCTGGTGTCCCTGCTGGCCTCCCACCCCTGTCTATCTTGGGATCAAAGACCGCATTCCAATCACCCACTAAAACTTTCCTAGAATTTAGCAGTTTCATATAGATAGCAAAATACATCACCCATACCATAAATGCAGGTCCTCACAAAAACAAGTGAAGTGAAATGAACTACTAGATTTTACTGAATTATACTAATAAAGCCTTGGTGAATTACAGGTTTGGATCTTTGGTAGTAGAGTTCCTACTCTATATCCATTTACTTAGTGTTCCAGTTCCATTTACTGTATTTGACTGTATAAGACACATCCCAATTTCAGCAGGGTAAATCAAGGAAAAGGAAATTACTAATATTAAACATTATGAAATTAATATAATGAATATTATCAATGATAACACTTTTAATCTTCATAATAGCCTTTTAAATAATGACAATAAGTATGGGAAAGTTACTAAAAAGTCTAAGCTAATAGAAGTTGCCAGGTAGCTAATTTCAGCTGACTATTGCAAATTTTAAATCTACATATGGCATATAAGATGCAGAGAAATTTTAAAAGATATTTTTAGTAGAAATGTGCACCTTATATGCCATCAAATATGGTAAGTAAATGTTATGAAGGTAAGCAGTGTCAAAATTCATCTTTTACCAAATAAAATAGCATATAAAGATAATCCAATCTTTTTAAGTCCCCCCCTTCAACTCCCAGTTCAAACTGTGAAAATTGATCCCCAACCAACAGAACAGAATGTTTAAAGTATTTCTTTCCTCACATATTTTGAGACATGTCTGGAAAGATAGAAAATTATAAACTTCAAACTTAGGTCAACAACTAATACCACCTCTTCATCAACATATATTTTATTACAGCATTTGAACAGTTTTTATTTGGTCATTGGATCAAAGCAAGAAAGGATGATTTTCATCAGATCAGTGTTCATTGCCAATGGAATTGCCCCCTGCTAATTTCATATATCCTCAATAAGTAGCATAGTAAACATATATTAGTGCTTATTGGTTTACTGAAGATCTGATGAGATTCAAGGTTTCTATTGCATATTTTTGTATTATCTATTGCAAAAGCAACTATAGGATTGTAGTCTATGAGGATAAAAGCAGATTTTGTGATGTTCACACGTTTCTTCCTTCTATCTTTCTTTTCTCCTCTCTGTCTTTTAGGCGATACTTTCTTTCTGCCGTTTGTTCATTATGTCTATCAATATATTTGCTTGACTCTTAACCAAAAGCAGTCACCAACTGATTCTGCCATTAACTTATGTAACCATTTTCTTTACTCACAATTCTTTGTTTTTTCCCCACCCATTATAACTCTGAGTAAGGCAGTGTAATGGAGGCACCTTGACTACCACATGCAATAGCTCATTATGTAACCCCATGCTGAGACCATTGCAGATACCAATCAAGGTGTACTAAACCTGAGATTGTGTCACAAAAAAAACAAAGAACCGGTTTTACACACAGATGGGAGTGTATGTCAATTTGAAACCATTTTTTAGTTCTTCTCCTACCTCCACATATGCATTGCAAATTCTAACTTGCCACTGCTCAGTTTTCAGACTTGACATGATATGGATCCTAGTGTCACTTTGTCCTGGTTGGATCTCTCTCCAACCCATTGACTACACCTGTGTGTGTGTGTATATATATATATATAGTATTATTCTGTCCATTTAAACCAGAGTTGGGAGTAATTCCTTCAGGACAAGAAAATCATTCAAAAACTGAACATTTAAATTTTCCTGGTAGAGAGCTCAGTGTAATTAATATTATAGAGCAATACTGATTTGTTTTATCCATAAGATCTGAAGAAGTCCTGTTAAATTTTTCTTTGTGTTTTTGGTTTACATCAGAAACACATAACAGGATGGAAATAAATTTATAATCCTAAAGTAACCAGTATTTGGTTTTTCCTAAAGAAAGTATATATATATATATAAGTAAATCTTTCCCTACTTCCTGACCTAGGCAACCCATAGATTTGATATAAAAATATAGCCAGAGTGTTGAATTCTCAAGTTGCAGCTTGGGCAGTTTTCTCAACCTTATCTGACCATCTCTACTTAGACTGGGAGAAATGAATGAGTCGTCACCTCACAAACACTTATCCATGCCCAAAACACACATACTCAATATATGCTTAAACTTATGTAGATACATAACTATGCATACATGTACACACAAATAAGTACCATACCTACTCATGTGTACTGTGATATTCATCTACATAAGCTTACACACATCCACACATATATATATATATATATATACACACACACACACACACACACAGATGCTTTTTTAATATACATATAGATACACACGCAACCCCATTGTCAACTAACATATCAAACTCAATATACTATGAAAGGTTCATTCATTATAAATGATGGAAAATTTTCTTTTCTTTCATCAAAAAAAAAGAAAAAAAAAGCTCCCCACTCATATTTAAGACCCCTTTCACATGATGTAATCATGTGTCCATGCTTGGCGTGTCTCTCTTTGGGATTTTGGTATTGATGTCAATACATTTTCATCAAAGTTTTCAAGGCTTATTTTCATCAGATGAATCCACTTTATGTCCACAATATGTTGTGGCATCCTATGAACCATAAATTTGGTGATTGCACACTAATCGCAATTCCTATCCACCATTTTGTTGTATATGCATTTGGTAGTTTCACCAAAACTTTTTAACCAATTTGTACTGCTGTGGCCACTCTCTCTTTATTATTTGGCGATTTACCTCTCAAATGTTTCCATTAGTAAGGAGAGACCTTTGGGGCACTGTCTCTTTCATTTGTTCAACCTTGGTTTGGTTGATAGGGTTTTATGGCATATCAACCTTTGTAGGTTATTTAACGCCAAATCCATTTTTATGAAAATAGTTCAATTTCAAACCATTCAGTTTAGTATAAGTACATAGTTTAAATGTAAGTACAGTTTAATTGTGAAAAAGATTTCTATTTCGAGCTATTTGGTTTAGTCAAGCAGTTCTAATTCAGCTAATTCAGTTTAGTTTAAGTACAGTTTATGTTTACACAGTTAAATGTGAAAACAGTTACATATTAAACAATTCAGTTTAGTGTAAGTATAGTTTCAATGTCAAAAAACATTCATTTCAAATAAGTCAGTTTAGCATAAGCACGCAGTTTAGATGTAAGTATGATTTAATCGTTAAAAACATTTCTATTTCAAACTATTTAGTTTAGTCAAACAATTCAGTTTAGCATAAGTATGCCATTAGTTCTATTTAACCCATTGATAGGGCCCTATCAGGTGGTACCACACCAGGCCAGGGTGGACCTGGGAGCAATGGCAATGAAGGGGTGCACTGCATTCCCCAAAGCCCCTGTAGTACTGGAACCTCACCATCAGAATGTTTAGTGTCATATCTAGGACACTCATTGGGGGGGGGTCCTACTCCTCTGCAGTGTATTCTACAGCCCCAACCGATTGAGCAATACACAGATTTAATGTCAAAACAGTTTTATTTCAGATAATTCAGTTTAGCATAAGTACACAGTTTAGATGTCAAAACAGTTCTATTTCAAGCAATTCAGTTGAGCACAAGTACTCAGTTTAAATGTAAAAACAGTTCTATTTTAAACAATTCAGTTCAGCATAAATACGCAGTTTAAATGCATAAAAAAAGCAAATGCCAATCACCATTTAGTTCTTTTTAACCCATAGATAGGACCCTTATCAGGTGCTACCACACCGGGGCAGAGTGGACCTGGGAGCAATGGCAATAAAGGGGTACTCCACATTTCCCAAAGCTCCAGTATTGCTGGAACATCACCATCAGATTGTTTAGTGTCATATCCAGGACACTCTTTGTGGTGGGGGTCTTACCCCTTTACAGAGAAGCAGTCGGTGTATTCTACAGCCCCAGCTGACTGGGCAATCATTTTGTGTATTTCTTTGGAGTTTGGAGGTGTGTTTCCTTTTCAGAGTGGTATGATTTCCCCCCACCTCTGTTATAGACAACATTGTTCTGCATAATCTGCCAAATTGTAGTTCATATGAGGATGGCATATCGTTATTTATTGGGGTTGTTCTTTACATCCATAATGCTGTTTATGAGCACTTCTTTTCCTCCTGGGCCTGCTTCCAAAGGGCCTTGATTGTTCTTATTGTCCTTTCTGCTACTCTGTTTGGTAATGGTATGTTATGTTTGAGTTGTGACATTCCCTCTTAAACCTTTCACTCATGTACTGTGAACCACAGTCAGCAATGATGGTTATTGGTAATGCATATGCTGTTAGAACCTTGGTGAATTACTCGTAGACAGTAGTAGCTGATGTGTCTTGGAGTGTTTTGACTACTGGGATACTTGAGCAGTAGTCTACCACTAGGAGATATTTAGATCGATCTTGCTCATTGATGTCCATACCTATTGTAGCCCAAGATTGTATGGAGAAATCTGGCTGCATCAATTGTAGTTTGTGTTGCTGGTTGATATTTACTGCATTTGCTGCATGCTTTTACCATGTTCCTGATGCTCTGGTTTATCCCTGGCTAAAATATAGACACCCTTGGAAATAGGCTGCATTTTGTTTCTTCTTGGTGGTCTGTGTGTCTTTCAAAGACCGAGAGTTTCAGTGCTTCTGGGACTAAAATTCTGTCCACCTTGAGGATTAATCCATCATGTAAGATGAGATTGCACATGAAGGTCCAGTATTCATAAATTATTATTGGGTATTATTTTCTGTATTCTGATCATCCTCTGTATATTGTGTCTTTCAACAGGGTTCATTGTTGGGTCAGCGATTAATGCCTCTTTTATCCATTCTGTGTTTATTATTTTCATGTTTGTCATTATGAAGTTGATGCTGTGATGTTGTGGTGTACCTTTTCTATTTTCATTGAAGCACTCTTGACAAGGTGTCTGCAACTGGAATTGTCTTCCCTGACTGGTACTTGACTTGGATGGCAAATTTTAGGCACTTTAGGATGAACCATTGAAGTCTGGATGGAGACACCACTAGATTTTTCTTGAAGATTTGTTAAAGTGGTGAATGGTCTGTTTCTACTTTTACCTTTCACCAAAGTAGGAAATATTCAATTTTTTGTAGGCTATAAGTGACTGCCAGACACTCTCTTTCTATTTTGGAGTACCTTGACTCTGTTGGGGTGAGGTACCTTGACACCATTCCTACTGTTTTTTCGGCACACCTTTGGTTGATGTATCTTATTCATGCCCCCATTATTAGTGTACTGGCATCAAATTGGAGAATTGTTGTTGTATTGGGGTCTATGTCATTGTAAATGATTATCTGTGTCTTGTACAGTTCTGCTTTTATTTCTTCATGGGCTTCTAGATGGTGTTGTTGCATAAGGAGTGCATATTCTTTTTCCACAGTTCTCAAATTGGTGCAGTCATTTGTGATAGTTTTACTGAGAACCTACTGAGGTATGCAATCATTCCCATCAGCATATAGAGTTCTTTTGCATTTTGGGGGAATTTATAGGTTCAAGTTTATCTTTTGTGGGTAATATGCTATGTTCTGTGATAGTGTGGCCAAAGAAGTTGTCTCTTTTTTGTTTATATTGGAGTTTATCAGGACTGAATCTAGTTTGGTTCTCTTTGGCTCTTTTCAAGACTTTGGTCATGGCTGTGTCATGTTCCTCTTCTGTTGATCCTGTTACCAAGATATCATCCACTATGCCCATAACATTTGATTCCAGATAATACAGTATTTAGGTTTTGTTGGAATATGTCATGGGATATAGTTAAGCCAAATGGTAAATATTTCTGTCTTCCAAATGACATGTTAAAGGTGCATAGCTGGCTAGATTGATTGTCTAGTTCTTGGTGCCAGTATCCCTTTTTTAAGTCACTGGCACAGAAACTTCCTCTTCTGTGTAGTAAGAGTAGTAGCTCATCTAAGGTTTTGGTGCAGGTCCCTGGGGTACATACAGAGTGTAATTTTAGATGTTCCATCCTAGTTTGTGGTTATCTTATAGGTGATAGAATTAACCCAGTCTATTGGGCCTGTAACTTTCCCTATGATGTCCTTCTTTTTCCCTTTTTGCCAACTCTACTTTGTAGAGTGGGAGGGTGTGTATTGAGACTTATCTAGGTTGGTGTATCACTGGCCTGGGATTTTCTATCATGTTATTTGATATTTCTTCCCAGGAAAATATTTTATGTTGAAACAGATTTTGTTTTACCATGAATTCCTTTTTGCTTAGTGTTTTCAGACCTGTTATACTGTCTTTTTATCTCATTTGTGTTCACTGTGATGATACCTAATTTATCATCCAAAAATATAGAGGCTGCTTGGGAGGGGTGTTTACAATGTCAAATCTTGTTACTTGTTCTTGAGCATTATATTGAGATCAGTCAGCACAATGCTTGTTATACTTGAACACCCATATCCCTTCAGTATTGTGTTGGTTATCCTTATCTTTAGTTTGAAGGGTAACAGCCACATTTGATTTTCTGTTAGGATGCATGAATCTGCCTCTGTGTCCAGTTTGATCTTGATTGTGTGGCTTGCAAATATCTTTTCTGCATATTTAGAGATTGAGTGTACACACTTGCTGCTTGAGCTTATTGTCCCAATGCTGCTTGATGTTGTTCTAGCTCATCTTCCTTTGGGAAATCCTCTTACATTTCGTATTCTTTCTGGTCTCTGACTTCACAAAGTTTTTGCAGCTATTTTTCATGCATATTCACACGTTAGGCAATCTAGGATAGCCTGGCAAACAATAAACGAAGTGAGCAGAAGGAAGAGCACAGCCAAAGCAAAACTAAAAGCTGCAAACCAACAAGAAAGAATAAAACTGTGGAAACAGCATTTCAAAAATCTACTGGGAAACCCACCAAAAGTAACACATGAACCGATCACCAGAATTATCAGTAAGCAATTAGACATTAAACAAGGTCCATTCACCATAGAAGAACTCAACTCAGTTCTTAGAAAAATTAAAAATCAGAAAGCTGCAGGGTTGAGGAGATCCCCCCAGAAGTATGGAAGACCAGATAATTTGATGACATACTGCTCGAACAATGCAACACAGTCTATAATCAAAATACGATTGACAGATGGATGAAGGGATGCATCCTTCCTTTCCCTAAAAAGGTGGCCTCAGATTAGCCAAGAACTACCGAGGTATAACACTTACATCCATAGCAGCCAAAATTTACAATGCCCTACTACGAAACCGCATAGAACCCAAAATCGACAACATCCTTAGGAAAAACCAAAATGCCTTTGCGAAGAAATAGATCCACAACCTCACAAATATTGACCATCCGTAGAATCCTTGAAGGCATACAGGCAAAAAACCTACAGGCGACATTACTATTTGACGACTTTACCAAGGCCTTCGATTCCATACACTGAAGGAAGATGGAACAAATCCTACTAGCATACGGCCTACCAAAAGAAACCGTAGCAGCAATAACGATTCTCTACAGAAACACCAAAGTGAAAGTTCATTCACTGGATGGAGACAAACAATACTTCGAAACTGTAGCAGGAGTACTACAAGGGGACAAGCTAGCCCCATACCTCTTTATCATCTGTCTAGACTACGTGCTTAGAACTTTGATTGACAAAATCAGAGAAAATGGTTTCGAGCTGACAAAGAAAAGAAGCAAAAGGCACCCCGCAAAAACAATTACCGATGCTGATTATGCCGATGACATAGCGTTACTAGCGAATACACCCAACCAAGCCGAAACACTACTGCATAGTTTGGAACAAGCCGCCGCAGGCATTGGCCTCCATGTCAATGCACACAAAACTGAATATATGTGTTATTACCAAACAGGCAACATTTCCACACTAGATGGAACCTCTCTGAAACTAGTTGACAAATTCACCTACCTAGGAAGCAGTGTCTCATCAACCGAAAAAGACATTGACACACGGCTAACAAAAGCATGGACAGCTATTGATAGGCTCTCGATCATATGGAAATCAGACCTGACCGATAAAATGAAATGCAGTTTCTTCCAGGCAGCATCGTATCGATATTGCTATATGGATGCACTACTTGGACGCTAACTAAATGGCTGAAGAAGCTAGACGGCAATTACACAAGAATGTTGCGAGCAATATTGAACAAGTCCTGACAGCAACACCCCACAAGGCACCAACTATACGGCCACCTGCCTCCCATCATGAATACTATACAAGTTAGACGAACCAGACACGCAGGACACTGCTGGAGAAGCAAGGACGAACTCATCAGTGATGTACTCCTATGGACCCCCACATATGGCCAAGCAAAAGCAGGACGACCAGCTTGAACATACATATAGCAGATATGTGAGGATATGTGATGTAGCTGTGAAGACCTGCCGGAGGCGATGAATGATAGGGAGAAGTGGCGAGAGAGGGTCAGAGATATCTGTGCTGGCGGCACGACATGATGATGATGATGATGATGATGACATGTCCTACTTTTCCACAATATCAGCACTGTGATCACCTAGCGGGACATTGATTTCTGGTATGGTGGTTTCTTCCACATCCATAACATTGCTTTACTTGTTTCAGATAAATTTGGTTATCCACTGGCCCTGTTGTTTTTGTTTTGGGTGGTGTTGTACTTTGGGGTTCTGGTCATTGCTGTTTGCCAAGGTCTGCATTTGATTTTATTGGTGAGGGTTTCATCCCTGGGGTTTATGGATAGAACCTCCATTTCTGCTATGGTGCTCTACTCCATTTTTGCCGGGTTGTATACTTGTTTTTATATTGATGGTGTCTCTGTGGACTTGGTCAGACACTATGCCATAGACCAGTATATCCCTCATCATTTCGTCTTTCATCTGTTCAGGGAACCCAGCCTCCTTGATCAGTTGTTTTGCTTTGGGGACAAATTCATCTGGTGTTATTTTCCTTTGTTTGATGTCTCTTAGGTTGAAAATTTGGTTATTTTGGGGTTTGCAGTATGTCTCCTGCTTTTCAAAGACAGGGTTGATCCTTACGATTGTCAAAGGTGGCAGTGTTGTAAATTTTCAGTCCCTTGTGATCAATCTAAAAAGCATATTTCTAACCTTATGGGCCTACTCTGTTGAGAAATTCAGCTCCCATTTTTCTTTAATTTGTTTGAATTTTTTGTGATTATCTACTGAACTTGCTCAGTCCATTTTTGGAGGTGTAAATTTGTCTGCCATTCTCACATGCTATTATTTGTTAAGTACTAGGAATGAGGTTTGTTCAAAGTGACGAGAGTTTAATATCACAATGTGCATGTAGTAATGTAAGGTTTTATTACTTTTGGGGATTTCTATGTTGTTTTCTTCTGTGGCTGTTTTCTGTTTCTCCTGGGTCCTAATTCAATGAGGAGTGTTTTATTTCAACGCACTTCTGACACCATTTTGTGGTCTAAAATGTAATAGAATAAATTACTCTCATCGCGTCTGCGTTTGACCGTTGGGAAAAGAAAAAAGAGGAATGTGAGTTTGTGGACTCCTTATATACGAATAATTTAATTTGCATATGAGAAGAAAAAGAGGCTATAAAAAGACCAAATTGGTGAGGACAGCTACTGAGGTTGGGCAAGGATGTTATACCACCTTTTAGTGGAGAAGGTGATGTAGTCAGATGGATAAAAAAGGTGAAACTGGTAGCTAAGTTACAAAAAGTGCAAGACCTTGTGAGTTTCATTCCACTCTTTCTGCATGGAGATGCACTTGCTCACTACCTTGAGATGAGCAATGAAGACCAAGTATGGGCAGAACAGATAGAGATGAGACTAGTGACCACATTAACTGAAGGGCCTTTTGAGGCATATGAAAAGCTGAAACAATTCAAGTGGACAGGAGAATCACTTGATGTCTATGCCAATACAATTAAAAGATTAGCTGGACTAGCAGGATATGTAGGGATAGGTCTGGACCATACAGCTAAACTTGCATTCGTTACGGAATTCCCAGATGATGTACCTGTGGCACTACAGCAGTTACCTCACATAGAAAGAATGGACGTTAGCAAGCTGTTACCAACTGCACGACTATTAGTAAGCAAAAGGATGAAAAAAACTGAGATGGTGGCAGGGAGTGCACAAAGCAGCGCACTGAGAAATGAAGCTCAAAAGGAGTTGTCAAGCCTTCAGTGCTTTAGATGTTGAGGACCATGCTATATTAAAGATTGTACGGAGATACCTAGAGCTAAAGTAATATGCTACAATTGTGGAAAGTTTGGCCATATGGCAAGGTATTGTACTCAGATTCAGGGAAACGGGCAAGGGGGAGCTTCTGCACCAGTAGCTACCCCAGCAACAGACTGAAGGCGCAGTATTGGCCTCTTCCAATAATAGAAGTAGTGGTGAATAACACGGTGATAACTGCACTTGTTGATACTGGGTGCACCACCACTTAAATCATTTCTAGACTCTTGAGTGAATGCAGTAGATGTGGCACTGTGAAAACAGTAGATGGGAGGGACATAAAATGTAAAGGAGCCCGGTAAGTGGAAATTAAAGTACGTGGAGTACGAGTAAAAGTGGAAGCGATATTAATGAATTATGGGATCGTCGTCATAATTGGAATGGACGTAATCAATGAGATGGGAGGTGTGACGATAAAGAAAGCAGAGGTGAAGTTTGGAGATGTACACTGTGCCGTAGCTGCCCATCGACTGAATGTTTGCAAAATTGCGGATAAAGACTTTGAAGCAAATTTCAGTGGACAGAAATGGATGGTAAAATGGAAATGGAAGGGAGAGCTACCAGTGTTACAGAATAGAGTGAAATTTTATATGAACTCCTTGGAAAGTGAGAAAAACTCAGAGTTTGAAGAGGAGGTGGAAAGATGGATAACAGACGGTATCCTTGTACCATGGAAGGGAAAAGGAAAAGGTGTGTTACCATTGATGGCAGTGTTCCAGGCCACAAAAAAGAAAGTCAGGCCAGTGTTAGACTTCCGTGAATTGAACAGTTTTGTGGTGTGTCGTACTGAGAGCGATATAATAGACATGTGCAATGAAAAGATGAGAAAGTGGAGATGGTTGGAAGGAGGAACTGCGATTGTAGACCTTAAGTCTACCTACTTACAGCTACATGTAGCAAAGGAACTATGGCAGTACCAGCTGGTCAGCTATAAAGGAAAAACTTATTGCCTGACATGGTTAGAATTTGGACTTAATGTCGCACCGAAGATTATGATAGCTGTGTTAAAAACGGTGTTGAAGAAAGGAAGCAAAACAAAAGAGGCCACCGATTTGTACATCGATGATATAATGGTGGATGTAACAAAGATATCGACAAAAGAGGTTGTGGAACATCTGAAAGGATTTGGGCTTACAGTAAAATCACCAGAATCCCTGGACAGAGGAGCGGCACTGGGCCTTAAGCTTATGAACAAGACAGGAAAGCTGATGTTCAGAAGAGGCAACGAGATCCCAGAGATAGTGGGAGAAATAAGTAGACAGGAGTTATTTTCTATCCCTGGCAAGTTGTTGGGGCACTATCCAGTCGCTGGATGGCTGCGACTGGCATGTAGTTATGTAAAAAGAAGAGCTAGTGGAGTAGACTGGGATGGCAGAGTTGATTGTTAAACTCTCAAAGTAATACAAGAAATTCTAGTTGATGTAGAAAAGAAAGACCCTGTTACTGGAGTTTGGCACATACCTGAAACAAAAATAGCTGTGGTGTGGTGTGATGCAAGCAGTATTGTGACAGGCATGGCCGTGGAGATTGGCAGTTTGGTTGCAGAAGATGTGACATGGTTGAGGGAAAAAAATAATTATAATCATATTAATGTGGCTGAGTTAGATGCTGTTCTGAAAGGCATCAATTTAGCCATAAAATGGGGATTGAGATAAATCAAAATTAGAACTGATTCAGCCATAGTACTAAGTTGGGTGACCTCTACAGTGGAGGAGAGTGGAAGAATACAAACAAAGGGTGATGGAGAAATGATTGTTAAGTGGAGATTAGGGATACTTGGAGAGTTGATATCTGAATTTAAACTGCAAATAAAGGCAGTGTTTGTACCATGAGAGAGAAACAAGGCAGATGCGCTAACACGGATAAAAAATATAGTGGTTAATTGAGAAAGATGTCCCAGTATGCTGTCTAGGAATTGGAGAACTAGAAGAGTTGCATGGCATGCACTACATGGAAGTGGAAAGAATGTTATATTTGGTGTGGAAAGTTGATCCACATATAAAACGAGAAGTTCAGAAGGTTTTAAGAATTGCGTCCAGTGTCAATCGATTGATCCCGTTCCAAATATACATGATCCTGGAGAAATTGGGACCTCAAAGAATGAGACAAGATTAGCTATTGACATAACACACTATCGTGGGAGCATACTTGTCAATGATTGACTGTGGACCTGGTAGACTGGTGATATAAAGGGAGTTGTTTGCAGAATCAGCATCAGCAGTTGCAGAGGAATTGGAAAAGGTGATGCTTGAACGTGGTCCAGTAATGGAGGTGATAATGGACAATGGCACTGTTTTTCACTCAAAAATTTTCCAGACGATGCTAAAAAAAATGGAAGATAAGAAGCTATTACAGGGCAGCCTATAGGCCCGGAGGAAATGGAATAGTGGAGCAACATCATCGGATGGTGAAAGCAATAGCTGAGAGGTGCGGGGATATCACCTGAAGAGGCCACATTCTGGTACAACATAGTTCCCAAGGTTGGACAGAGAGATGACACAGTGCCACATAGATCAGCTTTTAACTATGAATGGAGGCACCCAAGAGATACATCCCTAGAAATTGATGAGCAGGGATCAGCTGGAATCCAAATAGGAGAAGAGGTTTGGGTGAAACCACCAAACGCACGATGTACAATGCAATGGGGAAGAGGAGTGATTACTGATGTACAATCCCCTAACAATGTCGATGGAATGCCACAGCATATTTTAGATTTGAGGTGTGTGGTCCATGTAGACAATGATGTAAGTGCTGGGCTATAGGGCAATGAAGAGGAACCGGTGGCAATGCAAAGACCGCAGAGAGAACGTGCTGTGCCAATCTGGGCACGGGACTATGTACATTAATGATCATGGGGGCATGTGGTCTAAAATGTAATAGAATAAATTACTCATTTCGCATCTGCGTTTGACCATTGGGAAAAGAAAAAAGAGGAACGTGAGTTTGTGAACTCCTTATATATGAATAGCATTAATTTGCATATGAGGAGAAAAAGAGGCTATAAAAAGACCAAATTGGCGAGGACAGCAGTTGAGTTATTCTGAGAGTGGAGAGCAGACATTAAGCTAAGAGGAGTTGATGCGAGTTGCAGAGTCATGTTATTCTGAGCTTTAGTATGAGTAGCAGAGTTGGTGAGAAGGAGTTCTGACCCCCTGTTTTTCTTTACAGTTTTGTCAACTTCAAGCTCATGAAGAGAGGTGGTAAAAATCATAGCATGTTTGTGATGGTAGGAACCAAAATGGATATCCTTTGTTTATCTTTATAGAGAATAGGGTAGAGTTGGGTTGGGTTACACACCGCCACTAACAATCTTTCTAATACAATAACGTCAATACTTATTCAGAAAGAATAAATTAGACTGTTAGAATTATTAATCCTTCGATTGACATGCAAAACAAAAAAATAACTAGACAGACAAACAACTATAAAAGAATTTGTATATGTATAGTTTTATGAAAAAATTGTAAATAGTTACTATACAATGAAAATGTTCACAGACAGGTGAAATTTTTTTTTTCACTTTTAAGATGAGCATGTTTTTGAAATTTTGTCAGGATTCATTAAGTCCCTTAAGTGGATTATAAAGTTCTTTGGTTTTATTTTGGGTGGGTGGGGTGTTACTTTGGGTTTTTCTCTAACGATTACATATCCAAAGTTGAAAAGCAACTGAGTTTGCAAAAATCTTAGAAAAATCAAAGATACAAGGACCAGTGACAGGTCATAAATTAAAATTTTGTTCAGACAATTTTCTGGTCCTTTTAGAAAAACAAAGCATTTTGTCTGATAGGCATCCCTGCTGAGCATTCTATTGGGATAATGGTTGAGTGTTTATTTATTCACTGTAACTGAAATATTGTGGTAAACAAAGAAGGTTAATTGTTTTAGTAAAATTGCTTGATCTTTTAGTACTTTAGTGATGGCTAGAACCTTATTCCCCACTCACAAATTGTTTTACATTTTTTCTTTTAAACTTTGCATAGAATATTCATAAATTTGCTGAAAAAAATTCTGAAACACACACACTTAAAATAATTATGCAGAACTAAAAGCTGATTTAAGGAAGCCATGAAATTTTATTACTATTTACCTCAGTTTTTCTTTGCTTCTTTTATATTGTTGTATATCAATAAGACTACAGCATGTCTATGCAACACATAATATGACTTTTGTCTGCCTCTCCACTTTGGACAGTCTGGTTCAAGGCCAGAGCCCACAATGACAGAGAATCTAGTGGTCTCATCATGCTCTTTCTGTGGAACTCTTCTTCAAGGGGGAGAATCCCTTGTATTTAATGTCACACCCTTCATATCTGCTTTTCTCTTACTTTTACTCAAAAGAAGCAGTCCTCCCTAAATTTGCAATTTTTACAATTTTATGTTCACATGACAAGATGACAATAACTTTAATTATAACAATAAGAGAAATAAATCAAAATTTTCAATAGCTGAAGTTAAAAAAGAAATATTGCTTTTCCTGGATTTTATTCTCAGGCTGCTGATGGACAAGCCCTGGCCTCCGTGTCAGATCTCTGAGCTGATTCCTGCTTAGTCCAAACAACTTCTGTTCGAGTTTCTAATTCATGAGGACAAATGAATGACAATCCTCTCGTCATTTTTCAATATATTGTTTTTTTTATCATTCTCTTTCTGGTCAAGACAATATATTCCTGATTTATTCCTTCTGAGCTGATTTTTGTTTATGTTCACTTTTTACAATGTACTGATTACATTCTTTTATAATCCACTTTGAGTAATTCATATGTTTATGGTCAATAAATTTTATTGACTGATCTATAGGGTCACATTAGATAGAATACTGGAAACTGTGAAATTGAGCGAACAAATGAGCTCTGGCTTGTTTAAAGATTTTGTATTAAAGAATACAATCTAAGACCAATGATGAAAAAAACTTGGAAGTTTTTCATCCTTTAGAATTAGCTGAAAGAAACAAGTAAAAGATAAGTTTTAGTGAGTATAGTAACATTCAACGTCTTTTTCCAACTTATTATTAGGATGAATGAAAACATTGGCCGTTATATATGTAGTAAGATATCACTGCTCCCTGGATTTTCAAATATCAGTTTGGTGGTAAGAGTAGGTGCAAATGACAACGTGAAATTGATCCCTGTATTCACTTTCAAAGTGGCCTATGTTAGTTCAGTGAAACTCCTTTCTATTCTCCGTACGTCACACTAGCAGAAACAACAACAACCGAATCCAACAATCCTCATATCAACACTCCGTATTCTCAAAGCGATCCGCTTTTATTCAGTCGGAGACCATCTCATTTGCATCCGAGCAGTGATGATTTACGCGACTTTACGAGATCAGATGGTTATAAAATGTCGTGGGCACCATCTTGAATTTCTTTGTTTCCCATCCTGTTTGAATGACGCACACGCGAGGCCGCTTAAAAGGTAAGCCCCCCCTCTCCGTTTTCACGATTTCCACCACACTCCCCCCTGATCTCATGATCACAGAGAGGGCAGGGAGGTGGTGATTGCCTTCGCCAGGTGCTTCTTTGGGTGGGGAACAACGTAGGCTTCATCTCCACTTGTGCATTCGTCCGCGGTCTGAGAGTCGAGAAACACTGCGTTCCCTGGGAGGCTGCTGATATCCGAGTCACTGCCTGACGGTGCTGGCATGAACCAGAGCAATGGCTCATTGGTCTCAGATTCCGATTCGCTCTCGTCGCTCACTGGTAATGGAACCGCGTTGCCAGTCACAGGTCCTTAATGTGATGGGGCACACCATCAATCCGCACTGATTGTGGGCTGATCACTTCAGTGACATGTCCGGTTCCATATTGTGTCGTGCACTTACTGCATGGTTTTTTAACCCAGACGACATCTCCCTCCTTAATCCTCTCTCCAGATACTTCCCGTTCAGGCAGCGGGTTGGTTTCTATGTCCTTCACCCTGACATGGTACCTGTGCAATGCGTCGGCTGGTGCAGTGGAGGGTGAAACGTCATCCTTTGGGGTGACGTTGTACCAGTAGACTGTCTCAGACACCGTACAATCCTTCCAAGCTGCGATGGTCTTGACAGTCCTGTGGTTCTGCTCGATGATCCCGTTTCCGCTAGGCACATAGGCGTACCGAAACTGAAGATGTATGCCCCAGCTATCTGCAAACTTCCTGAACTCCTCACTGGTAAACGCGGTGCCATTGTCGGTCAGTATCTCCGTCCGGGGGCCACGCTCAAAGAAGACACTCTCTAACTGACAGATGATGGCGGTCGCATCTTGCCATCGCAGCGGCTGCCACACTGCATATCTAGATGGACCGCAAATGATGAGCGTCAAAAAATGCTCACCATGTACATTGTTAGCCTGATCCAATTGCTCTCCACGCTCAGCTTCCCTTTCTTCCAGTGAACAGGTGCTGGGTCGATTGACTAGAAGGTCTCACAAGCTTTTATGATGGATCTTACGTCCTTGGACACATGCGGATCGACTAATCTGGTGAAGTACAGGGTTCAGTTTACGCCTGGATGTCCGCTTTGACGATGAACTTCAGCCACCTGTTCCGGGCAGAGTCGTCCTCCCACTCCGGCTCGGTTCGCAAGCACCGGTTCTCTTAATTTCTACAGTCTGGAATGGCCATAGCGATTTTTCCACACGTATTTGCAGGTAGGCTCTGTGCAGGTTCAAAATTGCCACGTCCGATCCCTGCTGCCGCCACTCACTCAATTTGTGTGCGCAAACGTCAGCTCCTGTCGTGTATGGGTCGACATGTTTGTTAAGTTCATGGTAGTCTATGACGAGTCGGACCTTTTGCTTGCTCTCTTGCAGGATGGCCATTAGGGGGATCAGCCCTCTTAGAGGCCCAGGCTCATCCTCTGGGTATGGACGCAGCCAGCCGCTGTCAATCCAGGCCTGCAGTTCTTCCTCGTACTGCTCCCTTTGTGAGCCTCAGTGGGATGACCAGTGCTGGCTCCTTAATCTTGCACAGCCGACAAATGCGTTCAGCCTTCTCAAACCACTCAACCACAGATGGGCCAGTGGGAGAACCGTCGAATTCCGGGATCTACTTTTGGTCGAATCTGTCCATGATGCCGAAATAGCTTGTAGTAAGATATCACTGCTCCCTGGATTTTCAAATATCAGTTTGGTGGTAAGAGTAGGTGCAAATGACAATGTGAAATTGATCCCTGTATTCACTTCCAAAGCGGCCTCTGTTAGTTCAGCGCAACTCCTTTCTATTCTCCGTACGTCACACTAGCAGAAACAACAACAACCGAATCCAACGATCCTCATATCAACACCTCGTATTCTCAAAGTGATCCGCTTTTATTCAGTCGGAGACCATCTCATTTGCATCCAAGCAGTGATGATTTACGCGACTTTACGAGATCAGAGGGTTATAAAATGTTGCGGGCACCATCTTGAATTTCTTTGTTTCCCGTCCTGTTTGAACGACGCACACGTGAGGCCACTTAAAAGGTAAGCCCCTCTCTCCATTTTCATGATTTCTGCCACAATATAGTTAATTGATTTTTTTTTAAGAAAAAATTTAGTTTAATAAATAAGATTATGATGATCGTTTTTTGTTGATGGGGAGTTTACATATAATGAACTGTGTATCTACAAATGAAACAAATTAGCAAAAGATATTCATAACAAAATATTACAATATAAAGAACATGTAAGCAGCATAACGTATTTGATAGAATGAGACGAGTTATGTGATGATGATGGTATAATTTTACAAAAGTTCTTCAGAAATATTGTCATTCATGAAAACTTGCAAGTCATTGGAATAAAGGTAAGAAAAGATTAATTGTTGACAACCAAAACAACATAGACTTATGGGGAACACAATTGTTTATACATTAATGATCTAATGAAAGAATTGTTTATGATAAGAAACACAATTCTTTTGAATGCATTATCATCATCATCATCATCATCCATAGAACATTTATTGAACTTATCTAATGTCTTCTTAAAGCAATATAATAAAGAAATTAATTGTCGTACTTATAATAGGCCATCGATTATTGTTGTTATAGTATGTACCACAAAACCATATTTCAAGCATATCTATTTTTTGGTTGTTGCATTGTATCTATTACTTTGGCTTCACAGAGAATGAGTGATTGAATGATGAATGGGATTTCAATGAGAAACTTTTAATCCAACTAGTAACAACTTTGAAACAATTCTGTCATTGATTAAAAATCATTAGAAAAATAACTTAGCTTTTAGAAAATCATTTATATGGTTGGAATCACGTCAAATGTATTCAATAAAATGCAATTTTTTCCAAGCAGTGGTCATATCTATTCTGCTATATGAATGCACCACATGGATGCTGACTAAGCATATAAAGAAAAAGCTAAACGGGAATTGCTCAAGAATGCTATGAACTATATTGAACAAATCTTGTACGCAGCATCCCACAAAACAGCAGCTGTATGGCTACTTACCTCCTATCTCCAAAACCATCCAAATAAAATGGACAAGACATAGGATACTGCTGGAGAAGTAAGGATGAACTCACAAGTAGTGTTCTCCCATGGACCCCATCACACACATGTGCAAGTGTTGGACAACCAACTAGAACTTATCTGCAGCAGCTCTATATAGACACAGGATGTAGTCTAGAAGACCTGCAGGAAGCAATGGATGATAGACGAATAGCAAGAGAAAGTCAGGGAAATCTGTGCTAGCAACATGATATGATGATAAACAATGAGTTTAAGTGGGTCAATGCAATAACAGACCCTCAAATAATATTCTTGTTAATTGCTTACTTTTATTGTTTTCACTACTTGCAGGTGTGCAGAGTGCAGGTTTTCACTGACCTATTGAATAGACTGATGAATTTCTTTATGTGTACTCAAAACCTATATAAGTCTGTATTCTGAAATATTTATTTTTGAAAATTACTGTTTCCTAACTCAAAGAAAAGTAATATTTTTAAGATAAGTTTTTAGCACCGGTAAATCTCTCATTGCTATAATGCAAAGTAAGTATTGTTCCTAAAATTGTAATAATTAACTCCTTCACTGACTTTGAATGGTCTGGTAATGGTTTGGTTAACAAATCTAGTCTATTTCATCACATTCCCACCTCCTTGTTTTCTTTTATCCACAGTCATGTGTGAATTGAACACAAACTATCCTTTGGCCCAGCCCTCCAGTCAATCCCATGCCTTTTTTGATTAGTTTGTAAAGTCAGTTTTCATGTATTCCTTAGGCCCAATTTTGATATATTAAAAAATTTGCATTTTTGAGAGTAGGTTGCCTTGGATTTTTTTTTTTTTTTTTGCAGATCCCAATTCACCAAGTACTTTACATGTATTTTCCTTTTTGATTCCCTCAATTCAGGTTTTTCAAAGATCTCTGCACTTTTCAAAAGTGATTGTTTTGCTATAACTCACTTGATTATTTTACATTCATCTTGAGGAAACATGTTCTTAAAGTCATTTCTTTTACTTAGAGTTCTCAACCTTCTTTATTATTTGGCGATTTCTTTAAAGCTCCTTTGATATCTCCAAAGTGAACATTTTCATGTGCAATAACTCTGTTATTTTCTGTTTTTCATCAATTGTTAGTTCCATTTCTTTACACATTTTTCAACATATTATAGAAATATTCCTGAGGTCTAAAGCTAACATTCATTGAATTTTCGTGTTAACCTATCTGTCCATTTTTGTAAAATCAAAATATCTGAAAAATTAATCATGAAAAATAGCAGATAATGTAATCAAATATTTTACTAAGGATGTATATGTTAGATATTAAATTTAAGAAATACTGGTTTAGAACTTTTTGACTTATTGAATTTAATTTGATTTGCAGATAAGCTGCAGATATATCAGCAACCATGTTAATACTTCGTAGTTATTAATCTTTAAAGTCATTTAAATAAAGAAGTGTTATTTTCTATGTTCTTTAGAAATGTTGCTTTATACTGCTATCAGTGAGAAACTAAAACACATGTAATGAACATTGAATCAAGAAGATTCTCATTTCAAAATAAGGTTTAATATTGTTGTGTTATATCATTGAGAAATTCAAGTGGAATTTTTAATTATATATAACTATGTATACCATTTATGGTAGATGTGAAATGCATTTCAACTTTTGGTGACAACAACCACATTTTTTAGGCCTAATATATGTTCCCTTATTTGATGGTAATCAATCACTGCTATACTTTGAGACAGAAAATAAATTTGACTTTGCTATATTCATATTAAGCAATCATTATATAAATAACATATAATTCATACCAAAAAAAAAAAAAAAATTGCCAACATCTGGAAAAAGTGAATGAATTTATTAGGGCTAGTGATTTCATAGATGGATAGTTACATGGTTGTTGGTCTCTTCAAGAAATAATATTAAAAAATAAACAAAATCATTAGTTTTCAAAATTTGAAAGATGATGTTTAGAATACTTGCAAGTAAATTTATGTTTAATACTTTTTACAAACAACTTTTGTATTTTCTTCTCTATATAAATGATTTTATTTCACATGAGTATCTAGTTAATTCTATCACCAATAAAATACACACACACACACACACACACACACACACTAAAAGGATTAGAAAAATGAAATAGAATGATTTTAATATTTTAAATACAATAAATGATTATGCTAAAATTTAAAAATTTTTAAATATTATCTAGTGTTTATTTGGTTATATAATATAGTGAGCATATAAAGATAATGACTGCATTTTAAACAGAACTGAACTATTATGTTGAAATAATACATTCGCTTCAACACAAACAACTTTGATACTGTGCTTTGAGTTCTATAAGCTTAAATTATACCATATTATGAGCAAGAGTTTAGAACTCTTTACTGCTGCAAGGCTGGACGAGATTCCCCCAGAAGTATGGAAGACAAGACAATTCGATGACATACTGCTCCGACACTGCAACGTAGTATATAATCAAAATCCGATAGATAGATGGATGAAGAGATGCATCCTCCCCTTCCCTAAAAAAGGTGACCTTGGATTAGCCAAAAACTACTGAGGTATAACACTTACATCCGCAGCAGCCAAAATCTACAATGCCCTACTACGAAACCACATAGAACCCAAAATCGACAACATACTTAGGAAAAACCAAAATGGCTTCCAAAGAAATAGATCCACGACCTCACAAATATTAACCATCCATAGAATCCTTGAAGGGGTATTGGCAAAAAACCTACAAGCGACATTGATATTTGTCGACTTTACCAAGGCCTTTGATTCCATTCACAGAGGAAAGATGGAACAAATCCTACTAGCATACGGCATACCTAAAGAAACTGTAGCAGCAATAACGATTCTCTATAGAAACACTAAAGTAAAAGTACGATCACCAGATGGAGACACAGAATACTTCGACATTGTAGCAGGAGTACTACAAGGGGACACGCTAGCTCTATACCTCTTTATCATTTGTCTAGACTACGTACTTAGAACATCGATTGACAAAATCAGAGAGAACGGCTTCGAGCTGACAAAGAAAAGAAGCAGAAGGTACCCCGCAAAAACAATTACCGATGCCAACTACGCCGATGACATAGTGATACTGGCAAATACACCCAACCAAGCCAAAACACTACTGCATAGTTTGGAACGAGTAGCCACAGGCATAGGCCTCTATGTCAATGCACACAAAATGGAATATATGTGCTATAATCAAACGGGTGACATCTCCACTCTAGACGGAACCCCTCTTAAACTAGTAGACAAATTCACTTACCTCAGAAGCAGCGTCTCATCAACCGAAAAGGACATCGACACGAGGTTAACGAAAGCATGGACAGCTCTCAATAGGCTATCGATTATATGGAAATCAGACCTAACCAATAAAATGAAACGCAGTTTCTTCCAGGCAGCGGTCACATTGATACTGGATGCACTACATGGACTCTAACAAAACGGCTGGAGAAGAAGCTAGATGGCAATTACACAAGAATGCTGCGAGCAATCTTGAACAAGTCCTGGTGGCAACACCCTACAAAACACTAACTGTAAGGCCACCTCCCTCCTATCATGAAAACTATTCAAGTTAGACAAACCAGACATGCAGAACACTGCTGGAGAAGCAGGGATGAACTCATAAGTGATGTACTCTTGTGGACCCCCACACATGGCCGTGCAAAAGCAGGACGACCAGCACGAACATACATTCAGCAACTATGTGAGGATACGGGATGTTGTCCAGCAGATCTGCCTGAGGCGATGAACGATAGGGAAAAGTGGCGAGAGAGGGTCAGGGATATCTGTGCTACCAGCACAACATGATGATAATGATTCAGAAACACCATCAGTGAATGATTAAGAAGTAATTCTTATACAGATAAGAATTTGCATGCTGAATTGAATTGTAATGTGATGCTAAACAAAGAATAATTTACTCAGAATCATTGGTCACACAGAATGTATTTTAGATAATTTTTTAAAAACTTGCATGTGAACACTTCATTTTTTTGTAAAATCATATATTACTAAAACTAATGAATTAATAAATGAAAGACTTAAATTCATTGAAGAGGAAACAAGCTTATGTTTGTATTAATGTAGAAAAATTTATGAAAAAAAGTTAATCTCAGTTTCTATGTTGTTTTTTTCTAATGAATATTTTAGTTTTCATTTTGTTGTTAACTTTTATGATTGGGCTTACTTTCCTGTGATCATGGACTATAATTTATTTTATTGGTGCTATTGGTTAAGCTAAGGCTTGAATAGTTTGATGGTTATATGGTTTTGTTCAATAAATAATTGTTTCACCAGAAAGTATGCTAACAGCATTTACTATGTGAAAATTAACTAACTTACCCCTCTTTAATGGACATTTTGTTTTTAAGCAATTATTTTTAATTTTATTGTTGTATTTCAGTATGTTTTTTCATTGTACACCTTGTGATATACCGACTTTCTAGCTAATGGAAATTGAGATAAAATTAGATTGACAATACAAATAGCATATGGACTGTGGAATAGAATTAAAACTTATGATATCTAACTTTGATCATTATTATGCAAAGCATAATTAGTAAGAAAAACTAATGATGACAGAATTAAAAATCATATCACTTTAAAGTTTTCAATGGAACACCATGTAAATGTGTTAAAAACAAAAGAAATAAAATGTTTAGTGACATTTTTTAAAGAAAATTCAATAAACAATTGAGACATTTGAATTCATTAGAGATTTTAAAGTTAAAATGCAATTTTCTTGTAGAATACACTAAAAAAGACCTAAGACCCATCTAAGGGAGATAACTCGAATACATTTATAAATTGACAAAATGAAGTTTTTAAGTGCTCAAGTAAAAGAAAAGATAGATATTTGCATATATATTGCAAACAATTTATAATTAGTAATTTGGTGGAATATGTATATATAATATCTGGATAGTTTTCAAAATACGAATAATCATGCATGTAAGAAATTTATTTGATAAAATTGTTTATATCACTTAGATTTGAAGCAGACCAGCCTAGACTTCAAAATTATCATGAGATGTAATAGCTGTTGAAAAGCACACTATATTTTCTTTTAAATTGAACCAGGAGGAAACAATTCTAAAATGTTTCCTAGTAAGTTGAGAGGCTGAAAATTATCATCATCATTATGTTTGAAAGCAAGACTATGTAAAACATAATAAAATAAAATCTATTGTTTAGAGAAAAGTGAAAAATCTTTATAAGAGGATCATAAGATATGAAAATTTCAAATTTACTTAATTGCTTCTTTTATTTTTGAAAACTGATCTTATTTAGTGATGATTTATACTCAATAATATTAACTAATAGTTTGGATATATTTGGTCATGAATGTTGAAAAGTAATGAATTGTTGAGTAAAATTTCCTTTTTCAGCACAAAGAACTTACTCTAAGTAAGATTGAAAGTATAATTTCTGATAATTTAACATATGTTGATACTTAATTTCTCCTTAGAATATGTTTATGAACAATACGCAAGAATACATGCATGCCCTGTTAACTGGAGATATAGACTATGCCAGCTGTATCCCTTTTGAGTGGGTGCCCTCCAACCCACTAATATGTGTCCTAGGTATGTCAGTAAACCTGGAGGTTTGGAGAATATGGATTACCCCTTCATGGCCTTTAGTCCCAGCTCCACTCTGACCCAAAGTAGTAGTATCTGTTCATGTCCCTGCATAAAATAGAAGCATTTAGTCATTTACCGTATCATTTATATATCACTTCTCCATGTGCAAAACTCAAACTGAAATATTAGCATTACATACCAATACTTTAAACCATTTAAATGTGCAAATAAATGAATAATATTGAATATAATTATCAGTGTAAATTAGCTATCTTTGAAACCATTTATTGTCTTGGATATGACATTAAACTGCATCTAATATTCAAGTCTTGCAGTTTCTGGAATGTGGAATACTTCTTCATTACCATTACTTTCAAGTCCATTTTAATCATAAATGGTAGTACTCATTTATGGTTCAAGTAAAAATATTCATCCTTTTACTTGGGATTATTATCAGTATTAAATTGAAATAGTGTTAAATAGCTACCCTTCAAATGTAAACATGTGCAAACAAATAAGTTTTATGTTAGATAGTAACACTTGATAAATAGAAATAGTAACGTTAAATATCAATACTTGAACCAATTTAACAGTGTGCAAACAATGATTAATATTAGAATTCAATAGCAATACTTGAAACAATATAACTGCATGCAAACAGTATATTGGAATTTGGATAATTATCTTATTTTGTTTTTAGTTGTGTGATACAAAAGATACGCCCTCTAAGTAACAAGAATGCATTAAGTTGCCATTGTTCATATATGTTATAGTCATCTCTGATTGGTCAATCTACTGCTGCTGTTGACCAGCAAGCTTATGCACCATTAGTAGTTCCTCCGCACAAACAATCCAACAGGGCCCCCTGCTTGGGAGTGTAAGATGGAATCTTCCACCTTTAAAAGAAATGCATATAATTTTTTTAAAAATTCTTAGTATTAACACAATTTTGTTTAATTGACACAAAAACACAATTAGTGATATTTTTGGTGGGGTGGAGAGGTAGGATTAATTGGCTGGTTTATTGTCATATCCCGTACACTTGTTTGGGGAAGTTTTACCC